>CM060847.1:24625383-25274437 GCA_030737835.1 Acorus gramineus
ACTTTGTAAATCATCGAAGAAACAGGTGCAAAAACACCTCCAACTGAGGATTGAAGCTCAAGGAAAGTACATGCAGACCATACTAGAGAAAGCATGCCAAAGCCTAACAGGAGACAATAATATGGTGGCCTCAGGGAGCTACAGGAGTATGATCAACCAAGGAACTATGGATACGGGCATCGCGAACTTCCCTTCTTTTCAAGATCTACACATCTATGGAGGTGGAGAACAACAACTCGACATGCAACAACAGATCGATAGATTGGCCCTCGACGCATTCTTGCCCACCAGCAGTACTGATGACTTGTGCCTTGGGAAAAAGAGGTCAAACCCTTATAGTTGCAGTGGAAAGAGTCCATTGATTTGGGCTGAAGACCTTCGCTTACAAGAGGACTCTTTCAGAGGAGATCAGCTTCAAATGGGGCCGTGTTCGATTGATGGGGGGACGGACATTGATTCATTGAGTGATGTTTATGAGACAAAGCCCTTCTTATCGAGCGATGGCGCTGTCGGAGAGAAGAAACATGAAGCATCTACGAAGCTCGAGAGGCCATCACCAAGAAGAGTAGACAGGATGAGTCCCATGATGAAACTGTCGCCAAAGAATTTGTCGTATGGGTGAGTGTTTCTTAACACAAATTAGGATATTTGTGGTTTGGGTGTGCTTTCTATTGTTGATGTAGAAAAAAAAACATTGATAGTTTGCCATGCTTAAATAAGTGTGTTGGATGTGAGTGTTGAAGTTATTTGTCGTGCTGATTAACCCTTTTTTTGGCTGTACTAAATTGAGAGACATAAACTCTAGTCCCATGTAAGGTATGCTTGTGTTGAAGTAGTACTTGTTAATTTGTTTGAGGACATGATTATCATTTCTATCATAAGCATATTATTGTTTCAGATTTCATGGATTGCGATATGCTAGCAATTAAAGATAAATTGAGAGCATGACTCACCAAACAACCTCTTGGAGTCCGAGGGGTATTAGGTTTATGTTTTTCTCATTTTAATAGGGGAATATTTAATTAACTATAGAAAAAAACAGTACTTAACGAAACAAAAAAGTTTGCTCGTGAAAATGTAATAAATGCCGATGTATTTTTTTCCCATGCATTTAAAGTTGGTAAAGCCACATTTTAATGTGGTGTGTCATTGGAGAGACACTGTTAATTTGATTAAGATATCTAAATCACCAGCTAGGAACATTTGATATACAAACATAAATTTAATTTGTATGCATATAAGTTGCTAGGAATCTGAACAAATGATTTTAACACACAAGATTCATGAATCAAATTTCTCATAGCATTATGTTTAATACTTCTATAATTTTTCTTCACGTCTCGCATACATGCATCAATATTTCCGCAGCACTATATTATGGTTTCCATAAAATTTGATATAACAAACATAACACTCAACTATTGCTCTTTCTTTCTTTCTTTTTCCTCTTTATTTTTAATATTAAATCTTTAGTATTGTGAGGAACTCCTGTGGTTTGTTAAAGAAAGAGAAACTTGATGAAAACTTTGTACTTGCTTGGGAATTCCAATGTTTTTTTGAGGTCATAGTTTAATTTCCCAATACAAATTACAACCCTTTTTGGATTTTGCTTTTAAAGTTAGTTACTCTCATCATGACAAACAGTGGCTTTTTAAGTAAGGGAAAACAAGGATGATTCATGCATAATATATAAAACCCATGCAAATCTAGGGTTTTCTATTTGACAGAAGGAAAGGGGAAAAAAAAGAAAAAGAGGTAAAGAGTGCTCATTGGGAATGCAGCATGCATGGGAAGGGAAACATTGAATAGGAGGTCCTCTTTATGAACATGAGAGCAGACAGAGTATCCTCTTTTCTTTTGTTTTTGAGAAAAAAAAACATATATTCCCAAAGAATACTATGTGATCTCTCTCTCTCCCCCCTTCTCTCTCTTTTCTCTCTTCTCTTTCTATCTCATGTGTTAAGTATATATAATCAAAATGTAGTAATACATACACTAGATCATATCTCTTTTTCTTTATCTTAGTTGTCTAATGTTCAAATTAAATAGTTATTATTCATCCTCTTTGGAAAAGTAGAATCAGTAGATTTGAACTGGTCGGGAGAGTTTCTGCTAAGGATAGGGGTTAGTAAGAGTTTGTGGTCGCCGTTGACCCTGAATGTAATAGAGAGAGGAAAAAACTTTAATTTGGATCCAAAAACATAATTCATATAAATTTTTAGTAAATATCAAGTGATAAGAACTTAAATTCTTTATATATCTTTGCTCTTGTTCTCTTAAAGTTTTTACTTTAAAACATTCCATGCATCATGTGATTCACCCTTTATAAAATTTATTTATTCTTCGGAATCAATTTAGGAAATTGTGAATAATAGTTATTCTTGTAATCATTTTTACGGTCTCAACACAATTTGATTTAAAAAAAAAAAAAAGATGATTGTCTAATGAATTGAAGCATATTCACAAAAATTGAAGTATATGTGACCTAATGAATTGAATGCATACCTACTTACTATTTCACTAATAGAATGTATACTTTATTCTTCAAAAGTATATAATTTATTAAAAAATTATATATTTGGCTAAGACTGCAGGAGTGATTAAAATGTATTAGCACTCATTCAGTTATATATGTATATATGCATGTGATACATTCATGATTATTACGTATGCAAACGATGATTTCTTAAAATGAAACTATCACTTTTGTTCATGAGAAATTTGAATTAGCAAAAATTATCATTTACTGCCTTTGACCAAGTTTGGGCTGTCCAAGGCAGCTTTTTTTTTTATTTAGCATTAAAGACATACTTTAAACTTCCTATCTTCAATTATAAATGAAGATATATATATATATAACTTATGTCTTCACTAAATTTTTCTTTTTGTCAAAGGACAATAACAATGCAAGTTGTTTTTGAAAAATAAGGTAAGTTGAATTTATGTCTTTTCTTCAATTGAAAAGATCGATGACCTGAATCTTACTTTTTTATATTGTAGTTACTAATTAAAACAAATTGAAAGTTTCAAGGAGATTGAGATATAATTAGATAATATTAGTTTGAGCAATTTTTAGTTTTTTTGAAGATAATTAAAACCATGATTTACAGTTTTTATTTTCTTTTTGGTTGAAAACAATCTGGTAGAAATCCAACATTCTTTTCATATTTTTTTTATTTATTAGTAATCAAAATTGTATTGTTGTAATAGGGAGAATTTGTATAAATTCACAGTTCATTACATGGAAAACAAAATGAGAAACTGAAGGCCTAAAGGAAAGCACCAAAAAGAAAGAATAGTGAATACATAAGTGATGCAAATTGAAACATAGGGTTGTTTTGATTTTGGCATCATTTTATTTTAATACTTTGTTTAGAAAATTAGTTATTGCTTTTTCTTTCTCATATAACCACAATTTTATATATGTATTTGAATATATGTTTGGTAGTATTTGTTAGGCTTAGAAGTATTCATGTTATTAAAATAATTAATGAGTTGTTAAGTGGTTAGAGTATATTTGATTGTTGAGAGTTTTATTAAAATAATTAATGAGTTGTTACGCGCGTCGTTAGAGTAGAGTATATTTGATTGTGGAGAGTTATCGGAGATATGTGATTTCTTTGAAAAAATAGAAGTTTTTAATTTTCCTATCTCTCAATCTTTTTCTCAAAAAAGGTTCCCTTCTTCTCTGGTATCAAAGATTGAGTTTTTATTTTGGGTGAAATATAATAAAAATGATTCATTCCTGGAATGAAAAAAGGTCTGAGTTGCAGGACCTCATGGCACTGAAAATCGCTGAGGTCAAAGAAAGTATTGATGAGATATATATTACAATGGATGAAAACTCTTGTTTATGTGGTGGCAACATAATCAGCCTCGGCCCGAGAATGTACAGGACAGTCTCTATAAAGTCGCAATACAATCACAACACAAGTGGTAAGTACTCAGGCCCAGAGTCTTCAACACGAGTTTGTAGTTTCAACCTAAGGCCCCCGTCGTGACAACAGTTTGAAATATAATTTAGCTATTCAGTCATCATATTCACATCAAATACGAATGGCTAAACCCCGGGTGATATATCCTCTAACGAGATTGGATGGTCGTGCAATGACACCACCTCATTTAGGCTCGACAACACCCGTGTCCATTCTGTTAAAAGTATATATATGTTAGGGTTAAGGGTAGGTTAGTCTTTTCCTTGTTTCCCTTTTTGTACTATAAATATTGGATACAAACCCTAATAAGATTCTTGATTCATTCTTTTCATATTCTAACATGGTATCAGAGCTTGAATCCAATTTTTTTCTTTGATTTTCTGTTGGCGTTACTCTCCGTTCGCGAGATCGTCGACGCCCCGTCGCCCCGTTCGTGTCACCCCGCGCAGATTAGCCACCCCCGCGCTGCTTTGCCGCTGCCCCACGCAGATCTGCCGCATCTGCACCGCTGTGCCGCCGTCGCGCCGTTGCTGCTTCGCCGTCGTGCCGCCGCTCGCCGCCCGCGCAGCCCTCTCGTGCCGCCCTGCCATGCAGCCCCGCCACTGTCTCAGGCAGATCTGCCGCATCTGTGCCGCTGCTGCGCCGCCCTGCCGCACCGCCTCGGGCTGCTCTACCACCCTTCCGCGCCGTCCAGCGCCACCCTGCCCTGCCCGTGCCCAGTCCGCACCGTGCCCGCACCCTGTCCACGCCCCGTCCGCGCACCATCCGCCTGCCTGCACGTAGCCTCCGTGTTGCGTGATCAGCACAGATCCGCACCGATCAGCCCAGATTTCCTAGGATCCTGTCCCGGATTCTATCACGGACAGCATCCCGGATCTCCCGGGAATTCATCCCAAGTCCAGATGCGTCAACGCGTCCCGAATCCAGTGCTTTGCGCCCGCGCGCGCCCGGCTCAGCACCCGCTCGCACCCGGACCAGCTGCCCGACCCGGCTCCAGCGCCCGACCCGACCCGGCTCTAGCGCCCGACCCGGTTCCAGCACCAGCTGCCCGACCCGGATCCGCGACCCGTTTACCGCCCCGTCATCGCCTTTTTCGGTATTTTCTTTATCCGGCAGCTATGGATTCATTCGGACTCCAAATATAGTCATATTGGTACTCATTTTCCTCCATTTTTTGTTCTGCACGCATCTGTGACTATATTTTCATCATCCGAGGCATATATTTTTTCTGTTATTCTCTTTTTGCCTATTATGGCTACGGATAACACTCAGATCATCGATGTTAAGTTTGATGGTAACAATTATGATGTCTGGTCTATTAGTCTTGAGCTTCAGCTTGATTATCATCGCCTATTGGGTCATGTTACTGGCACTAATCTAGCTCCTGTACTTGAACCATCTCCACCGGGTTCCGATGAGACCACCATCAAGGCCAGAGCTGAGGCGTATACTAAGGCTTTGTTGACATGGAAGGAGGCCGATTCTCGGGTGAAAGCTTATATTGCTTCTTCGGTTATTCCAAATATCCATAAACATTTGAAGCCGTTCATTACAGCCAAGGAATATTGGGACTTTCTGAAGAATTTCTATACGCAGACCGATGGTGCTCAGGAATTCTATCTACATCAGGCCATTTCTACTTCTTATCAAGGGGAGCTTTCTATTCGTGATTTTTATTCTCTTTTGTCTGATTACTGGGATCAACTCGCACCTATGGATCCTCAGATGGAAGGTATTTTTCTGACACGCTATCGTGAGTACCGTAATCGTCAACGATTATACCAATTCTTGATGCGTCTTCGTCCTGAGTTCGAGGCTATTCGTGCACAGATTCATCATCGTTCTCCCAAACCGTCTCTTGATACGGTTCTTTTTGAGTTAGTTGTTGAGGAGACGCGTCTTCGCACTGTTGTCACTCCGCCTATCGTTGATCACAGTTCTGTCAATATTGCACATCGTCAAGACAATCGCTACACTCAGGTCACTTGCTATTATTGCCATAAATTTGGACACGTGCAATCTGAATGTCGTAAGCGTGCTCGTGATGGTGCTCCTCTTGTTTATGTACCTCGCACTTCAGCTCCTGGAGCACTTCCTCCAACACCTCGTCCACTAGATCCTGTAGCATCACGTGTACTAGCGCCTCGGGCGCAAGCACCTCGGGCACCTTCTACAGTTCCTCCACGTCGCTCTCAGCCTCGACCTGCAGCTGCTGTTGCATCTGATTTACTGATCCGTCGGCATATTCTTCCTCTCAGATCACTGAGAGTCTTGCGCAGCTCCACCTTCAACAACAACAGCTTCAAGATATGCTTCGCTCAGTGACTGGTAGTGATTCATCTGCTCCCTTTTCTGCTTCTACTGCGGCGACAGGTAACCTTACCTCCTCATGGATTCTTGACTCTGGGGCTTCCCATCATATGACTTCTCAGGCATCCTTTATTAATTGTCCTACTCACGTGTTTCCACTCCTGTTATTCGTACGGCAGATGGGACTCCTCTGTCTGTGTCGAGTTCTGGTTCTCTTGCTGATCCTTCTCATCGATTTCAACTTCCTGATGTTTTTCATGTTCCTGGTCTATCACTAAATTTGCTTTCTGTTGGTAAAATTGCGGATCATGATTGTCTCATTACTTTTGATTCTTCTACTTGTTCTGTACAGGATCGTCGTACGGGGAAGCAGATTGGGACAGGCTCTAGACGCGGTGGGCTCTACTACATGGATCATCTTCATATTCCTTCGTCTTCTGCAGCTTCTGCTCGCTTGATTTCTTCTTCTCCTTCCTCCTTTGATGTATGGCACCGCCGTCTTGGCCATCTCTCTCCTCCAAGACTTCGTTATCTAATAAGTACCGGTGTTTTAGGTTCCTTTTCAAAAACTGAGCTTCAACCATGTGTGGGCTGCAAGTTGGCAAAACACTTGGCTCTTCCATTTCCTACTAGTAAACACATTTCTGCTTCTCCTTTTGATCTAGTTCACTCTGATGTTTGGGGTCCCTCCCCTATTCCTTCTAAAGGGGGTAACCGTTATTATATTTTTATTGATGATTTTTTTCGCTTTACCTGGATATATTTGATGCATAGTCGTTCTGAGTTGTTACCCATCTATAAATCTTTTGCTACAATGGTTGAAACTCAGTTTTCCAAACGCATCAAGGTGTTTCGCTCTGATTGTGGGGGAGAATATTGTTCTCGTGCTTTTCGTGATTTTTTATCCTCCCAAGGCACTCTACCACAGCTTTCCACTCCTTATGCTCATCAGCAGAACGGGGTTGCTGAGCGCAAACACCGTCATATCCTCGAAACGACCCGGTCCTTACTCCTCTCTGCTTCTGTTCCTGTTCAGTTTTGGGGTGAGGCTGTTCTTACAAGTGTGTATCTCATCAATCGCACTCCTTCGTCTATCACTGCTGGCATCTCCCCCTTTCAGCGTCTTTATCATAGTCCTCCTGATTATTCTCGTCTTCGTGTTTTTGGATGCACGTGTTTTGTCCTACTTCCTCCTCTTGAGCGTACCAAGTTGTCTCCTCGTTCCACTATGTGTGTCTTTCTTAGGTATAGTAATGAGATCAAAGGATATCGATGCTATGATCTTGTTGCTCGTCGTCTTCGAACATCTTGTCATGTCACATTATTTGGAAATCATCCATACTACGCTCTTCGCTCGCCTCCTGTTCCTCTTCCCCGATCCACGGTTGAGGAAGTCACATTTTTGGACTTTTCTATTCCTGATTTCTCATCTTCATCTTCTGCTCCTCAGTCATCTATTCCGTCTGTACCTGACCACTCTTCCTCGTCAGTCCCATCTTCACCCTTGCCGTCTTCGTCAACTTCTTTTTTGGATGATTCACGTGGGACGGTCCTGTCTACTCCTACACCTATTCCTGATGCTGCTTCGCCAGAAGACGATTCTGCTTCCGCACCAGTTGCTCCTCGTCGCAATCCGCCTCGCGCTCGTCGACCTCCTCAACGACTCAGCTTGGTTGCCTCTGATTCTTTTTCTCCTAGTTTTCAGTGTTTTCTTTCAGCTGTTTCCACTCATTGGGAGCCCCAATCATATCGTGAGGCTGTCGGCATTCCAGAATGGGAAGGTGCTATGGCAGAGGAGCTTAGTGCATTACAACGCACTCATACGTGGAAAATTGTACCACTTCCTCCAGGGAAGACTCCTATCAGCTGTAAGTGGGTTTATAAGATCAAGACCAACTCTGATGGTTCGATTGAGCGTCACAAGGCTCGGTTGGTTGCCCGTGGTTTCACTCAGCAGCATGGTATTGATTATGATGAGACATTTGCTCCTGTAGCAAAGATGACAACTGTTCGTACTTTGATTTCTGTTGCTTCTGTTCGTCAATGGCCCATTTATCAGCTTGATGTCAAGAACGCTTTTCTTCATGGTGATTTATCAAAGGAGGTTTACATGACTCCTCCTCCGGGTCTTCCTCATTCATCTGGTCATGTATGCCATCTTCACCGCGCTCTCTATGGTCTCAAGCAGGCTCCTCGTGCTTGGTTCGCTCGATTCACTGATGCTATCTGTGCTGCTGGGTTTGTTTCGAGTTCCTCTGATCCAGCTTTATTTGATCACACCTCTAGTCCTCATCGTACTATTTTCTAGGCTTGGAAGTTGCTTCAGCGTCAATTTGAGATGAAAGATCTTGGCAAACTTCACTATTTTCTAGGCTTGGAAGTTGCTTCTGCTCCGCGTGGTTATTATCTCTCCCAACGCAAGTATACTGCTGACTTGATCGACCGTGCTTGTTTGACTGATGATCGCATTTCTCCCACTCCTATTGAGCTTCATGCTAAGCTCCGGCCTGACGATGGAGAACCACTTTCTGATGTTACTCATTATAGACAGCTTGTTGGAAGCCTCGTCTATCTCACTGTCACTCGTCCTAACATTGTCTATGTTGTGCATATTGTCAGTCAGTTTGTTGCTGCCCCTCGTACTGCTCATTATGCTGCAGTTCTTCGGATTATACGCTATCTACGTGGCACTATATCTCGTGCTCTACTGTTCCCGTCTTCTTCTACTCTTGAACTTCGCACTTATACTGATGCTGATTGGGCAGGAGATGTCACAGATCAAAAATCCACAACTGGTATATGTGTCTTTCTTGGGGACTCTCTTATATCTTGGAAGGCCAAGAAACAAGACATTGTTTCTCGTTCGAGTGCTGAGGCCAAATATCGTGCTATGGCATCTGCTACTGCTGAGGTTGTTTGGCTTCGGCGCCTCCTCTCTGACATGGGCGTCATTCTATCTGCGTCTACTCCTCTATATTGTGACAACAAGAGCGCCATTCAGATTGCTAGCAATCCAGTTTTTCATGAACGTACAAAGCACATTGAGATCGATTGTCACTTCGTCCGTCATCATTTTATTGCGGGCACTATATCACTCCCATATATTTCCTCTTCTCTTCAGTTATCAGACTTTTTCACAAAGTCTCATACACTTCAGCGACATGGTTTCTTGTTGAGCAAACTCTCGGTGTATGATCCACCATGAGTTTGAGGGGGGTGTTAAATGTATATATATGTTAGGGTTAAGGGTAGATTAGTCTTTTCCTTGTTTTCCTTTTTGTACTATAAATATTGGATACAAACCCTAATAAGATTCCTGATTCATTCTTTTCATATTCTAACACATTCTTCAAGTGAGGGTAGATGAGATCTTTCCTTCCGAGATAATCTCACAATGGACCAGAAAAGGAGAGATGTGCCCCAACCATACCATCCATGGTGGGGAGAGGACATTTAATTAAACTTCCACGAGAAGATGAGTACCAAAGACCTATTTCAGATGACGAACCACATGGAGGAACATCGCGACATCCACATCAATTACAACTCCAGGAACCACATTGATAGCGTGAGCCTCAGTACTCCTCTCATCTTCGACGCATAACATGACGATGACACTTTGAGGGGAGTCATGAAAACAAAGAAATTGATACTCAGGAAGATGCATCATACGAAAATTGATGAATAAGAAATGGCATGTAGTTGAGGAGCTCAATAGTATCAATCCTCCTTGATTTAACAAAAAGACTCATTTTTCATGTGCACACCAAAGGACCGTTGCATTTTTTAGGAAAAAATCTGTGATGCCACAATGTGAACATAATATTTTATTTAGAAAACGTGGCGCATGTCACATATTTTAATTTGGTCCAAAATATACCATCCTAAATTCACATGTTTCTTTCAAAACTCCTAGTGTATATAATTCAAATCTCATATAAAAAGGTTGTTGAGATATCTCTGCAGTCTGCCCTGACCCACAGAATGGCCCGCAACGCAATCCAACACGCACAACAATATTATTGGCCCAACTTCACTATATAGCCAACAATTATTGACTGAAAATGACATCTATAACTTTGGGGAAATGATACATTCACCCCGTTTTCACACATTTTGATTTTGTTTAAGTATATATTTAACTAATTAAATACATTTTTTTTAATAATAGATGAAGTACATACTCACAGGAATTAACTATATTTATTATGCATTTTTCACAGTGAAATTGAAATAATCGATTGCATAATAGATTTGACAATCTCATACAATGTCATTTTTGTATAGTCAAATATAGTTATATCTATTTCATGAAAAAAGAAAAATAAACTAGACATGTCTGAAAGAAATAAAATAAAGAAATAGCAAAGACAAGACTAGCAAAACAACACTAAAGTCTTCCCACAAGACCTTTAACCTGGTGGAAAAGATTTCTACAAAGTTACAACACAACCGCACACACATGTTACTCAATCACCGTTAAATCCACCTCGGTCACTTGGATCTCGCGGCTCCCATTAGATCTGAGCCCCATTCCGTAATGTTGTGCCTTATAACTCCCATATATTCTTGAAATTGAAATTCACGCCTCTGAAGACCACCTTGCTCTTACCATCCCTCCTTATAATTTTGTAACTTTTCATAATCATGACCTTGAATCATAGTGTTATCTAATGTAAACAATTGGTCTGATGTTATTTTGTAGACCCATTGTCCTATTTTGTTTTTCCTTTTCAATTCATTGTATATTCAAATTTCTATAGAAATATAAAATTTATCAAGCGAAAAAATATATATATACAGAACTGTAAAACAGACTAAGTGTATCCGCTTTCCATAATTATGTGCACACCAAGATATCTCAAGAGAGGGTCTGGGTTAGGCATCTAAAGGGATGTTAGGTTTTTGATGTGAGATGTGAAAGGATCAACCAAAGATATATATGGCTTACGGTTTTTGTGGGGACAAATGATGAAATTATGAAATCTCTCAAATGAAATTGAGCTTATATAGCAATATCAAAATTGCTTAAAACGATAAAAGGACAAAAATTAAGGCAATTAATAGTTATGATAAGACCTCTATATCAATGATTATAATACATGGTTTTAAGATCAACAATAAGAACACCATAAGATATGACTGATCTTATGGATGAAAGGAAACACTTGTAATTTAAGAAATCTTAACTAGACAAATTATCATGTGATGCTAAAAATGACCTGTATCACATCATGAAACATCAGTATCACATCAAGGTCATATCAACTAGTGTATTATTTAGATTGAGTAAACCAGTTGTTCAAGTGCTTAATAAGGGAGCCTGGCAACTTTTGGTAGTTCATTTTTGACTTACCATGTTAGGCTCATACAAGCACAGACTCAAACTTCTGTTAGGCTCATTCTCAGTTTTACCCTCGTTTTCTTTATTGGGAAGGAACATTTATCCATTTCCTTTCCAAAATGTGTTACTTCGAATTTTCCCATGATTAATTTTTGGGCGTTGATAAATTAGTCATTGAATATGAACCCTCCAAACCTTTGTTTAAGTAACGACATAATCTATTGATAACTATTCTAGTGAAATAAATTTAAATTTTTGTTGTTTAATTGATCATAAATAAATTGAGGGTGAAAGATGAATAATATGTAGATAAAAATTTATAAAATATGAAAAAATATTTGACAATAGACCAATGACAAACGATTTGACTAATGGACATCGCATATACTACTGAAATAGATTGAGTGGAATAACACAATTACAATGGGATCAGAAATATCAATAACATCTTATTTCCACGTAATACTATATAGTAATAACAAATAATTTTTTTGATTTATTCACCTCTATTACACATCTATTGTTCTACCCAGATATGGACTAATAAAATATAGAATCAGCCGAGATAGTATATAATCCATTAAAAAGGAAAAAACAAGAAGACAAGCATTCATTCCATCTTTCTAGTCAAAATGTGTACTTTATCAAACAAATATACATACGTACTTCTAAAAATTGATACATGTGGAAAACATATAAGTGACTGCAATGTAAATAGTATTAGAAAATGTTACGTACAGTTTTTTTGTAGCATCATTTTTAGTCCACACATGTTTTTATTTTGGAAAAATTAATTAGAGGTCCATGTGACACCTTTGTAATAACAATAAGTCCCTTGACTTTTTTTTGTATTCTTTAGGTCCCTAAGTTAGTGGTGTTATTTTGTTTAGGTCCTTCCATCCATTCTATTTTTTTTTTCTCCCTTTTTTACCCCTAAATAAATATCATTTGTCTCTCTTTCTCCTTCAACCTCTCTCTTTCTCTCTCAAACAACTCAACAATTTGTGAGACCACCTCCACTAGCCCCCCATTGCTCCGATCTTGACATCAACGCTGATCGCACCCCCCATTGTCTCCCGTGTCCCATCCGCGAGCCCAACCCCCTTCTCACAACTCCGTCCGCGAGCCCAACTCCCTCTCACAACCCGTCCGCGAGCCTTACCCCCTCTCGCAAGCCCAACCCTCTCTCGCGACTCCATCTGCGAGCCCAACCCCCTCTCGCGACCCCGTCTGTGAGCCTAACATGTTACAGGCATAACACTGTACAAAATGAGCGTAACAGGGCACGCAGTGTAACACACAGAACCTGTAACTGGTATAACAGTGTACACATTGCGCATAACGGTGTATATAGAGTAACACAAAATCTGATATCTGTAAGAGGTATAACAGTGTACATAATGTGCGTAACAGTGTACGCAGTGTAACACACACAACCTTTAACAGGTATAACAGTGTACATAGTATAACACAGAACCGGGAGACAGCTCGCGGGACACGGTCGGGAGAGGTCGGGGGCGTTGAGGTCGAGATCGGCGCAATGGAGAGCTGATGGAGGTGGTCTCACATCTTGTTGAGTTGTTTAGGGGAGAAAGAGAGAGGTTGGAGGAGATAGATAGGCAATTCATGTTCACTTTGGGGTAAATGAGGGGAAAAAAAATAGAATGGATGGAAGTTGGATGGAAGGTTCTAAACAAAATACCACAGCTAACTTAGAGACCTAAAGAAAACAAGAAAAAATCAAGGGACCTATTGTTATTACAGAGGTGTCCCTAAGGGTCTCTAATTAATTTTTCCTTTTATTTTTAAAAATATAGTATACCTTATCTAATATGGTACATATTTTTATAAAAAAAATGAAACATATGTTTTGATTAAAGAATACTGCATGAAAAGAAAACTTATAATGAGAAATTTACATTTCATTTACAGGAGTATATGTACGCCACTAACGAAACACATAAGACTAAAAAAAAAAAAAAACTGTGTGTAGAATAATTCAAAAGTTTTTGATTCCTGCACCACAATAGACCTCCAGCCGTTCTTTTCACTGGGTCGAAGAAGGATAAAAAAAAAAAAAAAAAAAAAAAAAAAAAAGAGGGTGGTGGGTGTATGGTAACTTTATAGATTACAGGAAATATGCATAACATGAGGGATGGTACAATTTGAACAACAAAGCTCTCTCTCTCACATTCTGTATACATCTAAAGAAGGAAAAAAAAGTAGAGAAAGAATGGCAAATACGCACTCCCATTATTACAGTTATCGAGGAAGCTTCGACCTTTCTCGTAGTGCTGCAAATGTTAATTTGGGACCTCTCAAAAGCTGGTGGAGCCGTTTTTTTTAACAAATTTTTTTTTTTTTTTTTTTTTTATAAGATATAAAGAGGGGTGTCATATGTTGCATTGTCTGTGCAGGTGGAATGTTTTCTTACCAAATTAGACCAATGAGACACCAATCTCTCTCTCTCTCTCTCTCTCTCTCTCTGAGTGAAAGATTATTTGAATAGAAAAAGAAGAACCTCGGATTCTGTTCTGGGCAATGGAGCTTTAAAGTGGTGTTTGTGGAGGTGGGTCAGTGGAGCGGGGAGAGTGAGGAAGCTTCTTTTAATTATAGCCCTATTGTTGAAGGAAGTTTCTTTTTGGCTAACACCCGCAAATATCTTTTTTTTGGGTGACTAATTGTTTTTGTTCATTGTATTCCTTTTATGATATAGATAATTATTTCAATATAGATAAAAATAAATCATATTTGTATGGTTGTGTTTTTAATTATTCTTTTTAGGAAATGTAATAATGAAGTTAATTTTTATTGTGTGTTGACCATAGATAAGTCGTGGATAAAAAAAATGAATAAGATGTGGTTAAGAATTTATAAAAAGCAAAAAAATAATTTAATATATGGACCACTTGATTTATAAGAGGTGATGACAAGTGATTTTTAACTTCGATTCGTGGGAGACCTGGACATCACTTTTGAGACGGAAAAGTTTGCTGCGACCAACCTTTTCCGCGCTTTCCGCCGGCAGAATGGTGGAGCCGGAGGTCTCCTCTCCGGCCCCTCCTTCTCTTTCACTTGGTGCTCCATCACCCCAGATAAACCCCCTTGTCTGAATCTTCCCCCACCTCCTCGAGGGGGAACCATCGATAGCATTTTCAACGCTTTCAAGGTGAAATCTAAGGCATTAGGAGTAAACCTTTCATCCTCCCTTGTTTCTTCCCCAAACAGAGCATCTCCCAAAACCCATCCCTACTACATATGTTTCCACACACGCCATCACAAATGTAGCTCCAAAACCCACCCCTATATCCACCTCCTCTGTCAACACTCCATCTCCCTCTCCAAACCCAACTCCTCATCTTCTCATACCGTCATTGACACTCGACTCCCTCAAATCCCACCAAACTTCTTTCCTACTCTTCCTACTCAGAGAAAGCATCGGAAAATGGTGCAAGTCCCCCCGGCCTCATCTTCTCATCAGATTCGCTCCTGGGGCTCCCTATTTCAAACGGACAAGCCTGATCCAAATGTGGGTTCACTGCGCTTCATTGCTCCAACATGCGAAGGCACAGGCACAATGGTAATTCTCAAACCTGAAGCTTATGCAATGAATATCCAACAGTGGGACCATGGCATAGTCAGATACGTAATCGGTAAACTACCTGTCTTCCTCCCTTTCCTTCAATTCCTAAAGAAATTATGGAACCCAAAGGGAGAATTTTACCTCTTTCTTCATTGAAATGGCTTTTTCATAGTCAAATTTGATTTGGCTGAAGATATGGACTCCATCCTTGAAGGCGGTCCCTGGACAATGGATCACCGCCCTTTCATCTTGCGCAAATGGTCACCTCAGGTCTGAATAGAACAGGAGAGACTAAGTAGCATCCCTATCTGGATCAGACTCCCAAATCTTCCTCTCCATTTATGGGAGGAGGACTGCCTTAGTCAGATAGGAAGTCTTCTAGGTTTACCACTTCATGCAGACTCTGCCACGCTTTGGTGTAATCAAGCATCTTATGCCCGCATCTGTGTGGAAGTGCAAGCCTCAACACCTCTTCCGGACTCTGTTCTTGTTGAGATAGCTCCGGGAGCTCGAGAATCCTTCAAGGTAGACTATGACTGGAAATCGACTGCATGCAAATATTGTCAAACCTTTGGGCATGATGAGGGGTCTTGCGTAATGAAACCAAATGTGGAGCCCCAAAATACTGAAAAGGTGGGAAAGGTGAGGGCTACTACAACCAAAAATAAGGGCAAAGAAAAGGTAGGCTCTCAATGGATTGAGGTTTCCAAATCCAACAACAGTTCCAAGGGAAAACTACTTGCAAATGCTATGAAACCCGTCTCCACCTCCCAGCTGAATACCGTGGTTTCCCAAACTCTACCAAATCAAACCTCTACTCCCTTTGACATCTCTGACTCAAGAGAGCCATCAACTGAAGCAGTCACTGGTCCTGATCTCATTCCCCAAACCCCAAATGTTGCCTCCACCTCCCAGCTAAACACCAAGTTTTCACAAACTCCAGCAAAAAGATTCTCCATCCTTCATGACATTTCTGAATTGAATGAGCTAACAACTAAAGCAGTTGCTGAATCTGACCTTACTCTCAAAACTACAAATGAGGATGCTGGTGCTATGCCTCTAGCTCTCTCATCACCTCGTCTTACTCCCTTGGCAGATCCCCCAATAGGAAAAAAGCCCCTCACTACGGTGGAATAGATCATTGCCTCCAAAATTGAGAATTCCTTAGCTCCACAGTCTACAATAGAGTCCGGTTCTCCTCCAAATTCATTGGTCGTGGTGGGGTCAAGCCCAAGGATACGTACTAGATCTCACTTAAGTGGGGACCACTCCAAATCCCATACACCGAACCAAAATGTGCAGTCAACTTCTGATGTTCATCCCTCTCAAACCAATCCCAAATCCACACTGTAGAATTCATCTCAAAATGAGGTATTCCCCCCTCCCTATCTTTTTGAATCTCCTAAGTTGATCAGTGAAGCGATGCATGTCCCCATGGTGGACATCCCCCTTGAGATAGATCTCTTTTCCACTGCCCCGGAGACGTCCTTGACTAGTAGTGCTATCCGAGCAAAACAGGGAGGTGGCCGGAATAAAAAAAAAACACAAAGTTGGTGCCTCTTCCCAATCCTCCAAGAAAAGTAAAGCGGCCTCCAAAGGCGCTCTTTTTCTAAAGAAGAGCATCAAGTCATATTTGGCATTAATTGCCACCTTTTAAATAACTGTCTTCATGAACTGTCTGTTCTGGAATGTCCGAGGTCATAATAGCCGAGAAAAGCAGCATGATGTCAAAGACTTTTTGAAGCAAATTCTTTCCCCTATTGTGTGTCTTGTTGAAACAAAGGTTGATCTCCAAAATTCTGAAAAGATCCGCCGCAACATCTTGCCAAATTATAGTCTTCTCAATCCTCATCAAGGCGGCAGGCTCTGGATTTTATGGCAACCGGAGCTGGTTCATGTTCAACTTCTAGCATTCTCCTCACAATTCCTGCACTGTAAGGCAACCCCTGTGTCCAGTTCACCGAGCTTCTTCCTCTCTGCTATCTACGCCTCAAATCTTTCTTCCGAGAGGCAAATCTTATGGCACGATCTCTGCGGTTTGGCTCAATCTATCAATCAGGATCAGTGGCTAGTCGGAGGAGACTTTAATGAGATCCGGTTCTGTCATGAAAAACAAGGTACCAATGTGGTTCATTCAAGATGTATGTCAAGATTTAATGACTGCTTAACAAGTTGCCATCTTCACAACCTTAGAGCTTTCGGTCCTTTTTCCTAGAGTAACAACCAAAACCAGCGTATTGTTTGTAAACTCGATAGGGTTCTAGTTAATTTGTCATTGTTGCACAACAACACAAATGGCTGTGTGCAATATCTTCCGGCAGGGCTCTCTGACCACACCCCTCTACATGTGATTGCAAACCCTCCTTCCCCTTCAGGCCCTCGTCCTTTCAAATATTTCTCTGCATGGGAACTTCATTCGGATTTCGCTGAGGTAATCCAAAAGGCATGGCGTATCACTTTTCATGGCTCCCCCATGTTTATTCTTACAAAAAAGTTGCATCACCTAAAGATAGTTCTTAAAGACTGGAACAAGGAGGTTTTTGGCCCCATTCAATCCTCTTTTCAGCTACGTAAGCAACAGCTAGAGTCTGCACAAAATTCTACCCTGGCGGATCTTGCCAACCAAAGTCTTCTGGCCCTTGAAAGAGATGCCTAAAGTAAATATCTTCTCCTGCTAAAGCGCGAAGAGTCTTTCCTGAGGCAAAAATCCCGCCAATTGTGGCTTTCTGAGGGTGATAGGAACTCCAAGTTCTTCTACTCCTCCATTAAATCAAGAATTGCCAAAAACACCATTCAAAAGGTTGTACTTGCTGATGTCCTACTCAAAAGATCCAAGTTTCATTAAGAATTTTGTAGTAGAGTATTACAGTTCCCTCCTCAACTCTACGGGTTCACTCCTAACACCAACATCTCGGTTGGACAACCTTGTCCCTCTTACCAGTGTGGAAGGTGAAGCTCTATGTAAATTGGTTTTTGAATCAGAAATTAAGAAAGCCCTCTTCTCTATGAAGCCCCATGGGAGTCCTAGACCTGATGGCTTTACAACTCATTTTTTCCAAACTTTCAAACTTTCTGGCCTACGGTGAAGCACGATTTCCTATTGGCAATTTCCTCTTTCTTTCAAACAGGGCATCTCCTTAAGCAATGGAACCACACATTCATCTCCCTCATCCCAAAAGTCAAGCTTGCGGACTCTTTTGAAAGTTATCACCCCATCTCTCTATGCAATGTGGCCTACAAGACTATAACTAAAATTATGGTGGAGAGGCTCCAACAGGTACTCCCCAAGATAATTAGCCCAAACCAGTCGGCCTTTGTAAGGGGGCGAAACATTGTTCACAGCACACTCCTAGCGCACGAGCTCACCCGGGCTTTGAATTCTCCTTCAACTAGGGGGCGTTCTTTTATCAAAATTGACCTTCTAAAAGCTTTCAACAGTGTAAATGGGAATTCTTGGTGGAAGTCATGAGAGGTATGAATTTCCGCCATGATTGGATACACCTCGTTCTTCAATGCATTCAAACTACATCCTTTTCAGTACTAATCAATAGCAGCCCACAAGGCTTCTTCGGAGCTCGATGTTGCCTTCGGCAAGGAGACCCCCTTTCCCCGCTATTATTTGTTATCACAATGCAAGCCCTATCAACTCAAATCAAATATGCTATAGCTACGGGATCGGTTGGTCTATTCCTCAGAGCTGACATGAACATCTCTCACCTCTCTTTTGCTGATGATCTTGTTATCTTCACATATGAAAATCCATGCAACCCTATGCATTTCTTCAAAATCCAAATAACCCCCTTGCAAACACAAGCAAAATGCAATCCACCTCTTCTGTGAGTTTCTTAACCCAAGGTTAACCAGACTTCAACCCAATGTGAGAAGTTACCATTATACCATCCCCCACTTTTGTCACATGAGAAATCCTAAAATCATCACCTTCATTCGTTCTGTCCTCACTCGACACCTCTTCTCACCCTCATCGTCACCACCCCTCTTCGAACCTCCTCTAATCAATGACTCTCACCCTCATCGTCGCCACCCCACTTTGGACCTCCTCCTCTACCTCCTCTGCCCACAGTTTGCGTTCTGTTCTCCTCTCCTTCTCTCAATTGTCAAGACTCCAGCTCAATCCACAAAAAAAGTCAGCTTTTCTCTTCTCTTGAGGGTTCGGAGTTCGCACAGATCATGGGTATTCCCGTATGCAATCTTCCAGTTAAACATCTTGGTCTACCTCTCACGCAAAAATCACTTTCTCATGCTATGTGTATGCCTCTCATTGACAAAATGCACAAAACAATTAACTATTGGTCTTCCTCTCTCCGATCCAAGGCTAGTCGGCTTGAGTTAGTTCACTTGATGTTGCAGAGTTTTAGTTACTACTGGCTTGCGGGCTTTCTTCTCCCAAAAAAGACTCACAAAGCTATTGAACAAATTCTCTGGAATTTCCTTTGGGCTGGAGATAGTGACAACTCAAAAAAATGCGCGATTAAATGGATGGTAGTTTGTCTTCCAAAATCCGAGGGAGGACTCGGTCTCCGCCGTTTACAAGAATGGAACAAGGCTACTATGGGAGTTCGATTTTGGGAACTAGCCTCTGATCATCAATCGCTATGGGCTTCCTGGATGAGGAAAAAAATCTTTCAAAAATGAGCATTTGGTCTATTTCTTAAAAGTCCACAGCCTCCAATGTGTGGAAATCTATTATCAATGCTGGCACTTGGGTTAGAATGGCTACACAGTATGTTATTTTCTCAAGGAAAACAATCAATTTATGGTCCGACCCATGATTTCAAGGACATGGCCTCCAACACCTTTTTCAGGGCCCACCTCTTCTTAGTTGGGGACCTCCAAGGGAGGTTATGCTTAGTACTCTATTTCGAGATGGCAAATGGCATAAACCACACGAATGGCCAGCTGAACATGCCTCGGTGTGGGATGTCATCACAGAAATTGAAATTGGAGGAGAGGGAAATGACCTTCTGATCTAGACAGGATCAAAATCAAGGAAGATGTCTTACTCTTCTGCTTGGGAATATATTCACAAGAAAGGACCTCAAACTACCTGGGCAAAAGAACTTTGGAGACCGATTCAACCACCAAGCCAGAGTCTTCTTCGTTGGCAAGCTGCCCTCGATAGGCTCCCCACACTCCAAAGATTATTCAGCCGACAACTCATCCAAAATACCACATGTTTGCTCTGCTCCACTGGTTCTGAAAATGTGGAACATCTGTTTCTTCTCTGCTCATTCTCAGCCTATATCTGGAAAGCAACTTTAAAGGCACTGGGTTTATCTCATGTCAGGCATATAGCTCTCACAGATCATTTCACATGGTTCATTTCTCTTGGGTCTACTCAAACCAAAATAAAGGTGCTATCTTTCCTTCTAGCACAAATTATGTGGTCTATATGGATTGAGCAAAATGACAGGATTTTCAGAAATAAAAGATGCTTTAAATCACTGTTATTACGTCGAATTCTCTATGCAACGAGAGCTGTCTTTGAAAGGAAACTGTTTGAAGATGACATTACTCCAGTCACTAGTAAAATGTGCACCCTTTTTAAAATTTTGATAAAACAAAAGAAGGTGTATGAAAAAGAGGTCTCTTGGGAAGCACCAAAGGAAGGGTGGTTAAAACTAAACTCGGATGGCTCGAGATCAGATGATCGTTTTTCCTATGGCGTTCTAGTACGTGATTCATCAAGCTTTTGCTTCGAAGCTCTGTCCACTAGAGTTTGGGCAGATTCTATTAATCTACTAGAACTGAAGGGGTTGGTCGAAGGGATGCAGCTTTGTCACTCACTAAGAGCTTCTCGAGTGTGGCTAGAATCAGACTCCACCACTGCTATTGCATGGATTCATGGCCGGGGCATCATCCCATGGAGGGCTTTTAGAGACCTACGTACTTTCTCTACACTATCTAATTCCCTGTTAGAATGGAAAGCCACCCACGTCTACCGAGAAGGAAACCAAGTGGCTGATCACCTAGCAGCTTTTCAATCCGCCATGGGATACCAAATTCATGAGCCTCCAGATTTTTGGCCTGATCTCCTCAAGCTCTTAATGAAGGATAAGGACGGAAAAGTGACAACCCGAATCAGCAAATGAGAATCCTTTTGGCTATTGATTCATGAAATTGCCCTTTAAAATGGCACTCCTGATCTTTGTAAACATTGGGACTGACCTGTAGTCCCTCTGTTCCTTTAAAAAAATTATTATTTTCCCTTTATCCCTTTGTACATAATCAAGTTCATAGTAATACAAAGTTTACCAATCGAAAAAAAAAGACAAGTGATTTGACATGCGGGTCCCTCATCTACCAGTGGAGTAGATTTTGTGAAATAACATAATTTATAAGGCGATCTGGAATACCAATATCAAGTTGTTTTTACTTATTTTGGCATAGTTATACCCATCTATTCCTCACAAACAAACATGTTCTTGAATTTATTCTCCCTATTCCACTCTATTCCATCATATTCCCTTTTTGGTTCAGTTTATGCATCCCAAATTATGACCAAAACATACGAAAAGCCTTTATTTTCATAGCGACATAAGTTATTTTTGTACATATAACTATTTTAGTATAGATAAAGAATAATACATTTTTTATGTGGTTATATTTTGTGATTTTCGTTGTAAAATGTTATAATAAAATTTTTGTTGTTTTGTTAACTATGAATAAGTTGTGAATGAAAAGTGAATAAAATGTGGATAATGATTTATAAAAAAGTGAAAAATGATTTGACATGAGAACCCTTAATTTATAAGAGGTGGTGATAAATGATTTGACATGTTAGCATAAAAGATAATGACAAATGATTTGACAGATGATTATTGAAACTAATGTTGCAATTGTAGAAGACGAGTCTGCGCATGATGAAGAAGTATATCTCTTCCCAAGTGACTACCACGCATCTTGAGAAGTAACACACCTTGCCACTGTTGAATTTAGCATTGATACAATTGAGGATACTCGTCAACACTGGCTTAAACTGGGCAAGATATAACATATAATTGGTCTGATCAAAACAAACAATTTGATGACAATAAGTTCATCAACCTCATTTTAAATGGTGTTAGTCCTGCCTCTAAACATTCAAACTCGAGAGACTCCAGTTTCACTCGATGACTTGATTGGATTATTGCTCAGTGCCAAATGGAAGATTATAATATACAACACTCTCATCTGATTGCTTTGTGTATAACAAAACTAGTGGTAGCACTTCTCATGGTTGTGGCAGATTCCCCTACCAAGGACATGATTTAGGAATTAGGATCTTCTCATAATCAAAGAGGGTCAACAGGTCTTTCTTCTCATTAAAAAAAAAAAACCTTCTCTTTTGACTGCGCCCCCCCCCCCCCCTGAATCCCTATTTTCCTGCTGACGGGTGTCTCTAACAATGCCGGTCTCGTCGCCCCCGGTGGGGATCCCTCACCCACCTGACCCTCCCCTCCCTGACCAAACCCGTCCCTCCTCCGCCCCGCAATTTTTCTCCTCTCAACCGAAAAACCAAACCCTTCCCTCCCCAGCTCATCTGCCACCTCTTCCTCCTCAACCGAAAAATCAAATCCTTCCCTCCCCAGACCCTCTGCAACCTCTTCAACCCAAAACCTTTTCTCCCTTTCCTACCCACTCCCTCCCTCGCGCCTTGGCTTTTGCTGGCATGCTCTCTTCTCATCC
The DNA here is from genome assembly GCA_030737835.1 of Acorus gramineus. Classification (NCBI taxonomy): domain Eukaryota; kingdom Viridiplantae; phylum Streptophyta; class Magnoliopsida; order Acorales; family Acoraceae; genus Acorus; species Acorus gramineus. The sequence goes on from CM060847.1 coordinate 24,648,242, forward strand.
CCTTTCAAAAGCTGGTTGTTCTTCCACACCCACAGGAGAAGTCCACACTGAAAGGCAAGTTTCTGCCTTGGTTATTGCCAGATCTGATGTCTCTTTGCCGACGGAGAATGGTGCTCATGTGAGTGCTGCAGTTGTAATGCCCCCGAATCCACAACTCTATTTTAAAGTGTGAAATCCCGTTGCGTTAACTTAATTCCTCAAATCTCAGAGTTCTATATATATATTTTTTCATCCAGAAAACATAAGAATACATCACCATAATTATACATCCATTGTCAAGGCTAAAATCCAACACAAATTCAATATACATCGAGAACAACTGAATTTATATATCCACACTATCATACAAATGGGTCCTCTACATGCCAAAGAAATGACTAACACCTTCTACACAAGTCTTGTGCTCCGGAAATAAAATACGAGCTTCAACCTCCAATGCCTTAATGAGATAGACAACCACCAACAGCTAATCTGAAAGGTTGGGAAAAGAAAGGGATGAGCTACCACGCACTCAGTTAATGGACACAAGTGTCCCAATAATATATTGTACTTTAAAATAATAAGATATAAAGTGTAAACAGAACAATTGTAATATAATGAAAATCTTATAACAAAAAAAGCTATTTAAAACATACAAGGATATAATAACATTTCTTTTTCAAATGAAATATGATGTCATAAAGAATCTTCTCATGAATTCAAACTACATGATGTATATGAATGCAGCGGACATGCATGCCCACTTTTATACTTCTTCCCTTGATGAAGGCAGTTTGGTGAAGGCTCACAATTTGAGGAAGTACATCTTGTAGCCGAGAAGCCATATTCTTTGTGAGGATTATACTTTGTATAGAGTATTGAATAAAGAGATTGAGCGATAGCCATCCAGAGAATCCACATTTGCACATTTGGGAACCAAAGCAATGAAGGACTGACTAACTTGCATGAGAAATGATGAGCTGCTCTCAATAAATCATCTTGAATGAGGGACCACAACCATTGGTAGAAGCGGGCGGGGAAGCCATCTGAGCTGGGAGAACTAAGAGGCTTAAGGCTGAAAGCAACCTGCAAAGCTGTGAGCTTATCATTTTGCCTGTCTAAAACAGATGAAGGGAAGTTTAAAGGGGGAATCGAGAACCATGATTCCTTATTGGGGAGTTGTTTATAGTAAGAGGTAATTGACTCCTAGATATCTGCTAGATTCGTGCAATATGAGTCATCCATGTTTCTCAAACACCTAATGGTGTTCGAGAGGATCGCGTCTTGAGGGATCCATTAAAATATTTAGAGTACCTATCCCCTAGAGTAAGCCACTACTGTCTGGATTTCTACCGTAGGAAGCTTTCTTGAGCTCGGAGAGCTGTCATATAGATTTGTCGAGCCTTGGATTCAGTTTCAATCTTGTCTGTGTTAAGAGGATCCTCGTGAAGCAAAGATTGTTCCCTCTTTAAGATTTGACGACTCTGTTGGAGCTGATGATTAATGTTCCCAAATTGGAGTTTGTTCCAAGATTTCAAAGTTGGTTTAGCTTCTTTGCTATCTGATATAAAAGAGATCCCTCAACATCAACCCTCCAAGTGAGAAATGTGCATGAGATGCTCATATTGCAAAATAGAGAAATGGTTTCGGACCAGATGAGATGGAGGGCTATTGTTGCATTCGAAGGTCCGTGTTATCCAAGGGACCAAGGGGAAGATAGTAAAGGATAGCATGAGGGTTGTCAAAGAAGAACTATGGATTCGCAAGTACACTATCCAACCGACAAGCAATACGATTTTTCTGTTATTTGTTCTAAAAGAGAGTGTGACCTTTGATTTCAAATAATCTAGGGAGCAATTGGTAAGGTAGTTATTGAATTTCTGCACCCTCCTTGAGTGGATGGGGCTGCCTCCAACTTTCTCAGAGCCACAACGAATCTCATTAAAATCTCCTCCAACACACCAATTACAGTAGCCTACAGATGCAAAGATTTGTTCCAAGATTTTCCATAGCAAAAATATTTATCCACAAGAATTTGAGGGAGACTGCCATGAGAAAGAAGGCCTTCGAGGAGAAATTTTAGGATGAACTTGCTATTCAAAAGATTCTAAGAAACTAATATCCACAAGATCAGAAATCCAAAAAATGCCAATGCGACCAACAGGAGCAAAAGAAGAGGAATAAGTATAGCCAATTTTTTAGTAGAAGGAGACCTAGGAGGGGGGTCTAATCTTGTGTCGAGGAGACAGATACTAGAATTCTTTTCTCTGCATATAAACTGCTTAACATCAAGTTGCTTTTCTTTGCTATTCAAACCACGGACATTCCAAAAGAGACTGTCCGTTTAACATTTACTGGAACGGTGGTGGAGTCCCCTCTTCGAGGTGTGGCTCTGCGTTGATGCTCGTTGTAGTCTACCCTCTCCTTTGGAGCAAATAGTGCTATCATTGAGCTTCATGGCAATTGCTTTTTGTGGATTCTGGAATTTCTTCCTTTCTCTTTTGCTTTGATTTGCTGATTGGCTAGTCTCCTTAGCTGCTTCCAAATTAACCTCTTTGGAGATACCATGCGTAGGTTGTGGAGCTACAGCATCCACATCGAGAGGGGAGGGATGAGAAGAAGTCAAGAGTGCTTTCAAAACTACTGTAATATTTCCTTTTGTCTGACTTACTTGGCCATCCTCCGAAAGGTGAGGGCTTACATTTGGCCGAGTGAGAAGATTCCTTGTTAGAGGTAGCTTTTCACTTATTGAGTGTGTCTATGGATTCGAGGTTTCGGGACACCACTACTTGCTGCTCCTCTTCCACAACTACAGATTGACTCACCACCACTACTTGCTGCTCCTCTTCCACAACTACAGATTGACTCACCACCACTACTTGCTGCTCCTCTTCCACAACTACAGATTGATTCGCCACCACTATTTGCTGCTCCTCTTCCACAACTACAGATTGATTCACCACCACTACTTGTTGCTCCTCTATCACAACTACAGATTGTGTCACCACTGGCTAAGAGATCAGGACCGCCTCAATCGGTAGAAGATCTTGTTCCAAACTAAAGGTCATCTCGGTATCTTGGCAGTCGTGGAGACGAGCAAATTGGTTGGTGGAATTGGCAGCTGCTTTGTCCTTCTTAGTGGACGGGTTGATTGCTGCAATGGCGTCTGACATTCATTTGTGAGAAGATCGGTTGTGAGTTTTGCTGACCTCTTGCTATTGTTGCAAAATAAAATTGTTTTTCACTAAACTTTTCTATAAAACTTGATTTCAAAGTTTGGGTTCAAAACCAATCTCCTCATGGTTAGACAAAGTATTCAATGTGCTTCGGCTTATAAATTGACCTATATAATGTTTGTTATTGGGCTTCATGTGTATTCGAAAATGTTAGACTTAGTCATATTCACTAATCAAAACTCAGACCTCACATATTTTCATTTTTAAAAAAATAGTAAACATCATTTAATGAGGTATATGCTTTAATAAAAAGTGTACATCGCTTCATTTCGAGTTGAATGAATCAATTTTTAGTAAGTGTAAGAAAATATTTAATATGGTATATATAACATCTAACGTGATATATAGGGTTACGTTTTAAGCTGAGTAAAAAACTGAGTGTAACAGCACTATATATAAGTTCCCTATTGCTTCATCTGTGTACATGAAAGTGTTCATGAATTGGATATATTTGCATGTATCTGGGGACCTGATTTTAATTTTATAAAGGTCACTGGGTTTTATGCAAATGTTACAATATTTAAAAGAAAAGTTCTGGTTGCTTGGATGTTAAGCAGCCACCTCCTTTACATGCATTTAAATGGAATTCGAGTCACGCTATCTTTCACCCATGAAATGCATAAATTAACAAAACATATATATATAAAGTGATTATACTCTATAGTCTTCCCTGTTTGTATGTTTAATCAACCGACCAAACTATTAAACCCACATCGCTTATTTCAATATTTGAACCGCTTCACTGCCTATGTAAGGGCTTAAATTTTCCTTTGTAGAAAGAGGGAATGATTTTGGGTTGTGGAGTGGAGTGGAGTGGAGGGAGGTTCAACAGTGTAAGGTTCGCACTCTATATTAATTTATTTAGTTTATTAATTATTACATGCATGTATATTTCTATTTGAATGAAGTAATATTTATTTTATAAATTTAAAAATATGTTATTCGAATAGAAAATATTAGTTTTCATCTACGCATGATATACATGTGAGTTAAAAAAAAAATATTTAAAAAAAATTCTTCAAAAATCAATACTCGCTTTTAATGAAATGAGTATGTTACATTTTAAAAAAAAGTTTTTTTTGCATATATACCCTTCAAACAATCCTATATTGTAAAAATTCCCTTTCAAATCCTATTACCATCAATTCCCCTCAAATGGGATTTTGGAATAGAGCGTTCACGCAACCATATATTGTCAAGATATTATTTTGAGAGAAAACCTGTTTATGATTAGTACTTCTTAAATGAGTTAAATTGTGTATGAATTTCTTTTTAAATGGTATAAATATACAAAAATCTCAGATTTTACTGAAATACACCTCAAAAAAGATATTTATGAACAATTTAAACAATTCGAAGGGTATTACTGAAAATAACCATTCATCGGGGGTATTTTAACAAATGTGAATTTTTAGAAGTATATATAAAAAAATAAAAAAAACCATTAAAAATATTCATATTTTAGAATTAAAAATATAGATATGATATTATTGATTTTACACTTTAAAATTAATTAAAAATACAACTATATCCTTTAAATTAATTAAAAATACAAGTTGAAGAGAAAAACATTTTAGTCAATTTTAAGGGAAAAACAACTAAATCGACTAAAATGTTTTCCCCTTCAACTTGTATTTTTAATTAATTTAAAGGATTTAGTTGTATTTTTAATTAATTTTTAGGGGTATATATACAAAAAAACCATTAAAAATATTCATATTTTAGAATTAACGAGATTTTTTAGATATAGATATGATATTATTGATTTTACACTTCAAAATTAATTAAAAATACAACTATATCCTTCAAATTAATTAAAAAGACTTCACGAAATCCTATCTGTATTTGTAATATAATAGATTTTATCTCAAACTAAATTTTATCTCACAAAATATGATTTTATAAAAAGTAAATTGAGTATTTTTTATTTATAATAATCCATTAATAAATCTTATCCGATTTTAAGGAAGAAAGAAAGTTGAAAGCGCTTTGTGCTTAGTAATATAGATAGATATCTATAATAAAGGACTGATTATCCTGAATATATGAGGATCAATCAGGGATCACATTTGTATTAGTTGTATGCTTTGTCAAAATTGATATATCACATATTCCTAATATTCATAGAATTGAATGAAATCAGGTGGATTTGGATACAATGAAAATCTATATATATTTCATCATTATCTCAATCTAGTTCTAATAAAAAATTAAAAATTAAAAAAATTACCAATATAGCCTGATCACCACTATTCATTCAATATATATATCTTTAAAAAAATTATTAATGAGATGAAACAGAAAGTTGAAAATCCTTTTCGGTTAGTAATGCAGATAAAGTAATATTACACATGCATACTTACGAGTACTCTAGAATAGATCAAGTATCAAAGTTTTATCCATGTAGAAATGAAGTCCAGTTGTATGTGAAACATGTAAAATAGCCCAACATAGTTGATATTGATAGTCTGATGTTTTATTTGGAACCCAAAGTCAAATATTTTTTAAAAAGTGTGCAAATCTATGTTGCAGAGCAAATAAAGTGCGTGAAAGGATAATTAACTCTGGTGCAGACGTAGTAACATGTAAATGGGTTGTGAATCCTGGGGCAAAAACCCTATGCACTAAGAGGGAGGAGTAATGTCTTTAGCATGTGCATGTTCCATGCACTTCAGGCCATCCAAGTATCTAGCTTGGTTATTTGGTTAATATCTTGAATAGTTACAAATAGATATGTCTCCACTCTTAGTTCAACTCTGGTTTTGATTATTAATATTAATTTTGTTTAAATATCTTTATTCAAGAGTCATAACGAAGCCGGAGATCCACCAAATCTGTGCTACATTGACCAACCTTTTTTTTTTTTGGTTTCATGCATGGGTCAATCCTCAGTCACTCTTGTAATCTTAACAGAGCATGTGAAATCTTCAATCAAGTATATACATAAGCATATTAGGAAAAATAGAAAAACATAAAATTTTATCCATATGAGTACACACTTCATTTTGTATAGATATATACCTTTATTAAACATGTAAAAAAATCTAAAACATGTTAGAATGGCAAAAATAACTACATGGATTATCTTTAACTTTTATTTTATACATTTACATATGTATAAAAAAAAATTGGGGATTCGAAGTCCTCCCTGGATGGGAGTCGTAGTGGCCTAACATCTGAGCCGACCATTATTTTCCCAACTTTGAGGTTTTGACCCCCTCATATTTTCCACAAGTCGTGTAATGCCCGGGATGCACGTTCATAGTTCAAAATTGTTTGTCAGATGCATTGAAATGTTGTTTATATTAAAAAGCTGTTAAAATAAAATAAATTTTGTATGTTTTTTTTCAAATTGTGGTTCATCATTAATGCACCCAAAACAAGCACAATAGATTGGTATTATCATCCGTGTCAAAAAAATTTATTCATGATTAATCTATTATCATTTGTGAATGTGATTTTTATTTAGTCTTAGATGATATATAAATTATAGATTTTTTTGCTTATCTGTTGATGACTTTAGATTGGTGATCAATTACTGTTTTTTTTATCTGTGATTTGATTGTTGTCGTACTTTAGTATTTGGTGGATCATATAAGTGGCATTTTAACAATTACCCTTATCTTGGTTATAGATTATAGGGATGTTACACATTGGTATTAAGGTTAAGGTTTTGTCAAAGCATATGATAATTATGGTTGTGTTTATATTAAATGCACATGGGATTATGTTTAGGTTTTAAGGATGGCTGATCAGACTCGTAGCCAGCAGTCCATGGATCCAGCTATTGCAGAGTTGTGTCGTGCGCTCGCAGATTTGACAAGCCTCATTGTTCAGCTGACGAGGCAACAAAAAGAGAAACAGAGACTTAATCGCAGCTTGTGATGAAGATCCCGAGCAACTAATCCTTCGATTTCGAAAGCTGGGATCACCTATGTTTAATGGAGTAGTTGATAATCTTATGGACCCAGAGTACTGGGTGGCTGAGATGGAGCAGATTTTTGAGATCATGCAAGTAACGAACAACCAACGAGTGTTGTTGGCCACCCAGCAACTGCAGGGTAAAGCTTGTATGTGGTGGAGGTCAAAGAGACAGGCGCTTGTTCATGGTATCGAAGGTCTATCTTGGGAGGCCTTCCTCAATATGTTTTATAAGGAATTTTCCCTTACCTTCAGAGCGCAATTGAAAGGAGCTAGAGTTTCTGGAACTCATAATGATTATGGAAACTTCTATGACGACTATTAAGAGGATCGCGTTACTCCTTACATCATGTGGTAAATGTATGAATGAAGTGTTGTCGTTTTGAGGAGAGTTTAAGAGATGATATGAAGTCTACCATATGAGTGATTTTATTTTGTGTTGTTGATGATTTCAAATTATGGATCATTTTTTTTTTTTGTAAGTCCAAAATATGTATTCTTCAAAATTTCAGATGTACAAAGAGTGTGGCTATCCTATGCAATGGAAAGATTGGATAGAGTGTTGTGAGGGAACAAAACTAGTGAACTAATCTTGTGCATCCACTCCACCTTGTCCAACATTTACATTGTGTTACATTTTGAATCCACTGACTATCTAAGGAGAAGTTATACAAAATAACACAGGTCAAGGAAACAGTCCCTTCAAAATTCTACTTGAACTTCTCATGAACAAAGGGGATCCTACTGCAATCTCTCTCAATTAATCCCTGAAATTCATAGTGCACATGAGAAGGGGGAATCCTGGTCACTCCCAATTGCGATTGGAGGCTTGCAAGATAGTCCGCAACAGCATTTCCTTCCCCATCTATGTATGCGAATTTGATGTTGGTGAATGTTGAACAAGCATTTCGTATGGAGTTTGTTAAACGCCTAACCCTCCATGGTACTATTGTGTCAACCAATGAATGGCCACCTTGGAGTCATTCTCCACCCAAAGGTTTTGAGTACCCAAATATGTAGCTAATTTCATGCTCTGTTCGATAGCTAGTAGCTCAAGAAAGTTGATGGAGTTCCTCCTTGTATGCGCGGCTTCAGCCATGATTAGATTACCCAAGTGGTCCCTTAATAACAGTCCATAGCCTGCTCTATCATCAGATAAATAACCATCAGTGTTAGCTTTGGTCCAGTCCCTTTGTGGTGTTTCCCATCTCACCTCTTGTGATTGGAGTGAGAGCTCGAGCAATTGGATATCAAGTCCCCTTCTCATTCTATCTAACTCAGAAGATATGACTGCTTTGAGGGCACATTGGTTAATTTTAATCCTTGAATCTCTGAGGATAAGGGAGACAAATGCGTCCTTCAATGTAGTTTTTCTTTTGAAAATTTTTCGGTTGCATTCTAACCAAATGTGCCACCTTGAAGTAGCAATCAGCACATGGAAGATAGTCTTTAGAACTTCAACCTTGAAGGTCAATTCCAACCAATCAATCTCAGAAGTAACAGAGGAGATTTGAGGCCTTTGGATACCAACTTTGGAGAGAACAGATCCCCACACCTGTGTAGAGAAAGAGCATTGAAAGAACAAGTGATGATTTGATTCAGAGTAGGCTGCACAACACTAGTAGGGGGTGCAACCAGGTTCTTCTGGAAGAGTCTAGCTAAAGAGGAAAGCTTGTTTAAGCATGCCAACCACAAAGTGAACAAGTGCTTGGGGATTTGTGGGTGCTGCCATACCCAGTTAGTCCAACTTTTTTTGATAGTCCTACAATGGACTTCTTTCCACGTTTCAGACAGACTGAGAATTCCAAATTTGCTCGGTCCCCATACTAATTCATCAGGTTGGTGGCCTCCAATCTCTATTTGGTTTATAGTCTCCCATAGATCGTCCAACTCATTCAGCCATCTTCGAGGTTTAACCCATACGCCATTAGTGTTGAGCCAATTGAGTTTGGTATCTTTGGGTAAACTGAATAGAAGTGCCAACCTTCCCCCAAAATGATAGTTAAGACATTCCCCTTCTAGCCATGGATCTGAGCAAATGTTCACCTCAGTGCCTTTATAAATGATGTACTTCACCTTGGTTTTAATCCATTCCCTGCTTGCTATGATTCTTTTCCAAATAACAGTGCTCAAGGCCCTTGGTGCTATCTCCCAAATTGTTTTGGATTTAATGAATCTACCATGAATCCATTTCACCCACAAACTATCCTTCTTGATGGCAATATCCCAAAAGTGGACTCCAGTAGCTGCTTTGTTCCAGTCTTCTATTCTTCTAATTCCTAGCCCTCCTTCCTCCATAGGCCGGCAAACCGATTGCCAGTTGACATGGTGTGGAGCTCCTTCCAGAGGAGAATCCCTCCAAAGAAAGTCTCTAATTAGTTTCTCAACCTCCTTGATAGTTTTCCTTGGGAGGGAGTATTCACTTATTCAGAAAAGGCGTAAACCATTGAGGACTGTTCGGGTCAATTCAAGCCTACCCGTTGAGGAGAGAAGAAGGGCCTACCATGACTGAAGCTTTTGTCTCATTTTAGAAATCAGAGATTGACAATGGACATGACGAAGGGAAATATTCAACATTGAAAGTCCCAAGTACTTCACTAGAATGGTGCCCTCCGGAATGCCAATAACCTCCAAGAAGCGACCCTTTAATAAATACCTGGCTTTTGGATAAGTTCACAATTAACCCATAATCCATTGCAAAATCCCTTAACAGCTGCTTCAGATTTCTAGTTGTTGACTCAGAAGAATCAGTTAAAAGTAGTAGGTCATCAGCGAATGCGAGATGTGAGATTTGAATGCCACCTTTTAGATATGAACCAACGTACTTCGAGTTGACTGCCTCATTGAGTTTTTGGGAGAATCCCTCCAGAGCAAGCACAAAAAGGAGAGGGGAGAGAGGGTTTCCTTGTCGAAGCCCGCAATTTGAGCTATAGAACCCACATGGTCTCCCATTGACCAAGACTGAAAATTTAGGAGACTCTACGCATTGTTGGACCAGATTTATGAAGCTATCTTCAAACCCAAAGCCTCTAAGCAGCGCATAAAGAAAAGGCCATCTAAGGCTATCAAAGGCCTTCTGGAGGTCAATTTTGATGCAAGCTCTGCCATCAACAGATGGGGCATTAAGGAACCGTAGGAGTTCATGAGCAAGGAGTATATTATGGTTGATTCTCCTTTTCATGATGAAGGCTATTTGGTTTATACAAAGGATTCTTTGAAGGATTGGCTGAAGTCTATTAGCAATGATTTTTGTAATCCCCTTGTAGATAGTGTTACAGAGAGACATTGGCCTAAACTTGTCAATGAAGTCTGCTTCTAGTGATTTGGGAATGAGTGTAATGAAGGCCACACTCAATTGCCTAAGAATATGCCCTATCTAGAAAAACTGGGAAACAGCCATGCAAACATCCTCTTTGATAATCGGCCAGCATACTTGATAGAATCCCGCACTAAAGCCATCCGGACCTGGGCAAGCAGTATCTTTCATTTGGAAAAAAAAAACTTTTTTTATTTCCTCCTCTCAGACAACCTTTGAGAGCATTTCATTCTCCCATTCAGAGAGCTGCATAGGGAAGTGTGGTTGAGCAATTGGAAGAAAAGTCTCTTTGTTTAGAAGATGAGTGTCGAAGTCCACAATATCAGATTTGATCTCCTCTAGGACCTCTGAGTAGACTCCATTCTCCAACCTCAGCTTTCTTATTGTATTTCTAGCCTTTCTATGAGCAATTTCATAATAGAAGAACTTGGTGTTAGAGTCGCCGAGATTCAACCAGTTAGCCCTGGACTTTTAACGGGCAAAGGATTCATCAGTCCATAGGTTTTCTTGGTACCTGAGCTTTGCATTCTTCTCCATGAACATAAGCTCGGGGTTTAGAGGATCTGCATCAAGAGCATCTTGAGCCTGGTTCAGTTCATTCTTGCTTTCAAGTAGGTTTCGGTGAACTTGGCCAAAAGTATTCCGATTCCAAAATCTAAGCTCTGCTTTTGTGTTTCTCAACTTCACTGATAAGTTGTACATGTGAGATCCCCTGCTGAACCCACACCAAGCATGATTGATGGTGTCTTGAAAAGTGGGATGATCTGCCCACATTTTGAAAAACTTGAATGGGGAGGGACCTTTGGGGAGAATCGGATTGTGAATCAATTCCATTGCCGAGTGATACGAGGTAGCAAGGGGGTGGTAATGCACGAATCCTTCAGGAAAATAATTCAACCATTTAGTATTGTCCAAGGAGCGATCCAGTCAGCAAATGACCCTCTCATCTTGCCTGTTGCTCCAAGACATGTGTTGGCTCGTTGTATTATATATGTGTCACTTTTAGCCTGCTGGTAACCGTTGGAGCGTTCTGGCAGTTTTTCGTTTTTCGATCGGAACCGCTAATTTTTGGACTGTTAGCTATCGTCCTGAGCTAGAGGACTCCGATTGAAAACCTAACTGCATATTTGGTGTCCTGGTGCCATTTTAGGCCTCTCACGAAAATTTCATCGAATTCCGGTAACGTTCCCAAAATTTCACAGTTCCGGGGCGTATCTGGGTTTTTAAGTCGCACACTATATAAAGGTGGGATCTAATTTTCGGATTACTATTCATCATCCCTACCAATTTCATTTTCTCTCTCCCCTCTCTCCTTTTCTCACTTTTGAGCCCCCTAGACCCCTCAAAGCTTAAAACCTAAAACCTAGAAAGTGTAGATCGGGTCCCGATCTACACCCCGGTGGTTTCAAATCTCGATTCCGACGAGTTTTACCCCTCCGTCCGCCCTCTCTTCTCCTCTGTTTTGGCCCATTTCGGAGGTGGGAGTAGATCCGGGCGTTGAAAGCCCTTTGGGAGAGGTTTCGGTGCGCGGAGAGCAACCGGATTTCCCTTCTTCCCCTCGGTAAGCCCTCTTTTTCCTCTCTTTCTTGCTTAGATATATGCTAGGAGGGTGGAAATGGAGTTGGGTGGAGGTTGGCGGCGGTGGGTGGCCGTCGGAGGGCTGTGGGAGGCGGTCGGAGGCTGTGGTGGTGGTCGGAGGTGGGTGGTAGAGGAGCTCGGGCTGGCAGGCGTGCAGCTCGGGCTGGCGGGCTGCTGTCTCGGGCAGGGCAGCAGCGCAGGGTGGTGCAGGCGCAGTGGTTGGCGCGGGCGCGCGCGGGCGCGCGCGGGCGTGCGCGCGTGCGTGCGCTCGGATGGTGCTGGGGGCCAGCAGGGCTGGGCGTGCGGGCGCTCGGCTGGCGCTGGGGGCCAGCAGGGCTGGGCGTGCGTGCTGGGCAGGCTGGCAGGACTAGCTCGGGTAGGCTGGGAGCAGGTGCACCAGTTTGCTGGGCGCGCGAGCGCGTGCGCACGGGTGCGCGCGCGGGCGTGCGCTCGGGGGGGTGCAGAGGGAAGTGTGCGGTGCAGGCTAGCTGGGCTGTGCGCGCTGGCAGGCCAGGCGATCAGGCAGGGCGCGCAGGCGAGCAGGGCAGGGGCGCTCGGGCATCAGGCGGGCAGTGCCCCGGGCGTGCAGGCGAGCGGTGCTCGGGCCACTCGACGACGCGCGCAGGCAGGCAACGCGGGCAGCAGCGTGGGCAGGCTGGCAGGCGCACTGGGCGCGTGTTGCGCGGGCGTGCGCGTGGGAGCTGGGTGAGGGTCCCGGGTGCTGGGCGCAGAGCGCTGGGCGCTGGGTCGCGCGTACCGGGTGCTGGCCGAGGGTGCTGGGCGCTGGGCACCGCTGTGGGGCGTGCGCGCGGGGCGCTGGGTAGAGGCAGGCGTGCGCGCGGTGTGGGAGCTGGCGGTGCGCGCAGAGTGCGCGCGGGTAGAGGCAGGTGGTGCACGCGGGGTGCACGCGGGGTGCGCGCGGGGCGTGCGGGGTGCTCGCGGGCCAGCGCGAGGCGTGCGGGGTGTGCACGGGCGGCTACGCTGGGGCGCAGGGGGCGCGCGGTGCACCCGGGAGGTCCGGCGGTGCGCGGGGTGCGTTGGCTGAGGCGCGGCGGTGCACCCAGGCGGTCGGGCGGCCGTGCGGGTGGTTGCCGGCCGTGCGGGTGGTTGTCGGGGTGCTCGGGCTAGCGTGCGTGCGGGTCGTATGCACGTTTGCCCGAGTGTTAGGTGTTTAGTTGTGGGTTTTGTATGTTTGGGTATTTTTAGAGTATTTATGTATTGTTCTCACCATATTGAATGTCTGTCTTGCAGATCTGGACGGACGGTCGCGCGACGACCCAGATACCGGTGAGTGGGACAATCCAACCCAGTAGAGAGGGGTCATACGCATTTGGGCGTATACCGACCTCTCATGGGACACCATGGATGTATATTAACCTGCAGTAATATGTAATACATGCATGTATGATTTACATGTAGAATGCATGCTACCCTAGGCTTTTAAGTTAGGGACTCGCACCCATAGGATAGGTGTGAGAGCCATGCACCATGCCTCCTGTTTTCATGCTAGGAAACCTCGGCCTATGCATGCGTCCTACTAGTTTATTTATTAAATTAAATGCTAGTGTATGTTAAATCGCATGCCTTAGATAATATTATAGGGAGGAGCCTTGCGAGGTCAACATTGAGACCCGTGTTAGGGTACTCCGTGTTCCTTGTTTGGTTGTCGGGATTTCCTGTATCGGGACCTCATGCTGCCCTCCCAAGGTTTCTAGTCCCAATAATATTATATGTAATGTTGTATGATGGGTATGATTATTAGCATGTTAGTGAATATTATAGGGGAGGGGCCTTGCGAGGACAGCGGTGAGACCCGGGTTAGGGTACTCCGTGTTCCTTGTTTGGTTGTCGGGGTATCCTATAACGGAAACTCACGCCGCCCTCCCGAGTTCTTTCCCCCAATGATATTACAACCTTGCATTTATTGTACGTGTTCCCCGCATCTTGGTTATGCGCCCTGGAGGAACTCTGAAGAGTTCATGGCATTAGAGTTGTAGAGATGTGTTGTCGGCGGATCCGAGTGGATCATATGCGTATGGATAGGCTGTTCTGTTCTCTTCGTTGGATCCGGTAGAGACTACCCCAGCGTTAGAAAGGCCGTCCCTTCCAAGGGTTCCCATCAGTAGGCGCCTCCTGATTTGGTTTCGGACTGCGCTGAAGTTGTGGGTGAAAGCCAAGCGGCCTACGGAGTGGAGGAGAGACTATCGGTGGACCAAGGGTGACCAACAGCCTAGTCAGTCCCAAAATCCTATGTCACCCGTGGTAGGGTGAGGGTGAGGGTGTAGTGGGTTGGCGATGAGCGACCTACTGGATTTGTGAATGGATGATTATCAGTCCCAATAGCCTATGTCACCCATTGATGGGTGAGGGTGAGGGTGTGGTGGTTCGGCGAAGTACGAATCACTGGATTATGTTGTTATGTCTTAGAGGCTGGATAAATAATGGAATTGTGGTAAATATTGTCTGTGATGCATGGGTTGTGCTGTTCAGTGAGAGTGTGGCTCACCCCTCGCATATGTTTTTCCCCAGTGGTCACTGAGCCTGAGCTAGAGCCGGAGCAGCAGTTGGAGCTTTCCGAGGGATTCCTTCAGTAGCGGAGCAGCGCCACGTTCCGCGAGTACCAGAGGTTATCAGCATCCCTTCTTGACTGTATGTATTTGATTTCCGTGCTTGGCACGTGTTTGTATATGTTCAGTTGTATTTGTGTATATTGGCTCTCACAGGACAGATGATTGAGTATCGAGTCTGTAGAATGTTTATTTACAGATTCAGTCTTTTGCTTCCGCATTTGGTGTATATATCATGTCAGCCCTTTGTTGTCTGTGTGTCATTCTGGTTGTTTGTGTATGATATATTGTTGACCTCCTGTGTAGATTCTGATATTATATATACACTTGCCGCGTCCCGGGGTTGGCCGCCCTGGGGCGTGACACGTTGCTTTGACATCTTGAAGATAGGAGCGAGAAATCATTCTATTGACCTTGGCAAGCCTACAGCTATGAGTGAGCCTTCCACCCAACTTCTCTAAAGCATAGCGGACCTCATTAAAGTCCCCTGTGACCACCCATGGGAGATGGCCAATCTGGCCTGAAATGACCTCTAGTTCATGCTAGAGCAGAGACCGCAGAGAGGCCGAGTTTGATGCATAGATGAAGGTGACAATCCCCTTGAGTGGTTGAATATGTGAGGAGACCTCACAATGCAAAAACTGGTCCTGAACCTTGAGACCCCGAATGTCCACCCTGTCCGAATCCCAGAGGACCCAAATTCTAGTAATAGAGGTGAGACTATCATTGTTGATCAAGAGGTAGTCCCGACATAGCTGCCGTTTCACTTCCTCAATTGAATTAGATTGCACCTTAGTCTCCAACAGTGCTATAATAGCATACTATCTTTGATCAAAGAATTTTTTTTATTTCAAATTGCTTAACCCTGTTATTTAAGCCTCGCAGATTCCAAATACATATGTCAGTCATCAAAAAATATGTACAAAAAGGGTAGGGCGATTACCACTCAGGTGGATGGCCTTTCACAAGGCCAAGATTCAATGATTGGAAGAAAGGGCAATGGGGCTGCCCCTCCCTTTTGGATCCCCTCTTTTAAAAGCAGAGTTTCTGTTCTTCTTTCCTTTAACAGAGGTGTTCGCCATTTTTGAAAGTTTGGTGTGAAGGTCAAAGTCCTCCTTGTGGTCCATAGAGGAGTCTTGGGTCAATTGTTTGGCTTTCTTCTTTTGATGCTTTGAATTTTGTTGTATGGGAGCTTTGACCGCAGGCAACTTGGGTTGGGGGGTGTCTTTCACTTCCTCTAGAATTTCAAATTGAGATCTATCTTTCTCCGGACTCAAGACAATAGATAGCCTCTCATCCTTGCCCTCACAATCATTGAGGTGAATAAATTGACAACTACTGTCTCCAGCAATTTCATTTGCGACCTCCTGTGTCACTAAAGGGGTGACAACTACTTGCTATTGTGACAATGAAACTACTTCTAAAGTTCCCAAGGGTGGTTCATGAAGCTCTTGAATGTCAGGAATTAGGGGTGAAGGTGTGGTGGTTAATGGATTAGAAGATGGAGTAGCAAGGGGTTTAGATTTTGGAGCAATGCTAGATGGTTGAGATGGTGGCAAGGCTAGTGAGGAGGATTGAGAGGCAGTCTTTTGCTAAGAAATTAATTCTGCTAAGTGGACTGTCTTGGTTGTGATTGGAAGAAGTTGATTTGTTCTTAGAGAGTCCTTGTGTGTGTCTGAGTTACTCTGAGATTTTGTTGTGGATTTTTTCCTTCCACGCATTGCATCATCATGGCCAAAAGTAGAGCATAATGATCAAGCAGTGGGTTTCCAGTTATAAATGACATGGAATTTGTCACGCCCCAGGGCGGCCGTCCCCGAGGCGCGGCAATGGTATATATGATATCAGCAGTCTATACAGGAGGTCAATAACATACTCTAAACAACATCAAAATGACAACACAGACAACAATGAGGCTGATATGATATATACACAAATAGCGGAAGCTAAAAGACTGAATCTATAATTCAAAGACACATTACAGACTCGATACATAATCAACTGTCCTGTGAGAGCCAATATATACAACGACATCCAAATATAATACAAACGAGTGCCCAAGCACAGAATACAATACATACAATCAAAGGGGGATGCTGAATGGCCTCTCACACTCAGAGCATGACGCTGCTCCGCTACTGCTGATGTGCCTCGGGGAGCTCCTCCTTCAGATCCGACTCAGATATAACTGGAGAAAAATATATGCGAGGGGTGAGCCACACGCTCAGTGAATAGCACAACCCATGCATCACAATTCATATTAACCTTACACAATTCATAGCCCCTAAGTGGCAGTAACTATACAATCTAGTGGGTTGTCCCATCGCCAACCCCTACACCCTCACCCTCACCCTCAAGCTGGTGACATGGTCTTTTGGGACTGACTAGGCTGTTAATCACCCTTGGTCCACCGATAGTCTCTCCTCCACTTCGTAGCTCGCCTGGTCTACTCCCACGATCAGCACAGTCCGACGCATCGGAGGTACCTACAGATGGGAGCCCTCTGTCAGGACGGCCTGTCTAACGCTGAGGAGTCCCTACACGGATCCAACGAAGGGAAGAGAAATAGCCTACCCACACGGATACGATCCTCTTGGATCCGCCAACACCGATTGCAACTCTACAAATGTCATGAATTCTTCAGAATTCCACCAGAGCGCATAACTAAGATGCGGGGAGACACATATTATAACAACGAGGTTATAATATTCTCTAAGGCATGCTAATAACCATAAGCTCGCATTTGATTTAAATAAATTAAACTAAATGGGAAACATGCGTAGGTCGAGGCTCTCCTAGCATGTAAACATGGTATCAGGATGTATAGGCCTCTATCCACAACATAAGGGTGCATATTTCTAGCATACAAGCCTAAGGTGGCATGGATACAATATAATGATCATGCAAAGCACAGATTTCACTTATTACAAATTAATACGCAATTATGGTGCCCCATGAGAGGGCAATGCACGTCTACGTGCATCGAACGCCTCCCTGCTGGGTTGGATTGTCCCACTCACCAATACCTGGGTCGTCGCGTGACCGCCTGTCGAGATCTACAAGACATGGGAATCAAAATGGTGAGTAAAATACACAAATACGTAAGAAATACGATAGAAATACCCAACACTCGGACAAGCATGCATACGGGCCCGTACGCACGCGAGTCCGAGTGTCCCGACACACTCCCGCACCCCCGGGCAGCCATGCGCACGGCCACTCGCACACACACGCACGGGTGCGCACGCACGCGCGCACCCCGGGCGCACTACCGCGCCCCTGCCCGCTCGCCCAGACACGCCGCACACTCGTGCGCACGCTCGCGCGCGCCCGCGCGCACCGCGCGTCCAGCCCTGCGCCTACCCGCGCGTACTGCGTCCCTGCGCAGCACCCCGCGTGCACCCCTGGGCGCACCGCACGAACTGCGCCCTGCGCAGCGCTCCGCGCACGCCCGTGCTCCCGTGCGTACGCGCGCACTCGCCCAGCGCCCCTGACTGCGCGCGCCTGCTCTGCCTGCGCACGCGGATGACCCAGCACGTGCGCCCGAGCCAAACCCACACCCTTCCTCAGCCCTCCCCACACCCCCACACACATGCATACCATGCATACACCATATGCACACCCTAACATGCATCTAAACAAGGAAAAAGGGAGGAGGAAAGCTTACCCAAAGAGAGGAAGGGAAGGGGAGGAATTCGGGTGCTCTTCGCGCACCGATTTGCCACCACCAAAGCCACCACTACCAAGACCTCTTCTCAGCCTAAGAGGGGCTGAAAACAGAGGAGAAAAGGTGCCATGAGAGGAGGTCAAACAAAGGGAAACACAAATCTAACACCATGGAAAGGTAGATCGGGTCCTTACCAAGCTTTTCTCCTTCTAGGGTTTTCTTGTTCAACCACTCTAACTAGATCAAATGGTGGAAACAAAGAGAGGGGATGAGAGGTTTTGAGAGAGCTTGAGAAGAAGATGAATAGGGGGGGATACTATTGGTGGGCGTGGACTTAAAGGGGCCACACACACACCACACACACACACACTCACTTACACTTAGAATTAATTAGGTTAAGTTAGGTTTAGTTGATCTTTGACCCTAGTCAACCCAACCACACTAGAAAACAAAAGATTTTGACCAAGTCAAGGGTCAAACTTGACTTGGTCAAAGTCATCTTTGACTTGGTCAAGTCTCCCAATGACTTTTCGCTTGGTCAAAACCCGGATACGATTCGGAACTACGAAATTCTGAAACGTTACCGGAATTCGATGAAATTTTGTGAGTGGCTTGAAATGGCACCAGGACACATAATATGCAGTTAGATTTTCAATCGGAGTTCTCAAGCTCATGATGATAGCCAAAAGTCTAAAATTTTAGCGGTTCCGATCGAAAAAAAAGAAAAAACTGAAAAACTGCCAGAATGCTCCAATGGTGACCAGAAGGCTAAAAGTGACACATATATAACAGAATTGCTCCTTTTCACCATTACTTCTAACACAAACCCAGTCAGGTAATGGGTCTCCAGCTTGGATTTCCACATAAATGCGTGCATATGAGATTAGAGTACGCATCCTAGTTGCAGTGTCAAGGAAAAGAGGAGTACCTATGAGGCTGGCCACCCTTCCAAGTGCTGATGGGGTCCATAAATGTTGGGGAAGATTTGGGAATTTCACCCAGATCGGGATTGTGGTGAGCTTTGCTTGTTCAAGACGAATTTCTGGTTACCATTTTTGAATGATGAAGGGTTTGTTTGCCATGGTCCATGGCCCCCCTTCAAGAACCTTTGTCATGTATTCCGCCAGGTTAAATTCGACAAGGAAGAAGCCATTTCCTTGCAAAAGCAACTTGAACTCTCCCTTAGGTGTCCAGAGCCTTTGAAGAAACTGAAGGAAGGGGATATGCACTGGAATTTTTCCAACAATGTAGCCAACAATGGAGTTTCCCCAAAGTTCCACTGCCTCTTCTTGTTCTTCATCATTAATATCTGTAAATTTCTCTCCATCCTCTTCAACAGGCGCAACAAAGGGGATCGGGGCATTTCTGATAACTGATTGTGGATTTGTGAACAATGCATCCCAACTCAAAGGTTGTTGTGCCACAGGAGCTGGAGGAGGAGGGGGACCAAAGCTTTTCCCTCTTCTGCCATTGCCAGCAGACTTGTCTCTTGGTCTTCTACTACACCCCCTTATTTCAGAGGCCAGCAGAGGAAAGTTAGAATGGGTGAGATGGGTAGAGGACCTGTTCATGGAGTTAGATCTAGAGATCTTCTTTGGGGAAGAAGGTTTTGTTGAGGAGGATGAGGGTTTTGGGGAGGAAGGTCTGGAAGAAGAAGCATTGGGTGGGAGGGATGAGGAAGAAGAGGGGGGAAGCAGAGCTCCCTTCCCTACCGAGGACGACGGGAGGGGAGGAGTATAAACCGGCGGATCCGGCATCACCTCCGGCAAAAACCTTCGCCTTTGCAAACAGGGGTAGGTGGGAAAGGTCACTTGTCTCTTGCTAGTCCTTGCTTCAACATATTATGGATCATTTGTTGTGTGTACAATCTGTTGATTTATTAGTGTCATTGTCATACTCTGAAATTTGTTGAATTATATAGGTGGTGTACCAATAATTAGTTGTATGCTACTCAGATTACAAATTTAATCATCAAGATGAATCTGCCTCACACCATAGTGACAAAAATTATTAGTTGAAGAACTTTTGCACCAATCACTATAGACACAATAGTAGTTCTCTTCAAAAGCCTACTCTTGAGACAATGTCAAAGCAATGATCATAAACTGATTTATCTTTAATTTAATTTCTAGACAAAGCTATTGAAGAATATAAAAGATTGATATTCACTTGTGTCCAAGCATGGTCGTATCGAGATGAAGAGGAAATTGATCAATGGCATATATTGGTACACTTAATCCATTTTATAGTTTGGTCTTCATCCTAGAAACTGTTCCAATGACTGTGGACAGGGCTGTACACATGGCAGATCATATCATTTTCATTACAAATTTGTGAATACAAACCTTACAAAATTATTAGAAAATAAATTTGTGAATGCAAATTTACGACCAGTGGCACAACTGATTTATTTACAAACTCGAATCCACGGACATTAACCAATGGCCGATTTGGCCATATACGTATGAACTACAGCACTCTTGAAATTACAACTTCATTAAAATGTTCCAAATGGAGTTCAAAATTTATACTTGATGTCAACACCAAACTTTTCATTTAAAAAACTTTTCATCTTGTTAAAACAGTCCAAACCCAATTAGTTTATTGGAAGAGGAACATATCAAAAGTAGTTCTTCTGGACCTAGTCAATGCTAAATAGAAGGGGATTCAAAGAATTTTAATAGACATAGACTCGATTGTTGGTCTTGTTGCAATAGTCCCAAGTGAAGGTGCCATGCATAGAGGGTAAGAGCGCTGGTTACCAAATTAAACAAAATCTTTTACAAATGGAAGAAGGTGTAGGGAAACCAATAGGGCGACATATTTTATTGCTAAGTCTCGTAATGGAGGGTTGATTGTTTTGCTCTGAATCAAATTTAGGCCCTATAGCCGATCCTATTGAAGGAGAAATAGGGTACAACCCAGAGAAGGATAAAAAAAAACAAATAGAATGCATGAAAAAGGTTGGGGTCTAGAGAACTTGTTCATTCGACGCTGTGAAATGCCAACCAAGCAGAAGATAAAATAAAGGGAAAAATCCATATAACCCCTTGTAATCTGTACGAAATCCATATAACCTGAAGTTCTTTCAACCCCCTTAAAACACCTATGTAAATCTAAATAGTCCAATGAGTTAAATTTCCATTGACAAATGACAAATATTCTGCGAATATTCTATTTAGTTAACCTTGGGTGAAAGTACAGTATACTAAAAACTCCTATAATGTGTTAAAAATGAGAAAAATCATTTGTAAATGACGATTTACAGAAGATTTTACCCCAATGGTAAAATTGTTATCTATAGATAGTTTTTCACATTTTTAACACACGTAGAGGTTTTTTGGTATATTATGTTTTCAATCAAGGTTAACCAAACAGAATATATGCGTAATATTCCTCATCTATCAATGAAAGCTTAACACAGGGGGTATTTGTATTTGGATAAATGTTTTCACGAGGTTATATGGACCTTTGGAAAAGTCAACAGGGTTATATGGATTTCAGGCACTGTACATGGGGTTATTTGAATTTTTCCCTAAAATAAACAACTCATGAACTGGACCAGTCACCAAATTGAATGTCTACAACTAGTTCCAGAACTAGACAGCAGGGTCAATGAAGAAGTGGTTCACAAAGTAACACTAAATCTAAAGCTGAGTCGAATACCTTGAGAAGGACGAGTTGTGTTGTCTACAGTTCGACTCATTTAGTCAAGGTGGCAATTTTTCTGTGATATTTGAATGAGATTAAATTTTACTGATACTGTTTTTGTGCATTTTTTTACACAGTTTTTTTTTTTTTTTTTTGATTGGTAAAATTTGTATTTCTATGAACTTTGAATATGTACACAAAGAGGAAATTTAAAGAAAAGGAACAAAAGGGCTACAAAAGATTGCACCCCTATTGTTTACAATGGTGAACAAGTTAATTAACAATAGTCAGTAGCAAAAGATCATTTTCTAACTCGGGTTTTAGTTCTGCCTTCCGCGTCTTCCTTCAATATCTAAAGAAGCTCGGGCCAAAATTCTAAAGGTTCGTAGATTGAGTAGCCCATGGATGATTGGTAGGTTGCCAGGTGATCAGTAGCCTTATTTCCTTCTCCGTACACATGAGTGGCTTTCCATTCCTCAAAATATGTCAAGAGTGTGGAGAAAATCTGTAAGTCTCTCAAAGCCATCCATGGGATGGTACCCTGGCCATGAATCCATGCAATTACAGTGGTAGAGTCGAATTCAAGTCATACATGTGAAGCTTTTATTGAGTAACATAGTCACAGATCTTCCACCAACCCCTTCAGTTCTAGGAAGTTTGTAGAAGCAACCTAAGACTCTAGCATAAAGAGCTTTGAGACAGCTTCCTGATCTATCTCGAATAAGAGCACCATAAGCAAACTGGTCTTCCGTTCTTGATCCATCCTAGTTAAGTTTTACCCATCCATCCTAAGGTGACTCCAAAATTTACTTCTTTTTCAAGGACTTGTTTATCTTGAACTGAAAATCTGCATAGGGAGCACATTTTTCACCGGAGTGATATCTCCTCATAAATCTTTACAGCAAAGGTTGCTCTCGTTGCAGATAGTATCCGACAAACAAACAATGGTTTAAAATACCTTTTGTATAAAACAATCTATCATTTCGCTCTAGCCAAATCGACCACATTATTTGAGTAAGTGAAGCACTATTTTTTCTGTTGGAGTAGCTCCCTGGGATACAAACCACATGTACTCGTATGTCAGGGATTGATGTCTACAATGCGAGGGGTCGAGGGACTTTTGTTGATATTGAGAGTTGGGTGGGTTCTTCAAATTTGGTTCTAATTAGTCCTACGACTAATCATTTTTTGTTGTTTGGTTCATATTAGGTAAAGTGATGATTAATAGTTGATAAGGGATGAATAAGAGTTTATGACTTTTTAAATGACAATTATACCCCTGGGAATAGTGTGAGAAATGTATGATTGATTTTATAGATGTAACAGTTTTTGAAATCTATGTGAGACTGTTAGGTGAGATAAATTTTTTAAAATGACAAAGAAGTGTATTTTTATCCATTTGCATAGATAAGGTCTGATAAACAATTCCAACATTTTCTTAGAATAGTTATCAGGCCTTATTCTAACTTATCCAGACATAACTATCGGGGTTTATTCTGTCAAAACAAACAACTTTTTTTTACCATTCTCCTGTATTCTTTCTTATTATGGGCTTATTTCTCACGCCATACGGGGGGTAGAGTTTGTACAAAAATGATAAATTAAAATTGTAACATCCCAATAAACACCTCCAATCATTGAAAAATGAAGTGTTTCTACAAATTGCAAAAGCTGATGGTGAAGCGATAAAGTGTGGGTGTTGACATTGTCACTAACAACCAACCAAATTCTGACAAAGCGAGAATACAACGAATGTGTAGGAACACAAAACTAATGAAAATGAAAAGATGATGGATTGTGAACCAAAAGGAATAAATAGGGTGTAGAGAGACCAAAGAGAGTGAGAGTAAATAGATGAGACAGTCAAGAAGAGATACCAAAGGAAGCACAAGAATGTGTGAAAGTATCAAACGAAAGGATGTAGTGAAACATGAAGCCAAGAAGAAGACACGCATGACGTCCTTGAAGCAAGGTATAAGATCCGGTAAGGGGAAAATATCAACCCATGGAAGGTTGTGACATCATCGTCAAGTCGATGACAAAGAGGAGAAAGAAGAAGACGTGTAGAGGCAGCAATGCTACCAAAAGAGAGAGCGCACTAAAGATGTGCGAAGGTGTGCGTGGAGGCAAGGCATGCGGTGATGCAGAGGCATGCAGAGATGGAGAGGTGCAAGGAGAGGCTGTAACAGCGACAAAGATTGCTATATTTATTGAAAGATATTCTTCAAATATGATATAATCATCAACTTCCTCATAAACGGGCAATAGGACGAGATCAGCATCGCTTTTCTCCACTTCTTCCTCTAATAATTAATAATGGACCTTCACTTCTTCCACCAAATTCGATCCAACAGCGGATACCACCTTTGTCTAGTCTCATTAGTCAAGATTCTCGCAATTAAACAGTTCGGCAATCGCATTTTTGAAGGGGTTGTTCTCCTCCGTCCATATATAATAAATCTCTCTTTCTTTAGAACAAGAGAGAAAAATAATGAGACTTTATTCTCTCATGCCCTTTATATAATAGTACAGAATACTGTTACACATGTAACACAATAATATAAAACATGTGTGATCTAACACTCTTAACACTGTCGAACTATAACTGTTGTTGGAATGATGGTGTCGTACTATTGTTGTTGTTGGACTATTGCTATTATCCTACTGTTGTTGCTGGATTGGACTGCTGCTGTTAGGTTTCATGTTAGTTTAGTAATAATTTATATAGAAATAGGATGTATTATACGAGTATTACCGTAGAAGATACAATATTATAGGTGTATAATTTGCTTGAAGCCTTTAGATTCATTGTGGTCCATTGATCCCATGATCTTTTATACCTATTTGTGATCAACCCATGTGTCCCATGTTAAATTCCACCCACTTTACACCCCACCCCATCCCTTTGACACATAACCCCATACCAGTGTTTGCATATGCGGTATGCAGTTTGCGTGCGGTTGAGGTACCGCACAGAGTATATGCGCTATGCGGGAGTATATGCAGAAGTATATGCGGTTCTATAATTTTTTATTAATAAAAAATAAATATATGATAATGATTTCTAAACAAGAGATAGTATGGTAAATTTCGAAGATATCACAAATTAGATATAATTTTTATCACATTTTTAATCATACATTATAACATTAATATTATGAACAATTAAAAATATGTTCAAAAACAACTTTAAAAAAATATATTCACAAATCATTTTTTTTTATGTGATACTTGTGGTTGTGGATAAGCATAAGCACCATGTGAATTAATTATATAAACCCATGTCTTATTATCACATTAGCATTCTATATAAACATAGCTAAATATGTTTTAAGTTGATCCCTCCCAACCTATGTGTCACTTTCTCATTAAACAAAAACACGTCACATTTTCATTTAAAATAAAAAAAAACCAATGTGTACCACTTCATCGTCCACTGTTATCAATTTGAGAGGATAGAAAAACAGAGCATTAGAGAGGGTGAGAGACCGAGAGAGGCAGATAAGATTGAGAGGGCTGAGAGAGAGAGGGAGAAGAAGGTCGAAGAAGAAGCCGAGATTGGAGGGCAGCGGCGGCGTTGTCGTCGTCGATCGGAGGATGTCGTCCATGAAGAAGCCGATCTTGGAGGACATCGTCGTCGATGAAGAGGCTGATCTCGGAGATCGTCGTCGATGAAGAGGTCGATCTTGGAGGACGTCGTCGTCGATGAAGAGGTCGATCTTGGAGGACGTCGTCGTCGATGAAGTCGTCGCTGTCGAAATAGTAACAAAGTACTCCGTACTTATCCGAATATTCGTTAAAGTACTCCGATTAGACATCAAACGTACAAAACGTACCGTACCGAACATAATGCATATTAAATTCATTAATACATACTAATGCTTAAATTATCTAGAAAATTGTCTAATTATCCCCGTACTTTTCCGTATTTATCCCGTATGATTTACGAATGTACACGTACCGTATCGAACATGACATTGACCGAATATTTGCCGTACACGAACTTTGTTACTATGGCGATCAAGAACTGAAGGTCTCGAAGAGATTGAAGGAGTGAAGTAGGGGTTGAAAACTAGGGCCGACAAGTTTTGTTTGCCCTTTTTTTTTTTTGTTTAAAGTGACAGATCTTGTAAGCGGGCGCACATGCAGGATCGGACCGCATATGCGGCCTCGATCCGCATACGGGCGCTTTTTGCCCGAGACGGTTCGGTCGACTGACCGAACCGCCTGTGCGGCCGCTTATGCGGTCGCATAGGGCGCATATGAGAACCTTGCCCCATACACTTACCGCCAAGTAAGCATCGGCAACAGTCTAGCCTGGCACAGCCTGGGCCCGCAAGCCTGTCTGGCTAGTGGGCCCGGGCCGGGCTGGCCTGGCTGGAAGCCAAAAAACCTGGCCCAGGCACTGCCCACGGGCCCAGGCTTGAACGGGCCTAGCGGGCTGGGCTCGGGCTTCTGGCCCACAGGCGGGCCGGCGGGCTTAGATTTAAAACATGTTTATTTTATTGTTTTTTTTTTTAAGTTATGTATTTGTATATTAATGTTAAAATAACACCAAAACTAATTTTAAGAGTTGAGTTTTAAATTTAAATTTACATTTTTTATAACTTGAAACAATACCATATCATAAAGACAATATTACACTAACATAATAACACATGAAATTCATTGATGACTCATAGCTAAATGAGAATTGTAAAAATGTTTTTATTGTTATTTTTATAAAAAAATAAAAACAAAATATTGCATTGTCTGATTGTTCCTATCTTTAAAAAAAAAAAAAAGTTGTATTCATATATAAATTTAATATTTAACAACAAACAAACACCTCTCCCATTGACCCATTGTTTGATTCATTGGTTGTCCTGTCCCGTCTGTTTTAAAATTAAAACAAACACCCTCACCCATCTTTTCTTCTCCTTTTACCCCTTCCGGTACATATTAAAAAAAAAAATTGACTTTAAACCAAAAAAAAAAAAAACAAACACCTAATATATTCAGGGCGCGTCTATCCCCACCAATCGTTTTTCTTACCCCACCAATCAAAAAAAAAAAAAAACGGTGTTTGGCTGTTCCCACCAATCCAGATCGATCGAAATTGGTCGCCATTTCAGGTTTTGGGCGACCGGACTTGGTTGCCATTTCAGGTTTTGGGCGACAGTAATTGGTCGCAATTTCAGGCTTTGGGCGACTGTAATTGGTCGAACAGGGTTCAAAACTATATCTACCTATTTTTTGTAAACAAATAAATTTTTGGGTTTATCCATCATATTCTACATTTATTCTTTTATCCAAACAACAGCTAAGGGGCCGAAAAAAATGTAAGTAGGTATACTTTCAATTAATTCAAATTTTTATAGAAAAATATCTTATTAGACAAATATATATCATTTTTAAGCTTCGTGTGAATTCGTAGTTAAGAGGATTCTTGGTTTGAAAACAAAAAAAACCTATCAGTTGATCCAAACACATTATATATTTGGCTTTTGAAAATTAGTCCGTCACTTATGTAAAAAAAATTGTTCTTATATTCTACATTTAAGAATAATAATTGATTCTCCTTACATTACAACTCAGACTTGGAGTGGTATGAAGGATTCAAGGAAGATATACGTCATGGGATTATGTTTCCAAGAAAAAATTATAAACTTTATTACAAATCCTGTTCGACCAAGTTCGGTCGTCCGAAACCTGAAATGACGACCAAGTCCGGTCGCCCAAAATCTGAAATGGCGACCAAGTCCGGTCGTCCAAAACCTGAAGTGGCGACCAAATCTGATCGACCTGGCCGGATCGGTGGGAAAAGATAAAACACCGATTTTTTTTTTTCGATTGGTGGGGTAAAAAAAACACTTGGTGGGGATAGCCGTGCCCATATATTCAATGCATTGTTTGGTTGTCCCCAACTCGGCAACTCCACATTTATTTTAAAATTAAAACAAACACCCTCTCCAATCATTTCTTATCTTTTTACCCCCTTCCATTACATATTTTTTAAAAACAAAATTGACTTTAAACAAAAAAACAAACAACCCCCTGCCTCTCACATGATACCACCGTTAATAATATTTAATGCATTCCCTGATTGTTCCCATGCAAACATGTATTTGAGTCTTTCACGTTATTGTTTTTAAAAGGTGTGGGACCGGAGACTTGTTTATACATACATATTTTTTTAACAGTGAGGGTATTCTTTTATAAAAATATTTATTGAAATTTTTTTTACATCCGTTAGATTTTCTAAAATAAAATATTAAATGAATTAATTAATTGAGAAACTGCATCATTACATGATATGTACATCCTAACTAGGTTAGCACCTACATATATGTCAATCATTTACATAACTCAACTTTAATTCAAATAAAAGTTACATAAAATTAATAAAAACAAAGAATGTCTATTCTTCAGGAGAACTGTCACCCATCCATGAGGGTCTTGATAATTGCATACTCGCCGATTCATCTACAAGTTGAGATTCTCGTTCAACTTCTTGTATTCTTACATCTGCTAAATCCCAATCCTTCAAGCAAATTAATGCTTCAATAGTGTCTTCACTCAAATTGCTCCTTTTTTTCTAAAATAACACGACCGTCTGCACTAAACGTGTTGTGCCTGTGTCATTTGGAGCGTTCTGTTTGAAAATTTGGGTACATAAATTTTTTTCCTAGAAGTTATGTATTTCCAATTTGGTATTTGGATTTGATTTTGTTAAAATCCAAGATGAAGAGGTTTAAATATGAGTTTACTATGAGATGTCCAGTTTTGAGTTAGCTTTCGTACAGAAGTGGAATTAGATCAACTGAATTCTTGTAGTAAAAGTTATGGGTATTTTTCCAAGTATACCCCGGGGAGGGAAATTCTGGCAGCAGCCCTGCTCTATGTTTAGATCTAATTTCGGAATAGCTAGAGGGATTATTTGATCTTGGCATAAACATGAAAGTTGTAGATAATCTTCTTAGCTTTCCAATGGACTTAGAATTGTGCAATTCGGAGCTATATCGAGGAAGTTATGGCTGTTCCAGTGAAGCATGCGCAGAATTTCTAGTCAAAGGGCGACTAGGTCATTTCTCCTTAGATATTTGTGATAAATATCTTTTCTCTCTCTCTCTCTCTCCCTTCTCACTTCCACGACAACCTCATTTGCTCTCCTTCTCTCTTTTCAAACCCCCCACCATGTGTTTGTTAATTTGCCCCAAAGAGAAGAGAAGGAGAAGGTGAAGGAAGAAGAGAAAGCTTTGGCTAGGTTTAGTTGTTGTTGTTTGTTCCCCTCTCTCAAGCTCCCTCTCATGCTCTATCTTTCCCCCCCCCCCCCTGATTTGTAGCCATATGAGGGCTGAGGAGGCTGAAGAGGTGGTGGTGGCGGTGGTGGCGGTTAAGGTGGTCGCGGGTGCGTCGAGGGCCCCCGAACCTCCCCCTTTTGTTCCCTCTCCAAGGTGAGCTCCTCCCCTTCTTTTCTTCATTTTCATGGCTTAAGGGGATGTTGGGGAGGTCATGCATGCTAGGTAGATGGGTTAGGGTGTGTGTGAGGGGTTGGGGAGGGTTAAAATGAGGTTAGGATGGGCTGGGCGAGCGCTGGGCGCGGTCTGGGCGCGTGCGCGCGCTGGCGGGCGCCCAGACGAGCGCGGGCGCGTGCGCGCGAGTGCGCGGGTGCGCGCGGAGTGGTCGCGCGGGTGCGCGATGGCGCTAGCGCGAGCGGGGGTGTGCGCGGGAGCGTGCGCGCCCGCGGGTAGTGCGCCTGGGCATGTGCCTGGGCGAGGGGCAGGGGACCAGTGCGTGCGCTTGCGTGCGCGTGCTGGGGGGTGCGCGGGGTGCTGCGCGAGGGCGCGGGCTGGACGCGCGGTGCGCGCGGGCGCGCACGAGTGTGCGCGCGCGTGCGACAGCGGGTCTGGGTGCACGGGCAGGCGCGCGGCAGTGCGCCGATGGTGCTGGGGTGCGTGCGTGCGTGCGCATTCGTGCGTGCGTGTGCGGGGGGCCATGCGTGTGGCTGCCCAAGTGTTCAGGTAGGTGTCGGGGCACTCGGACTCGCGTGCGTGCTCGCATGCGTGCGAGTCCGTATGCATGCTTGTCCGAGTATTGGGTATTTCTAATGATTTCTATGTGTAAATTGTGTTGTTTCTCACCAATTGGATGCCCCTACCTTGCAGATCTTGTCGGATGGGATACGCGAGGTCCCGGGTTGTAAGGTGAGTGGTTTGATTCCAATCCCCCCCCCCTCTCTAGGGATACGCTCGACCCGCGTAGACGCGCGTCGCGCATCGATGGGGCCCCCTAACTAATATGTAGATATTTTGCATGCTAGGGATATACATCCATGTATCGTGTATAGAGGCCCGTACATGCCTGGACACCATGTCCTGTACTTAAAAGCCTTGATCTATGCATGATTAATATGATATATCCATGCCACCTTAGATCTTGTATGCTAGGGAAATGCATCCTGACACCATGTTTCATGCTAGGAAAGCCTCGACCTATGCATGTTCCCATTTAATTTAATTTATTTAAATCATGATGGGATTATGTGATTATATGGTTATTAGCATGCCTTAGAGAATATTATAATCTTGTGGTTATAATATATGTTTCCCCGCATCTTAGTTATGCGCCCTGGAGGAATTCTTGAGAATTCATGACATTAGTAGTGTTAGAAATCGTTGTCGACGGATCCAACAGGATCGTACGCACGTGAGTAGGCTGTCTTCTCCTTTTGGTTGGATCCGATGTAGGGACTCCCCAGCGTTAGACAGGCTGTCCTGACAGAGGGCTCCCATCTGTAGGTACCTCCGATGTGTTCGGACAGTGCTGATCGTGGGAGTATACCAGGCAAGCTACGGAGTGGAGGAGAGGCTACCGGTGGACCAGGGGTGGAGAGCGACCTAGTCTGAAAGGACCCATGACACCCCTAAAGGGTGAGCGTGGGGTGGATCGGCGATGTTATGCATGTGTGTGATATCTCGATGAGCGAGTATCGAGAGTGGTTGTTTTCCATTGGGTTTCGCTTTGCGAACATGGGATCGTTCTCCCCTTCGTTTGGATCCGATGTAGGAACTCCCCGGCGTTGGCTATACCTGTCAGAGGACTAGGCGGTGTCCACGAGGGTGGGAGAGGCTACCGCTGGACCAAGGGTGTAGAGCGGTGAGTTGAGAAGATCGGGTTGTAGATACTACCCGGGAGAGAGTTAATGAATGATGTCGCGAGCGTGGAATCGTTCTCCCCTTCGTTGGATCCAAGTAGTGACATCCCCGGCGTTAGACAGGCTGTCCTGACAGAGGGCTCCCATCTGTAGGTACCTCCGATGTGTTCGGACAGTGCTGATCGTGGGAGTATACCAGGTAAGCTACGGAGCGGGGAGAGGCTACCGGTGGACCAGGGGTGTAGAGCAGTCTAAGTCTCTCCCAAAGTCCCAAGATGTCTCCTTTCAGGAGTGAGGGTGTGGATGAGGCGAAGACGCGTCGCCTCGTGACCCATTCATTGTTCGACCGTTCCCATAGATGTTGGGTCCGGTCTCCTGATGGATGTTGAAGGACATCGATGGGCGATTATCTAGATGTAGATGATCCAGTAGTGTTGAGTAGACCAGTAAATCCGGGTCTCTTCGACCGACGGCATGGTCTCTAGACCAGTAAATCCGGGTCTCTTTGACCGACGGTATGGTCTCTCCCCATAAGTCCCAAAAGACTCCCTCCGGGAGTGAGGGTGGGGGTGAGGTTGGTTGCGCCGCCGCGTGACCCTGTTATCCATTGGGTTTCTACCCATGTTTTTCCTTGAAAAAGGGAACTGATTATGTATTGAACTGTAGAATGGTGATTGGTTTCCAACCACTCACTGAGCTTGTAGCTCACCCCTCGCATATTGTTTCTTTTCAGGGGCAGTGTTGGGCGTGGAGCTGGAGCTTCCTGTGGCGTGGTCTTATGGGCGTGGAGCGTTCTGCCGGTGGGTGGCGAGTGAGAGGCTGTCAGCATTCCTAGAGTCATTTTATGCTTTGTAAATCGTGCATGTGGCACAGGTTGTATTTTCTTTGGTCTAGACTTGGCTTCCACATGACATTGATTGTGTATTCGGGTCTGTAATAATGTTTTTGATTTACAGACATTGTTATATATTATGCTTCCGCTTTTCAGTCAGTTATCTTTATCTTGCTTTGCCGCCTTGTGTATTGTTGTTGGTGTCCTTATTGACCTCAGGTATTGATAGCTGATATTATATTTATTATTGCCACGTCTTGGGGACGCCTAGGGCGTGACAAAACGCAGCTTCTGATGCAACAGTAGAAACTAGAACTGTTAGTATGTCACATGCCATGATAGAAAGTATAGGATATCTTGATTCTTGTATTTTCCACCATGATAAAATATCAAATTTATCATCATCATCATATGTTTCAATAATTGGTAAATCAAGATAACGCTGTAAATCAAATAAACCTGAAGCAGAAGAAGAAGAAGAACTAGATGACAGTTTTCTACTTTTAATAAAAGCAAAAGGTCCTACATGAGAGGTGGATGAAGAGCTTGAGGACTGCATTGTATTTACTATTCGATCTCCACCTACTATAATTTTATAATGTTCATATAATTCAAATAATTTAGATTTTACAAAATTAATATTAGTTTGAAGTTTATCATCATCATTATATATAACTTCTAACCATCCTTCTAATACATCAATTTTTAATCAAGGATCTACAATAATACCAAAAGAATATATGAAAGGTACAGTTCCCCAATATTTATCAAATTTTGTTTTCATTAGAAGTACAACATTATAAAAAATATATCATTGTAATAATTATTAAATGTTAAAGAAATAGAAAATAATTGTGGAATTACACGAGAAGAAGTTGAATAATACACACCACAAAATATTTTTGTAGAATTTTCAAATACTTCTAAAAAATCTTTAACAAGTTTAGCCATTGCCCAATCATTATCATCAGGGACAGATAAATTACAAGCTCTAATATGTGATAGTTGTTGAACATACAAATTTAAAACTCTTTTATATTTACAAGCAATTTGTAAGAGATCATATGTGGAATTCCATCTATGAGGTACATCATTATTAATAATTTTTTTTCTTTTCATAGTTCATGTCTACCTTGAGAAGAATTAATATTACGTACTATATCTTTTATTTTTTTGAATTGAAGGTGATAAAAGTGATAAACCATCTTATACAATTAAATTTAAAATATGTGCACAACAACGCACACGAAATAAATCATTTCGAATAGGTGATAAAGCCAAATAACATTTTAAATGATCTTCAGCTACATCATTATTTGAAGCATTGTCTAG
The DNA here is from genome assembly GCA_030737835.1 of Acorus gramineus. Taxonomy (NCBI): domain Eukaryota; kingdom Viridiplantae; phylum Streptophyta; class Magnoliopsida; order Acorales; family Acoraceae; genus Acorus; species Acorus gramineus. The sequence goes on from CM060847.1 coordinate 24,681,457, forward strand.
GGTGATTGAAATTTTTTTATTTTGAATACCCCATGCAACTTACTAATTCCTCATGCATTACATTTGCAATTGTTAAACCAGTATGTGGGGTTTCAAGCATTTTTAAAGATATTATTCTTTTATTTAATTTCTAATCCTGATCAATATAATGTGGAGTTATAGATTAAAAAAAACCAATATTTTGAATAGATGTCCACAAATCTGAAGTTAAAGAAATATTGCCTTCATAATTTTGAAAAAATGCTTTTATTTTTTCTTTTTCAACTAAAAAATGTTTCATTACATCTCTTTTAGTAGTAGAAGCAGAAAAACCTTTATATTGTGGAGCTAAACCTCTTTGTATCATTCCAGTAAAATTCTACAAAAGTAAATGGTTGTTCAGATCTAACCATGTAATCTACTATTTCTTGACGTGTACTTGCTTCATTATAACTATATGCAGTTAAATTATCACTAACATTTCTATTTAATAACATTTGATCTATGATATCAATTTATTTTTTACAAAGCATTTATCATTATGCTTGAGATGATGATTCACTTAAAAGTTTATTACACAAATAACATTTTGCCTTTTGAATTTTTTTTCCATTTTCCATAGTTTCAATTAATTCAAATTAATCCCAAATTGCAGATTTAATTTTTCTAGATGATGATGCTAATGCACTAGTAGATGCAGATGCTAGATTTGAAGATTGTACAGAAGGAGATCCGGTTGAATCATCTACTGGATTGTTAGCCATAATAATTACTACAATTAAATGATAAATACTAATAAAAATTAGAGATAAAAAATATGCACCAATTTAACAAAAATAAAACTTGTTGAGAGATTTAAAGAGAGAGCTTGCTGAGACTTGAGAATTTGAAGGAGAGCTTTGTTGAAAGCTTTAGAGAGAACTTCTTGACAGCTTTAAGAGTTGAGAGAACTTCTTCAAATTTTTGAAAAGTAGAAAATGTGGTTGAGAGAAGATATTTGTGATTGAAGATAAATGAGAATGAGATAAATGGTTCACATGATATCTATTTATAAATAACATCAACCATTTTAAATTTTTTTAAAAATCCTCCGATGCAACGGTCTTCCTGCCGTTGGAGACTTGGAGGTGAGGTTGCCCCTCAACTCATTCTCTGTAATTCATCTCCTCAAACCCTCACTACTCTGATTTAAAAAAAAAAAAACAAACGGTCATCAGACCGTTGTCTCTGCGAAGCTTAAAAAAAAGCCTCTTATGAGCCTAGAGGAAAGAGACTTATCAAAGTCTTTTCTGATAAAATAAAGTAAAAAAGTCTGTAAACTTTTATTAAAATGAAGACTTGACAAGTCTCTACACCACTAGAGACTTGTCAAGTCTCACAGCTGTGACACATGTGACAAGGCGAGACATTAGTCACTTTTAATGGGAAGGGGAGGGGGTCCATTTCATTTTTTAAAAGAGGGAGGGACACGGTGTCCATCCCACATATATATATATATATATATGAGGGAGGGACAGCCGGATAGGTCCCTCTCGTATATTTATTTTTTTATATTGAGGAGGGACAGGTCCCTCGCTCATTTAATTTTATATGGGGGAGAATGTTCCCCCATTTTATTTTGTTATTTTTTTTTATATGAGAGAGACAATCCCTTTCCTTGTTTTAAACTTTTTTTAATTTGAACATGGGAGGAAAACTTTCCCTCCCATTTGATTCAATTGTCGATCAAGGGCTCGAGGCATGTATCATCACCAACGAGCCTAGCAGCCCGGGCCCATAGGCAGGCCTACGGGTCAGTTCCAGCAGGTCCAATTCTGACAGACCGGTGGGCTGGGTTGAGCCGGGCCTCCAATAGAAGGCCCAAGCCCAGCCCGCCCTCACAACGAGTCGAGCCGGCCATGCCCGTAAACGGCCTCGGGCCGAATGATGATGCTTACCACCAAGTGACACTTGATAAGACTCACACCACACACACAAGCCAACAAAAACCCACATTTTTCACTCTCTCTCCACACATTCACAAGAAAAAGAATAATAGAAGGACCTGGGGAGGAGAAACCACCGAGACCATTTTTTTCAACTCTTAAGTACTCTCTTTCACTCTTTATATTCTTTGATTTCTCTTAATCCAACCGTTGGATCGTCTCCCACCTATTATGAAAATTGTTGTGTGCGTCGAGTTCTATCTCCCATGTAAATTTGAGCATCATCCACCATTTGTCGCCAAATTCCTTCATCTTACCCTTCCTTTTCGGTTGTAGTTTAGGCAACCGCGGGGCGTAGCATCGCATCCTCTTCGATGTAGCGCATGTCAGAAGCGGATATTGAACTAAGAGGAGGTGGGTGGACCGATCCTAAACTCATGGGATTATCAATTGTTCTTATTGTTTACCATGTTGAATCCATGTCAAATGAGTGATGTTTTTTTGTTGATTTATGCATACATGATTGGAATAGCATGGCTTGACTCCTGTTTCACCAGAATTAACCCCCAATTTGTCCTATTTGACCAGAATAACCTCCTGTTTGACCTGTTTGACCAGAATACACTCAGCTTTGACCTGTTTGACCAAAATTGACTCTGTTAGCCCATGTTTGACCAGAATAAACCTAGTTTGACCATGTTTGATCATATTTGATGTAGGTGCCTTGTTTAAAGTAGAATTAGCCAAATTGTTTTATTTGGTTGTGTAACGTCCCAGGCTTACATAGCAAGAAATTTTCATCTTTGCCTCTAAATGAGCTCACGGGTTTAAAACGCGTCTTAGTATGTACTAAACATCCTCACCCTCACTCAATCCATGGGCCTCTTGGGACTGGGCCAGGCATCACAATCACCCCCGTTAATAGGCAACACGTCCTTGTGTGGGGCCACCCACACCCACCATCGCGTAATGGACAGGCTCTGATACCAATTGTAACGCCCCAGGCTTACACAGCAAGAAATTATCCACTTTGCCTCTAAATGGACTCACGGGTTTAAAACGCGTCTTGGTGTGTAAGAGCTATACTCATATATAAGCACAAACTATCTCCTCCCATTAGGAGATGTGGGACTAAACACCCTTACCCTCACCCAATCCATGGGCCTCTTGGGACTGGGCTAGGCATCACAATTATTTAACATAGGTATAAAAGTAATATAAAATAGATAAAACAATACAATCATTTACGAGGTAGATCGAAGATCGTATAAAGAAAATCCATTAGAAATCCTAGCTTATGGAAAAATGATAAAAACATCGATGAAACATAAAATACTTGATACACCCAAGGGTCTGAATATACTTTATGAAATCCTTTGAAAACCGCAAAAGATAACATATGGGCACGGCTATCCCCACCAAGCCTTTTTTTTACCCCACCAATCGGAAAAAAAAAATCGGTGTTTTATCTTTTCCCACCGATCCGGCCAGGTCGATCAGATTTGGTCGCCACTTCAGGTTTTGGACGACCGGACTTGGTCGCCATTTCAGATTTTGGGCGACCGGACTTGGTCGTCATTTCAGGTTTCGGACGACCGAACTTGGTCGAACAGGATTTGTAATAAAGTTTATAATTTTTTTCTTGGAAACATAATCCCATGACGTATATCTTCCTTGAATCCTTCATACCACTTCAAGTCTGAGTTGTAATGTAAGGAGAATCAATTATTATTCTTAAATGTAGAATATAAGAACAATTTTTTTTACATAAGTGACGGACTAATTTTCAAAAGCCAAATATATAATGTGTTTGGATCAACTGATAGGTTTTTTTTGTTTTCAAACAAAGAATCCTCTTAACTACGAATTCACACGAAGCTTAAAAATAATATATTTGTCTAATAAGATATTTTTTATAAAAATTTGAATTAATTGAAAGTATACCTACTTACATTTTTTTCGGCCCCTTAGCTGTTGTTTGGATCAAAGAATAAATGTAGAATATAATGGATAAACCCAAAAATTTATTTGTTTACAAAAAATAGGTAGATATAGTTTTGAACCCTGTTCGACCAATTACAGTCGCCCAAAGCCTGAAATTGCGACCAATTACTGTCGCCCAAAACCTGAAATGGCAACCAAGTCCAGTCGTCCAAAATCTGAAATGGCGACCAATTTCGATCGATCTGGATTGGTGGGAACAGCCAAACACCGTTTTTTTTTTTTTTTTTTTGATTGGTGGGGTAAGAAAAAAGATTGGTGGGGATAGACGCGCCCATAACATATTATTATACCTAGCATGATATTCTTCTATTCAAAACCCTAGATTTAAAAGGATTCATAAAAAGACATATAAAAATAATTGAATCATATTACAAAAATCTTCGAAAACCATAGATCTATTATATGTAGAAACAACTAACATGGATCTATGATAAAACTCTTAAAAAAATCATAAAAGCATGTATAGGTTCGGATCTATGCATATAAGGGTCAAACAAGACCTAAAGATCATAAAAACATGATTTCTATCTTAACGAATTAACCTAAACATGGTATATACATAAGCATATTTATTTTTACATGAAAGACTTACAAAACATACATCATAAAATCATCATTATATCATTGTTAAAACATAGCAATTCGAAATCGTGCAAAAACACATAAGAAACAAGAAGAAAACTATCCTCTTTGCTTGGAAAACCTTGAAAACGAGATCATATTAAAAGAACATCTAAAGAAAATCATTATAAACCAAAAACTCTTCATAAACAGATGATAATACTCACAAGAACCATCTATTAAGGTTTGAAGGCAATGAACAAGAAGAAGAAGAAGGGGTTTGATGATAATACCCCTTCCCGAGCTCCTCAACAATGGTGCCGAAAACAAGAAGAAGAAGATCTTTTAGGGTTTGAAATTTCTAGGGTTTCAAGGCAATGAAAGAGAAAAAGAGGTTTATAGGCCTCTCATACACGTGAAGAAACAATTACGATGCCAATAATTTGCATTAATCCCGATTAATGCACCTGTTCCTTCCAGAAACGGTATCTATTTTCGAAAATACGATTTTCCAGATCGACGGCTCCTATAGCATCCGTCGCCCAGGCTTCCGATGGCTCTCCCCGATCCGTCGCCCATGCTTCCGATGGCTCTCCCCTATCCGTCGCCCATGTGCCCGGCAGCAGCTATAAGATCCATCAGACACTATCTGACACCTTGTTACTGTTTGGTCCATAACTTGATCGATACTCATCCAATTTATGATCCGTAAAAAGCATTGGAAAGCCAACGAAAAGAGGAATCAAACCATGCCAAATTATTAGAAATTTGGAATACTAAACATACCATAGAAACAGGTTATTTATGAACTAAAAAGTCAGAGACACTACAGGTTGACTCAATAGGCTTATATAATTTTGATTGTGCACGCAGACTCCTAAGAGTTCGATAGTGTGGTTGTGCTACTGTTAGATTGACTGAGTCGCGCGTGATTCATTGCGAGACGAGTACTCTTCTCAATGAGTGGATCTAAATTGACATTTTGATAGTATAGTTATGTGCAAAGTTATGTTTATGGTAGCTATAATATAAATTAAGTTTGCATGACTTTTGTGGCATCCACAAATAATATTAAGGCATGCTATTATGCTATTTCACAGTATGCTAGCATATATGTTAAACTTGGAAGTAGCTGGAGATTATTTGATCTTGGCATAAACATGAAAGTTGTAGATAAGCTTCTTAGCTTTCCATTGGACTTGGAATTGAGCAATTCAGAGCTATATCGAGGAAGTTATGGCTGTTCCAGTGAAGCCTGCGCAGAATTTCTAGTCAAAGGGTGACTAGGTCATTTCTCTTAAGATATTTATTGATAAATATCTCTCTCTCTCTCTCTCTCCCCTCCCAAAACCCCACGACAAGCTCTTTTTGCTCTCCTTCTCTCTTTTCAAACCCCCCACCAAGTGTTTGATTAAATGACACAAAGAGAAGGAGGAGGTGAAGGAAGAAGAGAAGGTAGGTTTGGTTGTTGTTGTTTGTTCCCCTCTCTCTCAAGCTCCCTTTGCATGGATTTCCCCTCCCTGATTTTCGGCTGAAGAGGAGGCTGAGGAGGCAAGAGGTGGTGGTGGTGGTGGTGGCGGTTCAGGTGGTCGCGGGTGCGTCGAGGGACCCCGAACCTCCCCCTTTTGTTCCCCCTCCAAGGTAAGCTCCTCCCCTTCTTTTCTTGATTTTAATGGCTAAAGGGGATGTTGGGGAGGTCATGCATGCTAGGTAGAGGTGTTAGGGTGTGTGTGAGGAGTTGGGAGGGGTTAAAATGGGTTTAGGGCAAGGTGGGCGCGCGTTGGGGGCTGTCTGCGCGCGCGCAGGCGGGCGCTAGCAAGCGCGCGAACGCGCGCGAGTGCGCAGGTGCGCGCAGGAGTGCGCGCGGACGCGCGCGGGTGCGGGCGCTAGCGGGGGTGCGCGCGGGAGTGCGCGCGAGCGCGCGCGGGTGTGTGCGCGCGAGGGAAGGGCGCCTCGGCATGTGCCTGGGCGCGGGCAGGGGACCGGTGCGCGCGCGTGCGTGCGTGCGCGTGCGTGCGCATGTTGGGGCGTGCGCGGGGTGCTGCGCGGGGGGCGCAGTGCTCGGGGGGTGCGCAGGGCTGGACTCGCGGTGCGCGCACGTGCGCGCGAGCGTGCGCGTGCGTGCGGCAGCACGTCTGGGCGCGCGGGCAGGCGTGCGGCAGTGCGCCAAGGGTGCTGGGGTGCGTGCGTGCGTGCGCATTCGTGCGTGCGCGTGCGGGGGGCCATGCGTGTGGCTGCCCAAGTGTTCGGGGAGGTGTTGGGGCACTCGGACTCGCGTGCGTACGTGCGTGCTCGCATGCGTGCGAGCCCGTATGCATGCTTGTCCGAGTATTGGGTATTTCTAATGTTTTCTATGTGTAAATTGTGTTGTTTCTCACCAGTTGGATGCCCCTACCTTGCAGATCTCGTCGGATGGGATGCGCGAGGTCCCGGGTCGTAAGGTGAGTGGTTTGATTCCAATCCCCCCCCCCTTTCTAGGGATGCGCTCGACCCGCGTAGACGCGCGTCGCGCATCGATGGGGGCCCCTAGCTAAATTATGTAGACACCTGTGCATGCATGATTAATATGATATATCCATGCCACCTTAGACCTTGCATGCTAGGGATATACACCCATACATCATGTATAGAGGCCCGTACATGCCTGGACACCATGTCCTGTACTTAAGAGCCTTGATCTATGCATGCTTTGCTATGATGTATCCATGCCACCTTAGACTTTGTATGCTAGGGATATACACCCATACATCATGTATAGAGGCCCGTACATGCCTGGACACCATGTCCTGTACTTAAGAGCCTTGATCTATGCATGTTTTGATATGATGTATCCATGCCACCTTAGACTTAGTATGCTAGGGATATGCACCTTTATATCATGTATAGCGGCCTATGCATGTTTAGTCATCTTGTCCTTAATTGGAAAACCCCGGCTATGCATGTTCCCATTTAGTTTAATTTATTTAAATCGAGATGGGATTTTGGGATTATATTGTTATTAGCATGTCTTAGAGAATATTATAACCTTGTGGTTATAATATATGGTTCCCCGCATCTTAGTTATGCGCCCTGGAGGAATTCTGAAGAATTCATGACATTAGTAGAGTTGCAATCGGTGTCGGCGGATCCAACTGGATCGTATCCGTGTGGGTAGGCTGTTTCTCTCCCCTTCATTGGATCCGTGTATAGACTCCTCAGCGTTAGACAGGCCGTCCTGACAGAGGGCTCCCATCAGTAGGTACCTCCTTATTTGGTTTCGGACTGTGCTGAATCGTGGGAGTAGACCAGGCGAGCTACGGAGTGGAGGAGGGACTATTAGTGGACCGAGGGTGATTAACAGCCTAATCAGTCCCAAAAGACCATGTCATCAGCTTGAGGGTGAGGGTCAGGGTGTGGTGGGTCGGCGATGTAGCGACCCATTGGATTGTGTTGGTTGTTGTTATGCATGTGGGTGATATCTCGCTGAGCGAGTATCGAGAGTGGTTGTTTTCCATTGGGTTTCGCTTTGCGAACATGGGATCGTTCTCCCCTTCGTTGGATCCGTGTAGTGACATCCCCGGCGTTAGACAGGCTATCCTGACAGAGGGCTCCCATTAGTAGGTACCTCCTGATGTGTTTCGGACAGTGCTGAATCGTGGGAGTATACCAGGTAAGCTACGGAGCGGGGAGAGGCTACCGGTGGACCAGGGGTGTAGAGCAGTCTAAGTCTCTCCCAAAGTCCCAAGATGCCTCCTTTCAGGAGTGAGGGTGTGGATGAGGCGAAGACGCGTCGCCTCGTGACCCATTTGTTGTTCGACCGTTCCCATAGATGTTGGGTCCGGTCTCGTGATGGATGTTGAAGGACATCGATGGGCGATTATCTAGATGTAGATGATCCAGTAGTGTTGAGTAGACCAGTAAATCCGGGTCTCTTCGACCGACGGCATGGTCTCTAGACCAGTAAATCCGGGTCTCTTCGACCGACGGTATGGTCTCTCCCCATAAGTCCCAAAAGACTCCCTCCGGGAGTGAGGGTGGGGGTGAGGTTGGTCGCGCCGCCTGACCTAGTGATCATTGGGTTTCTACCCATGTTTTTACTTGAAAAAGGGAACTGATTATGTTTTGAACTGTAGAATGGTGATTGGTTGCCCGCCACTCACTGAGCTTGTAGCTCACCCCTCGCATACTGTTTCTTTTCAGGGGCAGTGTTGGGCGTGGAGCTGGAGCTTCCTGTGGCGCGGTCTTATGGGCGTGGAGCGTTCTGCCGGCGGGTGGCGTGTGCGAGGCTGTCAGCATTCCTAGAGTCTTTTATGCTTTGTAAATCGTGCATGTGGCACAGGTTGTATTTTTCTTTGGTCTAAACTTGGCTTCCACAGGACATTGATTGTGTATTCGAGTCTGTAACAATGTTTTTGATTTACAGACATTGTTATATATTATGCTTCCGCTTTTCAGTCAGTTATCTTTATCTTGCTTTGTCGCCTTGTGTATTGTTGTTGGTGTCCTTATTGATCTCAGGTATTGATAGCTGATATTATATTTTATTTTGCCACGTCTCGGGGATGCCTGGGGTGTGACAGCTTGTGTGTGTGTGTGTTGTTGTTTCTTTCCCTTCTCCATCTCCAACCCTCTCATGCCTCCCCTCATGTTTTCCTCTGTTTTTCAGCCAAGAAGGGCTGGTCGAGAGGCTGAAGAGATGGTGGTAGTAGTGGTGGTGGTTGAGGTGGTCGTGGGTGTGTCGGTAACCCCGCATCTCCCCATTTCCCTCCCCCTGTTTCGGTAAGGCAGCTCACTGTCTCTTAAAGATCTCAGTGAATCTAGTATTTAGAGGCATATTTTTAGGATTATGTCTGCTTATGATATGATCATCTATGTGTCTAGTTGTTATATATGAAATTTGGGGTCATTATGACATCTTGGTGTAAGTTAGAAACAATTTTTCATGACCTATCCAGATTCGCGTAGGAATTGATCTGCTTCGGAAAATGATTTGTTTCGGGCTTGTAGAGGCAAAATTAGGTTCTAATGTCTTCATGGATTATGATCCCAGCATATCATAGAATGTGCATGATTTATTTCATAATTTTTGGAAGTGTATTGGGTGCTGTGAAGACCAATTAGTAGGGCTGGTTGCAGCAGGTTTAGTAGTTTTGCTTGGTTGAGTGTCAAGGAGTTGGTTGCATGTGTCTTGGGTGATAATATGGAAGTATCAGGGGTTAGGGTCTTCATGAAGTAAGCTTATATGTGTGATAGGAGGTTCCATAATTTAATTATGGATCATTGGTTGTGTTTTGCAGATCTCGTAGACCGGACGCGCGGTGATCCTGGTATCGGTGAGTGGTTCGATCCAATCCCCCCCCCCCCTCGAGATGCGCTCGATGGGGCTCCCTAACTATACTACTTGTGTAGATAAGTAGTATGACCATGCTTAAGCTATAATATGTAGATATCTTGCATGCTAGGCTTATATACATGTATTGTATTCATGTATGAATGATTGTGTTGCATGAGCCCCTCTAGTATGGGCATGTATTTGTGTAATGTGTATGGATGTATAGAATATGGCATGCCTTAGGTAGTATTGTAATACTACTCCCACCATATTAATTGGAATATCGAACATGAATAAGTCTGGGTTAATAACGGGCACCTGCCTAATATTCCCTTGCAATAAGACTCGAGGGCGTGGTGTAGTTGTTGCACCCATGCTAATGGGGCAAAGCTATGACCAGCTTCATGAGATGATGATCTCCCCCGCCCTCTCCCTCTAAACGAACTGAGTAAGTAGATGCGATTTCCTATTAGACTTAGGTTCGTTTGGAATATTGGCATGCACCTGTTAGTGCGCGAGATCGCGCTTGCCCCTTTCTTTTAAGTTGGCGATATCCAACGGATGTTAGAGTATATTTTGTATGTTTATGTGATTAATGACTATGTATGCATGTTGTATGAATTATTATGATGTAAATCCATGTTAGGGAGTGTCCCTATAATTATTAGATGATTGTGCATATGGTTCATGCACATAGCTGATATAAAATTCTCCTGGATATATTTATATGCGCATGTTAAAAGCTGATTATGCCTATCTGGAATAGGCGTGGGTATGACCCGCTGTCAGGTTGTACCTTATTAGTTAGAGCGCTAGCGATGTAATCGCCCCATGCATCCGAGCGATGCACTCGTTTGGAATTCAGGAGAATTCATTATCTTATCGGATTGTTAAGCCGGTAGTTGGGGCGTGACACCCCCCTTGTGTCCGAGCGACACAACGGTGTGGGAGTACAGTAGTATTCGATATCTCGATAAGTGATTATCGAGAGTAGTTGTTTTCCATTGGGTTCGCTTTGCGAACATGGAATGTTTACTCCCAATGTCGTCCGTGTTGAAGAGGGCCGGGTTGTAGCTGTCCTGACAGAGGGCTCCCATCCGTAGGTACCACCGATGCGTTCGGGAGCGTACTGATCGTGGGAGTGTACCAGGTAGAGGCTACCCGGGAGAGGGCTAACGAATGATATTGCGAGTGTGGAATCGTTCTCCCCTTCGTTGGATCCGATGTAGGAACTCCCCGGCGTTGGAAAAGCTGTCCTGACAGAGGGCTCCCATCCGTAGGTACCACCGATGTGTTCGAAAGCGTACTGATCGTGGGAGTATACCAGGTAGAGGCTACGTGGGAAAAGGGCTACCGGTGGACCAAGGGTGTAGAGCAGTCTAAGTCTCTTCCAAAAGTCCCAAGAGTCTCCCTCCGGGAGTGAGGGTGAGGATGAGGTGAAGACACGTCGTCTCGTGACCCATTCGTTGTTCGTCCGTTCTCATAGTTGTTGGGTCCGGTCTCGTATCGATGTTTAAAGACATCGTTGGGCAGTTATCTCGATGTAGATGATCCAGTAGTGTTGCATAGACCAGTAATCCCGGGTCTCCTCGACCAACGGTATGGTCTCTCCCCAAAAGTCCCAAGAGTTTCCCTTTGGGAGTGTGGGTGAGGGTGAAGTTGATGATCCAATAGTGTTGCGTAGACCAGTAATCTCGGGTCTCCTCGACCAACGGTATGGTCTCTCCCCAAAAGTCCCAAGAGTCTCCCTCCGGGAGTGAGGGTGTGGGTGAGGTTGGTCGCGCCATCGCGTGACCCTGTTATCCATGGGTTTCCACCCATGTTTACCTGGAAAGGAAATTGTTTATGTATTGAACTATTGTATGGTGATTGGTTTCCAGCCACTCACTGAGCTTGTAGCTCACCCCTCGCATACTGTTTCTTTTCAGGGGCAGTGTTGGGCGTGGAGCTGGAGCTTTCCTGTGGCGTTGTCTTATGGGCGTGGAGCGTTCTTCCGGCGGGTGGCGAGTGCGAGGCTGTCAGCAGTCCTAGAGTCATTGTATGTATTGTAAATCGTGCATGTGGCACAGGTTGTATTTTCTTTGGTCTAGACTTGGCTCTCACAGGACAGTGATTGTGTATTCGAGTCTGTAATAATGTTTTTGGTTTACAGACATTGTTTATATATTATGGTTCCGCTTTTCAGTCAGTTATCATTATCCTTGCTTTGCCACATTGTGTGTTGTTGTTGGAGTCTTTATTGACCTCAGGTATTGATGGCTGATATTTTATTATTGCCACGTCTCGGGGACGGCCGCCCTGGGGCGTGATAAAAGTTGGTATCAGAGCCTGGTCCTGTCAGAGCCTAAGTCTAGTCATATAGATGATGAGTCGTAGGATTGTCATCCGAGTACTCTTGTTTCAGAAGTTATCTTAGGTTGCTGACATGCCTCCTCGCATCCGTTGACGTGGATGTGACCCCCCTAGACCCACCCTTAAGTTGTCGAGTGGTTAGGCTCAATTGTTGGATCATTTGTTGTGGGATTAAGGCTTGGGTAGGAGATTCCAGCCCGGTAGTATGATAGTGATGAAGTGGTCACAATTTCTAAGGTATGTATTGCGTCTCAATAATGGAGCTCTTTCCCGTGCATCGGTATTGCTGGTAACCATTGAGTTCGCGTGCGGTGCCAGTTTCAAGTGTTGAGGATGTGGCGTATTGCTCATTAAGGGATGATGTCTTCTTCCAACCTTCCTACTCAGGATTAAGGGGCCTTGCGGGGTCATCGTTGAGACCCGGGCTAGGGTACTCCGTGTTCCTTGTTTGGTTGTCGGGATATCCTATATCGGTCCCTCATAGTAACCTTCTAAGGTTCTTTTCCCAGTCAAAGAATACCTTTGAAGCATCAAAATGATGATGGATTTTTCCTCTCACTTGGAAGGTGCTGTAGCGAGTGGTGATGCATACGATCAAGATTGGGTGCATCCTATTGCAGCTTGGTGGGCGATTGCTTGTGGACTGGGTTCCATAGTGGCATCTAGAGTCGCTTTGATATATCATTGTGCGTTGTAGCTGCCCGGTTGAGGCCAGAGCCCTGTGAGGTGCTCCCAGATACTATGCTTGTTGGTGCGCCCATATGGCAGAGATAGTGGGCTTGGGAGGCTATCAGGTATAGGCCACACCGGGAGAGTGCTACTGGATTATGTCAAGAGCGTGGACGCCTTGTGATGAATCTGCCCATGGAGTGCAGGATGCTGGAGTTCCAATGGTTATAGATGAGCGACCTATCTCTGGCGGCATGTGAAGCACAGTTGTGGATATTGTCGTGTTTGCCTCACATTGGTCACAAATGAGGAGACGTGATGCTAACGTTCGTGACGGGACTCAATCGCCTTATCAGATAGATGACGTCGCATAGGCATTGTCGAGGTTCGACGACCCCCCCTTATTGCGTGTCTTGCTGATTAAGTGCGGTTGAACGACTTACCAAGCGTGTAAGTGTCATCATGAGCGCCAGCCATGCTCAAGGAGCAGAATCTGGACTTAATTGTTCGAGGTGTTGTTTTGATCTTTCCGTGAGGATTGAAGATCAGGTACCCCCCTTGCTATGAATTGATGATCTATTTGACCAGCTCTGGGAGCGAGTGTCTTCTGTTAGATCAATCTTCACACAAGGGTACCACAAGTTGGAGATCCAGGAGTTGGACATCCTGTAGATGGCCTTTCGTGACCGTTTCGGGCACTACGAGTTTTAAGTACTGCTGTCGGGGTTGACGAATGTGCCGGATGCCTTCATGGATCTCAAAAGTTTTATTGGGCTTCCATGGACTACTTTGAGGTAGTCTTCATAGAGATTGCTAGTAGTGCGATGAAAAGGTGATGTGGGTGACCTTGTTTCCCTAGGTTGGCATGCCCTCAGGCAAAGTTCAAGAATCATCATTGCGTTGGAAAGCGTCAGTCCATGGAGATTCCTCAGTGGACGTGGGAGTGGGTTATCAGGGATTGTCGCGGACTTGCTAATGTCATGTTCGGGTCACGACGCCGTCTAGGTGATCATTGACCGACTGACTAAGTCCGCGCTTCCTTCCCTATCCGACTGATTGAGTCTCTGGACGCCTTGACGTGAGTTTTCAACTTCACAATTGTTCGTCTTCATGGCACTCTGGTCGGCGCTATTTTCGGTTGAGACGCGTGTTATATATGTGTCACTTTTTGGCCTATTGGCAACCATTGGAGCATTTTTAGCAGTTTTAAAATTTTTGTGTTTTTCGATCGGAACCGCATAATTTCAGACTGTTAGCTATTGTCTGAGTTAGAGGACTCTGATTGAAAATCTAACTGCATATTATGTGTCCTGGTGCCGTTTTAAGCCACTCATGAAAATTTCATCGAATTCCGGCATCGTTTCCAAAAATTTCACAGTTCCGGGGCGTATCCGGGTTTTTAAGTCGCACACTATATAAAAGGAATAAAAAATATCTAATCACACTATTCATCATCCCTACGACTTGCTTTTCTCTCTCCCCTCTCTCTTTTTCTCACTTTCAAGCCTCCTAGACCCCTCAAACCAAGAAACCTAAAGCACGGGAAGTGTAGAACGGGTCCCGATCTACGCTCCGGTGTCTTCAAATCCGAGTTCCGACGATCCTAGCCTCCCCGACCTCCCCTTTTCGTCCTCTGATTTGGCCCATTTCGAAGGCCAAGCTAGATCGGGGCGTGAGAAGGCCGTTGTGAAGGGTTTCGGTGCGTGGAGAGCACCCGGTCACCTCTTCCTCCCCTTGGTAAGCTTCTTTTCCCCGTTTTTCTTGTCTAGATGATTGCTAGGGGGGGTTTTGTGTTTGGGAGGTGGTCGACGGCAGTGGGGGTCGTCGAAGGGTGGTCGGAGGCGGTTGGAGGTGGTCGGCGGCAGTGGGAGGGGTGGTTGGAGGTGCTCGGCAGGCAGGGGCACTGTCCCGGGCAGCAGGCAGCGGCGGCAGCAGCCCAGGCCGCGCGTAGGCTGGGCGCGTGCGCGCGCGGGCGTGCGTGCGCGCGGCATGCGCGCGGGTGTGCGCGGTCTGGGGCTGGCAGTGCTGGTCGTGCTGGGTATGCTGGAGGGGCTGGCAGTGCTGGCGAGTGGGCTGGTGGCCTCGGGTAGCCCAGGCGCAGGAGCTGGCGGGGCGCGCGCGGGCGTGCGCTCGGGAAGAGCTGGAGGCCAGCTAGGGAGCTGCGCGCGAGGTGCTGGTCGCGCTGGTCTGCGCGCGAGGTGCTGGTCGCGCTGGACTGGGCACGAGGAGCTGGTCGCGCGGGGTGCTAGTCGTGCGGACAGTGGCGGTGCGTGCGCGAGGTGCAGGCGGACAGTGGGGGGCCGTGCGGGGTGCTCGCGGGGCGGCGCGAGGTGTTTGGAGCGCTTGGGCTACTGCTGCGGGGCGCAGTGGATGCGCGGAGCCCCGGGGGCGGTGCGGTGGCGTGTCCAGGCGGCGGGCAGAGGGTCCGGCGGAGCACGGGATGTGCGGGCTGAAGCGCGGCGGTGCACCCGGGCGGTCGGGGGCCGTGCGGGTGGTTGCCGAGGGTGTTGGGTGTTTGTTGTGGGTTTTGGGTATTTATTGTGTATTATTGGATAGTGGTGGATTTATTCTAACCAGTTAATAACTTGTCTTGCAGATCCCGATGGACGGTCGCGCGTCGACCCGATTTCCGGTGAGTGGGACAACCCAACCCAGCGTGGGAGGCGCTACATGCTTTGGGCGTGTACCGTCCTCCCCTGGGGCTTATAGTTAGTATTAACTGCTTGTTGTAATCCATGTATGCATGATGTGTGTGTAGAATTGCATGCCACCCTAGATTTTGTGATAGGGACTTGCACCCTTAGGTTTGTGCATGAGCCGTACATCCTGTCACCTCGCTATCATGCTAGGAAAGCCTGACCTGTGCATGCGTCCTATTAGTTTGGTTTATTTAATTAAATGCGAACTGTAATAATAGATATCATGTTTAGGGAAAATAAGGGGGGCCTTGCGAGGTTAACATTGAGACCCGGGTTAGGGCACTATGTGTTCCTCGTTTGGTTGTCGGATGTCCTGCATCGGGACCTCAGGTTATCCTCCCAAGGTCTCTTTTTCCCATATTGGTCTTATTTATTTCCCCGCATCCTGGTTATGCGCGCTGGAGGAATTCTGAGGAATTCGAGACATTAGAGTCGTAGAGATGTGCTGTCAGCGGATCCGAGTGGATCATATGCGATGGATAGGCTGTTATGTTCCCCTCGTCGGATCCGTGTAGAGACTACCTCGGCGTTAGACAGGTTGTCCCGTGCAGGGGCTCCCACTAGTAGGCGCCTCCTGATTTGGTGAAGGACTGTGCTGAACATGGGAGTGGCCAAACAACCACGGAGTGAGGAGAGACTATCGGTGGACCAAGGGTAACCAACAGCCTAGTCCGTCCCAAAAGCCTAGGTCACCTGTTGAGAGGTGAGGGTGAGGGTATGGTGGGCCGGCAATGCGACGACCCACAGGATTATGTATGGATGATTATCTACCCACTAAGTCCCAATATCCTAGGTCACCTGTGGAGGGTGAGGGTGAGGGTGAGGGTATGGGGTTCGGCGATGAACGAACCCCCGGATTGTGATGCTATGCCACTTGTGGCTTATGAATTGCTTAAATGTGGTTAATATGAACCGTATGCATGGGTTGTGCTATTCACTGAGCGTGTGGCTCACCCCTCGCATATTGTCTTTTCAGTGATCCCTGAGGGAGGAGCTTCCCGAGCGACTACACCGGCAGAGGGTAGCGCCGCGTCCCACGAGTTTTGAGGCCATCAGCACCCTTCTTTCTGTTGTACGTATATGTTCTGTGCTTGGGCACTTAGTTGGATTATGTTGGGACTTTATTTGTGTATATATGGGCATGTTGGCTCTCACAGGACTTATGATTATGTATCGGGTCTGTAGTATGTTTTGACTACAGACTCAGTCTTTTAGCTTCCGCATTTGGTGTATATATTATGTCAGCCCTGCTTTTACCTGTGTTGTCATATTATTTGTTGTTTGTGGTATATTATTGAACTCTTGTTACTGATATCATATATACACTTGCCGCGTTCCGGGGACGGCCGCCCTGGGGCGTGACAACGCGAGGGTTACTTTGAGGTTGTGGTGCAGCCTTGGCAGGCTTTGGCGCGAGCCTCCATTTAAGTATAGCGTTTCATCGCCGATGGACAGCCAGACAAAGAGGACGATTCAGACCTTGGAGGACATGCTAAGTGCCTGCATGCTCGATGATGAGGGCAGTTGGGTGAGGCATCACCCATTTGTTGGGGTATGCCTGCAAGACGACTGCCATTCGAGCATCCTGATGGTACTGTGAAAGGCACTCTACAGGCGCAGTTTTATACCTCCCTTGTGTTGGGATAGTTGGGGAGCGCCATTGGAGGGACCACAAATTATTTATTTGACCTTGCAGTGGCCAGGTTGGTTCATGTGTGCATCCACACCTCCCAGAACCGACAAAAGGGCTACGCAGGTCATCGTCGCCAGGATGCTTACCTTTGGGTTTGGCGACCAAGTTTTCATGAAGGTGTCCCAGTTTAAGGGCATCCTATGTTTCGACGTTTCGGGGCAAGCTGAGTTGGCTCTTTAATGGAACTGTTTCTCGTCATTGAGTGGATTGGGGAGGTGGCTTGTCATGTAGCCTTCCCCCACAGCTGGCTCATGCCCACGACGTCGTCCTTGTCTCATGGCCGAGGCGTTATGTCCAAGATCCTGCTCATGTCACTCCGTTCGACCGTCTCATCCTTGAGCTGGATTGGTCGTTCGTGGAGCAGTGGATCGAGGTCAATGACCAACATGAGAAGCGGCTCCACGCTAAGACCGTTCTTTTGATTAGAGTGTGTCGGTAGCGGCAGAATGGTGCATGGACCACTTGGGAGCAAAAGGTCTATGCGAGATACTTGCTATATGCGGTTTTCCCTTTGGGTTTCCTTAAATTTTGAGGACTAAATTTCCTAAGGGGGGAAGAATGTTATGCCTGTGTCATTTGGAGCCATTTCGGTTAAGCCTTGGTCACTTCTGGGTCATTCAGGGCCTTTTTAATTTTTCGATCGGAACCGCTAAAATTTTGGCTTTTAGCCACCTGCGGGAGTTAAAGTACTCTGATTGGAAATCTGATTCCATATTATGGATCCTGGTACCGTTTAGTACTACCCATAAAAATTTCATCGAATTCCGGTAACGTTTGAAAAAATATGCAGTTCCGAATCGTATTCGGGTTTTCGAGAGTTCCTGGTTGGGCGAATAGTGTGAGATATTTTGGGGATGTGGTGACCCTTGGTAACCTTACCCCCACCTTGCTTAGGGGTGAAGAAACCTTTGGTTATTGGTTATGTGAGTGGGTGAGCCTAACCCTAACCTCACCCCCCCTTAAGGTCACCCCTAGGCACTATTTGGGCATGAAAAAGACCTTTTTGGCCTCTCTCTCTCTCCCCCTCTCTCCCAACTCGTGGATCTCTCTTTCTCTCCCTCTCTTGGTCTCTTTTTCATCTCTTTGTGTGTGGAGAAGGAGGAGGAAGAAGCAAAGGAAGGAGAAGGTGAAGGAGAAGATGAATAGTGTATGAAGGGATGATCTAGCTAGGGTGAGTTTGTGTGTGTGTATGTGTTGTTGTTTCTTTCCCTTCTCCATCTCCAACCCTCTCATGCCTCCCCTCATGTTTTCCTCTGCTTTTTAGCCAAGAAGGGCTGGTGGAGAGGCTGACGAGATGGTGGTAGTAGTGGTGGTGGTTGAGGTGGTCGTGGGTGTGTCGATAACCCCGCATCTCCCCATTTCCCTCCCCCTGTTTCGGTAAGGCAGCTCACTGTCTCTTAAAGATCTCAGTGAATCTAGTATTTAGAGGCATATTTTTACGATTATGTCTTCTTATGATTTGATCAGCTATGTGTCTAGATGTTATATATGAAATTTGGGGTCATTATGATATCTGTGGTGTAAGTTAGAACCAGTTTTGCATGACCTGTCCAGATTCGCGTAGGAATTGACCTGCTTTGGGAAATGATTTGTTTCGGGCTTGTAGAGGCAAAATTAGGTTCTAATGTCTTCATGGATTATGATCCCAGCATATCATAGAATGTGCATGATTTATTTAAAAATTTTCGGAAGTGTATTGGGTGCTATGAAGACAAATTAGTAGGGCTGGTTGCAGCCGGTTTAGCAGTTTTGCTTGGTTGAGTGTCAAGGAGTTGGTTGCATGTGTCTTGGGTGATAATATGGAAGTATCAGGGGTTAGGGTCTTCATGAAGTAAGCTTATATGTGTGATAGGAGGTTCCATAATTTAATTATGGATCATTGGTTGTGTTTTGCAGATCTCGTAGACCGGACGCGCGGCGATCCGGATATCGGTGAGTGGTTCGATCCAATCCCCCCCCCTCGGGATGCGCTCGACGCGCGTAGACGCATGTCGCGCATCGATGGGGCTCCCTAACTATAATACTTGTGTAGATAAGTAGTATGACCATGCTTAAGCTATAATATGTAGATATCTTACATGCTAGGCTTATATACATGTATTGTATTCATGTATGAATGATTGTGTTGCATGAGCCCCTCTAGTATGGGCATGTATTTGTGTAATGTGTATGGATGTATAGAATATGACATGCCTTAGGTAGTATTGTAATACTACTCCCACCATATTAATTGGAATATCGAACATGATTAAGTCTGGGTTAATAACGGGCACCTGCCTAATATTCCCTTGCGATAAGACTCGAGGGCGTGGTGTAGTTGTTGCACCCATGCTAATAGGGCAAAGCTATGACCAGCTTCATGAGATGATGATCTCCCCCGCCCTCTCTCTGAACGAACTGAGTAAGTAGATGCAATTTCCTACTAGACTTAGGTTCGTTTGGAATATTGGCATGCACCTGTTACTGAGCGAGATCGCGCTTGACCCTTTCTTTTAAGTTGGCGATATCCAACGGATGTTAGAGTATATTTTGTATGTTTATGTGATTAATGACCATGTATGCATGTTGTATGAATTTTTATGATGTAAATCCATGTTAGGGAGTGTCCCTATAATTATTAGATGATTGTGCATATGGTTCATGCACATAGCTGATATAAAATTCTCCTGGATATATTTATATGCGCATGTTAAAAGCTGATTAGGCCTATCTGGAATAGGCGTGGGTATGACCCGCTGTCGGGTTGTACTTTATTAGTTAGAGCGCTAGCGATGTAATCGCCCCATGCATCTGAGCGATGCACTCATTTAGAATTCAGGAGAATTCATTATCTTATCGGATTGTTAAGCCGGTAGTTGGGGCGTGACACCCCCCTTGTGTCCGAGCGACGCAACGGTGTGGGAGTACAGTAGTATTCGATATCTCGATAAGTGATTATCGAGAGTAGTTGTTTTTCCATTGGGTTCGCTTTGCGAACATGGAATGTTTACTCCCAATGTCGTCCGTGTTGAAGAGGGCCGGGTTGTAGCTGTCCTGACAGAGGGCTCCCATCCGTAGGTACCACCGATGCGTTCGGGAGCGTACTGATCGTGGGAGTGTACCAGGTAGAGGCTACCCGGGAGAGGGCTAACGAATGATATTGCGAGTGTGGAATCGTTCTCCCCTTCGTTGGATCCGATGTAGGAACTCCCCGGCGTTGGAAAAGCTGTCCTGACAGAGGGCTCCCATCCGTAGGTACCACCGATGTGTTCGAAAGCGTACTGATCGTGGGAGTATACCAGGTAGAGGCTACGTGGGAAAAGGGCTACCGGTGGACCAAGGGTGTAGAGCAGTCTAAGTCTCTTCCAAAAGTCCCAAGAGTCTCCCTCCGGGAGTGAGGGTGAGGATGAGGTGAAGACACGTTGTCTCGTGACCCATTCGTTGTTCGTCCGTTCCCATAGTTGTTGGGTCCGGTCTCGTATCGATGTTTAAAGACATCGTTGGGCAGTTATCTCGATGTAGATGATCCAATAGTATTGCGTACACCAATAATCCCGGGTCTCCTCGACCAACGGTATGGTCTCTCCCCAAAAGTCCCAAGAGTCTCCCTTTGGGAGTGAGGGTGAGGGTGAGGTTGATGATCCAATAGTGTTCGTAGACCAGTAATCCTGGGTCTCCTCGACCAACGGTATGGTCTCTCCCTAAAAGTCCCAAGAGTCTCCCTCCGGGGGTGAGGGTGAGGGTGAGGTTGGTCGCGCCGCCGCGTGACCCTGTTATCCATGGGTTTCCACCCATGTTTACCTGGAAAGGAAATTGTTTATGTATTGAACTATTGTATGGTGATTGGTTTCCAGCCACTCACTGAGCTTGTAGCTCACCCCTCGCATATTGTTTCATTTTCAAGGGCAGTGTTGGGCGTGGAGATGGAGCTTTCCTGTGGCGTGGTCTTATGGGTGTGGAGAGTTCTTCCGGCGGGTGACGAGTGCGAGGCTGTCAGCAGTCCTAGAGTCATTGTATGTATTGTAAATCATGCATGTGGCACAGGTTGTATTTTATTTGGACTAGACTTAGCTCTCAGAGGACAGTGATTGTGTATTCGAGTCTGTAATAATGTTTTTGGTTTACAGACATTGTTTATATATTATGGTTCCGCTTTTCAGTCAGTTATCATTATCCTTGCTTTGACACCTTGTGTGTTGTTGTTGGAGTCTTTATTGACCTCAGGTATTGATAGCTGATATTTTATTATTGCCACGTCTCGGGGATGGCCGCCCTGGGGCGTGACATGTACTATCTTTAATGCATGACCATGATTGATTATTGTTAACTCCTACATATTAAATTATGTTTTCAGTATGTTTTATGATTCTTTTTTTTTATAATCCAGTTAAGTCATTGCTAGGGATAGGGGGTCTGATCGTATGGGTCGATCCCGTTACCAATTATGGGTTATCTCATAAGGCCTCGACCGGTGTGTGTCAAGCCTGTTTGGGATAATCTCAATTATGATGCTTCGTGTGAGTTGAGTGCGCACCTATAATTGAGGCGAGGATAAAATCTAGGTGTCCTCCACGAGAGATAATTTTTTAGGTTCATCCTGGACGCCCACGGTTTCCGGTAGATCAAATCGGCCACACGTCAGAGTGGTTGGATGACGGAGAGCTTTAGCCAATATTGTGGGTTTGACGACCCTGTTCGCAAAGTGATGATGCCTAAGGCGGGTTCCATTGGTGCGGTTTAGGTTGCAGTCGGGCTTTGGTGGACTTAACGGGTGGAGTGGTACTCCCTGTATTGGCCTAGCTGATGCAATTGCATAAATGGATCGCCTAGGAGAAGTCACTGCGCGACAGGAGAAAATGTGAGACGTTTGTGTGTAGTGACATTTCAATCACTAGAATATATATATATATATATAGCATTGCTAACATGGGATGGATCCCCTGTGGTATGGGACGCAGACGAATCTGTCTTTATGTTAGGGACATAATGAGGTAAGTGTGGGTTGGCCTCCTGTGGTATGGGACACAGGTTGGTCGGCTTGTGCTAAACCATTCATTCATAAAATTATTTATGGATATCGTGAGAACTGTACCTTGAGGTGTCTTGTAGTTAGTTCCATTCACTAGGCCTTCACCGGCTTACCCCCCATTGTTATGGGTTTTCTTTTAGGTGCTGCGTAGGGCGGGGGACTGGATCGGTGAGTTTGGGATGTTGTGATAGCTTTTGTGCGGCTCCCAGTGATCTAGTTAGTGCTTGTCAGCTGTTTTGTAATCCTTTCTGGTCACGTGTTTTGTAGCTTTTGTTGGTATGTATCGTGTAATTTTTATAATTATGACTTATGTTCACACGGAACGGTGATTGTGAATTCTTTTGAGAGCCAACTATATCTGCTCCTTGGCCTTATACTGTTTATATGTGTATATACTCTTCTGCTGCTATCTCTTGCCCTTCAGTCCTTTGATATCATGTGATTTACTCTAATTATGATATACTCGGTATCATATAGTTGTCACTCCTTGGAAACGGCCGCTCTAGGGGCATGATAGCTGCAATTGCTCAATGTTTGAATAAATAACCTGTAGACCTGTAATCAAATGCTGCTGCTCCACGTCCTGGATTGAAGTGCATCAGACCAGTCTCAACAATTAGCCAAAAACATTCTCACATTCATGCATACCAACCAAACATAACATTAAACATATGATCTAAATTGCTTACATAGATAGCACTAAACAGACATGACATTATCATAATTATCCTCGCATACAAACCAAACAAACTTTTGAAACTAACAAACCAAACTTATTGATCCAAATACACAACCCAAACACACAACTCAAACAAACAGTCCTTGTACACAAATCATACAAACATCCAACAACACAATTTATGCTCCTTGTAGTCCAAACAAAAATTGAAGTCCATTTTAAATTTGAAATTATAATATGTTAGGGAGTTTTCAACAATCATAAGACACAATATTACTAGATTGGGTTCTAATGTAATTGTATTCAATTATACACAAAATAAATTATGGTAATTTACTGTTGATCCTTAATTATTACTAGATTGAGTTCAAAAGATTTGTATACCTCCCTACCACCCCTTTCTTCTTCATATTTCCCTCTTTTCCTTGGTGTTTTGAGAATACCCTTCCTTGGTGGTCTAACTCTCAAAGATCTATCTCTCCTATTGGCTTGACTGATAAACATGCATCACATATGTCAAACATTTTCATAATGCAAACCATACAATAAAGTCAAAGACACACATTATGATATTTCATATACTTGCTTGACCCACATATACTTGCTCGGTCCATTTTCATGACACACATTATGATATTTCAAAAGATTTTGTTTTGTTGATTACTGTTGAATTGCACTCAAAACTCATGAAAAACTTTAGTTGACGATTAGAAGAAGATGGTAAAAATACTTCCCCCATACTATAAGAGATTTATTTATTTATTTACTTGAAATTTTAATGTGCAGACATTGATGATCAAATGGATATGGACCTGCCACAATTTGCACACATATTTACATATTGTTATCAACCCAGATCTTCCTATCCATTCAAAAGATAGGGTTACTACATGCCTTTGTTTATGAGACAACTGTGCTGTTGATTGAGCAGATGAAAAACTCATTCTCTTAGAGGTTTATGCCTTTGTTGGAATTCATAGGGAGCTATAGTTGTTGAACTGAACAACATATTCTGTAGAGGTGTTTTGAAATGCTATAGGACAATTGCTGCTAAGGGACAATAGCATCACTCGTGAAATTGATTGATTATGAGAGTTTGTCTGGCCAGGAAGACAACTCCGCCTTTCATAATTATATTATAGTAGACTATGAGAACTACATAATGAGTTTGTAAGACCCTGCAGGTTTTCCATGCATCAACTCAAGAGCATTTCCTTTGGCTTTCAGAACTCTTAAATAAGATACAATGAGGTTGTACTTATTTTGGATATCATTATTCAGCTTAGATGCACCCAACTCTGGAGTTTTGTGGAGGGTAGGGATGATTTTGTTAGTAAGCCATCTAGATGTGGCCATCTCATTCTCCACCTTATTCACACTTGTGTACATGTGGATATCTTTCAAAGTCTTCACCGTGAACATCACTCAATCTTGTAATTCTGAAACATGAATGCGCCAAGTACAATTCCTCACTCTACATTGTGTTATGACATGATATCTCTCATTTTTTTTTATATATTTGACGGCCAATTCATTGATGACATAATGCTGTCTAAGAGCATATCTAAAGTGGTCCACAGTGGGAAACCTTGGTCCCACACACATTTTGGGTCTTTCACTGTCAACTTCTATGAATCGACCTTCATATTGTTCTGATGACAGCTCATGCTCACCGAATGAACCACTATTGAATTGTGCAAACAATTCATCCGGCTTATTCTCCTCTTCTAGCCTCCTAGGACACCTTCTAATGGCTTGGAATCTCCCTCTTCCTCGGAATCATGATTTCCTTTAAAATTACTCCTCCTCAATCTCCAGTAGTTGCATTTGTTCTTGCCCCCCACATACAACTCATCAACTACTTGAAGGTCATGAACTGCACCATGTGTTTCTTGTTGGAAGTTTTGAATGTCACCTCTTTCAAACTCTATATGGGAGGTAGGGTATGATAGATGCTTAGAGGTGGGGCATCATCCTTGTTCTTGACTATATACAATAAATTTTTTGTGGTTTTTCAATTCTCCCTGCAGATTTCTAGAAGCTTAGCATCACTGGCCACCTTAACATACGATAGTATGTACATGAATGTGACTCATGCAGCGTGTATATGAACGTTATCGTGTAGGGTTGCTCCTCTTGGACCAAGGACCAATGTCCTCTCATAAATAAATCATTGCAATTTTATCTGTATCTAGAGTTTGTGTGAGCTGCCTCCCTTCAACATATTTTTGCCATTGATTGAATTAACTGGCTTTCAATACCTATCATGGAAAAAAATGTCCTATAAATAATGTCATCCATGCTCTACGTACAAGAAAAATAATATAGTTGTTCACAATTCAAGTATTTCAACAACCAACAAATTGAAGAATGTACAACATCAACGATTCATAAAGTGACCATATTGTTACATATTTGAAGCTCTAAAACAAAAGGGAAATTTGTGATTTATCATGCATAAAATATTGAGAAACAAAAAACATGAAAAGCTACACATTATATGTTTCGATGTCATGAAGAGACTACTATGGACCATTAGTGAAACCCTAAATCAAAAGGAAAAACTAAGTAAACCATCACAAAATGCTATATCAAGAAATACAAAGTCATACCAACTGATCTATTGCGCGAATCAACCAAAAATCGAAGGGATTACAGGGGGTCGGAATAGAGGATGGGTTGGAGAGACATGGTTATAAATGTATTGCCTTCACTGGAGAGAGATGAAGTACTATTAGGCAGCCATCATCGGAGGGTGAGCAGGTTCAATTGGAGATGCGTCGAAGGGATTATAGGGGGTTGAAGTGGACAATGGGTTGGGGGGTCTCGATTAATGTATTGGCTTCACCGGAGAGAGACGTAAGTGCTATCGGGTAGCCATCACCAAAGATGAAGTGATGCCGTAGATGCGGAGATTTAGTCGGTGCAAAAACGAAGGTAAAGTTATATGGAGAGAGAGAGAAAGAGAGGTGAGAATGCAGGTTCAATTGGAGATGAAATGTTGTTGGAGATGCGTCGAAGGGATTATAGGGGGTTGAAGTGGACAATGGGTTGGGTGGTCTCGATTAATGTATTGGCTTCACCGGAGAGAGACGTAAGTGCTATCGGGCAGCCATCACCAAAGATGAAGTGATGCCGTAGATGCAAAGATTTAGTCGGTGCAAAAACGAAGGTAAAGTTATATGGAGAGAGAGAGAAAGAGAGGTGAGAATGCAGGGTTTAATATTTCATGTAGGAGTAAAATAAACATTTCGCATGTAAGGTTAACAGAATGTTAAGTTGACAGGCATAAAGGATTATTTGCATTTATGGTGTGTTTATATGGGGTTATATGGATATATTAAAAGTACAGGAGGCCATTTGAATTTTTCCTTATAATGCATATATATATATATTAATGTGAGTATATGTTTTGGTGATTTAATATCAATGTCTATGAGATTGAATTAGGACCGCAAAAAACAAGCTGTGTAACAAATTGAATTAGGATGACTATTTTTTTTAAATGAAATGATATATGCTAACTATTTTTTTGTATTAGGAACAAACAGAGTACAAGCTTAGGGGGGCATAAATAACAAAAGAACGAAGGGAAAAAAACATAATTAAGGGTAAAAAAAGGAAGGGAGGATAGATTAACCCCTCGTTTGAGGTGTGACATAGGGTTATTCGCCCCTCGTAGCTATACTTGGATAGATAACAATTCATGCTGAATAAATAAATTTTTGTTTAATTGCATTTTATGTTATTTTAATTGAAAAACGTAAAATTGATCTTTTTTTTGTTTGGTTCACCATGCATAAAGTAATGATAAATGATAGATAAGAGATGAATAAAAGTTTATGACTTTTTAAATGACAACTATTCCCCTGCATAAATTATTTGTGTTTGGGAATGAGTGTGAGAGATGTGTGTGATATGATAGATGTGATAATTTTTGGAATGTATGCAGAGTGTTAAGTGAGATAATTTTTTTAAAATGACAGAGAAAAATAATTTTATCCATTAGCATTGATAAGCCCTGATAAACAATTTCAGTCATTTTTTAAAATAGTTATTAGATCTTATCCAAACTTATCCAAACATAATTATTAATGTTTATTCTTATAAAATAAACAACTTTTTAGGGCTATTCTTTTCTATTTTCTCTATTCTTGACTTATACTCCACGCCTACAATAATATTTTATCAATATTTTTTTCAAAATAATTATATTTAAATTTTAAAATTACAAAAAATATTTTAATGATAATATTTTATTTTTTATATCGTAACTGTCATATTTAAACAGCTATATTGAGATGACCTGGAGGGTTGAGTGGAATATTCACCAGATAGATCAAAAGAGTATTCATTGTTAAGAAGATCGTGGTAAAATGCATTACCACGAGGATCCATCTGCACAAAAATAATTAAAATAAATTAATAAAAATAATACTTAAAAAAATAAAATGATAACAAATGAGAAATTTAGATCAAATGTAAAATTTAGAGAGAAGAAGACCTTAATTTTGGAACAATAAAACTTGTAGATTGAGAGTGTAAAAATTGTATGAATGAGAATGTGATTAAATAGATGAGTTATTATATCCGTTGAGATATAACTGTTACAAATATACAAACATAACAATTTTTTTAAAATTTTATGTGGAACTTATCAAAATTCAAATGCAAAAAGTATTATTTTTTTTTTATTGTGGGGGCCACGTTTAGGAGCTCTTTGTGGCCTCCAACGTTTGTTGAGTGGGCTCTCTCGTCTGTCTAAATTGTTGAGCGACGAGGAGTCCGTTGGAGCTGATTTTCTTCTCGTGCTCGTCAAGTTGGTTGAAGGAGTCGAATTTATTTCCACCCTTGGAGATGCTCTAAGCCCTTGTTTGGAATGAGAATAAACCCTGGATAACCTCGGATAGAAATTTTGTTGTGTTTGAAAAGCCCGGATAACCCCAGATAAAGTATGCTAGAATAAACTGGTATAAAGTGGTATATAGATTCCAATCAACCCCTAAAATAAAAGTTATCATAGGTTATTCCACCCAAAGAATATGTGGACCCACTGTCAAATTAACTATCATTTTTTTTTATCTTTTATAAATCCTTATCCATACTTTATTCACATTTTACTCAAATAACAAAACATTTATTCTTACGTTTACCAATGAAAATAATTCAAAATACAACCAAATACAAAATCACTTTATCATTATTAATATTCACTTAAATGTATATCCCCGAATAAATTCTATCCCTTTTTCAAACGTAGGCTAAAAGAATTTAGGATCCAAAACCCTCCGTCGCCACTCTCGAAAACAATGTCCCGCAGCCCAATCCGCCGCTCCCCTCCAATTCTCCGCCGCCTCTTTCACGCCCCTCCTCCCCCCTCCGTCCCCCTCCTCCTCCACAAAACCCAAACCCCCGGCCCAACCTCAACCCTCCACCTCCTCTCATGGGGCCGCGGCGCCTCCGGCCAACTAGGCGGCGGCGTCGAGGACATCCGCCTCTACCCCACCTCTGTCGCCTCCCTCCTCCTCCCCCTCTCCTTCCGCCTCTCCCCTGTCTCCGGCCTCCTCTCCCCCGACGACGAAGCGGCGGCGGCGGTGGTGGAGGAGGTCGGCATCTCGTGCGGGCTCTTCCACTCGGCCTTGCTCGTCAGCGGGAGGTTCTGGATATGGGGGAAGGGGGATGGGGGGAGGCTCGGGCTCGGGAATGAGAGTTATGTTTTCGAGCCAGTTCTGAACCTGAATCTTGATCGGGTCCGGAGCGTGGTCCTTGGTGGGATCCATTCGGCCGCTCTGACTATCGACGGAGAGGTTTATACATGGTCTGTGGTTTTTCTTCTTCTTCTTCTTCTTCTTCTTCTTCTTTTTCTTGTGTTTTTTTTTTTTTTGGGATCTTGCTTACCTTTGGTGGTTCTCGTTATTTGGATTATTGTTGTTGTTTTTGTGTTGAAATTGGTGTTTTGGTGTGGGATTGTGTGAGAATTGTCTCTTTCATCTGTTGTATATGATGCTTATCGTATAATGTGACGAGCTTTGATACACGCAGTCCCCCCTTTTGCACTGCCAGAGGTATGTAGCTTCGTATTGGTGTTTATAGATTAATAAGAAAGTACATTCATTTGTATATGCATTTCATATAAACTATATAGGTATATACCGTTGAGACTAAAGGTTGGGCAATCTTTGTTCGTAATGTGAAATGTTGGAGCAATGAATGTCTTTTCTTGATGATTTACTGTTGGCTGATTAGGTGGTCACGAGGGATTGGATCTTTAATGAATGGATCAAACCAATGTTGTAAAAAGCGGTAGGCGCTAGTTGGGCAATTGATGACCGACTAGTGATTAATCGGTGAGTTGGGGATTAGTCGAGTTTTTATCAATAAATATAATACATATACATATTATACATATAATAGTTAAAATTTTAGATTGCAAAATAATAACAAAGTAACATCAGAACAAATTGATAATATAAGCATATTATGGATAACATACCAATTTTTTTTAATAGATTATAACATGTATGACAACTGAACTAGGGATTAATTAGAAAGATGGTTATACACTAAGTATTGTGGGTTGGGACTGCCTAGACCTAAGCGAGGGATTACTCGGCGCTTAGAAGGGATTTTTAGAACACTGGATCAAATTGAAATGGGTGACATAATGAAAATTTAATGAACACTTGGTGAAAATCGGTGCAGAAAAAGTTTTGTGAGGCAATGAAATGGGGCGACGAAAGTTTGGTTAATCAGTGTTGATTTTGAGGAGTTATGTTGAGTTCACAAATTATAGTTTGTCAGTACAAAGAGCTATAAGATAGGTGAGTAGGACTATCAATTGGTTGGGTGTGGTTGAGAGTTGCCACTTCAAGGCTATGTGATTGTTGAGTACTAAAAAAATTACAAGCACCACTTATTAGGAGGAGTAGAGTTGTAAATCTTAGCCGGTTAGTATGAAGTGGTGTGAGATTGGCGAAGGCTATAAATTTGCTGATGTCTTTGATGTTTGACTATGTGCTGCTTTGTGATTGTAGAATACTAGATGAATTATGAGAGGAACTTCTTTAAAGAAGATTTAGGGCTATGAATAGTGAAATTGAGTTATAGACACTCATAAGCAGTGTACAAATAGGTACCTGGAACTCAGGCAGATGCTAACATGATGCAAATAGGAAGGATATTCATGGTAGCTTTAAAAAGGGGATTACGTGATGTAAAGAAGGGATGATAGTTAGGGTTGGACGTATCAAGAAACATATAGAGGTGCACATGTGAACCACTTACCAACGTTGTAAACCTATTGATGCTGGACAGAGGAAGAAGAGAGAGAAAGCTAAAGAGGGAGAAAATAATAATTCTTCAAATTCATCAATGATCCCCCATTTGGGGTAAACCATGTGTTTAAATAACAAAACAAACTAAGTGATAACTAACCAAAACAAATCAAATTTTAACTGACCAAAACAGATCTTATCCTAACCAATCATATCCAACCATATCCTAACAAATCAAATCTAAACAAATCTTCAAATTTAATCTAGTAAAAGATTATCTTAAATCATCCATCTAATGGTGTCAATTACGTCTTGTGTATGTGCGAACTGAGAAGAACTCGTCTCTGGCGAGTTCTTGTGACGACACTGCTCCAGAAGGTTCGAATCGATATGGAGAAAATCATCCTTAGTGATCCACGTGGCATCTGTAACTGGCTTATTCCTCCACTTGATAAGATATCTCTGAAAAGTACCATCTTGGGCAAGGATAGTTTGATCCTCGATCATATCTTCAATTTCGTCAATAAGTTGTGGTAGTGGTGGAAAAATCGGTGAAGGCGTTATGGTCTGTGCATCTCGATCAGAAGATGTACATGTAGGTAGTGCAGGAGGCTCAAAGGTGCCTCGGTAAGTCAATCTGTCAAATGTCGTAGTGGTACGCCCTTTTTCTTGAAAATTCCAACGTCGATTGCTGAAGGATTTGAGATAGAGATAGTTTTCAACCTCTTAAGGATTTATGAAAAGCATCCTCCAACAATTCAACAGTGTCATGAAGATTGATTTCTCGTTTGATGTCTGGTCTCAATCCATTAATGAACCTTGCAGTGGATACCCAAGGCTCTTCAGTGAGGTCACATCTCATCATAGCTTCTTCGAACTTGTCCATATATTCAGTTACACTCAATGAGCCTTGACGTAAGTTCATTAATTGATCAAGCAATTGTTTACGATAATGAGATGGTAGATACTTTTCTTTAAGTTTTTGTTTCATCTCAGCCCATAAGTGGAGTGGTTCTTCACCTAAACGCTCAATATTGCGCTGCACGCTTTGCCAGTATCGCTTTGTAGACCCGGACAACTTCATTTTTGCAAAACGGATGCGACAATTATTTGGCATGTCCTACCACTCAAAATAGTCTTCTATGTCAGCTAACCAATCTAGAAATGCATTGGGATCCAATCTTCCATCAAAACTCGGGGCACCGACCTTAACTCTCTTGTTGATGTTGTCAATGTCATCTTGATAATTTCCATGGATCTCTTGGCGGGGTCTGTTAAATCCTTGTAGAGCACGTCTATCTTGGTACCTATTGGGTTGTCTGTGGATCCTAGGTGGTTGTAAATTATCCTCAAAGTCATTTTCTATCCCATTATTTTGTCTTTGGTCGAAAGGAAATCTACGATCTCTTTGTGGATCATGCGGGGAAGTTGGGTGTGTACCGGCATTCGGAGGCAAATCTAAAGGAACTTCAGCATGAGACGAGGATGGGTCAACCCTAGGTCTAGGAGGAGTTGGGAGAAGTCCATCTTGAGGGTTCTGATTTGGAAGACTATTATCTGGCTGATTACTCAAGGTTCTCACTATTAGGGCAAATTGTTCAGATATTTTATCTATTTCATTACGTAACTCCCCTACAGATGTGTTCAAAGATGTGTTTAAATTGACAATAGAATCCTCGGTTGTTTGAATCCTTTGTTCTAAGGTATTATATTTAGCTTGCAACTCATTATTGGACACCTTGCTGATATAAAACGAAGATCAACACTGAATAAATATATTATATTATTGCAAATAAACACTCCCAGACGTCAAGAGCTTAGGGGAAAAAAAGAATAGACTGGATAATAGTGTATATATGTGGAAAATCAAGGTGTTTCAAAAGCTGACAAAGAACCTAACCAAATGACAAAATAAGCCAACAGATAAGATTATAATCCAATGCCAAAGTGTAATTTATTTACCTGTACCAACTTACCAATGACCCTGCTTGTCGTTGTGAACTGGACTGGGCTTGGTTGCTGGGCTTTCTTTTAACTCAGATCAGGTCTCTGTAATGGGTCAATGGGCTGAATTCATCTCTTCCTTTCTTCGTAAATATGATGATGATGAAAATTTTCTTTCTTTCAACGTGTAGCTGAACCAAATCTGAACGGTAGTGATGTCTGTGTTGCAGTAGGTCTGGACAGCAGCTTTTTTTTTTTTTGCAATACAGGGGCTTGATGAAAAGGAGGATTAGGGTTTAGATAGAAAGAGAAGAGAAGAGATGTGAAAGGTAGAAAGGAAGAACCGTAGAGAAGAAATAATAGAAAGATAATGAAGAAAATAGAGAAAGAAAGGGGATTAGGGTTTGGCTCTGATACCAAATTGATGCCGGACAGAGGAAGAAGAGAGAGAAAGCTAAAGGGGGAGAAAATAATAATTCTTCAAATTCATCAATAATCCCCCATTCCGGGTAAACCATGTGTTTAAATAATAAAACAAACTAAGTGATAACTAACCAAAACAAATCAAATGTTAACTGACCAAAACAGATCTTATCCTAACCAATCAAATCTAACCATATCCTAACAAATCAAATCTAAACAAATCTTCAAATTTAATCTAGTAAAAGATTATCTTAAATCATCCATCTAATGGTGACGATTACGTCTTGTGTACGTGCGAATTGGGAGATCCACATCACCTATTATGCAAAATGTAATTGTAGTTGTAACATTTTTTTAAATCTATGGATGTGCTTGGTTTTTAAGTAATCATTATGTAACTAATATTTATTTATTTCATCCCATCTTTGTTGTGTCCATGTCAAAAAATTTCAAACTTTTCCATGTTACTGTGTCTGTATCGTGTCATGTCCATGTCTAGTCCATGCTCCATTGGACTTAGCCACCGGTCTATGTTCTTTTGAAGACCTGCTTCGATTCAAATTCAGTTTACAATGCACCTCCTTTTCTTTTTAAGTAATATCTATGGTGGCTACACCTTATGAAGCTTGTTTGTTGCACTGTTCATTAGGCATGCATGAAATCCTTTTTTTTTTTATGTTCCATTTTCATTGTTGGAAACCATCTTGGCTACCATTTTGATGGGAGTTTCTCAGCTCTTTTACTACTCCATGGCTGAAGCTTGCAGGGGTTATGGTGGATTCGGGGCTCTTGGACATTCTGTCTATCACAGAGAGTTGCTGCCTAGGAGGGTAAATGGTGCTTGGAAAGGGAAAATATGCCAGCTTGCAACCAGTGGTACTCATAGTGCAGCTGTTACTGATTCAGGTCAGTTCACAATCTATTTATTAATTTTGGTCTTGAGGGATCAATGGCAGTTGGATTTCGTTTTACATTGTTAATCATTTTTTTGACCACTCTTTTGTCCATTACCATTTGCTATCCAAAGAATAATGTTGATCCTCTTTCTCTCTTATTTTATGTCTCCATTTATTTCTGTCTGCTTCAGGATTTCAGGAAATTTATGAAAATTCTTTAGGAGGTTTATCTGGGCTAGGATGCTAGCCACCAGAAAAGCCCTGCTGTATCTATTTCTTCGAGACTCAATCTATCCATTCAGACTTCACTATTTTATTAAATCAATATTTATGGGTACATGTCCAGACCAAAGCAATGTGACCTCCAAAATCCATAAAAATCATTTATTTCTGTAGAAGGTTTATCTGGGCTAGCATACTATCTATATTGTAGACACTGTAGAAATAAAAAAGTGTGTGATGTTGTCTTGGAATCCTATCAGAAATAATGACGTTGCAATTAGCTAGGCTAATCAGACCATCTCTTCTTTGATGCTCATTTGGTTCAAAGATTTGGGTGAGGTGGATGTGGCCCTCGTGGTGCACTTTCAATGAGATTGAAGGAATGTCGCATTCGTTCCGGAAGAGGCGCAAGCAAGGTGATAGAAGCAATCTTGCTAAATTTCAATGGTTAGTTCCTCATGTGGTGTGTTGGTCTATGGCTCCCTAGGAATGAATGCATATTCCAACATAAGAGGTTTTATGGGGAAAACAATTGGGTGGCAATTTTTTCGAACCTCCAAGATTGGGTTTCTATGATATTAGGAGGGGATACATCGTTCAACCATTATGGATAACTTTTGGTTTGAGAGATAATTGTTCAGGGAGATTTGTGGAAGGGCCCCCCTACTATGATTGTCCATCTTCACTTCTTTTTTTCCTCTACTTTTATATACAGAGATCTCTCATCTCCTTTGTTTTGGGTGCATCTTTCTTTAATAATAAAAACAAAATAAACACAAAAATTATAAGAAAGACAAGACCTTAACAAAAAGTTCCAAAAGCTGGAAAACTTGATACTGAGAACCAATGACCAACCATCTCCATAAATGAAGGGTATGTTGAACAAGTCCAAGCTTACCACTAACATTCCCATGAACTCGATCACATTTGTAACAAACCACCATTCTTTATAGCATCTGTAATAGTGTATAAATAGAATAATAAAATGAACCACCATATGTATGTTTGTGGTTTGCAAACCAATTCACTGTAACCAAAGTTCTTTATGGTATCAGAGCACAAAACGTCCACCGACTGGTAGAATCCTTTTCCTCTTGCTCACCACCCACTCTTCTTCTCTGCTCCTCCACCCACTTTTTCCATGGACAACTTGACAACCTCCGGCACTACTGTGCCTACTCTCACTGGCTTTCTGAAAATAAGCCTTGATCGGACTAACTACCCGTTGTGGTTAGCCCAAATTTCTCCCATCCTCAGCACGAAGGGATTGATGGGAATCGCCAATGGTGCCATTAAGTGTCCATTCCAATTCAAGGTCGGTGCTGACAACGTGGTGATCGCCGATCCCAACCCAGCTTGTGCAGACTGGATTCAAAAAGATGAACTTGTGTTGAGTTGGATCAACAACTCTCTCGTGCCGACATTTCTCTCCAACGTGGCTTGACCCCGATCGGCACATGAAACATGGGTATCTCTTGAGAAAAGATATGCTTCCCAGTCCCACAATCGGATCATGCATTTACAAAATGAGCTGTTAAACATGAAGGGCGAGGGACTCTCCATCACGGACTTCGTCGATAAAATTAATCACATTACGGACAACCTCGTGCTGGCTGGAAACCAGTCGACGATGATGATCTCGTTTCCATCATTGTCGGGCTGGTGTTCGAAGCCACTGTGAGCACCGCCGCGCAAGCTCGCGATAAGCTCGCGATACGTTGATTTCCTACGATGATCTCGTCGCTCTCCTCGGCGCATAAATGCGGTTGAAGGATTGATCCTACCCTGCCTTTGATGCCTCCTCGACTGCCCTTTCTGCACCAAAGCATCCCACCAGCTATGGCTCATCCGGTCGCAACAAAGGCAACACCGCCCAAGGGTGAGGACTTGCACACACCTTCGCTTCCTTTTCATATTCACTTGCCACTCCGTTGCCTCCCGGAACCCTGGTATGTCAGATTTGCAACCGCCCTCGTCACATGACCATCGACTTCTACCACCGCATGGACCAGCCTATGAAGGACGTGTTCCAACTAAACAGCTCTTGGCCATGATCGTCACAGGATCCGCCCCTGCATTAAGAACTTTGGTTACAGTGAATTGGTTTTTAAACCACACACACACACATGGTGGTCCATTTTATTATTCTATTTATACACTATTACATATGCTACAAAAGAGTGGTTACAAGAGTTAGTGCTTAGTGGGGGTTTGTTACAGATGTGATTGAGTTCATGGAGATGTTAGTGGAAAGCTTGAACTTGTTCAACAGGCCCTTCATTTATGGGGACGGTTGATGACTGGTTGTCGCTATCACACCCCCACAAGTTAATGGGGCGCAATCGCAACATCAGCTTGTCAGATAAAAAGGCAAACCGACTAGAGGACAAACCTTTGTGAAGATATCTGTGACTTGATCAACAATGTTGATGTAGCGGATGTCCAATTCTTGATGTACGACCTTGTCACGTACGTAATGGTAGCCGACCTCCAGATGCTTCATTTTGGAATGGAACACAGGATTCGATGCTAAGGGGATGGAGCTGATGTTATCACACCAAATAATTGGAGTGGTGAGATGGACATGTAAGTCACGGAACAAGGAATGTAGCCATGAAATTTCTGCCGCGGTATATGGGGAAGATGCTTATCCATGGACCGAGTGACAACAGCCTCTACCCTATAACCATCCACCATGAGATCACTAAAGCCAAGTGTCCCCCATTTGCTTTCCTTGGTGCTCGTGTCGCAGCTCAAGTCTCGCCTTGGACATCATGCCTCGGCAACAGTTTCCCAACTCTTATCAACTAAATGCTTGCCCACCAAAGGCTCCAATGTTATTTCTTTTTGTCACTCATGTCCACTCGACAAATGTTCTAAGTTGCCTTTTCAGTTATCTAGCTCTATTGCAAAGCATCCTCTTGAATTAATTCACGCTGATGTTTGGAGTTCTCCCTTAGCTTCTATGCATGGGTCAAAGTATTATGTTTTATTTGTTGATGATTTCTCAAGATATTCATGGATTTTTCCAATGCAATTAAAGAGTGAAGTTTTTGATATTTTTATTCGCTTTAAAAAGCTCGTTGAAAATATGTTTTCCTCCAAAATCAAAGCTCTACAATCTGATGGTGGTGGTGAGTACACCAAACATAGTTTTCAAAAATTCCTTGCCAATCATGGCATCCAGTTTTGATCTTTTTGTCCCCATCATCCTGAACAAAATGGTCTCGCTGAAAGAAAACATCACCACATTGTTGAGATTGGGCTCAAATTACACGCTCACGCTCACGCTCATGCTCACATGCCCTTCTTATATTGGGTAGATGCTTTTAATACGGCTATCTATTTGATTAACCGACTGCCAACCCGTGTCATACAATCGTCCACTCCCTATACTAAATTGTTTAATCGTACTCCCCAATACGATTTCCTTCGGGTCTTTGGATGTTTGTGTTTAATCTTTGGCCACTTAATTCCAACAACTCCGGTTCTGTTCCAAAGCTTGTGTGTTTTTGGGCTACTCACTCAACCATGAGGGCTATCGTTGCCTTGATATTTCTTCAGGCCGTGTCTACCTATCTCATCACATGGTTTTTGATGAACACACCTTCCCTTTCCACTCCCTTTCCAACATACCAAACCCTAATCACATAAGCCCCGACTCCTTTACACTTTTATTAAACCTTCCCCAACCAGCCCAACCCATAAATACACCTCCACTAATTGGAACTCCTCCCTCACCAATACCCAACTAAAACTCTCCACCACCATCTCCACCTGTAAACCATGCACCAATACCCCTCGATGCACTACAACCTCCTACAGCAGCTCCACTTCACAATATGGTTACACGGGGGCGTGCTTGCGTGTTTAAGCCAAACCCCAAATATGCCTTGTTAGTGCACTTTGACAATGAAATTGAACCTACGTGTTTTGGCCGGGTAGTGAAATAGGTAGCTTGGGGAACGGCTATGTGTGATGAATTAAATGCCCTACAGCACAACGGGACGTGGTCGCTAGTTCCCTCGAGGCCGACCATGAATATTTTACCAACCAAATGGGTGTTTTGGATTAAATGACGGGCAGATGGTTCTATCGAGCGTTACAAAGCTCGTCTCGTTGCGAACGGGTTTCATAAAAAAGAAGAGCATGATTTCACCGAAATCCGCGGAGTTATTGCCTTGGCTGTCCATCATCATTGGCCTATTCATCAACTCGACGTTTAAAATGCCTTCCTCCATGGGTTCCTGGCCGAAGAGGTCTACATGCGCCAACAACAAGGGTTTCAAGGATCCCGCATTTCCACACCATGTTTGTCTCCTACACAAGTCCATCTATGGCTTGAAGCAAGCCCCATGAGCCTGGTTTAAATGGTTCTCCGATCTAGGATTTCAAGAATCAAAGAGTGATTATTCTTTGTTTACCTTTCATTGCAAAGATATTGTTATTTTTTTACTCATTTACGTTGATGACATTCCAATTATCGGAAATAACTCTACTTATATTTCCTGGTTTATGAAAAAGCTTGGTCTGCCCTTCTCAATGAAGGATTTAGGCAAACTACATTACTTCCTAGGTGTCGAAGTGAGCTACGCCGATGGCGTTCTGTACCTTTCCCAACACAAATACATCACTGACTTGCTGGTTCGCACCAATTTCCAAGATGTCAAGCCAATGTCCAGTCCTGTACCTGTTGGAAAGAAACTCAGCTGCCATGATGGAGACCCGTTGCCTGATGCGTCTGAGTATGTAGCATCATCGGAGTGCTCCAATATCTCACCATTACACGTCCAGATCTCTCTTTTGCATTGAACCAAGTCTGTCAGTTTATGCATCAACCTACTACCTCCCACTGGACTAGCATCGAATCCCGTGTTCCATTCCAAAATGAAACATTTGGAGGTCGACTACCATTTTGTATGTGACAAGGTTGTACATCAAGAATTGGACATCTGCTACATCAACACTACTGTTCGGGTCGCAGATTTTTTTTAACAAGGGTTTGTCTTCTAGTCGGTTTGCCTCTTTATCTGACAAGCTGATGTTGCGATCCTGCCCCATCAACTTGCGGGGTGTGATAGCGAAAACCAGTCATCAACGTCTCCGTAAATGAAGGGCCTGTTGAACAAGTACAAGCTTCCCACTAACATTCCCATGAGTCACATCTGTAACAAACCACTCCGCACCAACTCTTGTAACCACTCCTTTGTAGCAACGGTATTAGTGTATAAATAGAATAATAAAATGGACCACCATATGTATGTGTGTGGTTTTCAAACCAATTCACTGTAACCAAAGTTCTCTAAAACCTTATAACCATAGCCTTCCAAACCACTCAAACCAATTAAGGCAACACTTTGGTCTTGCGAATACTCTCACCCATGTAGTAATATCTTTCTATTTTGGTAATACAAACCCCCAATTAATGAAAAGAAAAGCCCTTAAGGAAAAGAGACAGGAGACCCTCCAAAAGAAAATAAGTAAACAAGGAAAATTGTGTAATGAAGAAACTAAATGAGGCCAAAGAGAGCCTCTTGCAAACTCAATAACGTCATCCGAATCAATCTACCAAATTATCCCAACTCCCTAACACATTCTTCTGACTTCCTAACAGTATTATTCTCAGATCCATTGACTAAAATCTATGGATATAGAAGGATATCTAGTCACCAAACTGATAAAACAAGTAACTAATTAATGATATGTTGGAGAATTTTCGGTAACCTTTATAAAATTTTTTGTGGTGCCTACACTGTGGCCCTGTCCCATTTTGTCGCTTTAATTTTCTTTTAAAAGGGTTAAGATCTCAGACATCGCTTATGTAGCAAGTGAGTGGACCTACTTGGTGGTCGAAAGTGGGGCATCTGCGGAGGCATCATTAGAAACAGAGTCTTTAATCCATATCAGCCAATGGTCACAATACTCCATGGTAATGAAGTGTTTGTAATTAAATTCTGTTCTTTGTTGGATCTGCTCTCATTTCCCAGGTTTGTATGGTATATGTTTGTTTAATATGAGATTCTCATGTGTTTTTGGGATAATTTCCATAATAAATTTGTAAGCTTGGATTGAGCTTAGAAATAACTGTACTGTATATTGCTGAACTTAGTAATATGTTCACAATATATACATGTTTATGAATATATACTAAATAAAAATTGACTTTGATGTATGACTGAATTGTATCTATTATAAAATAATGCAGATGGAAAAGAAAGAAATTCATGAATCAGACTTTTGTGTTGTGTACTTTTTTATCATCTAATATTTTTATCACATAACAGTTGAGGTTAAGTTTAATTATTTTTTTTTTATCTAAAAAAAGTGTTGACTTAATAAAATCTGTATGACATCAATTTGATATCTGACAATATTTCAAAGTCAACAGCCAATAAGAGAAAAAAGATTCTATATGAATTCTTGAATTTGTTTTAAAGAACTTAATGGATGAGATGAATAAATAGTGGTTTAGTGAAATTTGAGCATTGATTAACTGGATGTGGGGTGTCCAATGTCTTATTAAGCTGAATAAACTTGACTTTTGAATTAGAGAAGAGGCATTTGATTTTCTATTGTTCAATTGGTATGGAAGGCATTGTGTGACCAACCATGTTTGGTGTTCATCGGCCATCCTTGAAAACTAAATGAATTGGCTACTACTGGTGTCAATCTACAGTCATGATCCATCCAGTGCTCCCGCAAATGTTGCCTAATTCTCCGGAGTTGTTAAAAAAGTGTCTACTTGTTGAGATTATTATTGTCTTACTGTAACATTGGTATCAAAGCTTGTGCATAATTTAAAGGGGCATTTTTTTTTTTTGGGGGGGGGGGGGTGGTGGGTTTTGTTTGTGAATATTTAAAATGAATTCATAATAGCTCTTTTTTCCAAATCAAATTTAATATCGAAGATTTATATCAGAGAATCAATTTTTGATGAAATTGCTTGAGTCTTTTTTGTTAGATATAATGGTTTTTAATTTTCATGTGATGCATTAATTTATTAATTAATTATAAAGTTTTTTTATATTATATATATGTTCTTTTTTCTTCTTGAAATATATTCTGAAGGTTTGATAATTTAGAGTTTGTCCTAGTATCATCTTAGATTGTTCAAGTTGTGCATTTTATTACAGGTTTATTATTTTACTTTGAGGGGAATTTTCCAATTTTATTGTGGTTTTTGTACATTTTGGATCTTGTTTACTATTAGGCACAAATACTTGTTGTAGGAGAACTTTACACTTGGGGTCGAGATGAAGGGGATGGCAGATTGGGTCTTGATATTGGCCGAGCCCCAGATGATGGTTTACTTGGTACTCCTACCAAAGTAGATGCGTTACCTGTACATGTAGCAGCTGTGGTTTGTGGTGGATTTTTCACAATGGCATTAACTTCAGATGGCCAGCTCTGGAGCTGGGGAGGTATGTTATTGCATTTCATTTTTTCACTTTAGATTGCTTTCCTTTATGGTTATTCTCGTCATGTTAATATATTAAAATCCAACATGATGGATCACTCCTGAGACCAGCGTGGCCTGGGCAAATATGCCACTAGGAAGAGACGGAAAAGTGCTTGCTGCCAATCATCAGTACAGAAAGAAAAGAGAGTGCATCAAATTCAAGCCAGAAACTGAAGTCTCAGTCAGCTCTCATCTTGCCACCCTCTAACTATCTCTTGTTTTCATTTTCATTCTTTTGCTTTCTGCATTTCTTTTGTTAGTATATTGTGCGTTGTACTTATTATGATTTTGTAACTTACGTGTAAATGTTTCAAATAGAAATTGATTAACTTCCTCATGTTCTTCATCTTTCCCTTTTGTTTATGAAGTTCATGGTTGTAGGACTTGTTTTCTAGTTGTTTTAGTGTAGTAGAATCACCCTTTACAGGAGCGTGAGAGGTGGTTCTCCATAGTTCTTTCCCCTCCATATCTGGTTGACTAGTTCAAACTCGAGCACATGATCTAGTGGCCTTGATTTGAAATAATTATAGTGCGGACTCAGTTTTTTTAGTGGATACTTATGTGTCCACAATTGTAATTTGGTCTATATAGGTGAAGCAACGGTCAGCTGGTTAGCCAAGTTTTGAGAGTTGGGGAGGGTAAAGATCTGTCAAAAATGGAGGCGAGCTTGCAAAAGACTTCTACTTGGAGGATGAGTCTATCTATTGAACAGGCCACGTATCGTGGTTATAATACGTAAAAATTGAAATTATATCAGACACAAAATTATGGGTGACCGGACTCACAATGTCGTATGATTTTGTAGATGTTGACTCTGCTCAATTTAATCATAAATTTTGATAATTTCACCAATTGCATCACGTGTCAGTCACTCATGTAATGCGATTTACAACATGGTCAAGCATCTAGTCCAATATGCTCAAATTCACAACATGCTCCTAAGTTGGATTAGTTTAATTCCAAACTGTCATAGTCAGCCTACTTGCTAGTTGCTACATGGTTTCAGAAAGTGGGTCCTCATGAACTTCTGATTGTGGAGGTGTTGGCTTTTAATTTTTTTTTTGCCTCTTTTGTAGAAAATGATGTATTGTTCTATTGCTTTGACAATTGTCTTCCTTTTCTCTTTTTCTATTTCAGCAAATTCAAATTTTGAGCTAGGGAGGGGCAGTAAAATCAGTGATTGGAGGCCTCAACCAGTATCTGGTCTTCATGATGTTAATATCATACAAATAGCAAGTGGTGGATATCATTCTCTAGCTTTAACTGGTATCATACTTAAGGCATCTTGTATTATATGAAAGCTTTAACAGCTAAGAGTTTGATTTTATTATTTTAAGAATGAGACATGATTTTCTATAAAATTTCTGAAATCCTTGCTGTAGTTATTTCCTTAGATATTTTTGACATGAAATGCTATTTCTATAAGAACATAAAGACTCATCCTGATAGGTATGGCAGATGATGGGAAGGTGCTTTCATGGGGCCATGGGGGACATGGTCAATTAGGTCATTCTTCAACTCAGAATCAGAAAGTTCCACTAGTGATTGATGCTTTATCTGATAAACGAGTTGCGTATATTGCATGCGGAGGTTCCTCATCAGCTGCTGTTACAGGTACTTCTTAATCTGTGTTATGCTTTAAAAAATCATATTATTGTTATGTTGGAGGACTTTCATTTCATCATTAGAAATTCATTCAACCAATTATCTTGACTCAGGTTGTTGTTTTGTTCTGAGTGATAGAATATGAAAAGGATTCTGGGTGTGCAAAATGAGG
This sequence comes from Acorus gramineus, assembly GCA_030737835.1. Lineage (NCBI taxonomy): Eukaryota > Viridiplantae > Streptophyta > Magnoliopsida > Acorales > Acoraceae > Acorus > Acorus gramineus. The sequence continues at coordinate 24,724,332 of CM060847.1, forward strand.
AATTTACCCAATTTATATATCGCATTCCAACATAATCATATAATTCGAAGGTCTCTCATTTGCTTAATACTCCACCAGTCCCACAAAGATAGTCCTCTTTAAATTCTGCTTTCTTTTGTAGTTGAGCATCTATGGACTTAGGACATTGTATTAAGCAAGAACTTTAAATGAAACTCAAAAGTGTGATAATATTGGAGGTGCAAGTGACAGTTTCCTACTATGTGGCATCATATTTTCCATGTTTGTGTTAGTCTAGTACTGTAGTGAGAGCATCTTTTAATGTTTGTCAAAATATAGAATAATATTTACCACTGACTGTCTATGGGTTTTTTTTTTTTACTATGTATTTTTGCCCCTATATGTCAGACAAGGGGGAGCTGTACATGTGGGGAAATTCCAAGGACAACCAACTTGGTGTCCCAGGTCTCCCTGATGTTCAAACTTCACCTGTTGAGGTGAAGTTCCTTGTTGAAGATGAAGAGTTGGGACCCCATCACGTACTCTCGGTGTCGATTGGCGCATCCCATGCCATGTGCTTGGTTCTGAGGCCAGGAAAGTTGGTTGACCATTCATCGTGAAATTATCGTATGAGGAAGAGAACCTATTGATCTTTTGTGTTAAGAGGAGACACACAAGGTGAGAGGAACGGACATTCAGCCTTGTTAACAATTAACCAAAATAAACGTTGGACTTGTTTTATGTCCATGTATCAATTGATTTTGTCAGAGCGCAACGGTTTCCTGATAGACTGATGATGTATAATTGCGCCAGTGGTAGGGGACACCCCTCCACGTGAGAGGGCTGACTTCGAGCCTCACTGTCTGCATGTGAGGACTTGACAAAAAAGCCTGTTTGGGCTTGGTTTTTACTAGTTTGGACTTTGTCCATCGAAGTTTGTACTGTAATAGCCCTTTGGGCTGTCGTTCGTATGTGTTTGTATGTCCTGTGAACGTGTGTAAGAGTTTATCCTCTATACGAGATTTTGTTTTCATCATCCATGGATTGTTTCCTTTTAGGGCACTGTTACGCTGAGTCTTTTCTATAGTCACAAATGTTTCCTTTTAAGGTGTTGTTATGTAATCCTTACAGTTTTAAATGCAGCGTATACCTTGTCAGTCATCAAAGAAAGTATCTCTCCTTAGACAAGGTGCATATCTCTTTAAACTTTTTTACACAGTAAAAAATGAGTCTATTCAATTTGAAATGGGATAATATACACTTTTCATTTAGACGATGTCACTATTTAAAAAAAAAAATTGAAAATTCCTTTTAATATCAATTAAGCCTTGGCAAAACATTTTGTGAATCTCATGACACTTGTTCACGAGTGACTATCCTGGTTATCTTATCAATTATCTGAAAAATATCCGTATCTGTTTGGAATTTGTATTTGAAAATTTTAAAAATAATCCGTATCTGTATCCAAAATAAAATGTCTATATTTGAAATATTTTGGATCGGATATGGATATGATGGTATAAAATCTGAAAAATATCCGTATCTAAAATATTGTTATATTATTATTTTTTATATTAATATATTTATATTTTTAGTGTTAGTAAGCGTTTGTTTTGTTTTGTTTTTTTTTTTAACCATGTAATGTTTTGTGTGTGGACTAATAATTTTATGTTTTATATTAGGTAATTGTTGATTTTTTAAATATATTTTAGATATATGATCCTTCTTTTCGGAAATCAGACGTTGGAATATTTGAATCATATCTGTATGCATTTAAATTTTAGGATATTTAAGATAATAATAATGATTTTTGGGCCCCAAATGGTAGACCCCATTTTAAGCCCCATGAGGTGGTAAGTGTGAATTTTCTATATTACCCCCTCATAATTAATCTCTTCGTTGTTTTCATAACCGGTCCAATAATTACGGGGTTAGTTATGATATGGAGATCACTTCCTTTTCTGGAATATACAAATTCAATTGCACATTCAAGAAAATTAAAAATCACGAGTTTCATTTTTTGTTTTTGATTGTTCTCTCGCAACGAAAACAAACATCAAATTTTTTTTTCATTCATATTTGATCGGCGGAGAAGAGAAGAGAAAAACGAGTTTCGTTTTTGTTTTTGTGCGATCTGTTTGTGGTGCAAACATTCAGGTTAGGCCAATCGAAACACCAAAAAATTGATGATTTAGAATTTTTAGATCCAGTTTATTCGGTGAAAATGAAAACAAACATCGTAATCGTTATTTTTTTTCAGTTTGATCGGTTGAGAATATAAGAATTACACGATTGTGGTGGAAACAATGGCAATCCATTCAGGTTAGACTGTTTTTCGATCTGAATAATTAAATTTGATCTGATTTTTTTAACTGTTCCTTTGAATCATCATATAATTTTTTTTATACATAATTTAATTTAAATTAAGATACGTGTGGTGTATCTGAATTCTGATGCGTTCTTGTGTTTTACATTCAAGCCTGTATAATCAGTTTTTTAGTGGTGTGTATATGTATATTTATGCATATTAAGTCATTCAGCATATTTTATAGCTTTGAATGATTGGTATTCAACCCATTAGATTCAATCTTCGGTAGTATCAAATGTGTAGATGTTAATTCCAATTCCAGATACATGTGTATCTTGATGTTGTTTTCTAGCCCAATTGAAGTTTGATTTATTATTTATATAGATTTGATTGATGCCTATCTGATTAATATTCAATTACTTATTGTCGTATGTATATAAAGGCTTGAATGACTTTCATTGAAAATCTATGTGTGTTTTGCTAATTAGCTTGTAGACCATGAAATTGTTTGTTTTTTATTTTATTGATTTTTCGTCATTACTTTGAATCATTATATACATTAATTGAATCTGAATTTTATTTTAAATTCAGATACATGGGCTGTATCTTGATTTTCATGCATTGTTGTGTACCAAGTATGATCTGTACAATGATTTATGATTGTGTGTTTGTGTATAATTATGCATAATGTGTCATTCATCATATTTTTTAGCTTTATATTAGTATTATTCGACTCATTCAGATTGAAGATTTTGAAATACACTAGACATTCACTTGTATAGGTATTTGTTAATTCAAATTCTAGATACATCTGTATCTGAATTTGAATTCAGCCAATTTTTTTAAGGTTGTTATTTTTATTTTTATGGATTTGATTAATATATAACTGATTAATATGTAATTGCTTATTGTTGGCATTTTGAAGACCTTTTATGAATTTTCTATACAGTTCTGAGTAGCATGTAGATCATATTTGTTCATTTGGATTTTCAGATACATTATTGTATCTTAATTGATAACATGTGGTTGATGTTCTTTTTTTTCACCAGGCAATGATGGTGATTTTGTGGACACATGTGAAGACTCAATTCATTTGGATGACATCAATGATCCATGCAGGGGCGGAGCCAGGAAATAATTTTGGGGTGGGCTGAATTAAATTTTGATAAAAAAAAAATTTATGCCTAATAAAAAGCACTAAGAAAATTTTTATATAAATAAATCAAATTTATAATCAAAATCTACTCAACCATCACATAGATATATAAAAAATTATATAAATAAACATTACTCTAAATAATCAATACCTTTCAGTGAAAAAAATGATAAAAATCCTCCTTATTTATTTTAAAAAACAAAACCATTGTCACACTTAGATATTGAAATAGATATGCTAGAAAGAGAAAATAAAATTACTAAAAATCACACACAAAAAAGTGATTTTAGCTGCAGTTTTTTTGTGACAATAAAAAAAATGTCTTTAAATGTTATGGCAATTTTATTATATGCCACAAAAAAATAAAAAACAAAGATCAAAATAATTTAATTAGCGGCACTTAGCAAAGTGTCACACCTATTGCAACTAAATTAATCCATTTAAAATATTAAAACAATAATTTAAGTTTTAATTCAGCCATTATAGGAAACAAGTTAACTGTCCATATCTCTCACACCCTTATTTTGCTCCACCAAATTTGTTGCACACATCAATCCTAACGTCCCAACACCTTTTTTCCCTCAAAATCAACAAAACATCTCCCCCAAGAATCTGATCCAATGGACCAAAATAAAATAAAATCTATGTTTGTTATAGATCAAGTTAATTAGGATATGGGCCTTAAGGGGAATATAGGGATTTTCTTGAAAAATCTGGGCCGGGCTATAGCCCGACCCAGTCTACCTATAGATCCGCCCCTGGATCCATGTTATGTGAAAACCAGTTTGTTGAAGGAATTGTTTGTTGTGGCTGATCAGCAAAATGTAGAAGAGATTGTCTGAATGTCTGAATGCCTTTAGCTCAACTCTATTGCTGCAAATGTTTCAAATATTCCGTGCACTGTAGATCTGTACTCGGGATAGTATGCCCAGTTTCTTATTTGTTCAATAACTCCGTCTTTTTTTGCTTTTACATAATTTGTACAACATCCAGATGCAGTTAAAATGCCTAATATAGTATCATACACATGACATTGTCTTTTCTATACAAATAGTGGACAAACATTGTCTTTTTGTGTATTAAGATACATGTGTATCTTAAAAATGAAATCAAGAGTTTCTAAACAAATATAAGAGAGATCAAAACTATATATATCATCTATATTTCAAATACATATGAACAGCCAGATTGCACACAAATAAATGCTATCAAATGTTTGTTTTTTCAGATATAGCCAAAGGATTTAATCATGTTTTATATAACAATTTCAGATACAATTGATTCAGATACATACAATTTTTACAAGAGCATTAATCTATTTTCATCAAGGGATTTACAGAAACAGTTGAGTAATCCAAAATATAAGATTGAAGTTTTTAATACACAACACATTCTGATTCATGGCTACTTGTTAATAGCTTGTAATGTGACTATTAGGTTATCTGTTACTACATAATTACTTCAGATTCATATTTATTTGATAACAGGTTTTCAGATACATGTACAGTTGATTAAGATACATGGATTGTTTACAAAAAAAATAAGATATATTCATCAAACAATGCATGTTAATTATCAAAGATAATATAATAATTCATGATCTACATGCATATGATATTTCAAACATTTCATTTGGCTAATATTAATTGCTCAGTTAACCAGATTTTGTTTCACTGAATCATGAAACAATTGCACATTATATAAAATTTTCAGATACATGTATCTGACTTATGTTTTTGTTTCATCAGAAGCGAAATATGCACACGAGAAAACCCTAAACAATCGAAAAATGTAATTTCATTTTTCCTTTAATCTTGATACATTGGCAGACGAAGACAATGAATCAGAAAACAATCTCATAATATATTAGAGATTAATAACAATGTATCTTGATACACTTTTTTTTTTTTTTGATTCAGATGCATGTATCTGAATCACTGATTTCAAATCATTTTTTTTATTTCAGATGCAAGTATTTGAAACAATGATTCTTCAAATGGATATCAGATACAATCAGATTAACAGGAGTCGAGATAATCGAAGGAAATCGTTTTATATATTATTTTGAAAAAAAAAAGATTTCATCTAATAAGAAGTGCAAAAAAAAAAAAAAAAAAAAAAATGCGACCTCTTTATCGTATACAAACGACCTGTTTTTTTTTGTCAAAAAAAAAAAAAAACAAATACAAAGCGACAGTTAAGTTTCGATTGGCGGAAGAAATCTATCCTTTTTTATTCGCCATTGTTGACGGTTTGTTGGGGAAGAGAATCAGATGGATTGAAATCTTGATCGCCTAATTTTTTCCTTTTTTTTCATTCGTATGGTTTTGCCCAAATTGGAACCCTAACATTTAATTTTTTTTGAAATATGTTAATTCGAGGAGAGGAATTAATGGTGCCCCCATTTGTGGGATTCTGTTACGTTTTTTTGAAATATGTTAATTCGAGGAGAGGAATTAATGGTGATGAGATTCGGTTACGATTTTAATGAGGATATTAGCCAGTTGAAAGTTATTTTTTAAAATTATAAGAAGGGTAGTTTTGTCATTGACATTTTGGTGGTTTGAAAAAGTCAAATAGGGAACCAATAGAAGAGTGCCACCTATTGGGGCTCACAAATGGGGCTTAATTTCTGGGGCCCAGGTAGCAGCACTGTTAAGATAATTATCCGTATTTAGATTTTTGGATCGGATTCAAATATTTATTATGAATATCTATTGGATATTGGATACAAATATTTTTTGATATCCAGTTGAGATATGGATATGGATGTAGGCCTATCCGATCTGTATCCGCATTGAATTTGTAAATGTTGTACAAAATTATTTTCTTTGAAATTGTATTACGCCTAGTGTTTAGGGGCCTTCTCACGAATGAACAAAAAAAAAAAAAAAATCATATTGACAACTAAATAAAGTACATGTTTGTTCAAACTTATAAGCCGGAGATTAAAATTTTTAACTTAAAATAAACAGTTGTTGTATATTTGTTTAATTTTTTTAAATTTTATTTAAGCTAAAAACAGCTTAAAAAATCATAATCTATAAGCTGAGAAAGAGATGTTTTTAAGATTATAGCTTATAAAATGCTTTAATTTTTTTATTTATTTTGGACACTTATGCCAATCTTTTTTACTAATACGTATATCTATTTTTTACTATTAGACCAAAAATCAGCAAACCTCCTTTCATTTTCTCAATATTTTCTAATACAAATATTACATTATCAAGGTTTTTTATAATTCCATTTTTCATTCCATTTATTAAAATTCTAGAATGTAATATTTAAAAAATATTGTAGTGAATTTGATCTATTATTTATGTTACATTAAATTTTTTGAAAATATTTATAAAATTAAATTTATATGTAAAAATCAACTCATTTTATCAAATGTAAATCAAATTTTCACTTCTACAATTTAAGGTATTTTTGACAATTGTACAAAAAAAAAAAAACTGTTTTACAATTTATTAAACAAAAATCCTCTTCTACTTATTTTATGCTTTTATGAAATAGTTATAATAAACATGTCTATCATTTATCAGAAAAATTATAATCTATAAGTTTAATCTATAATCTGTAAATTTAAATTGTAACCGACATAATCAAAGTCTATCAGGTTCTAGTGTCAGGATAATTTTTCAATGAAATAAAAGACATTGTTGTTCCAACAAGCAAAACAAAAGAAAACTATAAAAAAAAAAAAAAAAAAAATTGGGCTTTCACAGCAATGTCAGTAACAAAAAGGAAAATGGGGCTCCCCCCATCCTTGTCTCTCATTATTCTGTAATTAGGTGCTGATATATTTTTTACCATTCTTGTAATTTTAACTCAGCATGTGAAATCTTTATCTATCACGATGAGAGGCTTGTTGACGTTCAACCGTCAGTGTCTATTGAGAGTCATGTGACACCATCCACAGGTCCATCAAGTTGAGGGATGCGAGTATAATAATCCTCCTTTGATATCGATACCATGACACCTATAATTCGTCGTTCTCCTGAATATCGATATCACATATAAGTCGATTAAATTCTAAGATATACTCAGTTTGCGTTTTGTTGTAGGATTGTAAAATTAATTTTAAAGAAAAATTAAATTTAAAACTGATTTTATAAGAAGTTGTTTCTCCACCGCTTTATAAAAACTCAGGTTATGAGTATTTTTTCATATAAATTTGTCTGTAATTTTTTTATCTCAATTTTTTTTTTTAATTTCAAAACCGTTTGAAAAAAAACAACTTTCTAAGAATCTATAAACTATCTAAACATATTTTTAAATTGAACCTCAACACAAATCTAACGTCCAAGATTTGTAAGGACCAAAAAGAAAATGAAGACAATTATATATCAAGGAGAAAAGAGTCTCTGTCTTATATTTTAGCTGATGGGATCTTTTCCATGTTGCTCTCGATCAACATTCATCATCACCCACCATGAAGTGACGTCAAATGAAGTGGGTAGTGACAAGTCCAATCCGATGCTATGCAAAAACACCGAGAAACTTCTCAATTTGAAAGAGCTAGTCGAGAAAGTGGTTGTAGAGTCTCCTTGAAATCATAGACCATTCGATCAATGTTAGAGAATCATCAAAGAGATGACTATAGATGATTTGCACGCTCACTTATTACGTATGAATAATGAAGATCAATTATTTTAATGATATCATTAGAATATGAATGTAGTTAGGATTCAGATGATTTGAGAGATTTATTGAGATCCTAGTTTGTTAGGATTCTCTCTTCTAAATATACATTATGTAATCGCAAATTTAATTTAAACTTTGATAATTTGAAATTCGGCTCTTTATTTTTTCATCATTTTTTTTTTGTTATACTTGATGGAATAACAGATGCATAGAAGTCCATCATTCTGATATTCTTTGTGAGGAATCAACAGATTCATCGAAGTTCATCGTTTTGACATTCTTTAAAAATAATCAACAGATTCGTTGAAGCTTGTAGATCTTATATTTCTTTGTGTGTGAAGGTTGATTGAATCCGTGGAAGAGCACTACGCTATATCATCCAGCTTGACAACTTTTTTTTAACACTCATTCTCATGTGTTAGGAGTGGTGACTCATCCTTCCGTCCTACAAGTTAGACCTTCCGTTTTGTTTGATTAATTTTGACTGAAAATACAGTATTTCAACAACTCTCTACAACGTGTTACAAATGCGAAAAATTCTCTTTAAATGACAGAGAAAAAAAAAGTGGTGGAGAAGCAATGTTTTTAGGCGTTGGAAACTTGAGAAAAAAAAAAAACCTTTCAGACGCCACCATTCAATCAGAAATGGGAAGTTCCACCGTGTCTGCCACCTTTTCATTTGGATTGGAGGTGGAGTTCCACCATGTCCGCTAGCGCAAACACGCCCCCGACACACACATAAATGGGCCCTTGAAAGTGAGATACCCGAACCCCATTTTGTACATATTAGAATAAGAGAGAGAAAATAATAATGAACCCCTTAAAACCCTTATTCTATTAGAGATGGCCTAAAATCCTTTATATAATAGTACATGATAGTATTACACGTGTAACACACTAACAAACTAATATAATAACAAACTGATATATAATCTAAAACCTTTAACACCCCTTCCAAACTCTGAAGGGTAGTACCCCCCCCCTCGTGTTTGGATACAGAATATGACTTATTTTTTGTTATACATTTATTCCGACATAAGTGGGTATAGCAATGGAATAAGTGATTTTATATTTGGTTGTGTTTTAAATTATTCTCATTGGAAAATATAATAATAATTTTTTTGTTGTTTGGATAAAATGTGAATAAAGTATAGATAAGGATTTATAAAAGCTGAAAAAATAATGATATTTGATTTGATAGGTGATTTATAAGAGGTGATAATAGTTGATTTGATAGTGGGTCCACATATTCTTTAGGTGGAATAACGTGGAATAACTTTAATTCAAGGGGTTAGTTAGAATCCATATGCCCTTTTATATCAGTTTATTTTAGCATAGTATATCCTTGGGTATTCAAGGCTCCCAAACAACCAAAATCCATAATTCCCATTTATTCTAGGATATTCTGACCCTTAGTCCACATCCAAACGGGGGAGAGTTTGCATAAAACTGTGAAATTAAAATCCCAACAAACACCTCCAATTATTAGATTAGAAAACCATTAGACTAGAGTCACTAAAATACCCCTAATACATATTTAACACTCCTCCCAAACTCTGAAGGGAACTTCTTAGTCATCGTTTATCTTTTGGAATCCATCACTTTGTTCATGCTCTTCTTGAGTCTGTCAGAGTTTGTGATCCACTAGATCAGATATGTCACAATTTCTCTCAATAAACACATAATAGGGGGTTTCATAAAGAAATATAAAAATAGAACGACGATGGCACGATGAATGCAGATATCAAGGAAGAAGGAGATCCAAGGAAGAGAAGAATGGCGACGGCGCGTGGAGAAGATGGTGGAACGAATGTGGATCTCAAGGAAGAAGGAGATCCAAGGAAGAGAAGAACGATGGTGGCACAACGACGAACAACGACGTGGATGGCGTACGTTGAGAGGTGTGCAAACAGAGAAGAAGAAGAAACGTGACGCAGAAGTGGACGACGTGAGATGAGAGGCGCGCATACGGAGAAAAAGAAGAAATGCAAAGCGAATGGCGACGCGAACGGAGACGACAATGCGTGAATATGACATCGCGCAAGGATGATGGCGAAAAGTCCTGCCCCACTCTGATTGAAGATTCCTCAATCGAAGTGGGGAAGAAGAAAGATAAGCTTTTGTGGATATATCTAGGGTTTTTGAGGTGGTTCTGATACCATGCTAGAATAAAAGAGAAAATAATAATGAAACCCTTATTCTATTAGAGATAGAGTAAAATTATTATTCTATTATAGTATATGATAGTTTTACACGTGTATCACACTAATAAACTAATATAATAACAAACTGATATGTAATCTAAACCATTTAACACAAGCGAACCTCTAAACTCTTCTTATGATGCCTTGCGATTCATCTTCTCTTCCCATGGTTGCAAAGCTCCTCAATAAGCCTCCCAACCTCAGCAAAAGATGAACCCCCATCAGCCCCAACTCTTCTACTTACCCCACTCATCTCCCCAACCCTCTCCCTCACACTCCCATCTTCCATCAAACACCTCACCCCTCTCTCCACCTCCTCCGCCTTCACAACCCCTCCCTCCCCTCCATAATCCAATTCCATCCCCACCGCCACCCCAATCACCTCCGTCACCACCACTGCATTGAACCTCTGCTCCGCGTACATCGGCCACGCCATCATCGGCACCCCGAACCACAACCCCTCCAACATAGAGTTCCACCCGCAGTGCGTCACGAATCCACCTGTCCCCGGGTGAGCAAGTATCTCCTTCTGCGGTACCCACCCCTTCAAAATAAGCCCCCTCTCGGCAGTCCTCTCCACGAACCCCTCTGGAAACACCGTCTCCATCTCTGCATCAGCCTCCAACGACAACCCAAACCTCTCCCCCTTGTCGTGCGCGCGCAGCGCCCAAAGGAACCTGTGCCCGCACCCCTCGAGTGCGCGCGCGATCTCCTTCGCCTGTTCCGCGTTGACTGCGCCCATGCTCCCGAAACAAAGGAACACCACCGAATTCTCCGGCTGTCGGTCGAGCCACTCTAGGCATGCATACCTCTCTTGTCGACGCGGATGCATGTCGATGATCGGTCCCACCATGAACAAAGGCGGCGCGTTCGCCTCCGACAACGAATTTGATGCGTAGCTCTCGAGCTCGATGAAGCTGTTGATGATGATGCCGCGGAGGTCTTTCAACCTCCTCCCGTGATACATGAACCACTTGTACGTGTCGTTGGCCTTGTCGAGCAGTGGAGAAGGCATCGCGAGTGGTTCCAACGGGACAGGGAGGGTTGGTACAGCCAGATCGTCCTCCTTGAAGTCCATGAAATCGGTCCCGTCGAGGGAAGGCAAGTGAAGCATGAGACCTAGGAAGGACGCACACGACGTGAAGAAGAGGTACGCGGGCGCGCCGAGCTCGTCCGCCAAATCAATGAGGGTGGTGGCGAAGAAGTCGATGATGATTGCGGAGATCGGACGGTTGAGGCTCTGTATGGATTGTTTGATGAGGGGCTTGTGGGACTGGAAGTAGAGGGAGATGATGGTCTCAACTTTTTGGGTTGTTGGGTCGAAGTGAAAGTTGGAGGGGGAGGGGAGGTCTATGAAGGTTATGTTGGGGGAGGAGATGTAAGAGGAGAGGGAGGAGGTGAGAGAGGGTCCACCGAGGGGGCACATGTTGAGGACGGTGATGGAGATGCGTGGGGAGCGGGAGCAGAGGAGCTGGGCCATCTCCACTGTTGATATCAAGTGGCCCATGCCTGGGCAGGGGAGGAAGACCAGGTTCACCTTCTCTGCCTCCATTGACTCTCTCTCTCTCTCTCTCTATCTATCTATCTCTCAGAGGTGCTGAGATTTGAGGATTGGTGGGTTGTGGGGGTATTAACAGTGAGGAGCACCTTTATCCAACAGATAAATAAATAAAAGGGATAATTGCGTATATCCCTATTAAAATTCAATATATGAAAATACCCCTGTTGAATTATCCCTTCAAAAACCTTTAGGTTGTGCAGCCATGTTCACTTTCGTCTATCCAACTCGATTTTCACCATTTTCTCTCCATTTGAGGGTGGTAAATAACCCTTAAATCCTTATTCAATCGAGTTTTACATCTCAAATACAGCCCCCTCTTCAAAACCTCTCATCTTCTTCTTCTCTCTTGTACTCGTTTTTCAGCTCATCTCTCATCCTCTTCTTCTCAAACGGTCCTACAATGAGCACCTCTTCACAAATTTTTTCAATGGTTGAAGGCCGACCGAATCTCGCTTGCCATTGTGGATTCCTTTGCAAGATGTGGACTTTTTCCATTGAATTGACGAAGGGGAAAGGCTTTGATTAGGGTTTTAGGGGAGAGTCTCTTCCATGGGGGACGGCTAGGGTTTCAGGGGAGAGAATTTTGAAGATTGAATGGAGGCTAGATTTAGGGTTGTAACTTAGATTTTTTTCTTTAGGTAAATTAGGGCATTTAGGTCATTTTGTATGTTAGGTTAGGGTTTTTAACCATAGGTAAACCGGGGTTCGTAATGACGTCAATGATAGGTGTACGGTTGCACAATTTAAAGGTTTTTGAGAGGTATTTTTGCACTGTATAAATTAACAGAAATATTTTCATAATATTGAATTTTAATAGGGGTACGAATGCAAAAATACCTAAATAATACATCCAGTCCGGTCCCCAACCAATCTGATACTTTTCTTGAAGTGACATCAATGCATGTTTTTCTTTGAAAAAAATAAAATAAAATTATTTTTTGATAAATTATACTAGGGGATCAGATATTTCTCTAGAATACGTTTTAAAAAAGAAAGATATTACTCTAGAATAGTACACTCTAGTTTGGGGATTGTCTCTAAACTTTTGACAATGCTGCAATATGCCAATATGGACTAATAGTGTAGCTCAAAAAGAAGAGGAAAAAAGAAGTGAGCAGAGTTTGTTTGTTTGTTGGAAAAATTAATTTCGAATCCCCTAGAGAACCCTTGAATTATTTAGATATTTGGAATATCTTGATTTATTTTTAGGTCACCAGATTAGTTGGGGTATAATTTCAAGGTCCTTCCATACAACAGAGGTTATGTTTTACCCTTTTTTACTTTTGGCCATGCCTTCATCTACAGAAATGGCAACCCCTCCCGCTTCACACGTAGCTTCCGATCACCGCCTCCCACCCGTCTCCCCTCCACCTCATCTTAATAATATATCCAGATTTGTTAACAATGTACTCAGACCTGTTAACAATGTACACAGACTTGTTAACAGTGTATAGAATTGATGAAAGGGAGGAATAAAAATGAAAATGGTAAAGGTGAACTTAATAGTTGTTACTTAAAAGGACCTGAAAATAAAAGATAATCTGGTTTGGGGACTTAAAAAATAATTCTAGATCTTTCATGGACCTAATTGAGCCCCCCCCCCCCCCGGGACCAAAATTTATTTTTTTTGTCTATTTTTTGTTTAGTAAGTAAATGCCAGTGTGAGATAAGAAGTTTTTCAAGGGAGCAGTTGAGAAGAGAAAATGAAGTTATGCTACTTGACAGACGGAAATTCGAAGAAGAAGATGAGGATTCTAAAGTACCAATCTTTTAATCATTCTCATTCTTCTTTTGCCCGTGAACAGAGTTGGAGTCCTTCATTCGTATGATCATTCATCATTCCTTAGTTATCTGGGGAAAATTTTATCCGTTTCTCCTTTCTGTAGAATTGATCGATTCATGTAAAAGGGGAAATTCTCCTTCTAGGTCTAGGTTACTGTTATATATGTGTCACTTTTTTTAGCCTCCTGGTAACCATTGGAGCATTCTGGTTGTTTTTCAACTTTTTCGTTTTTCGATCGGAACCGCTAAAATTTTGGACTTTTGGCTATCACCCTGAGTTTGAGGGCTCCGATTGAAAATCTAACTGCATATTATGTGTCCTGGTACCATTTCAAGCCACTCATGAAAATTTCATCGAATTCCGGTAACGTTTCAGAATTTTGCAGTTCCGAATCGTATCCGGGTTTTGACCGAGCGAAAAGTCATTGGGAGACTTGACTTGGTCAAAGTTGACCTTGACTTGGTCAATGGGTTTTGGTTTTTAGTGTGGTTGGGTTGACTAAGGTCAAAGATCACCTAAACCTAACCTAAACCAAGCTTAACCTAATCTAATTTCAAGTGGGTGTGTGTGTGTGTGTGTGGTGTGTGTGTGCCTTAAATAAAACCCACGACCACAAATAGAGTTCCCCCACTATTCATCATCTCCTCCAACTCTCTCAAGCTCTCTCTCCCTCTCTTTAAATCCCCATTTGGACCTACTTAGAGTGTTCAAAAGAAGAAACCCTAGAAGGAGAAAAGAAAGGTAAGGACCCGATCTACCTTTGCATGGTCTCGGATTCGAGTTCCCTCATGTGTGACCCCCTCTCATGGCCCCTTTTCTCCTCAGATTTCAGCCATTTTTAGGGCTGAAGGAGGGCTTGGTGGTGGTGGCCTTGGAGGTGGTGTTTCGGTGCACGAAGAGCACCCGATCTCCTTCCCTTCCCTTCCTCTCCTTTGGGTGAGCTTCCTTTCCTTCCATTCTTGTTTAGATGCATGTTTAGGAGGTGTTTTTGGGTGTGCATGGCTGTTGGGGAGTTGGAGGGGGCTGTTGGGGGCGGTTGGGAGTGGTAGAGTCGGCTCGGGCAGTGCGGGCTCATCGGGCCTGCGCGTGCAGAGCAGGCTGGCAGGCGCAAGGCAGGCGAGCTGGCAGGGGACGCGCGCTTGCGCGAGGGCGTGCGCGCGGGTGCTGCGCGCTGGGCGCAGTGCCGGGCGTGGGCGCGGGCACGCGTGCGGGTGCTGCGCGCTAGGTGCCGTGCGGGGGCGTGCGCGCGGAGCGCTGCGCAGAGGCGCAGTGCGTGCTGTGCGCGCAGTGAGGTGAGCGAGCGTGCGCGCGGGGTGCTCACGAGGTACTGCGCGGGGGCGTAGTGCGTTCGGGTGTGCGCGCGATGTGCTGCGCTGGGGCGCAGTGCGCGCGCGGTGCACCCGGGGCTGGACGCGCGGTGCGCGCGGGCGCGCTCGAGCGCGCAGCGTGTCTGGGCGTGCGGGCAGGGGCTCGACAGCGTGTCTGGGCGTGCGGCAGGGGCTCGACAGCTTGTCTGGGCGTGCGGGCAAGGGGCTCGGCAGTGCGTTTGGGTGCGCGGGCTGGGGCGCGGCTGTGCGCCCGGGGTGGGTGGCCGTGCGTATGGCTACCCGGGGGTTCGGGTGAGTCGGGGTGCTCGGACTCGCGTGCGTACGGGCCCTATGTACGCTGGTCCGAGTGTTGGGTATTTTTAGTGTATTTTTGTATGTATTTGTGTATTTTACTCACCATGTTGAATGCCCTGTCTTGCAGATCTTGACGGACGGTCACGCGACGACCTGGGTATTGGTGAGTGGGACAATCCAGCCCAGTAGGGAGGCGTATATGCTTTTAGGCGTGTATCGTCCTCCCCCTGGGGCACCATAGTTTAATATTAACTTGTATAATATGTAATCCATGCAGGCATGATTATTTTGTAGTATGCATGTCACCCTAGATCTTGTATGTTAGGGACTTGCACCCTTAGGATATGTGTAAGAGCCATGCATCCTGATACCATATTTTCATGCTAGGAAGCCTTGACCTGTGCATGTTCCCATTTAGTTTAATTTATTTAAATCAAATGTGAGTTATTTAGTAATAAGCATGCTTAGTGAATATTATAACCATGAGGTTATAATACAGGCTTCCCCGCATCGTAGCTATGCGCCCTGAATGAATTCGCAAGAATTCATGACATTTAAATTGTTGGGAAGATGTTGCCGACGGATCCGATTGGATCGTATACGTGTGGGTAGGCTGTTTCTGTTCCCTTCGTTGGATCCGTATAGAGACTGCCCCAGCGTTAGAAAGGCTGTCCTGATAGAGGGCTCCCATCAGTAGGCACCTCCTGATTTGGTTTCGGACTGTGCTGAATTGTGGGAGTAGACCAGGCGGGCTACGGAGTGGAGGAGAGACTATCGGTGGACCAAGGGTGATTAACAGCCTAGTCAGTCCCAATAGCCATGTCACCTATTGGAGGGTGAGGGTGAGGGTGTAGTGGGTCGCTACACCCACTGGATTGTGTAGTTCCTGCCACTTTGAGGCTTTGAATAATTTTGATGTTAATATGAATTGTGATGCATGGGTTGTGCTATTCACTGAGCGTGTGGCTCACCCCTCGCATAATTTTTCTCCAGTTATCACTGAGTCGGACCTGAAGGAGGAGCTCCCCGAGGGACTTCATCAGTAGCGGAGCAGCGCCACGTCCCGCGAGTGTTAGAGGCCATCAGCATCCCTTTTTGATTGTATGTATTATATTTCTGTGCTTGGGCACCTGTTTGTATTATATTGGATGTCATTGTATATATTAACTCTCACAGGACAGTGATTATGTATCGAGTCTGTAATATGTTTTTGAATTACAGACTCAGTCTTTTAGCTTCCGCTATTTGTGTATATATCATGTCAGCCTTGCTTTTGTCTGTGTTGCCATTTTAGCTGTTGTTTAGAGTATGTTATTGATCTCCTGTATAGACTGTTGATATCATATATACACTTGCCGCGTCCGGGGACGGCCGCCCTGGGGCGTGACAAAAGTTGGTATCAGAGCCTGGTCCTGTCAGAGCCAATTGTTTTCTTTTCGTAGAGATGAGTCCTAGGATTTCTATATGAGTATTCTGATCCTAGTGTCTGGTTTTCTTAGGTTGCTGATATGCCTCCTCGCAGAGGACAGCGCGGACGTGGTCCCTCTCGACCTTTGGAGGTTTCTGGACCTGCCGGAGGTGAGGATGCTACTGGAGAGTCCTCGGCTGTGAGGCCAGGACTGGCGCAGGAGCCTCCTGCATGGGAGCGTGCTTTCGCTCGGATAGCAGATTTGGTGGAGACTCAGACCAGGGCACTGGAGGCCCAGACTAGAGTATTGGCTGAGCAGGCACGAGAGATTCAGGAGCTGAGGGCGGCCCGTGATGCAGTTCCACAGGTCCCCTTGGTGGCAGATCCGCCTGTGGTACCCGATGTACCCCCAGTCCCTGTGGTGATTCTGACGGTGAGAGTTCAGGATCCCCAGGAGAGGGAGGTGGAGCTAGAGGCTGCAGCGCGAGTGCATCAGAGTGGCCTCAATGCCTTTCTGAAGCTCCACCCTCCCGAGTTCCATGGCCAGACGGTGGATCCCCTTGCCCTAGAGCGTTGGTTGATGGAGGTGGACACGATCTTCTCGACCATGCATTGCACCGACCGCCAGCGAGTCTCCCTGGCCACCTTCATGCTGAAGGGTAGCACCGCCGACTGGTGGGCTACCCGATCGGTGGACATCCCCGAGGGAGTGGAGCAGCTTCTATGGGCGGGATTCCGGAGGTATTTCCTGGAGGAGTACTTCCCGTTCTCGATGCGCCAGATCGTGATGCAGGAGTTTGAGCAGCTGACGCAGGGCTCCATGTCTGTCGCTGACTACTCCACGCGTTTCATGAGGCTTTCCATATTTGCCCCAGCCTTGGTGATGGATGAGGAGACGCGGTGCCGTCGTTTTGAGCTTGATCTCAGTAGCGCCATTCGGGTGCATGTCACCTCCCAGGCTTTCACGAGGTACTCGGACTTGGTGTCTCGGGCGAAGACAGTCGAGCGAGACCTCGGGATCCTCGTGAGGGTTGCGACCCCTTCTGCAGACCAGAGACCTCCCAGGAGCCAGGACCAGGGACAACGCAAGAAGAAGAGGCCCTGCTTGGATCAGTTAGCGGTTGCCGCTCCTCCAGCAGATGTGGTGCCAGTGCAAGGTCCAGCACCCATTGCGGCGGTGCCAGTCCAAGCCAGGCGACCGGAGACGCGGCGCTGTTACCACTGTCAGCGCATCGGGCATATCTTGTATAATTGCCCTGATGCTGGTCGACCCCGCGTGCTGCCTCCGCTGCAGCAGCAGCAGTTGCAGCAGCAGCCGTTCCAGTAGCAGTTTCAGTACCAGCAGTCTCAGCGCCAGTTCTTACCCTTCCGTCTGGGAGTGGTGGGTTCGCAGTATACTCCGATGCATCGCGGTTGGGTGTGGGTTGCGTCCTGATGCAGCACGGTAAGGTTGTGGCTTACGCGTCGCGTCAGTTGAAGCCCCTTGAATTACCCTACCCACGACCTTGAGTTGGCAGCGATCATCTTTGCGCTGAAGATGTGGAGGCACTACCTCTATGGCGAGGAGTTCGAGCTCTTTACCGATCATAAGAGCTTGACATATTTGCAGTCCCAGCCGGAGCTCAACATGCGTCAGAGACGTTGGGTCGAGTTCCTGAAGGACTATGATTGTGACATCGCTTACCATCCGGGTAAGGCGAATGTCGTGGCAGATGCTCTCAACAGGCAGCCCTTGGGCATGGCCGCCCACCTGGCTGTACGTCGTTGGAGGCTTCTGGAGGAGGCCGCTTGCTGGATCAGCGTTCGAGAGACTCCTGCGGGTGGCTTTTTGGCCAGGCTAGTGGTGCAGCCCGTTCTTCTCGACGAGATCCGCACGGCTCAGGGGCAGGATCCTCACTTTCTAGTCCTCTCTGAAGGCGTCGCCCGGGGCGAGCGTCCGGACTACAAGATTCACGAGGACGGGATCCTGCGGTTCAGAGGCCGAGTATGCATTCCTGACGACGCAGAGCTGAAGCAGAAGATCTTGGACAAGGCCCATCGTTCGAGGTACACAGTGCATCCTGGTGGCACGAAGATGTACAGGGGCCTTCGTCGTGGCTACTGGTGGCGCAGGATGAAGACGGATATTGCCCGTTTCGTTGCCCGATGCTTAGTATGCCAGCAGGTGAAGTCGGAGCATCAGCGTCCTGCGGGGAAGCTGCAGTCCATTGAGATCCCTCAGTGGAAGTGGGAGCAGATCACCATGGACTTCGTCTCGGGTTTGCCGAGGTCACGTTCGGGTCGCGATGCCATCTGGGTGATCGTCGACCAACTGACGAAGTCCGCTCATTTCCTCCCCATCCGACTCACCGATTCTCTGGACACCCTGGCGCAGTTGTTTGTCTCTGAGATTGTTCGTCTCCATGGCACTCCCGTCAGCATCATTTTCGATCGAGACGCGCGATTTACTTCGAGGTTCTGGCGTAGCCTCCAGCACGCCCTTGGTACAAACCTCCACTTCAGTACAGCGTTTCATCCGCAGACGGACGGCCAGTCAGAGAGGACGATTCAGACCTTGGAGGACATGCTGCGAGCCTGCGTTCTCGATTTTGGGGGCAGTTGGGAGAGGCACCTTCCGTTGGTGGAGTTTGCCTACAACAACAGCTACCACTTGAGTATCAGGATGGCTCCTTACGAGGCGCTCTATGGCCGCAGCTGCAGGTCCCCCTTGTGTTGGGACGAGGTCGGGGAGCGCCAGTTGGAGGGACCAGAGATCATTCACCAGACCTCAGAGATGGTCAAGACGATTTGCGAGCGTATCCGAGTTGCTCAGAGCCGTCAGAAGAGCTACGCCGACCGTCGTCGCCGTGAGCTCGCCTTCAAGGTTGGTGACCATGTCTTCCTGAAGGTGTCCCCGATGAAGAGCATCTTCCGTTTCGGTGTGCGGGGCAAGCTGAGTCCGCATTTCAAAGGGCCGTTCCTCATCCTCGAGGGAGTCGGGGAGGTGGCCTATCGCATAGCTCTTCCCCCACAGTTGGCTCATGCCCATGACGTCTTCCATGTCTCGCAGCCGAGGCATAATGTCCACGATCCTACACACGTCATCCTGTTCGAGCCGCTCGTCTTCGAGCCGGACTTGTCATTCGTGGAGCAGCCGATCGAGATCCTGGACCGCCGCGAGAAGAGGCTCCGCACCAAGACCGTCCAGTTGGTCAAGGTGCAATGGCAGCACCGTTCCGGTGCCGAGGCCACTTGGGAGCTCGAGGACGCCATGCGTGACGCGTATCCGCATCTTTTCCCTTCCTAGATGTTTTTGTATTTTATTTTGAGGACAAAATTTCCTAAGGGGGGAAGAATGTTATAAATGTGTCACTTTTTAGCCTTCTGGTAACCATTGGAGCATTCTGGCAGTTTTTCAGCTTTTTCATTTTTCGATCGGAACCGCTAAAATTTTGGACTTTAGCTATCACCCTGAGTTTGAGGGCTCCGATTGAAAATCTAACTGCATATTATGTGTCCTGGTACCATTTCAAGCCACTCACGAAAATTTCATCGAATTCCGGTAACGTTTCAGAATTTCGCAGTTCCGAATCGTATCCGGGTTTTGACCGAGCGAAAAGTCATTGGGAGACTTGACTTGGTCAAAGTTGACCTTGACTTGGTCAATGGGTTTTGGTTTTTAGTGTGGTTGGGTTGACTAAGGTCAAAGATCACCTAAACCTAACCTAAACCAAGCTTAACCTAATCTAATTTCAAGTGGGTGTGTGTGTGTGTGTGTGGTGTGTGTGTGCCTTAAATAAAACCCACGACCACAAATAGAGTTCCCCCACTATTCATCATCTCTTCCAACTCTCTCAAGCTCTCTCTCCCTCTCTTTAAATCCCCATTTGGACCTACTTAGAGTGTTCAAAAGAAGAAACCCTAGAAGGAGAAAAGAAAGGTAAGGACCCGATCTATCCTTCCATGGTTTCGTTTTCGAGTTCCCACTTATGTGACCCCCTCTCATGGCCCCTTTTCTCCATAGATTTCAGCCATTTTTAGGGCTGAAGGAGGGCTTGGTGGTGGTGGCCTTGGAGGTGGTGTTTCGGTGCACGAAGAGCACCCGATCTCCTTCCCTTCCCTTCCTCTCCTTTGGGTGAGCTTCCTTTCCTTCCATTCTTGTTTAGATGCATGTTTAGAAGGTGTTTTTGGGTGTGCATGGCTGTTGGGGAGTTGGAGGGGGCTGTTGGGGGCGGTTGGGGGTGGTAGAGTCGGCTCGGGCAGTGCGGGCTCATCGGGCTTGCGCGCGCAGGGCAGGCTGGCAGGCGCAGGGCAGGCACGCTGTCGGGCGAGCTGGCAAGGGACGCGCGCAGACAACGCCCAACATGCGCCCACTCTTCCCTAACCCCTTTTTAACCCTCCCCAACCCCTCACACACATTCTAACACATCTACCCAACATGCATGACCTCCCAAACCATCCCTAAGCCATAAAAACCAAGAAAAGAAGGGGAAAGTCTCACCTTGGGAGGGGAAATGAAAAGGGGAGGTTCGGGGGCCCTCGACGCACCCGCGACCACCTCAACCACCACCACCACTACCACCACTTCCTCAGCCCTCCTCAGCCCTCCTTTGGCTGCAAATCAGGGGGGGAAAGTTCATGAAAAGGTTCTTGAGAGAGAGGAGATCAACAACTACAACAACACTTACCAAAACTTTTCTCTTCCTCCTTCACCTTCTCCAACTTTTCTCTTTGAGGAAATAAAACAAACACTTGGAGGGGGGGGTTGAAAGAGAGGAAGAGAGAGCCAAGAATGTTGACGTGGGGAATGGGAGGGGAAGAGAGAGAGATATTTCTTTGGGCACATAATAATATAAAAGAGGATACAAATGACCAATTCATCCTTGACTAGAAATTCTGTACATGCTTCACTAGAACAGCCATAACTTCCTCAATATAGCTCCGAATTGTACAATTCAAAGTCCGTTGGAAATCCAAGAAGATTATCTACAACTTTCATGTTTATGCCCAGCACAAATAATCCCTCCAGCTAGCTAAACATAGAACAGGGCTGCTGCCATAATTTTTCATCCCCGGGGTATACTTGGAAAAATACCCATAACTTTTACTACAGGAATCCAGTTGATCTAATTCCACTTTTGTATGAAAGCTAACTCGAAACTGAGCATCTCATAATAAACTCATATTTAAACCTCTTCATCTTGGATTTTAACAAAATCAAATCCAAATACCAAATTGAAAATACATAACTTCGAGGAGAAAAATTATGTAGCCAAATTTTCAATCAGAGCGCTCCAAATGACACAGGCATAACATGTGGTTTCCCCCTTTTTTTGTTTTGGGAAAGCATGTAAACAAGTATGTGCATGAATGAGGAATGAAAGCTGATTAGCATTCTTGTTTGGATTTTTTATTTTATTTTATTTTGGAAAGCAAGGAAACAAATATGTACAAGATTTTGGAATGAAAGCTGATAAACAAATTTTTTTTTTTTTGTTTTGAAAGCATGTAAACAAATATGTACAAGAATCCAAAAGCATGAAAGCTGTTTACCATTGTATTTTTGGGATTTTTTTTTGGAAAGCATGGAAACAGATATGTACAGGATCGAGGAATGAAAGTTGGTTAGCATTCTTTTTTGGATTTTTTGTGTTTTGGAAAGCATGGAAACAGATATGTACAGGATTGAGGAATGAAAGCTGTTTAGCATTGTATTTTTGGGATTTTTTTTGGGTTTTGGAAAGCATGTAAACAAAAATTTGAAAGCATGTTTTTTTTTTTTGGGATTTTTGTTTTTGAAAGCAGATAAACAAATATGTACAGGAATTTGGAAGCATGAAGGCTTACTTGGGTGGATCAATCCCAAGCTTGTGGATTTGAACTACTTCTTTGAGCCGGCTAGCCTTTGTGGGCCTACTCATCTCTGGTGGAGGTTGTGCAGGCTCAGCTCCTTCTTCTTCCCTTGTTCTCTTGGGTTTTCACCCCTGACAGAGCATATCTTCGGGCGAATAATTCTTCATCCCATATGAGTACATCTCCCACTTGATGTGCATGGCGCAGATGGTCTACTTGCGGACTCGCACTTCGTTGAAGCGTGCCTCTCCCCAAACAGATACCTCTTCTCCATGATAAGGGAAGCGGAGGCATTGGTGCCGGGTTGAGGAGACAGCTTCGATACTGTCACGCCCCAGGGCGGCCAACCCCGGGACGCGGCAAAATGTATATATCATATCAGAAGCCTACACAGGAGGTCAATAATATATATCATACACAGACAACTATAATGACACACATGCAACAAAAGGGGCTGACATGATATATACACCAAATGCGGAAGCAAAAGACTGAATCTGTGAATAAACATTCTACAGACTCGATACTCAATCATCTGTCCTGTGAGAGCCAATATACACAAATACAACTGAACATATATACAGACACGTGCCAAGCACGGAAATCAAATACATACAGTCAAGAAGGGATGCTGATAACCTCTGGCACTCGCGGAACGTGGCGCTGCTCCGCTACTGAAGAAATCCCTCGAAAAGCTCCAACTGCTGCTCCGGCTCCAGCTCAGGCTCAGTGGCAACTGGGGAAAAACATATGCGAGGGGTGAGCCGCACGCTCAGTGAACAGCACAACCCATGCATCACAGACAATATTTACCAATATTCCATTATTTTATCCAGCCATCAATACATAACAACATAATCCAGTGGTTCGTACTTCGCCGAACCACCACACCCTCACCCTCACCCATCAATGGGTGACATAGGCTATTGGGACTGATAATCATTCATTCACAAATCCAGTAGGTCGCTCATCGCCAACCCACTACACCCTCACCCTCACCCTCAACGGGTGACATAGGATTTTGGGACTGACTAGGCTGTTGGTCACCCTTGGTCCACCGATAGTCTCTCCCTCCACTCCGTAGGCCGCTTGGTCTCCACCCACAACTTCAGCACAGTCCGAAACCAAATCAGGAGGTGCCTACTGATGTGGGTCCTCCGAAGGACGGCCCTGTCTAACGCTGGGGGTAGCCTCTACCGAATCCAACGCAGGGAACAGAACAGCCTATCCATACGCATGTGATCCACTCGGATCCGCCGACAACATAACATTACAACTCAAATGTCATGAATTCCTCTGAATTCAACCGGGTGCATCATCAAGATGCGGGAACATGTACAAAAATCAGTAAGGCTGGAATATCATTGGGGGAAAGAAACTCGGAAGGGCGGCGTGAGTTCCCGTTACAGGATACCCCGACAACCAAACAAGGAACACGGAGTACCCTAACCCGGGTCTCACCGCTGTCCTTGCAAGGCCCCTCCCCTATAATATCTACCAACTATACTGATAATTATACCAATCATACAATCATTACATATAATATTATTGGGACTAGAACCTTGGGAGGGCAGCCCGAGGTCCCGATACAGGACATCCTGACAACCAAACAAGGAACACGGAGTACCCTAACACGGGTCTCAGCGTTGACCTCGCAAGGCTCCTCCCTATAATATTATCCTAAGGCATGCGATCTAACAGATACCAGCATTTAATTTAATAATTAAACTAGTAGGACGCATGCATAGGCCGGGGTTTCCTAGCATGAAAACCAGGGGACATGCTGCATGGCTCATACGCATATCCTATGGGTGCAAGTCCCTAACATAAAAGCCTAGGGTAGCATGCATTCTACACATAATCATACAAGCATGGATTTCATATTATTGCAGGTTAATATAATCCATGTCGCCCCAGGAGAGGTCGGTATACGCCCAAGTGCGTATAACACCTCTCTACTGGGTTGGATTGTCCCACTCACCAGTATCTGGGTCGTCGCGCGACCGTCCGTCTAGATCTGCAAGACAGACAATCAATATGCTGAGTTAAAATCCATAAATATTACAAAATACATAAACCCATAATTAAACTCCCAACACTCAGGCAAACGTGCATACGACCCGCACGCACGCTAGCCCGAGCACTCCGACAACCACCCGCACGGCCGGCCACCACCCGCACGGCCACCCGACCGCCCGGACGCGCCGCCGCGCCTCAGCCCGCGCACTCCGCGCACCGCCCGGGGCTCCGCGCGTCCACCGAGCCCAGCCGCGGCAGCCTGCACGCGCCCCGCACGCCGTGCGCTGGCCCGCGAGCACCCCGCACGCCCCCGCGCGCGGTGCCTCGCCCCCGCGCACACCATCCCTGCCTTGCCGCGCCCCGCGCACGCCTCGCGCACGCCTCCTCGCCCCGCGCGCACCCCGCGCGCACCTCCGCCGCTCTGCCGCGCCTCGCGCGCACCACGGCCGCCTCGCCGCGCCCTCCGCGCGCACTCTGCACACCCGCGCGCACGCCTAGCACCTCTGCCACACCCCGCGCACGCCTAGCACCTCGGCCACCACCTCGCGCACGCCTAGCACCTCGGCCACCACCTCGCGCACGCCCTCCGCTGCCTCAGCCACCACCTCGCACCCGCGCGACCTGCTCCACGCGCACCAGCCCGCCCAGCACCAGCCGCCCAGCTCGCCCAGCACGCCCGCACGACCAGCACAGCACGGCCAGCTCTGCGCACAGCCGCCCGAGCAGCTCCCTGCACCAGACCCGCGCGCACTCGCGCGTACGCCGCGCGCACGCACGCCCGCGCATGCACGCGCGCGTGCCCGCGCGCGCCCGGCCTGCGCGCCGCCTGGGTCGCTGCCGCTGCTGCCTGCGCCCGAGGACGTCTCCCACCAGCCCGAGCACCACCAACCACCCCTCACACTGCCGCCACCACCTCCAACCACCTTCGACCACCCTCCGACGACCCCCACTGCCACCGACCACCTCCCAACCACAAAACCCCCCCCTAGCAATCATCTAGACAAGAAAAAAGAGGGAAAGGAGGCTTACCGAGGGGAGGAAGAGGCGTCCGGTGGATCTCCACGCGCCGAAACCCTTCCCAAAAGCCTTCTCACGCCCCGATCTATCACGGCCCTCGATTTGGCTCGAAACAGAGGAGAGAGAGGGGAGGTCGGGGAGGCTAGGATCGTCGGAATTCGGATTTGAAGACACCGGAGCGTAGATCGGGACCCGATCTACACTTCCCGTGCTTTAGGTTTTTGATTTTGAGGGGTCTAGGGGGCTTGAAAGGAAGAAAAACGGAGAGGGGAGAGAGAGATCTCGACGAGGAAGACAATGAACAGTGCAGTGATTTAGATTCCTTTTAAGTAGAGCGCGACTTAAAAACCCGGATACGCCCCGGAACTGCGAAATTTTTGCAAACGATGCCGGAATTCGATGAAATTTTCGTGAGAGGTCTAAAATGGCACCAGGACACCAAATATGCAGTTAGATTTTCAATCGGAGTCCTCTAGCTCAGACGATAGCTAACAGTCTGAAAATAAGCGGTTCCGACCAAAAACCCTAAAAAATTTTAAAACTGCTAGGACGCTCTAACGGTTACCAGCAGGCTAAAAGTGACACAATATAACATTCTTCCCCCCTTAGGAAATTTTGTCCTCAAAATATGCAAAAACATCTACGAGGGGAAAAGATGCGTCACACCTGGCATCCCTTGAGCTCCTAAGTGTCCTTAACACCGGAACGGTGCTGCCATCGCACCTCGACCAACTGGACGGTCTTGGTGCAGAACCTCCTCACGCGGCGGTCCATGATCTCAATCGACTGCTCCACGAATGACTGTCCGGCTCAGAGACGAGCGGCTCGAACGGGATGACGTGAGCAGGATCGCGGACACCTTTACCCAACTGCGAACCCACCACTCCAAGACGGAGAGGTAAGAATTGGCGCTGAGGTGAGCCTCCGATAAAACTCCAGGAAGCTCTCCTCGCAAGACGGGGACCACTCGAACCGGACATCCTTCCGAGTAAGGCGGTTAAGAGGAACAGCTATCTTCGAGAGTCCCTCGTCAAGCTTCCTACAATAACCCTCCAACTCGGGAAGCTCCGAATCCTTGCGGGGTTCGACGGCCTACGCCAATTCGACATAGCAAGCGTCTTACCCGGGTCCACAGATATGCCTTTACCAGAAACCACTCAACCCAAAAGGCCATAACCTCTAACCAAACTCGCACTTGATCTCTCATCTATCTGATGTTTCCATGGCATCCCTTACCTGGGAAAAGAAACCTCGGGAGGGCACCATGGAATCCCGATATAGGATACCCCGACAACCAAACAAGGAACACGAAGTACCCTAGCCCGGGTTCCAACGCCGACCTCACAAGGCCCCTTAATCCAGAAAGGAACACTGGAAGAAGACATCATTTAAAAGAACACCATTAACTCCTCCGGATCATCTACATCTAGATGATCACCCAACGTTGTCATTCAACATCCTTTGCAAGACCGGACCCAACATCATTGGGAATGGTCCAACAGAACTTGGGTCACGAGCGACCCGCCTTCGCCTCATCCACACCCTCACTCCCGAAAGGAGACATTTTGGGACTTTGGGAGAGACTTAGACTGCTCTCTACCCCTGGTCCACCGGTAGCCTCTCCCCGCTCCGTAGCTCGCCTGGTCCTCTGACCGCGAGCCTGTCTAACGCCGGGGCTGTACTACGCGGATCCGACGAAGGGGAGAGCGATTCCACGCTCGCGACACCATTCAATAACCTCTTACCGGGTAGCCCCTACCTAGCATACTCCCAAATTCAGTACCCCTCCGACTGCATCGGCGGTACCTACTGATGGGAACTCACTGCCAGGACAGCTAAAACCCGGCTTCCTTAACCCAAACAACCGCTCTTGACACTCACTCATCCAGATACCCCACACACTTGCATAATAACCACCAATTACACACACATCTATCCTTATACTAGAGAGCTGGGAACACAAGATGATACCTCGAACCATGACACCCGAAGGCTGCGCCTCCTCGGCCGTAAGCGCTGCAACTCTGCCTTGAACCAACCGCGGCTGAGGAACAGGGCACGCCTCGCCGGCTGCACTGGCTGCTGCTGGCTGAGGCTGCTGCTGCTGCTGGCGCGGAAGCTGCTGCTGCAAGAACGGCGGCTGCTGAGGTGGCACTCGGGGTCGGCAGCATCTGGGCAATTGTATCTGATATGCCCGATGCGCTGACAATGAAAACAGCGCCGCCTCTCCGACTGCCAGGACTGGATGGGCACTGCTGCAATGGGTGCCGGATCCCATACTGGCACCGCATCTGCTGGAGGAGAGGCAGCCGCTGACTGCTCGAAGCGGGGCCTCTTCCTCTTGCGCTGCCCCTGGTCCCGACTCCCGGAAGGACCCTGATCTGAAGAAGGGGTCGGAGCCCGCACTTGAATCCCGAGGTCTCTCTCGACGGTCTTCGCCCGAGACACTAAGTCGGAGTACCTCGTGAAAGCGTGGGCAGTGACGTGCACCCGGATAGCGCTGCTGAGACCCAGCTCGAATCGCCGGCACCTCGTGACCTCGTCCATCACCAAGGCTGGAGCAAATCTGGACAGACTCGTAAAGCGCGTAGAGTAGTCAGCAACCGACATGGAGCCCTGCGTCAGCTGCTCAAACTCCCGCTCCACTAGCTGTCGCGTCGAGAACGGAAAATACTCGTCCAGAAAATGCCTCCGGAAACCCGCCCAAGAAAGCTGCTCCACTCCCTCGGAATGTCCACCACTCGGGTAGCCCACCAATCAGCGGCGTCACCCTTCAGCATGAAGGTGGCCAGGGCGACTCGCTGGCGATCGGTGCAAAGCATGGCCGCGAAAATCGTGTCCACCTCCCTCAACCAACGCTCTGGCGCAAGGGATCTGCCGACTGCCCATGAAACTCGGGAGGATGGAGCTTTAGAAAGGCGTTGAGGCCGCTCTGCTGCACTCGCGCTGCCGCCTCTAGCTCCTCCTCCCTCTGCAGGGGATCCTCAACTCTCACTGCCGGAACTGCCACAGGAACTGGGGGTACATCGGGTACCACAGGCGGATCTGCCACCAAGGGGACCGGCGGAACTGCCTCGCGGGTCGCCCTCAGCTCCTGAATCTCCCTAGCCTGCTCTGCCAACATCCGCGTCTGTGTCTCCACCAAATCAGCCAACCGAGCGAAAGCACGCTCCCAAGCAGGAGGCTCCTGCGTCAAGGGCTCTCCGGTAGCATCCTCGTCTCTGGTAGGTCCGGAAACCTCCAAAGACCGAGAGGGACCTCGTCCGCGCCGTCCTCTGCGAGGAGGCATATCAGCACCCTAAGAAAACCAGACACTAGGATCAGAATACTCATACCGAAATCCTAGGACTCATCTCTACGAAAGGAGGACTATTGGCTCTGACAGGACCAGGCTCTGATACCAACTTTTGTCACGCCCCAGGGCGGCCAACCCCGGGTCGCGGCAAGTGTATATATCATATCAGAAACCTACACAGGAGGTCAAATATATACTCTAAACCACAAATAAATGACACACATATCAAACAGGGCTGACATAATATATACACAAATGCGGAAGCTAAAACTGAGTCTGTAATAAACATTACAGACTCGATACACAATCATACGTCCTGTGAGAGCCAATATACATGGAAACAACTGAACATATACAACACGTGCCAAGCACGGAAATCAAATACATACAGTCAAGAAGGGATGCTGATAACCTCTGGCACTCGCGGAACGTGCGCTGCTCCGCTACTGAAGAAATCCCTCGGAAAGCTCCAACTGCTGCTCCGGCTCCAGCTCAGGCTCAGTGGCAACTGGGGAAAAACATATGCGAGGGGTGAGCCGCACGCTCAGTGAACAGCACAACCCATGCATCACAGACAATATTTACCACAATATTCCATTATTTTATCCAGCCATCAATACATAACAACATAATCCAGTGGTTCGTACTTCGCCGAACCACCACACCCTCACCCTCACCCATCATGGGTGACATAGGCTATTGGGACTGATAATCATCTATTCACAAATCCAGTAGGTCGCTCATCGCCAACCCACTACACCCTCACCCTCACCCTCAACGGGTGACATAGGATTTTGGGACTGACTAGGCTGTTGGTCACCCTTGGTCCACCGATAGTCTCTCCCTCCACTCCGTAGGCCGCCTGGTCTACTCCACATTCAGCACAGTCCGAAACCAAATCAGGAGGTGCCTACTAATGGGAGCCCTCTGTCAGGAAGGCCCTGTCTAACGCTGGGGGTAGCCTCTACCGAATCCAACGCAGGGAACAGAACAGCCTATCCATACGCATATGATCCACTCGGATCCGCCGACTACATATCATTACAACTCAAATGTCATGAATTCCTCTGAATTCAACCAGGTGCATCATCAAGATGCGGGAACATGTACAAAAATCAGCAAGGCTGGAATATCATTGGGGGAAAGAAACTCGGAAGGGCGGCGTGAGTTCCCGTTATAGGATACCCCGACAACCAAACAAGGAACACGGAGTACCCTAACCCGGGTCTCACCGCTGTCCTTGCAAGGCCCCTCCCCTATAATATCTACCAACTATACTAATAATTATACCAATCATACAATCATTACATATAATATTATTGGGACTAGAACCTTGGGAGGGCAGCCCGAGGTCCCGATACAGGACATCCCGACAACCAAACAAGGAACACGGAGTACCCTAACACGGGTCTCAGCGTTGACCTCGCAAGGCTCCTCCCTATAATATTATCCTAAGGCATGCGATCTAACAGATACCAGCATTTAATTTAATAATTAAACTAGTAGGACGCATGCATAGGCCGGGGTTTCCTAGCATGAAAACCAGGGGACATGCTGCATGGCTCATACGCATATCCTATGGGTGCAAGTCCCTAACATAAAAGCCTAGGGTAGCATGCATTCTACACATAATCATACAAGCATGGATTTCATATTATTGCAGGTTAATATTCATCCATGGCGCCCCAGGAGAGGTCGGTATACGCCCAAGTGCGTATAACACCTCTCTACTGGGTTGGATTGTCCCACTCACCAGAATCGGGGTCGTCGCGCGACCGTCCGTCTAGATCTGCAAGACAGACAATCAATATGGTGAGTTAAAATCCATAAATACTACAAAATACATAAACCCATAATTAAACTCCCAACACTCGGGCAAACGTGCATACGACCCGCACGCACGCTAGCCCGAGCACTCCGACAACCACCCGCACGGCCGGCCACCACCCGCACGGCCACCCGACCGCCCGGACGCGCCGCCGCGCCTCAGCCCGCGCACTCCGCGCACCGCCCGGGGCTCCGCGCGTCCACCGAGCCCAGCCGCGGCAGCCCGCACGCGCCCCGCACGCCGTGCGCTGGCCCGCGAGCACCCCGCACGCCCCCGCGCGCGGCGCCTCGCCCCCGCGCACACCATCCCTGCCTTGCCGCGCCCCGCGCACGCCTCGCGCACGCCTCCTCGCCCCGCGCGCACCCCGCGCGCACCTCCGCCGCTCTGCCGCGCCTCGCGCGCACCACGGCCGCCTCACCGCGCCCTCCGCGCGCACTCTGCACACCCGCGCGCACTGCCTAGCACCTCTGCCACCACCCCGCGCACTCCTAGCACCTCGGCCACCACCTCGCGCACGCCTAGCACCTCGGCCACCACCTCGCGCACGCCCTCCGCTGCCTCAGCCACCACCTCGCACCCGCGTGACCTGCTCCACGCGCACCAGCCCGCCCAGCACCAGCCGCCCAGCTCGCCCAGCACCAGCCCGCACGACCAGCACAGCACGGCCAGCTCTGCGCACAGCCGCCCAAGCAGCTCCCCGCACCAGACCCGCGCGCACTCGCGCACACGCCGCGCGCACGCACGCCCGCGCATGCACGCGCGCGTGCCCGCGCGCGCCCGGCCTGCGCGCCGCCTGGGTCGCTGCCGCTGCTGCCTGCGCCCGAGGACGTCTCCCACCAGCCCGAGCACCACCAACCACCCCTCACACTGCCGCCGACCACCTCCAACCACCTTCGACCACCCTCCGACGACCCCCACTGCCACCGACCACCTCCCAACCACAAAACCCCCCCTAGCAATCATCTAGACAAGAAAAAAGAGGGAAAGGAGGCTTACCGAGGGGAGGAAGAGGCGTCCGGTGGATCTCCACGCGCCGAAACCCTTCCCAAAAGCCTTCTCACGCCCCGATCTATCACGGCCCTCGATTTGGCTCAAACAGAGGAGAGAGAGGGGAGGTCGGGGAGGCTAGGATCGTCGGAATTCGGATTTGAAGACACCAGAGCGTAGATCGGGACCCGATCTACACTTCCCGTGCTTTAGGTTTTTGATTTTGAGGGGTCTAGGGGGCTTGAAAGGAAGAAAAACGGAGAGGGGATAGAGAGATCTCGACGAGGAAGACAATGAACAGTGCAGGGGGGTGATTTAGATTCCTTTTAAATAGAGCGCGACTTAAAAACCCGGATACGCTCCGGAACTGCGAAATTTTTGGAAACGATCCCGGAATTCGATGAAATTTTCGTGAGAGGTCTAAAATGGCACCAGGACACCAAATATGCAGTTAGATTTCCAATCGGAGTCCTCTAGCTCAGACGATAGCTAACAGTCTGAAAATAAGCGGTTCCGACCAAAAACCCTAAAAATTTTTAAAACTGCCAGGACGCTCTAACGGTTACCAGCAGGCTAAAAGTGACACATATATAACAGATACCGTCGAGCCAGGTCCTTCCGACAATTAGGGGATGTAGTGACCTGATGTCCATCACCATGCAATTGACTATGGTGGAGACTGGACCAATTTTTAGAGGAAGTGTTACTAGTCCACAGACGCCTCTCCGTGTGTTGCCGAAAGCGAAGATGAATTCGTCCGTCGGCTGCAGCTTGTAGGTTCGGATTTTGATGTTGTTGTAGGCTGAGTAGGTTAGGACATTGGTTTTTGCCCAAGTGTCCACCAAGATGTGTCGGAATTCTCTCCCTCTGAGGCTTGCAGTTATCATGAGGGGTGCCGAGCGTATTCCGGCTAGAGCAACCTCGTCAAGTAGGAAAGCAATGGGGTTGGGACCCACGTTGTTGTTAGCTGAATTCATGGTCCCAACTAGTCCTTCGATTGGACATAAGCCGTTGCAGGGTGATCTGGGCGGACTGTCACCTTCGGATTCAGCTTCTGGATGCACGGCGAATGTGAACATATTATGCAGTACCCAGTTGTCTTTGTTCTCATATCGGAGGCGTGCTTCCCCCCAGATGGTCACGCCCCAGGGCGGCCGTCCCCGGGATGCGGCAAGTGTATACATGATATCAGCAGTCAATACAGGAGATCAATAACATACCCTGAACAACAACTAAAATGACAACACAGATAAAAGCAAGGCTGACATGATATATACACAGATAGCGGAAGCTAAAAGACTGAATCTATAACACAAAGACATATTACAGACTCGATACATAATCAACTGTCTTGTGAGAGCCAATATATATACATGACATCCAAATATAATACAAACGCGTGCCCAAGCACGGAATATAATACATACAATCAAAAGGAATACTGATGGCCTCTAACACTCGCGGGACATGGCGCTGCTCTGCTACTGATGAAATCTCTCGGGGAGCTCCTCCTTCAGGTCCGACTCAGATAACACTGGAGAATAATAATTATGCGAGGGGTGAGCCACACGCTCAGTGAATAGCACAACCCATGCATCACAATTTATATTAACCACCAGATATTATTAACCACAATAATCATTCAAGCCTCTAAGTGGCAGGAACTAAACAATCCAGTGGGTCGCTACATCTCCGACCCACCACACCCTCACCCTCACCCCTCAATATGGTGCCATAGGATATTGGGACTGACTAGGCTGTTGGTCACCCTTGGTCCACCGATAGTCTCTCCTCCACTCTGTAGCCGCTTGGCCACTCCCACATTCAGCACAGTCCATCCCAAATCAGGAGGTGCCTACTGATGGGAGCCCTCTCACGGGACGGCCTTTCTAACGCTGGGGCAGTCTCTACACGGATCCAACGAAGGAAACAGAACAGCCTATCCATACGCATATGATCCACTCGGATCCGCCGACAACACATCTCAACAACTCTAATGTCATGAATTCTTCAGAATTCCTCCACGGCGCATAACCAAGATGCGGGGAACATGTATAATAATAATAACAAGGTTATAATATTATTGGGAAAAGAAACCTTGGGAGGGCAGCATGAGGTCCCGATATAGGACATCCCGACAACCAAACAAGGAACACGGAGCACCCTAGCCCGGGTCTCAATGTTGACCTCGCAAGGCCCCTCCCTATAATATTATCTAAGGCATGCTAATAATCATATGCTAGCATTTAATTTAATAAATTAAACTAGTAGGACACATGCATAGGTCGAGGCTTCCTAGCATGAGAACAGGGTGACAGGATGCATGGCTCTTACACATATCCTAAGGGTGCAAGTCCCTAACATACAAGGTCTAGGGTAGCATGCATACTATATTTTAATCATGCTTGCATGGATTACACATTACACAAGTTAATATAGCCTATGGTGCCCCAGGGGAGGATGGTATACGCCCAAGTGCATATAGCGCCTCCCTACTGGGTTGGGTTGTACCACTCACCAACAATCTGGTCATCGCGCGACCGTCCGTCAAGATCTGCAAAATAGGGTAATCAATTCGGTGAGTAAAATACACAATATATACCAAAATACCCTAAAAATACACAACACTCGGGCAAACGTACATACGGCCCGTACGCACGCGAGCCCGAGCACCCCAACTCAATCCCGAACCCCCGGGCAGCCGTACACACGGCCACCCGCCCCGGGCACACAGCCGAGCCCCGGCCCGCGTGCCCAGACGCACTGCCGAGCCCAGCCCGCACGTCCAGACACCCTGTCGAGCCCAGCCTGCACGCCCAGACCCGCCACACGCCGCGCGCACGCTCGCTCGTGCCCGCGCGCACTCTCGCGCGTGCCCGCGCGCACCGCGCGTCCAGCCCCGGGTGCAACCGAGCGCACTGCGCCCCAGCGCATCGCCCCGCACGCGCACCCGCCCGCACTACGCCCCAGCGCAGCGCCTGCACACCTGCCCGCTCGCACCGACTGCTCACCCTACGCGCACTGCGCCCCCTGCGCAGCACCCGCACACCACCCACTCACCTCTCCGCGCGCACAGCACGCCTTGCGCCCCTGCGCAGCGCTCCGCGTGCACGCCCCTGCCCGCACGGCGCCCAGCACCTGCTCGCTCGTACGCCCGGCAGCACGGGCCCAGCGCGCCCGACAGCACGCGCCCAGCCTGCCTGCCTACCCGAGCTGGCCTGCTAGCCCGCCTGCCCTGCCATCCTGCCCGAGCCACCCTACCACCTCTCACCAGCCACCAATGGCCACCGACGGCCACCAACCGCCACCAACAGCCACCCACACCCAAAAACACCTCCTAAACAAGCATCTAAACAAGAAAGGAAGGTAAGGAAACCTCACCCAAGGAAGGAAAGGAAGGAAGGGAAGATCGGCTGCTCTTCGCGCAGCGAAACACCTCCTCCAAGGCCACCACCACCAAGGTCTCCCTCATCCCTAAAAACAGCTGAAATCAGAGGAGAAAAGAGGGCGTGAGAAGGGGTCACACACGTCGGAACTCGAATCCGAGACCACCGGGAGGTAGATCGGGAGCTCACCTATCTTTTCTCTTCTTTAGGTTTTTTATTTCAACCACCTTAGCTAGGTCAAAAATGAGGTTTAGAGAGAGGAGAGAGAAATCTTGGTGGAGAAGATGATGAATAGTGGGGGAAAAGATATTTTAGCTCACCTATAATCAACTCTCACTTAGATTAGGCTAAGCTAGGTTAATTAGGGTTTATGCTAGGATTAGGGAGGCTTAAGTGTGGTTTGACCCCAGTCAACCCAACCACACTAAAATCCAAACACATTTGACCAAGTCATGGGGCCCACTTTGACCAAGTCAAGTCTCCCAATGACTTCTCGC
The DNA here is from genome assembly GCA_030737835.1 of Acorus gramineus. Lineage (NCBI taxonomy): Eukaryota > Viridiplantae > Streptophyta > Magnoliopsida > Acorales > Acoraceae > Acorus > Acorus gramineus. Next base: position 24,759,840 of record CM060847.1, read on the forward strand.
TCGGTCAAAACCCGGATACGCTTCGGAACTGTGAAATTCTGAAACGTTACCGGAATTCGATGAAACTTTCGTGAGTGGCTTGGAATGTCACCAGGACACATAATATGCAGTTAGATTTTCAATCAGAGTCCTCAAACTCAGGACGATAGCTAACAGTCCAAAATTTTAGCGGTTTCGATCAAAAAACAAAAAAACAAAAAACTGCCAGAATGTCCCAATGGTGACCAGAAGGTTAAAAGTGACACATATATAACACAGATGGTCAATATGTGACCCATGAATGGTAGTCGGAGACATTGATGTCTTGGGGAGCAGATGGCCTGGATGCTGTCTAGCCATGGACGCCCTAGCATCAGAGGGTATCTCGTGTCGATGTAAGCTACGAAGCACTCCATCTCGCAAATCAGAGGACCAACGGCCAGTTCGAATATCCCGGGATCATAGATGGTCTTTCCAGAATGCTTGAAAGCCTGGATAGTGGCGTGTAGCGGTTGAACAAAAGGGCGACCTCGCCTGAGCATTTATTGGTAGGTGGAACAAGTCATGATATTCATCCCTGATCCTGGATCGATGAAGATGTTGTTTAGCGGGATGGTCTGGAATCGCCCGTGAACATGGAGGGGATATACTCGCAGCCTTTGATCAGGAAGGTCTTTGTCGGTGAAGGAGATGGTCATTGGGTGGCAGGGGCCATCTACCTTGTCAATGCTTTTGGAGGACCCGTTGTTGTCCGGATGCAGATCATCCGAAGTACACTCCCCTTCTTCGGGTCCTTCGTTCGCTCCTTCAGGAACCTCTTCGAATGGTTCCTCCTCTTCCTCTTCTCCTGGATTGTTCAGTCCGCTTTCATCGGACTCTATGTTTATGACTTCAGGCAAGATGGGAACTACTTGTTCTTCCTCGCCGCATAGTACGGCGAGGTCGTGGTCGTCGAGGTTCAGCTAGAAAGGCTCGTCTTGCCCTTCCTCCTTGGACTCTTTGAATGAACTGCTATTGGTAGCGCTCTCTGAGCTACTCGGCTCTGGTGATGGATCTCTCTCTCTCTCCTAATCATGTTGACCACGGGGGCTCTGGAAGTGGAGGCTTGGTTGTGATCTGGCATAGGGTCAGTGAATATGCCAAGTGGCTTGTTTGCTTGGGGATTGCCCCGGCTCAGATGGCCTTTGATCATAGCCCAATCAAGGCGCATGTCATCATTTAAATCATAAACAAAGTCCCGAAAGACAATGCATTGTTCTACGGTGTGACCATGCTATTGATGGTATTGACAATAACCCGTGGTGCTGGCCCCGGGGAGTGAGGGCCTAGCAGCAGGGGGGGAGATGCTATTGGTTTCCATCATTACCCTAAAAATCCTCGTTAAGGTTTCTGGGAGGGGTGGGTAAGAGTCCCTCTTTCCCATCCGTCTTGGGACTTCATTATAGGAGCTTTGTGTAGGCTGTCTAGGGGTTATGTTTTGCACTCTCGGGAGAGCGGAATAAGCAGGGGGAGTCTGAGTTTGGCCTTGGCTTTGAATTATGGGGCTCTGGACTGGAGGACTACGGGCTATTGGGTTTTGTCTTATCAGCACGGGGGCGGGTAGTGATCGAGAAATGAAGTTTTGATTGGCTTGCCGAGGCGGCACATATCCGGATGGACCAGACGTGTACTGTCTCGGAGCTGATCCTTGATCAGGAACTCGCACTCCGTTTGGGTAGAGTGCCAAAATTTGTGTGATCCCCTCTACCGTGGGGGTGTGCGCCTTTCTCGGCGGTTGTCCAACCCTACGGCTGATAGGTGGAGACTGGGTTTGGACTACTGGGGCTGCACAACGGGAAATCCTATTGTGGCGGTCAATGAGAAGCTGGTACGTGGTACAGTCTCCGTACGAAAGACTCGTACGAAGCTCTGGACTGAGGCTTTGCAACATCATGTCAATTTCTTGACATTCCGTTAATTGCAGGCCGGTTCGGTGGAGGGTGCGCCACCTGGACACATACTGCTCAAATTCCTCCCTAGGACTCATTCTTTCTACAGTCAGGTCTGAAATAGAGGGGTCCTAATCCTCTGATAACCGTAGCGGCCTAGAAACTTCTCGCTTACAGCCGAGAAGTTTGACAGATGATCTATAGGGAGGGTGGAGAACCATTGCAGTGCTTCACCTTCTGATGATTTTTGGAAGAGGAATACTAGCAGAGGTTGGTTATCTAGAAACGGTCGGGTGTCTAGATAAAAGGCGGTCAAACGAATGTCTCGGTCTCCACGACCGTTGTAACGGTGAAATTTCAGGATTTTGAATCCCTTCGGTAGGTGGACTGACGGGATCTATCTCAGGTTGTGCAGAGACATGTGTTTGGGGGTGGAGGGGCCAGTCTTAGAGAGAATTCTCTAGATGGTTTCATCCAATGTTTCTCCCATGGGAGGGCTATTTAGCGGTCCCGGGTTGGAGGTAGCCTGGTAAGGGCTCGGGGTAGAAACGGTTGGGAATATTGGATTCGCGGGGGATGGTAGGGCAAAGGAAAAGAGGCTTGGACTCGGATTTACCGAGAAGCCGGGTGTTAGTAGTGTATTAGGGGTGGGGCAAGCCTTGGGGGTCTTAACAGGAGTTTCTTGCTTCAAGGTCTTGGCCTGGTTATAGTCGGTGAGGTCATTGAACATGTCCTCGACCGATTGGTATCCTTGGGTAGCCATTCTCTCCTCTAGGTGGCTGAGGAATTGGGTGGTTTGGTCTCCCTGGTTGTCTTTCTCCTCTACTATTTTCTCCTAGGTGTAGGCCTCCATGGTGTGAATATGGAAAAGCCTAAGTGAGAATAAATGCAAATTCAAAGTAGTAAATAAAGAGATAAAGGGGTGCGTAGCTGGGTGCGGCTTAAAGCAGTAAAAGGGGTGCACAGCTGTGTGCGGCTTAAAGCAGTAAAAGATGTTGTAATGCAAAGTAGAGGAGGGTCAGACTTGAGGGGTGGGAAATATCAATTTTCCTAGAAGTTGATGGCATTCTAGTTAAGTTATTGGAAGGAAGCAGAAGAGGATTACCTTTTGTTGTCTTTTATGAGAGAGGTCCCACCGTGATCGCCAAGCTGTCGGTATCGGATTTTGGGGAAAAGGGGATGAAAGGGGCCCTCCCTTCCTTCCTCCTCGGCTCCTCTGGTGTGTCTGTGTGTGTGTGGGGGCTCTTTGGAGGCTCGGGTCCAGAGAGCTGCGCCTTGGCAGACTCGGTCGGATCGTCTTTTGGAAGGGGTGATGGGTAGGTTGTCCGTTCCTGGCTGAGGCGGCCGACGGGTCCTCAAGAGGATTCAGGGATTGTTGTGATCGCCACCTGCTTTTCAAAAAAGTAGGAAAAGTTGGGGCGGATTTGATCGCCTTCGTGGGGAAGTTTGTGGGGTCTTCGCTCTGAGACACGGATATGTCGTACACAGAGGTGAAGACAGGGATCCTTTTCTGCTTCAGGAACCTGACTAGAGGAGAATTGGGACTTGAGGTGGGCTAGGGAAGGGCCAGCTAGTTGGATTTATCCGCATGGTGGGGGGCGGCTAGTTGTGGGTAGCCGTCTGGTGTCTAGTTAAATTTGGGCATAACCTGAGTAGGGTTTGGGTTTTGGCAGAGGTTAAACTGGGTTTAGCCTGGGTTTTGGAGAGTGGATTTGGAGACTGGTTTGGTGTAGGAAATGGGTTTCTTTCTCACTTTCTCTCTCAAGGGTTCAAAGTGGTGGTGTGGGGGGTGTAGGCTTTATGGTTGGGAATGGGTTGTTGGGGTTTATTGATGGGTATTGATTGGGAATGAATGTTTAGTGTTGTGCCTGTGTCATTTGGAGCGCTCTGTTCGAAAATTTGGCTACATAATTTTTTTCCTCGAAGTTATGTATTTCCAATTTGGTATTTGGATTTGATTTTGTTAAAATCCAAGATGAAGAGGTTTAAATATGATTTTATTATGAGATGTCCAGTTTTGAGTTAGCTTTCGTACAGAAGTGGAATTAGATCAACTGGATTCTTGTAGTAAAAGTTATGGGTATTTTTCCAAGTATACCCCGGGGAGGGAAATTCTGGCAGCAGCCCTGTTCTATGTTTAGCTCTAATTTAGGAATAGCTGGAGAGATTATTTGATCTTGGCATGAACATGAAAGTTGTAGATAATCCTCTTGGCTTTCCAACGGACTTAGAATTGTACAATTCGGAGCTATACCGAAGAAGTTATGGCTGTTCCAGTGAACCATGCACAGAATTTCTGGTCAAAGGGCGACTTAGTCATTTCATTCCCCTTTAGATATTTGTGTGCTAAATATCTCTCTCTCTCTCTCTCTCTCTCTCAAGCCCTCCCTAGGTGTTTGTGTTTATTCCCCAATGAGATGGAGAATGAGAAGGTGCAAGTGCAAGTGAGAGCTTCTGTAGGTTTTGTTGTTGTTGTTTGTTCTCCCCTCTCTCAAGCTCCCTCTCATGATCCTTCCCCCCTGATTTCCAGCCAAGGAGGAGGCTGAGGAGAGGCTGAAGGTGGTGGTGTTGGTGGTGGCGGTTGAGGTGGTCGCGGGTGCGTCGAGGGCCCCCGAACCTCCCCCTTTCTTTTCCCCTCCCAAGGTGAGCCTTTCCCCTTCTTTTCTTGGTTTTTATGGCTTAGGGATGGTTGGGAAGGTCATGCATGTTGGGTAGATGTGTTAGGGTGTGTGTGAGAGGTTGGGGAGGGTTAAAATGAGGTTGGGATGGGCTGGGCGCGCGCTGGGCGCAGTCTGCGCGCAGTCGGGCACGCAGACGCGCGCGGGTGCATGCGCGCGAGTGCGCGGGTGCCCGCGAAGAGGGCGCGAGCGGGGGTGCGTGCGGGAGTGCGCACGAGTGCGTGCGGGCGTGCGCGCGCGCGTGGAGCAGTGCGCCTGGGCATGCGCCTGGGCGCGGGGCAGGGGACCAGTGCACGCGCGCGCGTGCGTGCGCGTGCTGGGGCATTCACGGGGTGCTGCGCGAGGGCGCGGGCTAGACGTGCAGTGCGCACGGGCAGCGCGTCTGGGCGCGCGGGCAGGCGCGCGACAGTGCGCCGATGGTGCTGGGGTGCGTGCATGCGTGCGTGCGGATTCGTGCGTGCACATGCGGGGAGCCATGCGTGTGGCTGCCCGAGGGTTCAGGTAGGTGTCGGGGCACTCGGACTCGCGTGCGTACGTGCGTGCTCGCATGCGTGCGAGTCCGTATGCATGCTTGTCCGAGTATTGGGTATTTCTAATGATTTCTTTGTGTAATTGTGCTGTTACTCACCAAGTTCGATGCCCCTACCTTGCAGATCTCATCGGATGGGATGCGCGAGGTCCCGGGTCGTATGGTGAGTGGTTCGATTCCAATCCCCTCCCCCTCTCGGGATGCACTCGACGCGCGTAGTCGCGCGTCGCGCATCAATGGGGCATCTTAGCTATACTACTTGTGTAAACAAGTAGTATAGCCATGCTTAAACTAATATGTAGATATTTTGCATGCTAGGGATATACATCCATGTATCATGTATAGAGGCCTGTATATGCCTGGACACCATGTCCTGTACTTAAAAGCCTTGATCTATGCATGTTTTGCTATGATATAACCATGCCACATTAGACCTTGTATTCTAGGGAAATGCATCTTGACACCATGTTTTCATGCTAGGAAAGCCTTGACCTATGCATGTTCCCATTTAGTTTAATTTATTTAAATCAAGATGGGATTATGTGATTATATTGTTGTAAGCATGCCTTAGAGAATATTATAACCTTGTGGTTATAATATATGTTTCCCCGCATCTTAGTTATGCGCCCTGGAGGAATTCTTGAGAATTCATGACATTAGAAATGTTAGGAAGCGTTGTCGACGGATCCAAGAGGATCGCATGCGTGTGGGTAGGCTGTTCTCTTCCCTTCGTTGGATCCGTGTAGTGACATCCCCGGCGTTAGACAGGCTGTCCTGACAGAGGGCTCTCATCTGTAGGTACCTCCGATGCATCGGACAGTGCTGATCGTGGGAGTATACCAGGTAAGCTACGGAGCGTGGGAGAGGCTACCGGTGGACCAAGGGTGAATAGCAGTCTAGTCAGTCCCAAAAGGCCCATGTCACCCCCTAAAGGGTGAGGGTGGGGTGGGTCGGCGATGTTACGACCCACTAGCTTGTACAGTTACTCCCGTTTAGGGACTGTAATTATTTTAGGGTTAATATGTGTTGCATTGCATAGTTTGTGCCATTCACTGAGTGTGTGGCACACCCCCCTCGCATACTCTTCTCCTCCAGAGTGGTAGTTGTTTCCATGGGGTTTCGCTTTGTGAACATGGAATGTTCACTCTCAATGTTGTCCGAGTTGAAGAGGCCGGGTTGTAGCTGTCCTGACAGAGGGCTCCCATCTGTAGGTACCACCGATGCAGTCGGAGGAGTACCGATCGTGGGAGTATACCAGGTAGACGCTACCCGGAAGAGGGCTAACGAATGATATCACGAGCGTGGAATCGTTCTCCCCTTCGTTGGATCCGATGTAGGAACTCCCCAGCGTTGGCTGACCTAACAGAGGGCTCCCGTCCGTAGGTACCTCCGATGTGTCGGACAGTACTGATAGTGGGGGTGGACTAGGTGGAAGCTACGAGGGTGGGAGAGGCTACCGGTGGACCAGGGGTGTAGAGCAGTCTAAGTCTCTTCCCAAAGTCCCAAGAGTCTCCTTTCAGGAGTGAGGGTGTGGATGAGGCGAAGACACGTCGCCTCGTGACCCATTCGTTGTTCGACCGTTCCCATAGTTGTTGGGTCCGGTCTCGTGATCGATGTTGAAGGACATCTTTGGGCAGATATCTCGATGGAGATGATCTAGTAGTGTTGTGTGGACCAGTAATTCCGGGTCTCATCGACCGACGGTATGGTCTCTCCCCAAAAGTCCCAAGAGTCTCCCTCCGGGAGTGAGGGTAAGGGCGAGGTTGGTCGCGCTACCGCGTGACCCTGTTATCCATTGGGTTTCCACCCATGTTTTTCCTTGAAAGGAAATTGATTATGTATTGAACTGTAGTATGGTGATTGGTTTCCAGCCACTCACTGAGCTTGTAGCTCACCCCTCGCATACTGTTTCTTTTCAGGGGCAGTGTTGGGCGTGGAGCTGAAGCTTTCCTGTGGCGTGGTATTATGGCCGTGGAGCATTCTCCCGGCGGGTGGCGAGTGTGAGGCTGTCAGCATTCCTAGAGTCATTTTATGCTTTGTAAATCGTGCATGTGGCACAGGTTGTATTTTCTTTGGTCTAGACTTGGCTTTCACAGGACATTGATTGTGTATTCGGGTCTGTAATAATGTTTTTGATTTAGAGACATTGTTTATATATTATGCTTCCGCTTTTCAGTCAGTTTTCATCATCTTGCTTTGCCGCCTTGTGTATTGTTGTTGGTGTCCTTATTGACCTCAGGTATTGATAGCTGATATTAAATTATTATTTTGCCACGTCTCGGGGATGCCTGGGGCGTGACATTTAGAGACCCCCTATTTAGAGTAAAAAGGGGTGTAGGGGAGTGTTCTTTGGACAATATATCAGAATGGATAATAAGGTGCTTGATTTGACCTTCCATTAGATCTTTGTTTTCTGACAATGTCTAGGTGAGGGGCGGCTAATGATGTTTAGCCACCCAGTGAGGGGCAGCTACTCTCAGGTAGCCGCCCCCATCATAACCTGCCATACATCCCATCTCTGATAAATGGTGGCTTGGGTCGGTTACTAAGGTTGAACCGGCTGAAATGGGATGGCTAAAAGGGACAATCCGCCGCAATGATGCTTGCTTTATGTCCCATCCAGGAAGGCGGTTTGGGGTCGGTTAGGAGGGCAACTACTTTCAAGTAGTCGCCCCTGTCCAGGCTCTTAGATATTTCTAAGTGTTGGACTTAGGGTTTCCGGTTTCGGTTTCTGAGGGAGTTTTCTATTAGATGTCCAAAAGTGGTTGTTTTCCAATATTACTTGAAGTAAATTTCTTTTCTTTGGACAGTCAAAATTAGGGTATCTACAGGTGGAAAGCTCAACTAAAGGTGGCTCCGGTGGTTGGGGAGGTAGAGACCGAATGGTCAGGATCGAGAGGAAAAAGGTCGAGGTCCACCTCCGGTGGCTTGGTAGCCTCCCAGAGGTGGACTTGCTGTATATCCCGATCTCTTCTCTCCAACCTCTGACGAAGGTGGCTATCCATGCTTCTGGATCTGTCCTCGGCCGCCCTCAACCTCTCTTCCAGCTCCCGTGTCCTCGACTTTGAGACCCTGAGAGCCTCCCAATCCCTATCCTTAGCTTCTTGGAGAGAGCGGACCAGGTCTCCCATCAAACCACCAGGCACGCCGGCCGACGCTTCCAACTCCGACACTCTAGCCTGGAGAGAGTCTCGCTCACGACGTAAGATGGATGACTCTTCCTCTCTCAAAACCATCCCGGACCGCAGCTGGCCCAACACCTCCTCCCTCGATGATCTCTCGGACCTCAACTAGTCCACCTCATCCTCGGCCCTGGCAACGCTCTTCCTGGCAAGATCAAGCTCCATCCGAATAGCCAGAAGCTCTCTTTGAACCATGCCTAGCTCGTTCATCAACTCAAGCTCTCGATCGGAGGCACTGGTCGGAGGAGGAGTAGAGGAGGAAGAAGCACCATCAGCTCTTGCTCTTGACAGAGCATCCACCTGAGCCATAAGGACCCAGACCTGGTCCTGTAAGCGTTGCCTCTACACCCGCAACCCCTACACTTGCCCGGCCCTCTCTTGGAGGTGCTCATTGGCAGTCTTGAGCATCTTCTCCAACTCGTTCAACTCACCCTGCACCAAGAACACATCTTTTAATATAGAGTAGAAGAAAGAAAAGACGGAGAAGAGAGAGAGCTTTTTCTTACGTAAGCGTCCGGGATCTCTTCCTCCATAGCCCCAAGGATGTCAACATATTTTTGGCGGTACCAAGCCATGTACTCTTCGCTGCTAACCAACTCGGGACAACCCTCAACCAAGATCCCCCTCTAGATCCATCCCCGCAAGTACACGGCGTAATTCCTCAGCAGGTTCGTGTCCCGAGGAATTCCAGCTACCGGGATCGGAGGACGCTTCGACAAGTCGATGGGTACCCACTAGTGATACACAAGCTGGCGGACTACCCGGCTGATCGCGTGAAAGACCACCTTGTTGAAAAAGATCAGCAAGATGTCCCGTGACAGTTCCTCATGGACTGCCTCCTCAGTATAGGGCCTTCAGGTCATCTACAAATGTACGACAAACATGAGAAGAAAGCTTAGTCAAAAGAAAATCAAGTACAAGCTAGAAATCCAAAAGATATATACCTCTTCTTCCTTTACAGCGCGGAAGGCCTCTCGGAACTGAGCGAGGTGACGCAAGCGAGAAGCCCCTGGAGGCGCCCATCTCATAGCCCAAGGGAGGGCGCGGTCGAAGACTAGCTGGGTCGGACGTGCAATGGCGATGTGCTCGTACCCGAAAATCTGTAGAAGGAAAGCCAAAACCAAAGTCAGGTGAAGTGAATAAACAGAGATCAAATCATTTTTATTTTTGCTAATTATACCTGCAGTAATGCTGCAAAACCACCAAGATTCTTGCTCCCGACCCTCTTCACCTTCTTCGACAGCTTCACGAAGAGATGAGCCAGCATGGCCGCATCCCAAGTGAAGCGGCCCATCGTCGCCAAGTCCCCCATCAGCAACAAGAAGTGAGAGGAAACCTTGTCGGAGGCCGTCGAGAAGAGGACCCGGCCGAAGAAATAGAGGAAGAACACCCTCAACTCCCCCCGTGCCCTCTGTGGGCACACGGCCGCCTCCCTTGCCTCAATCATCAGCCTTCTCCTCTCAAAGCTAGCTGCAGCTTCCCCCTTCTAGCGTCTCGTAAAGGAACCGAGGCCATAATGCCTCGACAATTGGCCAAGCGGGATCCGGTTCAGAGTCCTCTCTCGCTCAATGAACTCCCACTCTCTGATCGACTCTCAGAATAGTGCCCGGTAGTCAGCACTAGTCGCCGCGATCACTGCCTCTCCCAAGACCGGAAGGCCGGTGATCCTCCGGACATCTTCCAAAGTCGGCATCACCGCACTCGTAGGGAGGATGAAGGTGCAGCTCTCTGGCTCCCATCTCTCTGCCAATGCCTCCAGATAAAAACGATGGACGTGGAACGGCTCAATCAGAAAAAAGGAGCGAAAACCCGCTCCATCCACCAAGTTCCTCTCCTCCGGCCTTAGGGCGTCATACCATCTCTTGGTCCCATGCCACAAAGCCTGTATGCGGTTCGGTCGCTGAAATGGAGAAAGAGGTTAGGTCGATAAAAACACTCAGAAGGTAAGAATGCTTCAAAATTTAATTAAAAGATCATGCTTAGTTAAACATCGAATATCAAGGCATGAAGTATAAGTTCACTTTTTACCCTCTTATCCCACCGTGGTCTATCTCTTTAAAAAGCATGTTTTAAACCAATCATAAATAAAACGCATGCAAAATCCCCCTAAACTTATCCCACCATAGTTATTCTAAAGTTATCACTTGCATACTACTCACTTCCTTCCTTATAAAACCTTTTTCAAAACATAGTTGTTTTCTTTCCTATAAAAGGCATACTTATGAAAGTCCCATCATGATTAAAAATTGTTCCTCTCCCATAAACACCACCGTGATCATGAACACATGCTTACTTGCCTTTCTATACTATTATCACATCAAAGCATGTCTATTTCAAAAATTGTCACTCCCCTAAAAACTCACATGCTCAGACAATCCCACCACCATCTCTTACACTAGAACAATACCATATCTAAATATACAAACCCCCTATGCAAGCATGTTATTAGACTATGAAATTGCATTATCCCTACTACATACATGACCCCTCCTCCTAGAAATTCACAAACCTATACACCACACATTCATAAGCATGCACACACATAAATCCAAGGTATGAATATAAAATATATGACTAGACAAAGAGAAATTAGGACATACAACGGCTCGTGTAGCCCCGGAAGCCTCCGCCTCCGCCTCCGCCTCGTCAAGATCGTCTCCCTCCTCCTCATCCCCCTCCTCATCATCCCCCTCCTCCTCGATCACGGCCTCCTCAGCCCCCTCCACACGAATACCCCTGGCCTCTGTGGCCTCAACCCTAGCACCCATGGCCTCTTCGGCCTCGAGCCCAACACCCACACCCTCCTCCACGCCCACGGCACCGGAGGCCAACACCTCATAGTCCTCCATAGCTCTCCTCACATCCTCCTCACCCCTCACCTAGGTCTCACCCTCACCTAGACCCCCCTCATCCTCGCCGAAGACCTCGCCCAAGATACAGGCTTGCTCCTCGCTAATACCCGCCACCCTCTCAGCTCCAACCTCTCTAACAACACCTTCGGCTGACCCTCCGGCCTCCAAACCCGGACCTTCGGCGACAGCCAATTGGCCCCCATGCCTCCTCTTGCGTGTATACCCTATCACACTACTCACCACCCCCAGGACAGCCCCCGAAGGCGTACCCCCGACTGCACCCGCGCCCATCAATGGCGTCTCCGTTGTTTGGGTCGTCCCCTCCGTGACCCCCATCTCTGAACCAGCGCTCCTCGATGAGCTAGACCCCGAGATAGCCCCCCTCTGCTCTCGGGAAGACCGGAGACGCTTCATCATTGAAGCCGTCTTCTTCCCCTTCGTCATCATCTCCAATTTCGCAAAGAAAGGAAAACCCCAAAGAAAACTAGGGCTTCGAAATAAAAAATAAAGGAGTAATCTAGGGTGAAATTAAGCGAATCAAACCAAGGTTTTTTGGTTTCAAATGAAGAAGAAGAAATATTGGAGGGAGAGGAACCATTTTGAAAACGTGCGGGAGAGAGAGGGTCCTTTTTCAGTTATAAGGGACCCAGTCGGCCGACAACTATCCGCGAGTAGCCTGATGGCTAAATACAACTAGCCGCCCCTCCCTGCTGGCTAAACACCACTAGCCGCCCCCTGCCAGCTTCTCAAATACATTTATTTCCAAGTTTTCTAAACCAAATAGCCATGTATTGGTTTATTTCCAAGTTTTACTTGATCAAACACAACTTTTTTGAAGTTTTACCACAATTACCAGTACCATTCAATTCAAATTTCTTCAGTTCTGGTTCTTTTCCAGAATCTTTGTCTTTTGAATGATTTAATTCACCAAATCAAACACATTTTTATTTTACTTTCTGTCCGTGATATCCCCTTGATTTACTGAGCTATCCAAGCATGGGTATGGTAGACACAAGGAAACTGACGCTGGGTTGCTCCGTGCACAATGGCTAAGAACCCCGTCTGAGAGTTGGATCACTCGCTTCCTTACTTCTACTCACTCTCCCACCTAGATCAGTCTTTAGATGACTATTCTAGTCAAAACCTAGCCTCTGATGACCTAAATAAACTCCCTGAATGGTATTGGTCATGTGTCTTAAACTTCTTGAACGTCGGGCCGACCAAAATATAGGTCTCTTTTCTTATCATCGGTCGAAGTCTTTCTGCTTCGCACAAAAGACTCCGTCCGATGAGGGACAATTGTAGATACCTCAATTTTGACCTTCCAAAAAGATGAAAATACTTCAAGTAATACTTAGGAAAGACCACATTTGGACATCTAATAGAAAACTCTCCTAGAAACCAAAATCGAAAACCCTAGTCCAAACACTTAGGAAAACCTGGGACCTGGACAGCGGCGGCTACTTGAGAGTAGCCGCCCCATATTAGGTGGCTAGTTCCAACTAGCCGCCCCCCAAACCACCTTCTTGGATGGGACATAAAGCAAGCATGATTGCGACAGATTATCCCTTTTAGCCGCCCCATCTCAACCAGTTCAACCTTAGTAACCGACCCAAGCCACCGCTTCTCAAAGATGGGACGTTTGGTAGCTTATGATGGGGGGGGCTACTTGAGAGTAGCCACCCCTCACTGGGTGGCTAGTTTCAACTAGCCGCCCTTACCTGGACACTGTCAGGCCACAAAGATCTAATGGAAAGGTCAAATCAAGAACCTTATTACCCATGTTGATCTATTGTCCAGTGGACATTCCCCTACCCCTTTTTTACTATAAATAGATGGCATCCAACTTATAATCCATTCATTCCCAATCATCAAATACTTCCCAATAACTCACAATCATATCATCCAATACATTCCCCACACCACCACTTCAAAAACCCTTGAGAGAGAAAGTGAGAGAGAAACCCATTCCCTGTATAAATCCACTCTCCAAAACCCAGGTTAAAACCTAGTTTAAACCTCTGCCAAAACCAAACCCAAACCCTACCTAGGTCCTACCCAAATTGAACCAGGTACCATGCGGCTAAACCCAACTAGCCGGCCTTTCCCCTAGCCCACCTTAGTCCCAATTCTCCTTTAGTCAAGCGCCCAAAGCAGAAGAGGATCCCTGTCTTCACCTCTGTGTATGGCATGCCCGTGTCTCAGAGCGGAGACCCCACGAACTCCCCCCAAAGGCGGTCAAATCCACCCTCAACTTTTCCTACTTTTTCAAAAAAAGCAGGTGGCGATCACAACCACCCCTGAATCCTCTTGAGGACCCGTCGGCCGCCTTAATCGGGAACCAAAAACCCCACCACCATTCTTTTCGAGAGACAACCCCAACCAAGCCTGCCAAGGCACGCACCGGATCCGAACCTCCGAACCACCACACACGCCCAAAAACTGCACTGGAGGGAAGAAGAAGGGAGGCTCCTCGGAGCGCACCTGCTTCCGAAATTTGATTCCGACACCCTCGACAATCACCCCCGGTTCGTCGAGCCCGACAACCCTCCTTAGTTTGTCGAACCTGACAAATCCACCTGAGTTCGTCAAACTTGACAATCCACCCTTAGTTTGTCGAGATAGACAATCCATTTGGTTCGTTGAACGCGACAACCCTTCCTGGCTCATCAAACTCGACAATCAGATCCTGGTTCATTGAACGTCGCAATCCTTCCTGGTTTGTCAAGCCCGATAGCTCACCTCCAGTCTATTGACCAGAAAGAACACCCCTTTTTTAATCCCATTTGCCAATCCTGCACAAAAAGTATCTCTCTCTCTCTCTCTCTCTCTTTGGGTTTACAGGATCAATCTGAGCTTGAACACCTCAAGGCACGGCCGGCCATGATCCTTGAGTGGAGAACCCGCATCCCCCGTTGAAAGCGAGTAATAGAAGAACATCCTCTTTTCTTGCTTTTGAGGAAAAGCAAGTGGCAATCACACCAACGTCCTTGGAAGCGGTAGGGCAACCTTGGATGATCCATCAAGTGGTGATTCGGAGCGCCGTGGCATGACTGAACCAAACTTGAAGGAACCCGGATTCACATCATCCTCACCGTGTCAAAATCCAGTACCAACAGTGGCCGCGTATGAGGATGGACTAACGAAGGGTCAAGACGAAGCCTTCACGTCGGTGAAAAACCAGATACAAGAAATCTTGGATTCCTTGATGACTTGTGCCGACAAGAATTACAACTGTGGCTATCGTCAAGGATATGAAGACAGGTCGAACAATGTCTCTCCTTGCGTTGCTAGCGCTTCCTCTCCTTGTTTTGGGTCTGATCTCGATGATGGGTCTCAGAATGATTGATATATTGTAAAGACAATGTTTTCTTTAAACGAGTTTCCCTCTTAATGTCTACTTGTTTCTTTTCTTGTTTGCATAACATGTATGCTTGGAGTGCTTGTTCACTAGGATAATAGGGATGTTCCCTTTCATAATTTAAGCCCATTTAATGGACTAATTCTGCTTATTATTACCTCGCGACCTCCAGAAGTTGGCCGTAGGGCCCTGGCCCTTTGAGACCTTAGTGGGCATAGGGGAAGCTTGTACTTCCTAACGACCTCATCTTGTGAGTGTATCCTATGCATTCCACTTTTTGTTGCCTTTTATTCGAGTGCTTAATCGATGGATGGGGCGTCCCCAGCGCGACCTCTTTTTGTTAGAGTGCTGTTCATACCCAAGTTCACGTGCGACCTCGAACGGGCTTTCATACTTATAGAATATTCACAACGAGATGAATAAAAACCAAGCGAATGACTTTTACTTCAAAAGTAGTACTTTTTTAGACGCATTATATTGCGAGGTATAATAAGTGCCGCTCCATTCATTTATTCTAAGTATTAAGCTCCTTTTGGACCAAGCCCGGCGACTTCATATGGTCCCTCCCAGCAGGGTCCGAGTTTACCATCAGGGCATTTTCAGGATTCGGGGAATACCTCTTGCAAGACCAGGTCTCCAACCTGAAATCTGCATCGCGAAACTCTTTTGTTGTAGCTCCGAGCCATCTGATTTCGGTAGTTCACCATTCTTATGGAAGCAGCTTCTCTTCGCTCGTCCCTTAGATCCAGGTCGGATGAGAGAACTTCTTCATTAGCGTGTGGCTCGAAGTTCGTTGTCCTGAAAGTTAGGATCCCAAGCTCTATAGGAATTACCGCCTCGACACCAAAGGCTAGGGAAAATGGAGTTTCGCCTATAGCCCTCCACGCCGTTGTGCGGTATGCCCATAATAATGAGGGGAGTTCGTCCACCCGATTTCCTTTGGCTGCATCGAGGCGCTTTTTGATCCCGTCCAAGATGGTGCGGTTGGTGATCTCTGCTTGCCCGTTACCTTGGGGATAACGAGGAGAAGAGAACATATGTTTTATTCCCAACTCCTCGCAAAACTCCCTTATGGTAGCCTTGTCGAACTGCATTCCATTGTCGGAGATTATAGCATTCGGCACCCCGAACCTGCATACAATCTCCTTCCATAGGAAACTTCGCACCTCGACATCACGAATCCTGGCCAGGGCCACAGCTTCCACCCATTTGGTGAAGTAGTCGGTGGCGACCAGCAGGAACCGCTTCTGAGATGGTGCCATGGGCATGGGTCCGACTATATCGAACCCCCATTGAGCAAACGGCCAAGGACTTTGAAGGGTATTCAAATCCCCGGCGGGTCGATGGATCAGCGGGCCGAATCGCTGACATTTGTCGCATCTCCTCACGAGATCGAGTGAATCTTTAGCAAGGGTCGGCCAAAAGTAACCAGCGCTTAGTACGCGACGAGCCAGGGACCGTGATGCAGTATGGCTCCCATATATTCCCGAATGCATCTCCTCTAGCACTTCCTTGGCTTTGTCGAGGGTGACACACCGCAAGAGTGGGCCGCTGAAGCTTTTCTTGTATAGAATGCCTTGATCAGAAATCAAGAACCCAGCGGATCGATTCTTAGTTTTCCTAGCTTCCTCCTTATCTGGTGGGAGGATGTCATCCTTCAGGTACAACAGGATGGGATCCATCCAAGTTTCTGTTCGGGGTTTCAGATCAACCGCCATGACGGATTCAAGATGAGCGATGTTTGGCTCTCCCAGAAACTCGACTAGAATCTTACGAGATGGTTTTGCTTCTAGAGCACTGGCCAAATTTGCTAGGGCGTCAGCCTGGGTATTCTGCTCGTGATCGATCGAATGGATTTTCTAGTCACCGATTTGTGCGAGTAGGGTCTGCACATAGCTCTAGTAGGCATCCATGCACTCGTTATTTGCCTGGTACTCTGCAGTAATTTTGCATACCACGAGCTGGGAATTGCTGTAGATCACCAATTTTCGCACGGAGAGATCTACAGTGAATTCCAGTCCCGCGATCAGGGCCTCATATTCGGCTTCGTTGTTGGAAGCCTTGAAGCCGAGCTTGATCGCATGTTCGAACAGGAATCCATCTTCACTTTGCAGGATCATCCTTGCTCCTGTCCCTTTTTGATTGGATGCCCCATCAACATGGAGTGTCCAAGAAATTGGCTTGAAATCAGAGACGGTGCAGACCTGCTGCTCGACAGGCGTGAGGTCGGCGATGATGTCTGCGACCACCTAGCCTTTAATTGCATTTTTGGGCTGATAGTGCATATCAAAGGCTGATAGCTCCACCGCCCATTTCAGCAGTCACCCTGCAACGTCTGCCTTCGAAGTACGGCCTTGAGTGGCGAGTCGGTGATGACGTGGATCGAATGGGCTTGAAAATAATGGCGTAATTTTTGGGCAGAAATGAGTAAGGCAAACGCAAGTTTCTTGATGCGGGAATACCTGGTTTCTTCCCTATTTAACGCTTTGTCGGCATAGTAGATTACTCGCTGCCCCCGGTCTACGTCCTTCAACAGCGCAGAGCTGACTACATGCTCGAAAGTTGTGACGTAAAGGAGTAGATATCTATGGAAGAAGGGCATACCATGAGTGGCGGCATATTGAGGTAATTTTTAATTTCCTCAAACGCCTTCTGACATTCCGGTGTCCATTCAAACCTTTGCGCTTTTCAAAGCAATAGGAAGAATGGTTCACATTGATCAGTGGCTCTGGATCAGTTGAGCGCGGCCAACCTTCCAGTAAGCTTCTGCACCTCTTTCTTGTTCCGCGGCAGCTCCATCTCCATGATCGCTTTGATCTGAGTCATCAAATACCCCAAGAAGTTACCCGTGGTGACTCCGAAGGAGCACTTTATTGCATTTAGTTTGAGGCGGTATTTGCGCAACACAGTGTAGACCTCTTTCAAATGGGACATATAGTCATCTCTACGCTGGCTTTTGACCATCATGTCATCAATATAGACTTCTACGGTTCTCCCAATCTGGTATTGGAAGATCTTTGTGACCAGCCTCTGATAGGTGGCCCCGACATTTTTTAACACAGACGGCATTACTTTGTAGCAGTAAATGCCAGTAGTGGTTATGAACGCAATTTTTTCCTTGTCGGACTCGTACATCGGGATTTTATGGTAGCCTGAATAAGCATCCATAAAATTCATTAGTCCATTACCCGATGAAGAGTCCATCAGCTGGTCAATTTTTGGAAGTGGGAAGCTGTCTTTTGGGCACACGTTGTTCAAGTCGGTGAAGTCCACGCACACCCGCCACTTCTTGTTCTTCTTTGGAACCATCACGGTGTTGGCCAGCCAGTCGGGATGTCGCATCTCGCGGATGAACCCAGTGGCCAATAGTCTGTTCACCTCGTCCCGTACTGCTTCTGCGTGTACTGAGGCCATTCGTCGTTGCTTCTGTCGAACTGGGTGAATGGTGGGCGAAATGAACAACCAGTGATTTGCGACCTCGAGTTGATTCCCGGCATATCGCGAGGTTTCCAGGCAAATACATCCTTGTTTTTGACGAGGAGGTCGAGTATTGCCTTTCTTTCCTCGGCTGACAGCAAACTCCCGACGAGAAAGAATTTCTCGAGGTCAATAGGGTCTATGTGGACCTGCTCAAGGTCTTCCAGAACCCTGTCTTCGGGACCGGGTCGGCTTTCGTCCGCCTTGACTCGGTTCTGAAGTAATTGCTACCGCTTAGGATGGATTTCTCCCTCCTCAGGTAGTTCCTCGGGCAGGGTTGATTTCCCCGCCAGGGCCGCCATGTAACATCGTCTCATGGCTACCTGATCCCCTTGAATCTCCATTATCCCCTTAGACATGGGAAAATGAAGATGCTGATGATAAGTGGATGGGATCACCTTCATTTCCGCCAACCATGTGCACCCGATAATTGCGTTGTATGGCGACGGGAGGTCCATGATGGTAAACTCGGTCATGGACGTCTTGTTCCCTACTCGGACTGGCAAGGTGATCCGTACGGCTGGGACGACTCGCGCACCATTGAAGGTGACCAGAGGATCCTTAGTCGGGACAAGGTCAACCGCCTTCAACCCCATCCGAAGGAAGGGTTGCATGAAGAGGATGTCGGCCGAGCTTCCTGTGTCAACAAGAATCCTCTTGACATCAAAATTAGAGATGCACGGAGTAATTACCAGAGCATCGAAATGTGGGGCCTGGACTCCTTCCAGGTCAATGTCAAAGAAGGTGATGACCCCTTCGTCATCGCTCTTTGCTTTCTTTGTGACCAGCTTCGGCTCCTGGTCAATTTACATTATTTCGAAGGAGATTTGCATCTTCTTTGAATCTTGTCGGACGCTCTTCGAATTGGCAAAATGCGGTTCGCCTCTGAAGATGACATCGATGACCCCCACCGAAGTGTTGGGGTCAACGTTTGCAACGTGCTGCTCTTCTGCAGCCTGGTTCTTCTTAGAGGGTACATATTCCTTCAGGCGTCCTTTGCGGACCTGTTCTTCCAAGAATCCTCAGAGAATGCAGCATCAATAAGTCATGTGCCCCATGATTTTTTGATAGTCGCAGCGTAGAGACTGGTCTCGCTTTGACTCATTGCTCTTCATTGGCTCAGGCCACCTAAACCATTGTCGACTCTGAATTTTGGGCAACATTTGGGATGGTGGGATCTTAAAGAATGTCCCCCATCCCTCTCGCACCTCATTTGTTGAGGTGCCCTTCTTCTTGTCCTTTTCGTCCCGTCGATCCTTTTGACGAGACTCCGACGAGCGTTTCGTTGTCGGTGCGGGAGTGGTGGCTATCGGCGAGGATCAGGATGCTACCACAACTTACTTGAAGAGCTTAGATTCCTCCTCCACCTTTGCGTACTTTTCAACACGCCCCATCAGATCACGCAAATCGAAAGGAGTGCACTTGATAAGCGATTCCTTCAGGCCGTTCCCAGCTGGTAGTCCGTTGCGAAAAGCCATGACTACAACATCCTCATTGCATTCTTCTACTTTGAACTTCAGGATACGAACGATTGACATATTGTCGAATCGATTCTCTCTGTTGCATCTGGATTTTCATGAGATCTCCGATGTCTTTCTTCCTTCACCTGCTGCAGATGAAGTGCTCAACAAACATTGTGCTGAGCTCTTCAAAATTTCGGATTGTCGCAGACGGTAGAAGGTGGAACCAGGTGAGTGTAGCCCCTTCCAGGCTGGATGGGAAGAGGCGGCACATTAGCCCGTCGTACAGCTCGTACAGTGCCATGGAGTGACAGAACGCCAAAATATGATCGTAAGGATACATCGTGCTGTTGTACAACTTGAACTTGGGCTGAACAAACTTCCACGGAAGTCATTCTCTGAGGATGGCCATGCAAAACGGAGAGGCGAATCCTCGTAATGCATGCTTTACAATCCCGTGATCTCGAGCTTGCCACATCTCTGAACACAGGTTGTGGCGGGGCTGCACGATGGCTCCTTCTGTTTGCTGAGGGGGGTCACCCTGGTATCCGTTGGAGCTTCGTGCAAGGCCAATCTTTCTCAATGAGTCGGCCTTCGCAGTGCTTCCCTTTGGGCAATCCGTCCTCGGCGCGGGGAACATCCACGCCTTTGTTCCTCATGGTTTCGTAGGCTAGCTCGAGGGGAGCGTGAACGTCGACGTCTTTGTTGCCTACGATTCGAGAAAGAAGTACTTCCTTCCGAATCGTGTACGGAGTTGGCTAGCAGAGTAGGCTATGCCGGAGGCGGTGGCAAGATGCCCTGTTGAACAGGAAGTTGCAGATTTTGGTTGGCATAGAACTGTTGCATCGATGCTTCGATCATTTGTTGCATGGGTCCCTGGAGGCGGGTGAAGAGGGTCTCTTGTGCGGACTCCACCACCTGCCGAAGATCCTAGGCCTAACTGGTCAGGGTCCCAGGTGAATCATTGATGGCAACATTTGGAAGGAGGTCAACTCGACTTTGTTGGTCAACTCGACTTTGTTGCCTCTCCGAATTGGTGTCATTTGGATCAGACATTGTGAACACTAGCTTTTTGTTACAAGTTTCCCACAGACGGCGCCAAACTGAGGAGGATAATTTCCCCTACAGTTAAATTTGTAAAAGTGGGATTGAAACTAGGATTGGACTTTTTGTGAAAAAAAAATTTAATTTAGTAGCTTGAATCTGTCTATGACTGTATCAATGACTGACTGGGCCTTTAGAGTACTATCGCGTGACCTCTTTATAGGCTGCCTACGTACCCCTTGGGGATCAAGTCACACGTACTTCCTGAATGACCCTTGTAACTGCCTTGCCACTAAGTGTTTAGTGGACTTTTTTCCAAGGAAACGTTCTCCAGGTTTACGCTCCACATCGAACCCTTGATTACCCACATTTTGAGAGTAGTGGGCCTTAATCGCCAACTTTGGCAATTACAGGCGTTTCATCCCTCTGACCATTTCTTCAGTCTGTTCGTAGCCCTTAAGCATACTCGTTTACCCGTCACCTCTTTTGAGTGCATTTGCGAGACGGAAGATCACCCGACCAGATCTCTTTCTCTAGTCGTTCCTTTTCTGCTCGTACGCGAGGAGCAAGGTCATCCAACCAAACCTCTTGCTTGATCGCGCCTCAACTGCTCGGGGTGGTGTTCTTTCACTAGGTGTTTGACTGTCCGACTAGACCCTGGATCTAGTCCTGTCAACGCATTTGGAAAAGTCATCATTGCTTAGAATCCAGACTCTGATTCGCGGGGCCCACGCATGGCCTACATCCGTCTTGCAATGACATGTCAATCCTGGCCTAACACGTGTCGTGGTGCAGATTTTTACCTTCACAGTAACCAACTTTCATTCAATGTAGTTTTTGTATGTATGCATGTTATGATTTATGTTTCTTTATCATTGTATGTTTTTTTTGTTACTAATATGCACAATGTACCTAGCAACTCTTCATAGTAATTATATTATGTTAATGTAAATTTCTTTGTATGTATTTTTTAAATTGAAAATGTATTTACAGTTTGTTTCATAGTTTTTTTTTTTATTATTTATATGGGAGGGACCCCTCGTGCTGACCGTACAGTCGAGCTGGGAAGGCTACCTCCGCCTGTTTGCCCCGGTCCCACGGAAAATTCTTTCGAATAATCGCCAACAAACAAGCGGATAAATCAGCATCAAGACTCGAACCCAAGACCTACCCTTAACACAGGTAAGCCCTGAACCGTTGTGTTATGACCACTGGGGATAGTTTGTTTCATGTTATTGCTATGCTGACGGTAACTTCATTTGAAATATAACGAAGTCCACTGTATTCCTACATTCAAATCCAAAAAATAACAACTAAAACTAATGTACTCTTGTAATTACTAAAAATCAGATAAACATAAAAAAACTAAAAATGGAATAATATGACTCATAATTCCACTAAAATCATATTAAGAGTCGATTGAAATGTAACTGATTGAGAAAAACTCTTCAGCAAATGTAACTAACTTTTAGAACAAATTGTTAACAGCCTGAACAAAAAAAAATTTCCATGAAAATGAATGAACGATTCAAATGTTAAAATTTAAAAAAGTAAAAAAAAACATATTTGAATGCCCAGACGCCGAGACGCGTGATTCTAGAAATTAATTACCGTCCCATTTTTTTTAATTGCCCCATTAATTATGGTGAACATTAACAAACACATTTAAGGGGTATTTTGGGTAATCCAATCTATGTCATGTCATGAGGCTTACGAGGGGCCTATAAAATAAGGTTTGTTAATTATTTTCCTTTTGTTTTTTTGTGATAATGGAAAACCCGGAATACTGTTTTAATCCCAAATAATGTATGATTTTTGGATCGTAGTGGACACACTTTATATGATTTTTGGATTGTAGTGGACAGTAGGGCCTCTTTATTGAGTTTGATGACTGTTCAAAGGGGGGCAGTAATTCCCACCCCTAAGTTATTCCCCCACCCCGTTCTCTTACCCACCCTTTTAGTTTTTAAAAAAAACTGCAGACTCACCCCAAATAAAAGAATGGTACGACACCTTGGAACCCACCCCTAAAAATTAGTTACAGTTACAAGCATGGATAAACCATCATATAATGCCAAATAATAATTATTCTTTAATATCTATGGTGACACACATATAATAATATGTCATAAAATGTAAAAAATAAAGACAATTTCTATTTATGATGACAAACATAATAAATTATCATGTATTCAAAGGATATAAATTTTACTATCCTAGAATGTAATTTCCTTTCCTGTGGATTATATAACCTAGTATCTGCCTGACAACCCCACGTATATAGGTGATTTAAACTAGGTTTCCTTTCTGTCCATATTTCAAAAGGTTTTTTTTATACAGCCTTCGAAGGAATCCTGTTTAACAAATAAATAGCAGTCTTTAAGTCCTCACTCCACAAGAACAAAGGAAATGAAGAATTACTAATTATACTCCGAACCATGTCCAAAAGAGTGCAAAAAATAATCATTACTATTTATGGGGATGAACACACAACAAAGAAATAATCACTACCATAAATACCTCACCCAATAATCAATTAACGGTCAAATAATATCAAATAAATGGTTGTAATTACCATACATGGAGTTAGCACATATGCCTCACACATTTAAAATTGAAAGCTTTACCCGATTTGACAAATTTCCCTTCACTCTCAACACCCCCAACCCGTCCCTTTCATCTCTCTAGTTTTCACTAGTTTTTTTTTTTTTTTTCTGTGTGATTTAAATTGGTCTTTTTTATTATGTGTAATATGGTTGCAAGACCAGCCATAACATTCTCTCCCCCCCCCCCCCCTATATTTTATTTCACCATCGACGCTCTCACCACCTTTCCCTCCCCTCTTTGGTGAATTTAAATTGAAAGATCAACCAATCTATGACACACATTTCTCTGTGAAGTATTTGATCTCTAATCCCAGCAAAACCAATTAGAGGGCTTCGATGCAGCTACCTGATGTACGAAGAGAAAAATGATGTCAATATTACGCATTAGTCCATTCAAGCTTTTTGCATAGCAGGGGATTCATCAATCAGATATCAATATGCAGAGATGGTGCAATTAAAAGAGATGCGATTGATTTTTTATTTTATTAATATTTCGAATTGATGTAATTTTTAATATATTTTTCTTATTGATACAATGTATTGAATCGTTGAGATTTCAATTTTAACACGCTATTTCCATTTTATAAAATTAGATCCATTAAGCACTGGGATGTTAATCAGGTTAGCAAATATAGAAGATGCATTTATTACACAAGAAATTAAAAAATGCTCACAATTAACCATTATCCCATCTCTATTACAACAATAATGAATAATAAAAATATAAAAATATAAATATCATCATGCATTTTCTTTAATTTTGTGGTCTATTTTATAGGGCAATTAGACCTCAGAGTAAAATTATTTATATTCTTTTAATAATTTGTTTTGTTGAGAAACATAGCACATCATTGTAATCAATCTTTTGAGAAAGTATTAAGACATAAAGTGGTTCTCTCAAACATAAGACTAGTTAATATGAACAACATAAAATTAGGCCCGACAAAACAATAGTCTTCCTTTGGCCCAGCTACTAAACGCATGGGTTGATCTCAAAAATACATCACTCATATCAACTATCTTACACCGTTTATAATCCGGCTAAAATAACATCATTTCTTTGGGCCAATTGTTATTCGCATGGGTATAGACACAACTTTATGCAACATAAAACTTTTATATCCAAATCAAGAAAATCTTCATGATGGAGGCTACTTTAGTGACGTTTCATGTTAATTTTTTCAATTTTAAGATCCTGGTTGCGAAAGATTTGTTCCTTAAAAATCTCTATTATACAATCTTTATTGAAATAAGCAATATATTTGTCGCCTAACATAAATGCAAAAATAAATTGAAATTTGTTTTAAATTACATATCTGGATATATAGTTCGAATCAATTAATTATTAACTCGAAATAAATATTAATTGATCTCATATTTATGAATGAAGCATACCTGTTAAACTTTAAATGAAACAAAATAAAATAATTTTATAGGCCATAGATTTAATCGGCTCTTGAATGTGTATCTTTCATGAATGGGGAATAAATAAAAAAAATTGCACGATGTGATCAAATCCCCTAAACATATGCACGGACTGAATGAAATAATCTGATCACCTATGGTCTTTACGTTACTCCACAATAAATTCATCCGTGTGAATTATTAAATATTTCAAATCAAGACTAATGGGATCAATCCATTCATACATACGGATAGAATATGAAGACCATATTATTTCATTCATTCATAAAAAAACACGATGAAAAAAAATATGCCGAGATACAAAAAAGAATCACATTACTTATTTCATGAAAAGAAAATAGAACTTTATTATTTCTTCAATGATCCTGCAAGAGGCTCTCATACCACTGGTTGGATTTTCACTAAAATCTTAAACCCTAGATCTCATTTAGATTGATGAAGAAAAGAGAATAATTTTAACCCCAACTATTCCAATGAAGCCTAACCATTCATTCATCATCTCTTCCTACAGTTGCAAAGATCTTCAACAAGCTTCCCAACCTCATCAAAAGAAGAACCCCCATCAACCCCAACCCTCCTAGAAACCCCACTCATCTCCCCAATTCTCTCTCTCACCCTCCCATCTTCCATCAAACACCTGACCCCCCTCTCCACCTCTTCCGCCTTCACAACCCCTCCATTCCCTCCGTAATCCAATTCCATCCCCACCGCCACCCTGACCACCTCTGACACCTCCACCGCATTAAACCTCTGCTCCGCGTACATTGGCCACGCCATCATTGGCACCTCAAACCACACCCCCTCCAATATCGAGTTCCACCCACAATGCGTCACGAACCCGCCCGTCGCCGAGTGCGCTAATATCTCCTTCTGTGGCACCCACCCGTTCAAAACCAATCCCCACTCCCCCGTCCTCTCAACGAACCCCTCCGGCAACAACCCCTCCATCTCCGCATCCTCCTCCAACGCAAACCCAAACCCCTCCGCCTTGTCGTGCGCGCGCAGCACCCACAGGAACCTGTGCCCGCACCCCTCGAGCGCACGCGCGATCTCCATCGCCTGTTCCGTGCTGACCGCGCCCATGCTCCCAAAACAGAGGAACACCACCGAATTCTCCGGCTGTCGGTCGAGCCACTCAATGCATTTGTGCTTCTTTTGCCGTGAATTTACATCAGTGATTGGTCCCACCATGAACACGGGCGGCGCGCGCGCCTCCGACAAAGAATTCGATGCGTAGCTCTCGAGCTCGACGAAGCTGTTGACGATGACGCCGCGAAGGTCTTTGAACCTCCGCCCGTGGTACATGTACCACTTGTAGGCGTCGTTGGTCCTGTCGAGCATTGGAGACGGCAACGCGAGTGGGTCTAACTTGACCGGGAGGGTCGGCACTGCCAGACCGTCCTCCATGAAGTCCATGAAATCGGTCCCGTCGAAGGAAGGCAAGTGAAGCATAAGGCCCAGGAAGGACGCGCCCGACGTGAAGAAGACGTAGGCGGGCACGCCGAGGTCGTCGGCCAAGTCGATGAGGGTGGTGGAGAAGAGGTCCATGATGATTGCGGAGATCGGATGGTTGAGGTTCTGTATGGATTGTTTGATGAGGGGCTTGTGGGACTGGATGTAGAGGGAGATGATGGTCTCACCTTTTTGGGTTGGGTCGAAGTGGAAGTCGGAGGGGAAGGGGAGGTCTATGAAGGTTATGTTGGGGGAGGTGGGGAGGGACGAGATGTAGGAGGAGATAGAGGAAGTGATGGAGGGTCCACCGATGGGGCACATGTTGAGGATGGTGATGGAGATGCGTGGGGAGCGGGAGCAAAGGAGCTGGGTCATCTCCACCGTTGATACCAAGTGGCCCATGCCTGGGCAGGGGAGGAAGACCAGGTTCACCTTCTCTGCCTCCATTGACTGACTCTCTCTCAATCTATCAATCTCTCTCTCTCTCTCTGGCCGAGGTGGGATATAAGAATTCTTGGGTTGTGGGGTATTAATAGTGAAGAGGACCTCTTACCCAACAAAGAAAAAGAAAAAAGAAAAAAGAAAAAGTAAAATGTTACATCTACAGCTTCCGAACATTTTGAATTTTTTGAAATTATATTGAAGTGAGAGAATCCACCACAAATCAATATAAGTGAATGGAGTTTTATTCTTATCCAGTTTATACCCGACCAAATACGGAATATGCACTCTAAAAAAGGATAAGAAATACCGGTGCAGTGCTGACTAGTTGGGTAAATAATTAAAAATAGTGATTAGTTTAGTAATTAAGTAATAGAGGTGATTATTTTAGAAACAATGCTGGATTCTGATGCTTAATTTGTTGGAAAATTAATACATTTCTTTAAAAAAAATGCATTAATTAGTCTTTAAATATAGATTAAAAATTTAATGGGATGTTTAATTCCCTCTAAAATGTATATGCCCACGTTGGTTAAAAAATGCGATAAAGCAGTCTTTAAATATGCCGCGTTTAGATCTAAGTAGGGATCCAAGCAGGGGCTGGGGCTTGTGAATTGCATTTGCTTTTGCTTTGCATATTTCGTATCTCTTATATCATCGAGAACTGCGAGGGCTAAATGGTTTTATCTTGGGAACAGATCATCGAGAACCCTGTGCAAATGAGGGGGCGTATTCTGTTCTGAAGACAGCGTTATCATGTAACTCCATACCAAGCTCTTCTAATCCATGTCTTCATATTCTCTCTGATTTGTCTCATAATAGCTCATTTTTCCAATAATTCAAAATATGTTATGAATATGGTGGATAACCACCACTTCTCAAACCCATAACCCCCCCACTCTTCAACTCCATAACCCTCTTATCTTAATCACCCCACTAACTACCCATTCACCTCTTTAGCTTATAACTCCCTATCACACCCCAGGGCGGCCGTCCCCGATACGTGACAAATATATATAATATCAGCAGTCTATACAGGAGATCAATAAAATACTCTAAACAACATAAAAAATGACAACACAGACAATAAGGTAGCTGACATAATATATACAAATAGCGGAAGCTTAAACGACTGAGTCTGTAATTCAGAGACATATTACAGACCCGAACATATAATCAACTGTCCTGTAAGAGCCAATATACACAATGACATCCAAATACAAGTATGTGCCCAAGCACGGATAACAATACATACAATCAAAAAGGGGATGCTGATGGTCTCTCACTCGCAGAACGTGACACTGCTCCGCTACTGCTGTGGTGCCTCGGGGAGCTCCTCCTTCAGATCCGACTCAAATATAACTGGAGGAAAAGAATATGCGAGGGGTGAGCCACACGCTCAGTGAATAGCACAACCCATGCATCACAATTCATATTAACCTTAAATAATTTATAGTCCCTAAAACGGGAGCAACTACACATTCTAGTGGGTCGTTTCATCGCCAACCCACCTCCCCCCTCACCCTCACCCTTTACTGGGGGTGACATGGGCCTCTTGGGGCATACTAGACCGCTCTCCACCCCTGGTCCACCCGGTAGCCTCTCCCACACTCCGTAGCCTCCACCTGGTATACTCCCACTATTAGTACTGTCCGACGCATCGGAGGTACCTACGGACGGGAGCCCTCTGTCAGGTCAGCTTTCCAACGCCGGGGAGTCCCTACATCGGATCCAACCAAAAGGAGAAGACAGCCTACTCACACGGATACGATCCTCTTGGATCCATCGACACCGATTTGTAACGCTAATAATGTCATGGATTCTCAAGAATTCCTCCAGGGCGCATAACTAAGATGCGGGGAGACATATATTATAACAACAAGGTTATAATATTCTCTAAGGCATGCTTATAACTATATGCTCTCATTTTGATTTAATTAGATTAAACTAGATGGGAACATATATAGTTCAGGGCTTTCCAATCAAGGGACATGGTGTCTAGGCATGCATAGGCCTCTATACATGATATAAAGGTGCATATCCCTAGCATACAAAGTCTGAGGTGGCATGGATACATCATATTAATCATGCATGCATAGTTTTACATTTATTACATGTTAATACACAATTATGGTGCCCTAGGGGAGGGCAATGCACGCCTACGTGCATCGAACGCCTCCCTACTAGGTTGGATTGTCCCACTCACCGAAACCCGGGTCGTTGCGTGACCGTCCGTCAAGATCTGCAAGACATGGGCATTCAATATGGTGAGTAAACTACACAAATGCATAAGAAATTTACTAGAAATACCCAATACTCGGACAAGCATGCATACGGGCCCACACGCACGTGAGCACGCGCGTACGCTCGCAAGTCCAAGTGCCCCGACACCCTCCCGAACCCTCGGGCAGCCATACGCATAGTGCCCCGCACGCGCACGCATGAATGCGCAAGCCCGCACGCGCCCCTGCGCCCCTGGCGCACTGCCGCGCCCCTGCCCCCGCGCACGCCCGCGCAGCACCCCGCGCGCACGCCCGCGCGTCTGCGCGTACGCGCGCGCGCTCGCCAGCGCGCCCGTCTGCGCGCGCCAGCGCCCGACTGCGCGCGCGCCCGAGCCCCTTCCACCCCCTCCTCAGCCCACCCACACCCCCTAACACCTATGCATAGCATGCATAACCATTTATATACCCTAATCAAACATCTAAACAAGCATAGGGAGGAGAAGGACTTACCCAAGGAGAGGAAGAACAAGGGAGGGAACTCGGGTGCCCTTTGCGCACCAAATCGCCACCACCAAGACCACCACCACTTCAGCCACTCTCAGCCCTAACAATGGCTGAAAACAGGGGGAGGGGAAGCCATGAGAGGGAGGTAAACAAAGGGGAAAACAAAACAAAAACCATGGAAAGATAGATCACACCCTTACCACTCTTTTTCCCTTCTAGGGTTTTCTTCTTCTTCTTCTACTACCTCTAATGGAGAAAACCAAAGGAGAGGGAGAGATGGATTTGTGTGTGAGAGAGAGAGAGATGAAGAGAAGAGGAAGAAGAGGTGGACGCCCACTAATAGGGCACACACACTCACACACACACACTCACACACTCACACACACAAACAAACAAAACCCAACCACACAAACAAACAAAACCATCTGACCAAGTCAATGGTCAAACTTGACTTGGTCAAAGTCTTCTTTGACTTGGTCAAGTCTCCCTTTGACATTCCCACTCGGTCAAAACCCGGATACGATTCAGAACTGCCAAATTCTGAACGTTACCGAAAATCGATGAAATTTTCGTGGGTGGTTTGAAATGGCACCAGGACACATAATGTGCAGTTAGATTTTCAATAGGAGTTCTCAAGCTCATGATGATAGCCAAAAGTCCAAAATTTTAGCGGTTCCGATCGAAAAAGAAAGCGTTGGAAAAACTGCCAGAAATGTCCCAAAGGTGACCAGAAGGCTAAAAGTGACACATATATAACATTCTTCCCCCCTTAGAAAATTTTGTCCACAAAATAAATACAAAAACATCTAGGAAGGGAAAAGATGCGGATATGCGCCACGCATGGCGTCCTTGCGCTCCCAAGTGGCCTCGGCACCAGAACGGTGCTGCCATCGCACCTTAACCAGCTGGACGGTCTTGGTGCGGAGCCTCTTCTCGCGTCGGTCCAGGATCTCGATCGGCTGCTTTATGAATGACAAGTCCGGCTCGAAGACGAGCGGCTCGAACGGAATAACGTGAGCAGGATCGTGGACGTAACGCCTCAGCTGCGAGACATGGAAGACGTCATGGGCTTGAGCCAACTGTGGGGGTAGGGCTATGCGATAGGCCACCTCTCCAATCCGCTCGAGGATGAGGAACGGCCCAATGAAACACGGACTCAGCTTGCCCCGCACACCGAAACGGAAGATGCCCTTCATCGGGGACACCTTCAGGAAAACATGGTCACCAACCTCGAAGGCGAGCTCACGGCGACGACGATCGGCGTAGCTCTTCTGACGGCTCTGAGCGACTCGGATACGCTCACGAATCGTCTTGACCATCTTTGAGGTCTGGTGGATGATCTCTGGTCCCTCCAACTGGCGCTCTCCGACCTCGTCCCAACACAAGGGGGACCTGCAGCTGCGGCCATAGAGCGCTTCATATGGTGCCATCCGGATACTCGAGTGGTAGCTGTTGTTGTAGGCAAACTCCACCAACGAAAGATGCCTCTCCCAACTGCCCCCAAAGTCGAGAACGCAAGCTCGCAGCATGTCCTCCAGGGTCTGAATCGTCCTCTCCGACTGGCCGTCCGTCTGCAGATGAAACGCTGTACTGAAGTGGAGGTTCGTACCAAGGGCGTGCTGAAGGCTACGCCAGAACCTCGAAGTAAATCTCGCGTCTCTATCAGAAATGATGCTGACGGGAGTGCCATGGAGACGAACAATCTCGGAGACAAACAACTGCGCCAGGGTGTCCAGAGAATCGGTGAGTCGAATGGGGAGGAAATGAGCGGACTTAGTCAGTCGGTCGACGATTACCCAGATGGCATCGCGACCCGAACGTGACCTCGGCAAGCCCAAAACGAAGTCCATGGTGATCTGCTCCCACTTCCACTGAGGAATCTCAATGGACTGCAGCTTCCCCGCAGGACGCTGATGTTCCGACTTCACCTGCTGGCATACCAAGCAACGGGCAATGAAACGGCCAATATCCGCCTTCATCCCGCGCCACCAGTAGCCACGACGAAGGCCCCTGTACATCTTCGTGCCACCAGGATGCACTGTGTACCTCGAATGATGGGCCTCGTCCAAGATCTTCTGCTTCAACTCTGCGTCGTCAGGAATGCATACTCGACCTCTAAACCGCAGGATTCCGTCCTCGCGAATCTGGTAGTCCGGACGCTCGCCCCGGGCGACGCCTTCAGAGAGGACTAGAAAGTGAGGATCCTGCCCCTGAGCCGTGTGGATCTCGTCGAGAAGAACGGGCTGCACCACTAGCCTGGCCAAAAAGCCACCTGCAGGTGTCTCTCGAACGCTGATCCAGCAAGCGGCCTCCTCCAGAAGCCTCCAACGACGTACAGCCAAGTGGGCGGCCATGCCCAAGGGCTGCCTGCTGAGAGCATCGGCCACGACATTCGCCTTACCCGGATGGTAAGCGATGTCACAATCATAGTCCTTCAGAAACTCGACCCAACGTCTCTGACGCATGTTGAGCTCCGGCTGGGACTGCAAGTAAGTCATGCTCTTGTGATAAGTGAAGAGCTCGAACTCCTCGCCATAAAGGTAGTGCCTCCACATCTTCAGCGCAAAGATGATTGCTGCTAACTCTAAGTCGTGGGTGGGGTAATTCTGCTCATGGGGCTTCAACTGACGCGACGCGTAAGCCACAACCTTACCGTACTGCATCAGGACGCAACCCACACCCAGCCGCGATGCATCGGAGTAGACTGCGAATCCACCACTCCCAGACGGAATGGTAAGAACTGGCGCTGAGGTGAGCATTCGCTTCAACTCCAGGAAGCTCATCTCACAAGCTGGGGACCACTCGAACTGGACATCCTTTCGAGTCAGGCGGGTCAGAGGAACAGCTATCTTCAAGAAACCCTCGACAAACCTCCGATAATAACCCGCCAAGCCCAGGAAGCTCCGAATCTCTGTGGGGTTCGACGGTCGACGCCAATTCGACACGGCGAGCGTCTTGTCCGGGTCCACAGATATACCCTCGCCGAAACTTACATGGCCTAGGAAGGCCATACGCTCCAACCAAAACTCGCACTTACTGAACTTGGCGAACAACTGATGTCGGGCCAAAGTCTCCGAGACAGTGCGGAGATGGTCAGCGTGCTCCTCAAGACTCCTCGAGTACACCAGAATATCAGATCCATGAAGGCTACCGGCGCATTCGTCAACCCAAACGGCAGTACTCGGAACTCGTAGTGCCCATAACGGGTACGAAAGGCCGTCTTCGGAATATCTGACTCCCGGATCTTCAGCTGATAGTAGCCCGAACGGAGATCGATCTTAGAAAAGACACGCGCTCCCTGGAGCTGGTCAAACAGATCGTCAATCCGTGGCAAGGGGTACTTGTTCTTCACGGTCCGCTTGTTCAGCTGCCTGTAATCAATACAAAGACGCAGCGAACCGTCCTTCTTCTGAACAAACAAAACAGGGCTCCCCACGGAGAAACACTCGGACGTGCGAAGCCCTTCTCGAGCAACTCCTCCAACTGCTCCTTGAGCACCTTCAGCTCTGCTGGGGCCATCCGGTACGGAGCTCTTGAAATCGGCTCGGTCCCCGGAATTAGATTAATCTCAAACTCGATCGCGCGATCCGGCGGTAATCCTGGAAGATCATCGGGGAAAACCTCTGGATATTCTGCCACGATCGGAGTCTGACTGATATCTGCCCGCAGTGGTGCGTCCTCCTCAGCAATATACGCCAGAAAGCCCTCACATCCTCCCTGAAGGAGTCTCCACGCCTGGATAGATGACACAAACCCCAAAGGGGCTATGTCACGATCGCCCACGAACTGGAAAGACCTCCGACCCGGAAGGTTTAAAGACACCGACTTTGCAAAACAGTCGATGCTGGCGTGACTAGCTGAGAGCCAATCCATTCCCAGGATGGCATCGAAGTCCGTCATGGCGAGCTCTACCAACTCCACTGGAAACTCATGCTTCGCAATCACCACGGTACACCCTCGGTAAACAGAACGGAGGAGAATACGGTCTCCGACGGGCAATGATATCTCCAGCATAACATCAAGAGGGGCGGACGCCACTCCCTTCTGTCTCGCAAAAACGGGAGACACGAACTAGTGCGTGGCTCCGGAATCAAATAACACATATGCAGGGAGCTGGGAGATCAAAACAATACCTCGGACCACGCTACCCGAAGCCTGCGCCTCCTCGGCTGAAAGCGCTGCAACTCGACCCTGAACAAACTGCGGCTGAGGAGTAGGGGCACGCCTCGCAGGCTGCACTGGCTGCCTCCTCTGGTCAACTCGGCCACCCTGTGGCTGCTGCTGCTAGCATGGCTGCTGCTGGTGCGGCTGTTGCTGTAGCTGCTGCTGCTGCGGGGGCAGCACACGGGGTCGGCCAGCATCAGGGCAATTATATAAAATATGCCCGACGCGCTGACAATGGAAACAGCGCCGCTTCTCCGGTTGCCTGGCCTGGACTGGTACTGCCACAATGGGTGCTGGACCTCGCACTGGCACCACATCGACTGGAGTAGTGGCGGCCGCTGACTGATGAAACTGGGCCGCTTCTTCTTGCGATGTCCCTGGTCCTGGCTCTTGCGGGGTCTCTGGTCTGCAGAAGGGGTTGGAAGCCCCAAAGGGACCCCAAGGTCTCGCTCGACTGTCTTCGCACGAGACACCAAGTCTGAGTACCTCGTGAACGCCTGAGAGGTGACATGCACCCGGATGGTGCTAATGAGACCCATCTCGAAACGACGGCATCGCGTCTCCTCATCCATCACCAAGGCGGGGGCGAACCTGGAAAGCCTCATGAAGCGTGTGGAGTAGTCAGCGACTGACATGGAGCCCTGCGTCAGCTGCTCGAACTCTCGCATCACGATCTGGCGTGTCAAAAACGGGAAGTACTCCTCCAGAAAGTACCTCCGAAACCCAGCCCATAGTAGTCGCTCCACTCCCTCGGGGATGTCCACCGATCAGGTAGCCCACCAGTCGGCGGCGCTACCCTTCAGCATGAAGGTGGCCAGGGAGACACGCTGGCGGTCGGTGCAGTGCATGGTCGAGAAGATCTTGTCCAGCTCCATCAACCAACGCTCAGGGGCAAGGGGGCCCGACGTCTGGCCATGGAACTCGGGAGGGTGGAGCTTCAGAAAGGCAGTGAGGCCGCTCTGATGCACCCATGCTGCAGCCTCTAGCTCCACCTCCCTCTCCAGGGGATCCTGAACTCCCACCACCGGAATCACCACGGGGACAGGGGGTACGTCGGGCACCACCGGTGGATCTGCCACCAAGGGGACCTGTGGAACTGCCTCGCGGGCCGCCCGCAGCTCCTGGATCTCTCGTGCCTGATCAGTTAACGCCCTAGTCTGGGCCTCCAGTGCCCTAGTCTGAGTCTCCACCAGATCTGCGCCTGCCTGCGCTGCCCTGCCTGCCTGCCAGCCAACCCGGGACAGCCCTACCTCCTCTCCGACGGCCACCAATAGCCTCCAACCGCCACCAACCGCCACCCACAGCCACCCCCACTCAAAAACACCCTCCTAACAATCATCTAAACATGGAAAAGAAAGAAAGAAACCTT
This sequence comes from Acorus gramineus, assembly GCA_030737835.1. Lineage (NCBI taxonomy): Eukaryota > Viridiplantae > Streptophyta > Magnoliopsida > Acorales > Acoraceae > Acorus > Acorus gramineus. Next base: position 24,794,513 of record CM060847.1, read on the forward strand.
ACCCAAGGAAGGAAGGGAAGGAAGGGAAGATCGGTTGCTCTTCGCGCACCAAAACACCTCCTCCAAGGCCACCAGCACCAAGATCTCCCAAAGCCCAAAAACCAGCTGAAATCAGAGGAGAAAAGAGAGCGTGAGAAGGGGTCACGCATGTGGGAACTCGAATCCGAGACCACCGGAAGGTAGATCGGGAGCTCACCTATCCTTTCTCTTCTTAGGGTTTTTGATTTCAACCTCCTTAGCTAGGTCAAAAATGAGGTTTAAAGAGAGGGAAGAGAGAGAAATCTTGGTGGAGAAGATGATGAATAGTGGGGGGAGATATTTTAGCTTCACTTATAAGTCAACCCCCACTTGGATTAGGCTAAACTAGGTTTAGGCTAGGATTAATTAGGTTTAAGTGTGGTTTGACCCTAGTCAACCCAACCACACAAAAAGCCAAAAACATTTGACCAAGTCATGGGCCCCACCTTGACCAAGTCAAGTCTCCCAATGACTTCTCGCTCGGTCAAAACCCGGATACGCTTCGGAACTGTGAAATTCTGAAACGTTACCAGAATTCGATGAAACTTTCGTGAGTGGCTTGGAATGGCACCAGGACACATAATATGCAGTTAGATTTTCAATCGGAGCCCTCAACCTCAGGGTGATAGCTAAAAGCCCGAAATTTTAGCGATTTCGATCGAAAAACGAAAAAACCCGAAAAACTGCCAGAATGTTCCAATGGTTACCAGAAGGTTAAAAGTGACACATATATAACATTCTTCCCCCCTTAGGAAATTTTGTCCTCAAAATAATACAAAAACATCTAGGAAGGGAAGAGATGCGGATACGCGTCACGCAAGGCGTCCTCGAGCTCTCAAGTGGCCTTGGCACCGGAACGGTGCTGCCATCGCACCTTGACCAGCTGGACGGTCTTGGTGCGGAGCCTCTTCTCGAGCAGGATTGTGGACATAACACCGCGGCCATGGGACAAGGATGACGTCGTGGGCATGAACCAGCTGTGGGGGAAAGGCTACATGATAAGCCACTTCCCTCATCCACTCAATGACGAGAAATGGTCCCATTAAAGAGCAAACTCAGCTTGCCCCGAACGTCGAAACAGAGGGTGCCCCTTAACCAGGACACCTTCTTGAAAATATGATCGCCAAACCCAAAGGTAAGCCCCTGGCGACGATGACCTGGGTAGCCTTCTGTCGGTTCTGGGAGGTGCAGATGTACACACGAACCAACCTGGCCACCGCAAGGTCAAACAACTAACTTATGGCCCCTCCAACTGGCGCTCCACAACCGTCCCAACACAAGGGAGGTATGAAATTGCGCCTGTAGAGTGCCTTTCACAGATCCATCTGGGTGCTCGAATGGCAGTCGCTTGCAAGCATACCCCAACTAATGGGTGGTGCCTCACCCAACTGCCCTCATCATCGAGCACGCAGGCACATAGCATGTCCTCCAAGGTCTGAATCATCCTCTTTGACTGGCTGTCCATCGGCGATGAAACGCTATACTTAAAAGGAGGCTCGCGCCAAAGGCTGCGCCACAACCTCAAGTAACCCTTGCGTCTCAACCAAAAATAGCGCCGACTGGAGTGCCATGAAGACGAACAATCGCGAAGGTGAAAACCCACGTCAAGGCGTCCAGAGACTCCACCAGTCGGATAGGGAGGAAAGCACGGACTTAGTCAGTCGGTCAATGATCACCTAGATGGCGTCGTGACCCGAACGTGACATTAGCGAGTCCGCAACAATCCCTGATAACCCACTCCCACGTCCACTGAGGAATCTCGATGGACTGACGCGTTCCAACGCGATGATGATTATCGAACTTGCCTGAGGCATGCAAACCTGGGGAAAACAAGGTCACCCACATCACCTTTTCATCACACCACAGCAATCGCAATGAAGACTACCTCAAAGTAGTCCACGAAAGCCCAATAAAACTTTTGAGATCCACGAAGGCATCCGGCGCATTCGTCAACCCCGACGGCAGTACTTAAAACTCGTAGTGTCTGAACGGTCACGAAAGGCCATCTACGGGATGTCCAACTCTCGGATCTCTGACTTGCGGTACCCTTGTGCGAAGATCAATCTAACAGCAGACACTCGCTCCCAGAGCTGGTCAAATAGATCATCGATTCGCGGCAAAGGTAATTGATCTCCAACCTCCACGGGGAGATAAAAACAACACCACGAACAATTAAGTTCAGATTCTGCTCCTCGAGCATGGCTGGCGCTCATGATAACACTTACACACTAGGTAAGCCGCTCAACCGCACTTAATCCACAAGACACGCAATAAGGGGTCGTCGAACCTCGACAATGCCTATGCGACGTCATCTATCTGATAAGGCGGTTGAGTCCCATCATGAACGCTAGCATCGCGTCTCCTTATTTACGACCAATGTGGGGCAAAACGCGACAGTATCCACAACTGTGATCACATGCCGCCAGAGATAGGCCGCTCATCTACAACCATTGGAACTCCGGCATCCTGCACTCCATGGGCAGATTCATCACAGGGAGTCCACGCTCTCGACATCATTTAGCAGCATTCTCCGGTGTGGCCTCTACCTGGTAGCCTCCCCAGCCCGCTATCTCTGCCATATGGGCGCACCAACAAGCACAGCATCTGGGAGCACCTCACACGGCTCTGGCCTCAACCGGGCAGCTACAACACACAATGATATATCGAAGCGACTCCAGGTGTCACTATGGAACCCTGTCCACTAGCGATCGCCTGCCAAGCTGCTATAGGATGCACCCAATCTCGATCGTACACATCACCACTCGCTACAGCACCTTCCAGGTGAGAGGGAAAAATCCACCATCAATTTGATGCTTCTAAGGTATTCCTTGACTGGGAAAAGAAACCTTGGCAGGGCACCATGAGGTCCCGATATAGATTCTTTTACCTAATCACTATTAGTGCACTTCGTGCTCACAAGGAAAATTGATAGTTAGACCATCCCCTACAAAAGTCAATGTTGAGTCACCAACATTTTTGCAAAGAATCCAAGGGGATATATGTGGCCCAATGCACCCCTCATGTGGACCATTCAAGTATTTTATGGTATTGATAGACGCATCTGCTAGATGGTCGCATGTTTGTCTATTATCCACTCGGAATGCTGCATTTGGAAGACTACTTGCTCAGATAATCCGATTACAGTCTCATTTTTTGGATTATCCTATAAAGTCAATACGCCTTGATGGAACTGGTGAATTCACATCGAAAACTTTTAACGACTATTGTATGTCGCATGGCATCGATGTTGAACACCCTATTGCTCCTGTGCACACCCAAAATGGATTAGTTGAATCATTTATTAAGCATCTTCAGCTAATTGCACGTCCTATGCTTTTGAGGACAAAATTACCCGTTTCAGCTTGGGGTCACGCTATATTGCATGCAGCAGCATTAGTTCACCTTCGGCCAACTACTTATCATCAATATTCCCCTTTACAGCTCGTACTGGGTCATCAACCAAATATTTCACATCTTCAAATTTTTTGTTGTTCTGTACAAGTTCCTATTGCCCTTACGCAACAAACTAAAATGGGACCTCAACGTCGATTGGGAATTTATGTAGGTTTTGATTCTCCTTCTATTATAAGATATCTTGAACCATTGACAAGGGATGTTTTTACCGCTCGATTTGCGGATTTTCATTTTGATGAGACAATATTCCCGTCGTTAGGGGGAGAAAATACGTCGCTAGAAGAACGACGTGAACTTACATGGCAAACTCCATCTTTGTCTCATCTTGATCCTCGCACTAATCAATGTAAAACTGAAGTGCAAAGAATCACCCATCTTCAAAGAATTGCGCATCAATTGCCAGATGCATTCAATGATGCAACAAAAGCGATGAAATCACATATTCCAGCTGCTAATACTCCAGCTCGAATTAATGTTCCAATAGGAAAAAATGCTAATATGCCGGCTAATGAATCAACAAAAACACGCCTGAAGCGTGGAGGACCTATAGGCTCAAAAGATTCAGCTCCCTGAAGGAGAAAAACAATGAAGAATAATTCTCTAGAAGAGTATGAAATACTTGAAAGACCCACAATAATAACTCCTACAAAGGAAGAAGCCCCTGAAGTGACACAAGTCCCAGAAGAGACTGACGTCCCTGAAGTGACGCCCGTGCATGAAGAACAAGTACATGGAAATGAAGAAATTTCCATAAATTATGCAAATTCACAAATATTGTGGGATCGAAAGCAAGTGCTTGTTGATGATATATTTTCATTTGCAGTAGCTATAGAAATCATTTCAGATAATGATTTACAACGACGTTCAGTGGATGAATGCAGACAAAAAAATTGTTGGCCACAACAGAAAGCTGCTTGCAAAACACCAAGTATTTGGACCAGTAGTCCTAACCCCTGAAGGTGTTAAACCAGTAGGATGTAAATGGGTGTTTGCGAGAAAACGAAATGAAAGAAACGAGATTGTTAGATACAAAGCTCGTCTTGTGGCACAGAGTTTCCTATAGAGACCTGGGATAGATTTTGAAGAGACATATTCTCCTGTGATGGACACAATCACATTTCGGTATTTAATTAGTCTTGTAGTCTCATAAGGACTTGACATGCAGCTAATGGATGTGGTTACTGCATATTTATATGGAAAATTAGATACCGACATTTATATGAAGGTTCCTGGAGGACTAAAATTGCCTAAAGAAAAATCACGAAACATGTACTCAATCAAGCTAAGGCGATCCTTGTATGGATTAAAGCAATCTGGACGAATGTGGTATAACCATTTTAGTGAGTATTTAATAAAAGAAGGATATGTCAATGATCCAATATGCCCCTGTGTATTTATTAAGAAAACGGAACTCGGATTTACCATTATTGGAGTATATGTTGATGATATTAATCTAATTGGGACTCCTGAAGAGCTCGAAAAGGCTTCCGAATATCTGAAAAAGGAGTTTGAAATGAAAGATCTTGAAAAAACAAGATACTGTCTCGGCTTGCAAATTGAGCAAAGTTCAAATGGGATACTTGTTCATCAAACAACATATGTTGAAAAAATCCTGAAGCGTTTTAATATGGACAAATGTCATCCATTAAGTACTCCAATGGTAGTAAGGTTACTTGACCCAAAGAAAGACCCTTTTCGTCCAAAAGAAGATACTGAAAATCTTCTTGGTCCTGAAGTATCATATCTTAGTGCAATTGGTGCCTTATTATATTTGGCCCAATGCACTAGACCTGACATTGCATTTTCAGTTAATTTATTGGCCAGATTTAGCTCTGCACCAACTTGAAGGCATTGGAATGGTGTGAAGCACATTTTTCATTATCTTCGTGGAACATCAGACATGGGTCTATTCTATGCAAAGGATTCCAAAAATGGTACACAACTAAAGGGTTATGCAGATTCAGAATATCTTTTCAGATCCTCACAAGGCTCGCTCACAAACAGGCTATGTGTCACGCCCCAGGGCGGCCGTCCCCGAGACGTGACAATAATAAATATCAGCTATCAATACCTGAGGTCAATAAGGACACCAACAACAATACACAAGGCGGCAAAGCAAGATAATGATAACTGACTGAAAAGCGGAAGCATAATATATAACAATGTCTGTAAATCAAAAACATTATTACAGACCCGAATACACAATCAATGTCCTGTGAAAGCCAAGTCTAGACCAAAGAAAATACAACCTGTGCCACATGCACGATTTACAAAGCATAAAATGACTCTAGAAATGCTGACAGCCTCGCACACGCCACCCGCCGACAGAACGCTCCACGCCCATAAGACCACGCCACAGGAAGCTCCAGCTCCACGCCCAACACTGCCCCTGAAAAGAAACATGATGCGAGGGGTGAGCTACAAGCTCAGTGAGTGGCTGAAAACCAATCACCATTCTACAGTTCAATACATAATCAATTCCCTTTTTCAAGGAAAAACATGGGTAGAAACCCAATGGATAACAGGGTCACGCGGCAGCGCGACCAACCTCACCCCCACCCTCACTCCCGGAGGGAGTCTTTTGGGACTTATGGGGAGAGACCATACCGTCAGTCGAAGAGACCCGGATTTACTGGTCTAGAGACCATACCGTCGGTCGAAGAGACCCGGATTTACTAGTCTACTCAACACTACTAGATCATCTACATCTAGATAATCGCCCAACGATGTCCTTGAACATCGATTCAAGACCGGACCCAACAACTATGGGAACGGTCGAACAACGAATGGGTCACGCGGCGATTATCTTCACCTCATCCTTACCCTCACTCCTGGAGGGAGACTCTTGGGACTTATGGAAGAGAGAACGATTCCCACGCTCGTAACATCATTCGTTAACCCTCTCCCGGGTAGTATCTACAACCCGATCTCCTCAACTCACCGCTCTACACCCTTGGTCCGCCAGTAGCCCTTTCCCACCCTCGTGGCCTCCACCTAGTCCACTCCCACCATCCGTACTGTCCGACACATCGGAGGTACCTACGGACGGGAGCCCTCTGTCAGGTACAGCCAACGCCGGGGAGTTCCTACATCAGATCCAACGAAGGGGAGAACGATCCCATGTTCGCAAAGCGAAACCCAATGGAAAACAACCACTCTCGATACTCGCTTATCGAGATATCACACACATGCATAACCACAACCAACACATTCATATTAACCTCAAAGTAGTCATAGTCCCTAAACGGGAGTAACTACACAAGCTAGTGGGTCGTAACATCGCCGATCCACCCCACGCTCACCCTTTAGGGGTGTCATGGGTCTTTTGGGACAGACTAGACCGCTCTCCACCCCTGGTCCACCCGGTAGCCCTTTCCCACCCTCGTAGCCTCGACCTAGTCCACTCCAACTACCAGTACTGTCCGAACACATCGGAGGTACCTACGGACGGGAGCCCTCTGACAGGTATAGCCAACGCCGGGGAGTTCCTACCTCGGATCCAACCAAAAGGAGAAGACAGCCTACTCACGCGCGTATGATCCTGTTGGATCCGTCGACAACGATTTCTAACACTACTAATGTCATGAATTCTCAAGAATTCCTCCAGGGCGCATAACTAAGATGCGGGGAAACATATATTATAACAACAAGGTTATAATATTCTCTAAAGCATGCTTACAACAATATAATCACATAATCCCATCTTGATTTAAATAAATTAAACTAAATGGGAACATGCATAGGTCAAGGCTTTCCTAGCATGAAACATGGTGTCAGGATGCATTTCCCTAGCATACAAGGTCTAATGTGGCATGGTTATATCATAGCAAAACATGCATAGATCAATGCTTTTAAGTATAGGACATGGTGTCCAGGCATGTACGGCCGCTATACATGATGTATGAGTGCATATCCCTAGCATACGAGTCTAGGGTGGCATGCATAGTATTTACATATTATAGCTAGGGGGCCCCATCGATGCGCGACGCGCGTCTATGCGGGTCAAGCGCATCCCTAGAGAGGGGGGGGATTGGAATCGAACCCCTCACTTTATAACCCGGGACCTCGCGCATCCCATCCGACGAGATCTGCAAGGTAGGGGCATCGAATTTGGTGAGTAACAACACAATTTACACATAGAAATCATTAGAAATACCCAATACTCGGATAAGCATACATACGGGCTCGCACGCATGCGAGCAGGCACGTACGCACGCGAGTCCGGGTGCCCCGACACCTACCCGAACCCTCGGGCAGCCACACGCATGGCCCCCCGCACGCGCACGCACGAATGCGCACGCACGCACGCACCCCAGCACCCTCGGCGCACTGCGCGTCCAGCCCACGCGCCCTCGCGTAGCACCCCGCGCATGCCCCAGCACGTCCACGCACGGGCGCGCGCACACTGGTCCCCAGCCCCGCGCCCAGGCACATGCCCAGGCGCACTGCCCTGCGCGCACTCCCGCGCACCCCCGCTCGCGCCAGCTCCCGCGCGCACCCGCGCGCGTCTGCGCGCCCGCCAGCGCCTGCCTGCGCCCGCCTGCGCGCAGACTGCCCCCAACGCGCGCCCACCTTGCCCTAACCCCTTTTTAACCCTCCCCAACCCCTCACACACACCCTAACCCCTATGCATAGCATGCATGACTTCCCCAACAGCCCCTTAAGCCATGAAAACCAAGAAAAGAAGAGGAAGAGCTCACCTTGGGAGGGGGAACGAAAGGGGGAGGTTCGGGGGCCCTCGACGCACCCGCAACCACCTCAACCACCACCACCACCCCAGCCCTCCTCAGCCCTCCTATGGCTGCAAATCAGGGGGGGGGGAATCCATGCAAAGGTGCTTGAGAGAGAGGGGAACAAACAACAACAACACATAAGCGCAACCTTCTCTTCTTCCATCACCTCCTCCTTCTCATAGAGACATAAACACAAACACTTGGGGGGCTTTGTGTGAGCAAGAGAGAAAGGGAGCTCAAGATGTAGGCGTGGAAGTGAGAGGGAGAGAGAGAGAGAGGAGATATTTGTTGCACACAAATATCTAAAAAGGATGGAAATGACCTAGTCGCCCTTTGACTAGAAATTCTGTGCAAGCTTCACTGGAACAGCCATAACTTCCTCGATATAGCTCCGAATTGCACAATTCCAAGTCCGTTGGAAAGCCAAGAAGATTATCTACAACTTTCATGTTCATGCCAAGATCAAATAATCTCTCCAGATATTCCGAAATTAGAGCTAAACATAGAACAGGGCTGCTGCCAGAATTTCCATCCCCGGGGTATACTTGGAAAAATACCCATAACTTTTACTACAAGAATCCAGTTGATCTAATTCCACTTCTATACGAAAGCTAACTCAAAACTGGACATCTCATAATAAAATCATATTTAAACCTCTTCATCTTGGATTTTAACAAAATCAAATCCAAATACCGAATTAGGAATACATAACTTCTAGAAAAAAATTATGTACCCAAATTTTTCAATCAGAGTGCTCCAAATGACACAGGCACAACATATATAGCTCGCCAAAGATGACAAATATGCTGAGGAGGAGTGCTGAGACCTGGAGGTGGTTGCATATAAACAACCTCAGATAAATCACCATGAAGAAAAGCATTCTTCACGTCCATCTGAAAGAGAGGCCAGCGACGAACAGCAGCAACGGCGAGAAGGGTGCGAACAGTAGTCATCTGAGCAACAGGAGCAAAGGTCTCCTCATAGTCAATGCCATACTCCTGAGTGAAACCTCTGGCAACAAGACGAGCCTTATGTCGTTCAATGGAACCATCAGGGCGATGCTTGATCTTGAAAATCCACTTGCAGCTGATAGGGGTAACACCATCCGGAAGGGGAACAACATCCCAGGTCTGTGTCTGCTCAAACGCCTGAAACTCCTCAACCATGGCCTGCTGCCACTCAGGGTACTCGACTGCCTCTCGATAAGATCGGGGCTCACGGTGGGCATGTATAGCGGTGAGATAGGCCTGGAATTCTGGAGAATAGATACTCACTGATGCAAAGCCAAATCGGTCAGGTGATCCAGAGTCAAAACTGAAGCGATCAGGCGGATGACGCTCACGCTGAGGGTAGCGAGTCAAGGGACGAGGATCCACATCAGAGGGAGGTGTGTTAGCCGTGGAAGATGGAGTACCAGCGGAGTCATCTACGGAAGGAGCAAGAGGAGACACAATAGGAGGAGAACAGGGAGGACCATGGGAGTTGGCTGCAGGAGTGTGAAGAGGAGACGAAGAACCAGAAGAGTCAGCAGTGGGAATGCCAAGATGAGACTCAGGGAGAACAGAACTAGGAGTGGGCTCAAGCAAAACAGACGGCCCGAGAAGAGGTAGAGACTCAATAGGAGAGGCCTGAACAGGAGAAGGCACCGGAGGAGAGGAGGCAGTGGGTGTAGAAGAAAAATAGGGAACATCTTCGACAAATGACACATGACGAGCTATCCAAAAACGATCTCCAATAGGATCGTAGCAGCGATATCCCTTGTGTTCGAAACTAATCCCCAAGAATACACACTTAACTGACCGAGAAGCCAACTTAGTGCGTTGATGAGGGAGAAGCACGAAACAAGTACATCCAAAAGTGCGAAGTCTGCTATAATCAGGTTTGGAGGAGTAAAGGCGCTCATGAGGAGTCATACCGGAGAGGACAGAAGAGGGAGTGATATTGATAAGATGAACAGATAGAAGAGCAGCCTCAGCCCAGTATGTGCTAGGGACTGAAGAAGAAAGTAAGAGGGAACGAGCGGTCTCAAGAATATGGCGATGTTTTCTTTCAGCAACACCATTCTGCTCATGAGTATAAGGACATGATTGCTGAAAGAGAGTGCCATGAGATTGAAGAAGAGAACGCATCGTGGAAGAAATATATTCTCGAGCACAATCAGACCTAAAGATTTTGATACGAGTCTGAAATTAGGTGTGAATCATAGTGGTAAAGACCCCATATATCTTTGGGACCTCAGATCGATGACGCAATAAATAAATCCAGGTAAAGCGAGAATAGTCATCAATAAAACTGATATAATACGAAAAACCACTCTTTGACGTGATATGAGAAGGACCCCAGATATCAGAATGAACAAGCTCAAATGGACTAGAGGACTGATGATTACTAGAATGAAATGAGTAGCAACAGGTTTGGCTAATTTACAGCCCTCACAAACAGAAAGAGGAGAGAAAGAAACATGACCTAAATCACCAGACTTAATAAGGTCTTTAAGACGAGATTCAGAAACATGACCTAACCTCTTATGCCACAAGTCAGTATCAGAGGTGACAGTGCCACAGAAAACTGAGGGATCAGGTACAGGAAGATAAAGATACTCCACATAATACAGTCCGCCAATCCGACGACCAACACCAATCCTCTGCCCTGAACGTGGATCCTGCACAGAACACCCAGAAGAGGTAAATGTAATGGTGAATCCAGAATCACACAATCTACTAATAGACACAAGATTCATGCAAAGCTCAGGAGCATGCAAAACAAATGGTAATGAAAGGCGGCCAGTAGGGTGGGATGTGGTGGTGATCGATCCACACTGCGTGATGACTAAAGAAGAGCCATTAGCAGTATGAATCGAAGGAGGTGTGAGGGTGCAGGTGAGCATGCAGTGAGGATAGAACTATCAGGAGTCATGTGATGTGAGGCACCCGAATCAAAAATCCAATAAGCAGGAGTACCCATAGTAGAAGATAAGGCAAAGGGAGTAGAAGCACCAGAAATTGACTGCTGCAGAATCAAGTGGTCTAGGCGTTGACTGATCTGGACAAACATATCCGAGTGTGACTGAATGGAGGCAATCGAAGTAGCAATCATAGCGGCAATAGGAGGAAGATGATGTCCTCGACCTTTCGATTGATAACACTGCTTAGAAGGTCGTTGTCTTTTCGTAGCAAGAGCGACCCCCAAGATGCCCTCATAGATAAATGACGAAGTAGACTGACGAGATACCTTCGAAGCCGCCGGTGTCGGAAGAGTAGGGTTGCCGTTGGTTTCTGACATTGTGCAGAACCACTCGGATGAGGATCAGAAGCAGACGAGGACGTAGAGCACGAAAAATCGAGCAAAATGGACTCCTGGATCACCTTAATCGGACTTTCAGAGAGAAAGTTATAACCGATTTAGTGATTCAGAGTCTCAAGGAGGTGGCGGAGGTGGCGGCGAGCGGCCGGTGGCAGCAGGGGGCGGCCGGAGCTGACCTGAGGTCGGACTCGGGTCGGGTGTCGGGCCGGGTTCGCGGATCCGGGCCGCTGGGCAGGGTCCGGGTCAGGTCGCTGGGCAGCGCCCGGGTCGGGCCGGGTTCGCTGGGCAGGGTCCCGGTCGGGTCGCTGGGCAGGGTCCGGGTCGGATCGCTGGGCAGGGTCCGGGTGGGGTGTCGGGTCAGGCGCTCGAGACGATCCGGAACACTCAATACAGGCTGGCATGAGCTGTCCCAGCAAATCCCGGGAAATCCGGGCAGGATCACCGGATCAGTGCCCGGGCAGATTTGTCGGGCACGACAAATCCCGGGTAATCCGGGCAGGGTCAAACGCGGCAGGGCGCAGCCGGGCATTGGGCAGGGCACGCTGCAGGGCTGGGCGCGGCAGGGTGCGACGCGGCAGGGCACGGCGCGGCAGGGCGCGCGGCAGGGCACCGGGCAGGGCAGGGCGCGGCGCGGCATGGCACGGCGCGGCAAGGCACGACGCGGCAGGGCGCAGCAGGGCGCAGCAGGGCGCGCGGCAGGGCATCGGGCTGAGCTGGGCGCGGCAGGGCAGGGCGGCGCACGTCTGCGGCAGCGGCAGGGGCGGCGACGGCAGCGGCAGGGGCACGACGGCGACGGCAGGGGCACGACGGCGACGGCCAAGGATTTCAAAAAAAAAGAAAAAAAAACTAGGGTTTTTTAATTTCTAGCTCTGATACCATGTTAGAATGAGAGAATAAAATAATGGGAATCCTTGTATTCCATTTAGGGTGTAATCCCTTTATATGTACAAGTATCTAGGAGTTACACGTGTAATACACTACACACATTATAAGATAACAGGGGATAAGTGAGTAAATAAATGGTTAGATAGACAATTTATCATGCCTGTTATTAAAAAATGAGGATAATTAAAGTGATCATAATTGTCCCATTTAAAATAAAAATAGAGATATTTTTTCCATCTAAACTTCATAGTAAAATTCAATAACTGTTTTTAATCCTAATTTTGGCATGGTGAAAAAGGACATAATTGATAAGATTTTTTATCCTCTAAAATAAGGATAATTTGTTATCAAAATCTTATCCCCTTGTCAAACTACTCCTACATGTGTAACTTAAATGAATAATGAAATAATTTTTTTATTTAAATAGTAATTATCAAATGGATAATGTTACATACGGCCTTTTTTCCAACCCCAATTCCAGTTTACATGTGTTTTGAATTTTAAAAAAAAATATCATACGCCATGTAATGAGGTACATGGTTTTATAAATAAAAAATTAAACATATGCTCCAATGAATTGCATTGATGCATTTATAAAAAAAAATGTGAAAATTTTCTATCAAAACATATACCTTATGAATGTGAATATATGTTCAGGTGATTTTATATCAACACATATGGGACTGGAATTGAGATTGAAAAAAAAAACTTTGTAACAACACTCAATGCTTAAGATCGTTCACGTATACATGCACATTGTGGGTGTGTAAATTGAATTAAACAAAATCACTATTTCAACCAATTAATTAATCACCCATCATTATATTAATTAGACCATACATTAATCAAAAGTGACCAGGCTATTAGAAATACAAGCCCGACTATAACAACACGAACCCTCTTATGCTGATTATGCTAACATTTAATTTTTGTAAAGCACCTTTGAGACATATTTGGGATCCGAGTTAACCATATGAAACCTTTATTTTTTAGTTATCTTTCATACAAAATTGGTTTTGCATCATGAAGCTATATTGGAAAAGTTATAGTTGTTCTACCATTTCTGTCCCTCGAAGAAGAAAACGCAATGTCTTTCGCTTGTCACTGTTTTTTGCATAGTTGGAGGCTTCTTCTGATCTAGACCTAAACATAGAAGTTGTAGATATTTTCATCCGCTTTCCAACAGAAGTTGTATCATCTAAAGTGCAAAAAACTATATTGAGAGCTAGTATATTCGCTTATTGACTTAAGCATCAGAGTCTCCTTAGCTAACACCACAATAGTGTCCCATCGATCTTGTGAGTGCAAAATCCGTATTCGGTTGAATCTTCACCCGATAAAGAGGCCCCACTTGCTTACATTGATTGGAGGGGGGAATTTACCTCTTCAATATAAATTCAGTTCTAATGGATTCCACAAAACCTGGATATAAATGACCATACTAAGAGATGACTAATCGCTAGCAAGAAAGAGAACCAGAATGACTAACAAACTAACACTTTCCCCGACCTTTTTAGAACTCCTAATTCTTTATGTCAAGCATGCTTAAATTCATTTTCTCCCCCCAAAATTTAATGGGTCTTATTACACTTAGTTTTTTTTACAGTTCAAAATACAGTCCTATATACCTTTTTAGAAATCCAGTGAAGCATATACCTCATTAGACAATGTATATATTTTGTTAAATTTTTTCTTACGCTTAGTAAAAATAGGTTCATTTAATTTGTGAGAGCGATTTACACTTTTTATTAAAGCATATACCTTATTAAATGATGTATACTATTTTTTTAAAAATAAAAGTATGTGTGATCTGAGTTTTGATTGATAAATTTAACTAAGTCTAACATTTTTCAAATTTAATACTTGTCAACTACTTCTTGGACCAAATGAGTCCCACAGAACTCAACAAGATATACATAATTACATGGATACGACCAGCCTTAGGTCCTGTGGATTGCCAATATCTATGCTCTCTCTATTCAGAATATTCTAGCATTAGTAAAGTTGTACATAGTTCTGCGTCCCTTTCATAGTGACCTATCTCAAAATGCTAATAATAATAAAAATATAAAAAAAAAATCCTTTGAACCACTCTTTAACTCACACCTGTAGGGCTGTATCAGTTTCTGTTCTAAAACAAAAACAAACAACACAAACAGTCACAGACGGGTTTTAATTTTCCTCCTGTCTATAGCCCACAATTCAATAATGGGTGAATTGCCCTGTTAGCCCTGGACTAAACTCCCTATTATTCTTGTGTCCCCAACTTTTGAAACATTTTTTTTTGTACCCCTGCAGAATGTAGACCATATCACTTTTTAAAAACCCAATTTTACCCCCTCTTCAAAACTCACACCCAATGTCATCACCTCTTCTTCTTTTTCTTCTTCCCCATAGCACCCCTCGCTTCCCCCCCCCCCCCCCCCCAAATCAGCCGCTGCAGCTCCCCTTCCACATCCCGGCCATCGGCACCCCGCTTTCATATCCCAGCCGTAGGTGCCCCTCTTCCACATCCTGACCATCGTCATCACCAGTTACAGATTATAAACCATCATTTACATATTCTAAACAACCATTTACAAAACTGAAATAATTTAATGATAAAAACCACCAAGAACAGAACCTATCAATTCAAAAATACCCACATTACATTCTAATGTAACAACTACAACATGATAAACATAACTACAACTTAATAAAACATAAATACAACATTACTTCAATTTTTATAACGAGAAGGCATGGTAAAGTAATATCTTAGACAATGAAATGTAGCAGGAGTTCAGTTGAGTTATATTATCAATGTTCTAAAAATCCCGCCTAGGCCTAGGCGGTCTCAGCCCGCAACGCTTAGCGCCTAACCGTTTTTTTAATTAATCCCCAGTTGACTAATAAGTTATTAAGTCACCTTATATATTATACATATTTAATTAATTTTTTATGCTATCCCTATTATGCTTATATTATTAATTTTATTTTGATGTTATTTTGTTATTATTTTATAGTGTAAAATCATTACATATATATCATGTATATGTATATGTATTATATTTATGATTATAAAAAGTGATTTATTAATCCCAGGTTAATCCCCGCCTAGCCAATTAATCCCTAGCCCCTCCTCAACTGTCCGACTAGCGCCTAGCGCTTTTTACAACATTGATATTGATAAATGAGTGATAAAGTCATGCGAGATGAGAGATAACATAAATTCATTTAAGTGGTAATGACAAATTATGTAAAGCAAACCAATGACTATAAATACCAGTGATTAGAAATATTAAGATAACATTTATGGTAACATCTATGACTAGGCTTATAGAAATGTACTAAGAATCACATTATATAAGGCCATTTACAGAAAATTCACTATTATTTTCGTATTTTAAACAACCATTTACAGAAACGAAACAACTCAATTACAAAAACCACCAAAAACATAACCTATCAATTCAAAAAATACTCACATTACATACCTAATGTAACAACTACTATTTACATAATTGTAATTACCATTAACAAAAAAGAAACAATCCAATTACATAATTGTTTTACATCATTAAAAACGGTAGATATACTGATCTAATTTTTTTTTTCACTCTTCTATATTCCCAAAATCGAAATCCTCTTCACCCCAATGGCGTAGTTATTTGTTCGAAAATGAGAATTAGTAGTCCTGCATAGCTAGAATTTTCATATAAGAGTATTGAAAGAAAAAAAAGGAATTTTAAAAAAAATGAACAAAAGCATGACTTTACCATGCGTTTTCTTAGTAAAAACTGAAGTTATGTTGTATTTATGTTTATCGATTGTAGTTATGTTTAACATGTTATAGTTATGTTGTAGTAGTTACATTATTGGATATGTAATGTAGGTATTTTTTTTTAATTGATAGGTTCAATTGTTTGTGGTCTTTGTAATTGGATTATTTTAGTTTTGTAAATAGTTGTTTAAATTATGTAAATGATAGTTTATATTTTGTAACTAAAAAAGACGACGGCCAGGATGTAGAAGGGGAGCGCCGATAGCGGGGATGTGGAAGGGGGGCGGCAGCCAGCTGATTTTAAGATGGCGACCGGTGATTTGGGGGAAGAAGGAAATGAAGAAGAAGAAGAAGAAGAAGAGGTGATGATATTTGGGTATGGGTTTTGAGGACAGATAAAATTGGGTTTATAAAAAGTCGCATAGTCTACATGGATACAGAAAAAATAGGTGTGGTCTGCAGGGGTACAAAAAAACATGTTTTGAAAGTTGGGGTACAGGAATAATGGAGGGTTTGGTCCATGGGTAATTGGGTAATTCACCCTTCAAAAATCCTTACATCCCCACCTCCTCAGATAAAAAGATAATCTCATTGAAGGAGGCGGCGCGTACAGAGAGAGAGAGAGAGAGAGAGAGAGAATGGAGACAGAGAAGGTGAACCTTGTCTTCCTCCCCAGCCCAGGCATGGGCCACGTGATATCAACGGTGGAGATGGCCCAGCTCCTCTGCTTCCGCTCCCCACGCATCTCCATCACCGTCTTTACCATGCGCCACCACCGTAAACCCTCCCTCACCTCCCTCACCTCCTCCTACATCTCCTCCATCACCTCCCCCAACATAACCTTCATCGACCTCCCCTACCCCTCCGACTTCCACGTCGACCCAACCCAAAACGGCGAGACCATCATCTCCCTCTACATCCAGTCCCACATACCCCTCATCAAACAATCCATACAGAACCTCAACCGTCCGATCTCCGCAATCATCATGGACCTCTTCTCCACTACCCTCATCGACTTGGCCGACGACTTCGGCGTGCCCGCCTACGTCTTCTTCACGTCCTGCGCGTCCTTCCTGGGTCTCATGCTCCACTTGCCTTCCTTCCACGGGACCGATTTCATGGACATGAAGAAGGACGGTCTGGCCGTGCCGACCCTCCCGGTCAAGTTAGACCCACTTGCGTTGCCATCTCCGATGCTCGACAAGACCAACGATGCGTACGAGTGGTACATGTACCACGGGCGGAGGTTCAAAGACCTCCGCGGCGTCATCGTCAACAGCTTCGTCGAGGTCGAGAGCCACGCATCGAATTCGTTGTCGGCGGCGCGAGCGCCGCCCGTGTTCATGGTGGGACCGATCATCGACGTGCATCCGCGTCGACAAGAGAGGAGGCATGAATGCATGGAGTGGCTCGACGGACAGCCGAAGAATTCGGTGGTGTTCCTCTGTTTCGGTAGCATGGGCGCGGTCAGCGCGGAACAGGCGAAGGAGATTGCGCGCGCGCTCGAGGGGTGCGGGTATGGGTTCCTGTGGGCGGTGCGCGTTCACGATAAGGTGGAGAGGTTTGGGTTGTCGTTGGAGGCAGATGCGGATGCGGAGATGGAGTCGCTGTTTCCAGAGGGGTTCGTGGAGAGGACGGGCAAGAGGGGGATGGTTTTGAAGGGGTGGGTGCCGCAGAAGGAGATATTGGCGCACCCGGCGACGGGGGGGTTCATGACTCATTGCGGGTGGAACTCGATATTGGAGGGGGTGTGGTTCGGGGTGCCGATGTTGGCGTGGCCGATGTACGCGGAGCAGAGGTTCAATGCGGTGTTGGTGACCGAGGTGGTTGGGGTGGCGGTGGGGATGGAATTGGATTACGGAGGGAATGGAGGGGTTGTGAAGGCCGAGGAGGTGGAGAGGGGGATCAGGTATTTGATGGAAGATGGGAGGGTGAGAGAGAGGGTTGGGGAGATGAGTGGGGTTAGTAGGAGGGTTGGGGTTGATGGGGGGTCTTCTTTTGCTGAGGTTGGGAGGCTTGTTGAGGAGATCATGGGAGAGAGAATGAATGGTAAGGCATCATAGAATTAGAGTTGTGGTTGCTCGTCTTTGTGTTTTCTAATGGGAAATATGATAATTACATTCTCATATTTGTTTGGATATTTATTTGAATTTTGATAAAAGAACTTAAGGTTATCTAAATTTTCATATGTTTGTAGGGCTTATATGCATTTTTCTCTATAACGAAACATTGAGAACTCCACGATTTGATGGCTTTACATGACATAGTACAATGAAAAGGTGGTATATGTACAATCAAATATATACATATATATATATATATGGCTTTACCTATCTTTCCAAAAGAAAAACATTTTTATGGAAATTGTGTTGGGGTAGGCTGCCAACCAAAGAATATCTGGATTCAATTGGAGTGTTTATGGACAAAAGGTGTGCTTTTTGTTGGGCACACACTGAGTCCACAGCACACTTATTTTCTCGATGTCACTTTGGGGCTGAATGTTGGAAGAGGATTCCTACTAGGCTGCAGCCACCACACAGAATTTGAAGGGCAAAAAACTAGCTGGAGGCATTTTCAGATGAGCTCTGTAAAGGAGCTAATCTCTCTATAATTCGAAAGTTAGTGTTGGCACTCATGTTATGGCTGATTTGGAAAAGTAGAATGATGGGATTTTTAACAATGTGTTTCCTCACCATTATTTAGTGGCCTCGAGAGTACTGGTCTATGTCAGGGAATGTATGACTACACTAGTGAATGAAAAAGAGGATTCGATGGAGGTGGAAAGGTTACAAACACAGTCTCATTTAATTTGTTGGATCCTATGAGAAATATGCACATATAATTGAAACATGTAGAGGATGTATTAATTATCACATATGGCAGTGCACACCTCCAACAGTGCGGTGCTGGAGCAGCCTTTGTAGTTGTCAAAACCTCTCCTTTTAAAAATCCTAGCAGCAGGTTATGAAGGATGGCCATGGGCACCTCCTTTTAGGATGGAGGTAGAAGCAATCAGGATGCGGATCAAGTTTGCATGTGCTGCAGGATTTGCTAACATTTAGGTTTGTTCTGATAGTTTACCAGTTATACAAACCCTTCAATCAGGCAGCCCAGGACCACCTCAAATACAAGATATTATAGAAGATACATACAATTTGGCCAATTCTCTACTCTCAAGCGTGTTTTGCAAAATTCTCTACCGGACATTGGAACTGCGTGATCCGCTTTTCGGAGGAAGATTCGTCCGGCTTTAGTATCTATGCATGAATGTATACATTTTGCACAAGGTATACATGTGTTGTACTTACCTCATTTTGTATCTGTAAATAATATATAATATGCCCGTTTACCGAAAAAATTATTATTATTATTATATATTGGTAGTGTGTGCTTGAGATCAATACATGCTTATTGAAATACAGAAAGAGGCAGAGCCAAGAATTTACATCAGTCAGGGTGACAATTGACTACAACTTTTAATTTTTTATTAATTGACAATCAGATGCCACTTTTTCATAATTAAGATTTATTTCGTTAATTAAACACAAAAGACGGTCAAAACCTAAAATTACAAGGTGCATGCAAATAAGAAAACAATTAAAAAAAACTTAATTACACATTTCACAAGCATTCAAAAAATTAAAATAATGATCTATAAGCATGATAATAGTAATTTTGTATTCTACATAATAGATGAGGATGAGGGTGAATTTCTTTTTGTTGTTCACTATGAGTTGATTTGCTAAAGAAATAACTTGTGAGAAGGGGATAAGTGATTAAATAAATTGTTAGATAAACAATTCATCATGTTCGTTATTAAAAAAATGAGGATAATTAAAGTAATCATAATTGTTTAATTTTAAAATAAAAATAGAGATATTTGTTCCATCTAAACATTATAGTAACATTCAATCACTCTTTTTAATCCCCAATACGACATTGTGGAAACATTTTATCCTCTAAAATAAAGATAATTTGTCATCATCATCGAAATCTTATCCCCTTTGGGCTTCTACCTCAGATTTAATGAATCTGTGACAGCAAGCCTACCTTTGCTCAAAAAAAATCTTTTCCCCTTGCCAAACTTCTCATATATGTATAACTTAAATAAATAATGAAATATACTTTACTGAAATAGTAATTATCAAATGGCTAATGTTACATATAACACTTTTTTCAACCTTAATTCAAATCTACACATGATTTGAATTTTTTTTAAATAATATACCTCATCTACTATGTGCATATTTTTATAAATAAAATATGAAGCATACGCTCTAATGAATTACATACTTGAATTTATAGAAAATGTGAAAATTCTCTGTTGAAGCATATACCTCGTAAATGTGAGTATAAACTCCGATGATTTTATGTCAACGCGTATGGGAATGGAAGTGGAGCTGAAAAAAACTATGTAACAACACTCAATGGTTAAGATTATATTGTTTCAAATACACATGCACCTTGTGGGTGTGTAAATTGAATTAAACAAAATCACTATCTCAATCAATTAATTAATCACCTATCATTATATTAATTAAAACATACATTAATCAAAAGCGACGGGACTATTAGAAATATAAGCCCGAAGGTCAATGTGCTGATTTGTGTCCGCTAGAATTGATTTGTGTGATGTGATAGATTTTCATTAATAAGACTTAATGGTTAAGTAGAGGGGACAAAATCTAGTTAACCGGATTGGGCCTGAAAGATTTGTCTGCTTCACTAGTCCGACTGGATGATGATGCCCACCGGCTCTCCGAGACCCTGAATGTCGATGGGGGACCTACAAAAGGCTCTCGGATGTCGAAGTAGCTTAATATTAGATCTAGGGTTTTATAATAAAAAAAAATGAGTTTTTTTTGCATATCTCAATAAGGCTATTTGGTTCCCTATTTATAGTGTAGGTCGTCCACCCTTTGAATCGACGATCGATCTCTTATCAGAAGGATAGGGAGACTCTAGGAGGCTGTTTGGCTAGAGGAATAGGGGTGAAATAGGGGGGAATAAGACAAAAAATGTATTTGGGTAAAGGGAATAAAGGGATATAGCTATGCGGAATTAGGAGAGAATAAGCTGGTATTTGTATTCCAAGTCCACCCATGGAATTGTGTTATTCCTCCACTAGAATAAGGGGACCCACCTATCAAATCACATGTCATCACATCAAATCACATGTCATTACCTCTTATACATCAATGGGACTCACATGTCAAATCAACTTTTTACACCTTATTCACATCTTATTCTTCATCAGTCAAACACTCCAACATTTATTATTACATTTCCCAATGAGAATAACTGAAAACACAACCAAACACAAAATCTCTTATTCCATTAATAAAATCAACAATTCCTGAAATAGGTATAAACTCCAAAATAACTTATGTCTCTATAAACGGGCCTTAGAGATCTACATTGATTGCCCCAAATCTTATAATATTATAATCTAGTCGCAATCTGACTTGTGATTGATTTGGTCGTTGGATGGGCGTGAGCCCATTGGACGTACGAGTAGATCACAGGTTGATTGGAAGGTTGGGATGTGAAAACGTGAGGCGTCATCATTGGGCTCGTAAAGTGGCCCCAACAGTTAATCTATGGTGATCCCTACATTAAAATATTGAAAAATGATTCAGAGAATGACATGATAATTCACATTGATAATTGGGACATGAAATATAATGATGCATAATGCATGATAATTGATGCATGAAGCACAGCATTCGCTGTTATATGAGGCATGAACGATTTTACTCTTATACCGATATCTTGGCGGTTTATGACACGCCAAGTATTTGCGATATAGTGCATGTATTATATTTGTATCAATCATATTCTACTATTTAGTATTGTTTTAAATTACATATATCAAATGTGATGCATTTTTATCAATTACCTCACTGCGCTTTATAATTCATCCATTGCCCCGTTTGGATGGAGGAATAAAGAGGGGAATAGGGGGATAAAGGGGAATAGGAGTAAAAAACATATTTGGGTGAGTGGTATAAAGGGGTATAGCTATGCAAAATTAGGTGAGAATAAGCTGATATTTGTATTTCAAGTCCCCCCATGGAATAGTGTTATTCATCCAGACCCACCTATCAAATCACATGTTATCACATCAAATCATCTGTCATCACCTTTTATACATCAATGGGGCCCACATGTCAAATCAACTTTTTACACCTTATTCACATTTTATTATTTATTAACCAAACATTTAACCTTTATTATTACGTTTTCCAATTAAAATAACTGAAAACACAACCAAACATAAAATCACTTATTTCAAATATAAAGTCAACAATTCTGGGAATATGTATAAACCCCAGAATAGCTCGTGTCTCTATCCAAATTGTTTTTCAATTTTAGAGCAGAAGGATTAGTTTGGTGGATCTCGTTTTGGCTGTGAAGATCGTTGGTGCGCAAGTGTGCTAGAATTACTTGGAGAAGGTCTTGAATAGAGGCGGATCCAATAGTAAGACGGGGATGGGCTACAGCCCGGCCCACATTTTTTAAAAATCTTCCTTAATATGGCATTAAGCATTATTTGTTAAGAAAAATCCTCCTAAAATGGCATTAAATCAGCCTAAAATCTTCACATATCTGTCGTTTCCCCTCTCTCAATGCGGAAATATTTCTTTCTATTGATAAAAAAAATCTCTTCATATAAAAACAATAATAATGAATGATTTCACTACCCGGTCCAATCATGAAGGAAGATGAGTGGTTGAAGAACAGAAGGGTGAATGGAAGGAAGGGTAAATGCTTTATTAATATGTTTCATAATTCATATTTAACAAAACATATGTTTCTTTCATCTTATTTTTATATCCCGTTATGTAGGTTATATTAATTTTCCCATTGATTTTATACATATATATCAAAAACAGAGTGATGTAGTTCACTAGTTCTAATTGAATTTTAGAGAGTGATTTTTAACTTTTTACGAGAACTGTTTAGTAATAATATCAAATCCTAATCGGTGAATTTTAGTTTCTTTTTAATACGAAACTGATTAGATATTATCAAGTGTGGAAACAAGTTAATAAAAATTTAGTTTAGCCCATCCTAATATTTGATCATGGCTCCGCCCTGTTATTGAACATTCTCCCTTGGCGTGTAGTGGGCATACCATTATATTAGTTGAGTTTGATTTATAAATTGTATCCACAGGCAGCACCACATATAATTAATTGTTAATTAACCCCATCTCCTTTATATATAAAAAAAAAAAACTCAAACTATCACTGTCACATTTTCAAACTATGGCAACCTAGCCCGCCAGCTCACCAATGATCTCATCAGTCCACCAGTTGACCTTACCAAGGTTAGATTTATACTTAAAACCCCCAAATTGTAAAAGTTTATGTATTGGAAATCATTCATCTCCTTTATTTAATAGCTTTTTTATTAATTTAAGTTCTTGTTCTATTTTCAAAATAAATAAAAAAAATTATGTTTTCGATATATATATGATAAGAGTAAGTTTTTTAAAAATTTTGTAGAATTTATTTTCTTAAATGACCTCATCTATAAAAAATTAATTTAGCCGCCACTGATTATATCCATAAATTTGAGGATTCATAGTTGAATATCAGAAGTTTATCATCTTATCATAGTTGTACATTTTATCATTGGATGAATGTAAAATCTTAGAATTATGAGTGTAGAAGACCAAATCTGCACATAGCTGAATAAGGAATAAAGGCATACGAATTAATTAAAACAGGATGAGAATACGGCAGGGGATAGGCCTGCCCACAAGATCATACCGACCAATGGAAAAACTCCTATTAGGAATCCCATGAAGGGGGTACTACTATCCAGACCACCGCATTCTACAATAGGCCAGTGCCATTCGTCAGGTCGGACTAGTGTAAATCTGGTCGAACATCCGACCAAGTTAGAATGACAAGAAGGAGGGGCATCCGCTCGACCTGACCAGAACGGCCAGATACCAGAAGCCTGACCTGACCAGAAGTAATTAGACCATGAAGTTCAACTCAATGCAAGGGGCAACCACACGTCCACATCGGCAAGATAACAGAAAGCCCAAGGGAATATTTTCTGACACGGGGATAGTTACTAATTGTCAAGAATCGGTTATGATAAACTGATCCCAAGGTCACACATGTCAACTGATCCCTCGGCCACGTGAAAGATTCTATTTTGTGATAAGCTCACACCTGAAGAGTAAGATCGGCACGACCCCTCAAGTATATAAGGGAGGGTAACCCTTTCCAAACGAGGTGAACTTACTTCTTCCCAAAATCATCTAAGACTCAAGTTAAATTCCTCTTTAAGCTAGAAGACTGACCTGAGCGTCGGAGGGGCATCAACCCGCATCACACTGGTGTGAGTTGCAGATGATCGGAGTGAAAGACGGAGCTAGGAGACTCGACGATAAAGCTTTAACCACCGCGAAGAGAGAATTCTTGGTGCTTCTTCTCGGATCAACAATCGAAACCTGAATTGAATCGAAATCCTGCCCAGAGGAGGAAGATTTGATTTCACCTCCCACAATGAGATTCGAGTATTTAGGCCCCGTTTGGTTCGTGTCATTCTAAGATGGAATTTGATTCCATATAAGATTACCAAGAAAGTGTATAAAATCCAGTGTTTGGTTGGTGATAATCTTGATGGTAATTGTGGGCCCTCCTAGAATTAAAATCCATCCATGTGGGAAAATAGGGTGAAATCAGATTTCCACCCTTTGTGGTGGTAATCTCAAATTTCATCAGGAATCCTAAATTAGATTACTATTATACCATTTACAAATGAATGAAATTACTATGTATATCCCTTTTAAAATAAATAGCCTTCTCTTCTCTCTTTTTTCCCACCACCCATATAATTGGTTTATATATTCATTTTCATTTTTCAACTAAAAAAATCCGTTATAATTTTTATATGTGATGTGAAAAATCTAAACTGTGTATTAGATATTAATTTATATTTTTAAATTTAGTTTTTATGTTTGTAGATGGGTTTAGATATCATTATAATTGGTACAATATGTGATGTGTGATGTGGGCTTAGGCCTAAAGCAATACCTCTGAATCCTAACTAATAAAATTGGTTATTTAATTTTTAGAAGAGTTCATAATATTCAAATGATTTAGAAAAATTACTATTATTATATGTTTAATTACATAAATGGTTATTTTATTAATTTGCATTCATTAGATATTTATAAAAATACTTATAAAAAATTTATTTATTTTTATTATTGTGATATAGATAAATAAATAAATTTTACTAGTATATATATAATAGTAAGTATATTTTAGATATTTAAATCAAATTCCTTATCATTTTTCATGTATGAACCAAACACTTGAAAATGATTCTTTGAAGAAATCCATTAGCGAACAAAACAGTCTGATAAAATCAGGATTCCTAGTAAAGTAATTCCATCAAAAAAATAACACGAACCAAACGGGGCCTTAAAGTAGCATACCAGAAACTTTTTACCTAAGAATTATATATATATATATATATATATATATATATATATATATATATATATATATATATATAGCTTGTATGTGTATTTTAAATTTTTAACTTTAAATTGAAATTTCAAACGTTGAAATTTAAGTTTAAAACGTTAAACTAATATTAATCTAAAGTTTTAACCTTTAAAAGTTAAATTTAATTTTTATTTTTTTGGACCACGTTGGGATGGGCTAGGCCAGCACGGCAAGGCTCGTCTGGGTAGGAATAGGAAATCTTGTTGGGCTAGGGTTCCCCCGGTTGGGCCAGCACGACCCGGCCCAGTAGCACCGGTGGTCCATTTCCTAACTGCTTAGGCCATCCCAATACATGCAATCCATTTAGGATAATGTGACATGCATTTAACACCTCTAAACTAAAGAGTCATGTATAGTTTATTTCCACTTATTCATTGGAAAACTACAACTGTATATTAATAAAACAAACATAAAAATGTAAAGATGTTAGATAGTTTCGTTTGGAAACCCACCACTACTCTGCACATATTTTGTTTTTTTTTTAAATAGTATACATCATGAAACAAGATACATATTTTTATAATTTTAAAAATATAACATATAAATCAATGAATTAAATCAACTCATTTCCAAATAAAGTTAATCAATATATATCAATAGGAGTTTAACTCATGCGAATTGGGTCGGATTGAGATTCCATCTGAGCTCAATCTAAAGTTGAAGAAAGTCAGCCCAAATTCAAGCTAACTCTACCCTCAAACCAGAGAGGCTCAACCCGAACTTAATCCGTTGGGTTTTGTTCGGATTCGGGATTGACTTCAAAAATATGTCATTTTAAACAATTAGAACTTGATCTCCAAGAAGCAATACCTGGCATGAAAGAAATAATAAAGGTAAAAATAAACAACATTATTGTTTAAAAAATAAAGAGATTATACTATAGAACGGTTAGATTCTAAATAAAAATAAATTGAACAATTCAAACTTTATCTCACAAATTAAACAACAAATATTCAACTCAAAATATTTAAATTTAGGGAAAAATGCAAATGACCCCCTATAAACTGCATGAAATCCATATAACCCCCTCACTTTCTTTTAAAGTCCATATAACCCCATGAAAACACCTATATAAATTCAAATAACCTCCTGTGTTAAACTTTTGTTGACAAATGAGAATAATTATGTGAATATGCTATTTGGCTAACCCTTACTAACAACACAGTATACCTAAAATCCCCTACAATTTGTTAAAAATGTGAAAAATCATATATAAATGATAATTTTATCCCTCTAGATAGATTATAAAATCTCATCTGTATGAATAAATTGTCATTTATATAGGATTTTTCAAATTTTTAACACATTGTAGGGGGTTTTGAGTATACTATGTTTTCATCTAGGGATAACCAGATAGAATATTCGCATAATAATCATAATCTGTCAACAAAAATTTAACTTAGATGACTATTTGGATTTACATAGGTGTTTTCAATGGGTTATATGGATTTTAAGAAAATTCAGAGGGTTATATGGATTTCAGACAATTTACAAGGGGTTATATGGATTTTTTCCTTAAATTTATCACCCACTATTTGAAGTTTAAGTTGGGTTCGGATTGAATCCAAATCCAAATCCATCTAAGTTGCACCTCTAGTATCGACATTAAGAGATCAATATATACATTAAACCATAGTTAGGACTGTATCCAATAAGGGCACCGATATTCCCACCCACATAGCTATTCACCCCACCCTTTTCAAAAAATCAGAATGTGGTTTTTCTAAAGAGTGACCCCACCCCAATCCATTCGACTTTGTGAATTCATCCATTATGTGACAGGTCGACATCACAAAGTCGAACTGATCACAGAGATCTAAGGCACTCTTTATATCCCATTCAACTTTGTGAAGTCGTTCATTATTTCACAGGTTGATATCGCAGAGTCAAACTAGTTACAGAGACCTAAGACCCTCTCTACGGCTTATTTGACTTTGTGATGGATCGCAGAGAGGGCTTAGGTCTCTGTAACCGATTCGATTATGTGATGTCGACCTGTGACATAATGAATGACTTTACAAAGTTGAATGAATCGGATGAATTTATCTCTTTAAAAAATCATATTTTTATTTATTTAAAAAGGGATAGAAACATGTGGATAGAAATAATGGCGCCCATGCAATAAACATTGTCCCCGTAACAGAGTTTTTGAACTGAGCGGACATACAAAAAAAAAATGAAAAAAAAAAAAAAAAAAAGGAGAAAAGCATTACAATGTGTGTGGGAGAACGGATTAGATCAATGCACATATGATGTATACAGGAAACAAAAAAAAAAAGGTGAGAAAAGGAAAGAAGAGATTCTTGAAACATCGGGATCGCCGATATCGAATATATCGTGATCCACGACATCCTTCGGAAACATCGTCAAAAGTAAAAACAAAAGCTGGACCCTTCTTGGGGAAAGAGAAAGACAATTTTGAATCTCCTGTGTGGCTCTGTTTGCGTGAATGAATGAAAATAAAAAAAAAGAGACAAGATATCTTTGAATTATTTTTAAATTTTTAAAATGTTAGACTTATTTACCCTTTCCTGACTCTCAGTGTACAGTGTTAAACACTGTATGTATATTGTTATACACACTGCATGAAATAATTTGACAGATAAAATTTTAAGAAAGAATTCGAACCCACATAATAAAATACATCATTCCTATTCTTATAGAGTATAAATCATTTTCATGAGCAATGTATTACGTTCATACAAACTAATATAAAAGTAATAAATACACGTGTTTAAAAATTAAGACAAAACACATTATTCCATGGAAAGGACAATATGACTGGAGTGAATAGTTGAGTAGAGGGACGACAACTGGGTGGGGGAGGGGGCATAAAAAAGAGATAAAAGAGGGGCAAAAATGGGGGAACCCCATTAGAAGGAAAGGCCCAAAAATAAGTCTCCAACTAATTTAGGAATTTAAAAATAAATTCAGATATTATAAAGATTTAAAAATAAATAAGAGATTATCCGGAGGGCCTATAATTAAGTTGTCACAAATAAATAAATAAATAATGATAGATTGGTGACCGACATATCTTCCAATGGGTGCAGAGTTATGTCTTTAAGAACATTGTTTGACGACACGGCTGACGTGGCTCTGTCGGCTTCGGGAATTATAGGGATACACATTCGATCGATTCAAATCACGTGCACTGATTTTGGTCTTCTTTTTTTTAAAAGAATAAAAAAAAGTATTTTTATTTATGCAGCCCTCAAAAAAATTTATATTGATAAACTAGTAACGTTAAAATTTTATCATTAGCTATCTTCTGAAAATAAAAAAAATTTGGTGAAGATAAAAGGGTGAATTCTTTAAGTGCCCCTGACCAAGGGTCTAATTTTTTTTTTGTCCTGGATTTTTTTAATTTTTAATTTACTCTTAAAATATGGTCCTCTATTTTTTCACCTTAACTTTTTATAATATTCAAACTACCCCTTACAAACAGAGTTACAAAAATATAGAAATACAATGTGATACATATAAAACACATAGTTACAGATATTTAATAATTATCTACAAAAAATATTGACGTATGCAATTATACAAAGATGTTTATACACAAAATGGTTATATATTCATTCTCAGTGTCATTACATTATCATCAACGTATACAAAATTGTTATAAATACAATCCCAATATTTCGTTAATATAGATACATCAATTATTTGAATTACGACGTTTTCTTCATATCCTAATGATCAATTGTTGTCTCCTTTTTAATCCTTTTTATATATGTCTTCTTGGATGAAATGAAACCCACTTAAAGACCATCGAACTAGACCCTTAATGTACTTCTTAACAAAGCACAAGATATTTCTAAGCTACATAAAAAATACAACAATTAGTTAAACACCTAAATAAATTTTCATTTAATATAATATGAACAAAATTATTATAGCATGAATCTGAACTGAAAATATATGAACAATTGTAATATTTCGTAGAAATATTTCTTGATCCATGTACTTAAAAATTATGGAATCTAAAACATTACATAACCAATTACAAAAAGTGTCAATGGAATTAACCTAAGAACGTGTAATTTTACAGAAACGTAATAATTAATTACAGTAATTTAATATCAATTTACATATATGTAAATGTTCCATTACAAAAACTTTATAAACAATTATAGATGATTATAATGAATGATTCACATGAATTATTGACATAACAACTATGCAACAAAAGTTACAACATTACAGAATGTACACCAATGTAACAACTACAACATAATAGCTACAAATGTAATACCCAATTACATGAAACTATTATTTTCATAACAACTATAACAAAAATTACCAATGTAATGCCCAATAACAAAAACTATTATTTACATAACAGAAATATAATATTATCTATCATTCTTATAACAATTACAACAGAAATTACAAAAACTATAATTTACAGAACAGATAGGTAATATCATATATAGAACTAAACTAAGGATATAAATTACATAAATGAAATAACCAATTACAGAAATGTAATCATCAATTACATAAATGTAATACCAATTTATCAATGGGGGTAGTTTAGGTATAAAAAATGAGGTGGCATAGGTCAGGAGCAAAAAAAAAAAAGACTAGATTTCAAGGGTAAATAAAAAAATAAAAATAAATCTAGGGACAAAAAAAAATTGACATTTGATCAAGGGGCATTTGAACAATTCACCCCCAAAAAAAAAGTATTTTTATGTATATATCCCTCAAAAAAATTATATTGATAAACTAGTAACATTCAAATTTTGTTACGGATTAAATTGTGCATGAATATTCTTTTGAGAGCTAATTATACGGGATATACATATTTTGAGCTGGTTTGGCAGAGATTAAGATTTAAGGATAAATTGTCTTAATTTTTTAGGATAAGAAGACTATCAATTTTATCTTATTCACATTTGTCAAATTGTGACAAAATGTGAAGATAACTGTTATTCAAACATTTAGGTGGAACAAAAATCTTCATTTTCTTTTCAAAACTGAGACAATTGTCTACATTTTATCTTAATTATTTTTTAAACCAAACGGGATAAGTTGTTATCCATTCACTTATCCCCACAATTATCCTATTATCCTACTATTTATTTAGTTGTCAAACTAGCGCTTAAAGTTTTATAATAATATCTTTTAAAATGGTATTCAGGCCCCAATTAGATCCGTGGTGAGACAGATCCTACGACAGAAAATCTGACAAAATGCTACTGTAGTACATTTACGCAGCTCATTCCACGTCCACAGGCCAAATTTCTCTCATGTTTCAAAATCCCTAAGAACAATGATTCTCCACCGTGTCCTTGCTTTTCAAAACGGCGGAGATATCCAAATGGGTCAATATTGATCAAAATAGTAATTCATTAAAAATATTTTGACAAAATGAGATTTTTAGAATGTGTATGATCAAAATAGTGATTCATTAGAAATATTTTGATAAAATGAGATTTTTTAGAATGTGTATGTTGATAAAAAAAATTCCCAAAAAAACAAAAATACTAGTGCTTTTGTTAGCTTTTTAATTTTTTTAAATAATGTACAACATGAGATGCATATTTTTTAAAAAAAAATATATAGTATATACTCCAATTTATTATATAAACTCATCGTTTATAGAATGTGTCAGAAAATTAACATTACAGTTGCAGTAACCAATGAGATACACAGGGCTATGAAATTGGTTGAGTGTAAGGCAGTTATTTTATGTTTTTAGGTTATCCTTAAAAAAAAAAAAAATTGGCGATTATTTTATGTTTTTAGGTTATCCTTAATCTTACAGAAATGTTAATATTTTTATGTGTCGGTGATATAATGCGTCGTGTTATGTCCCTAAGATATCACATTATCTAATATGTTAGTTATTCTGTCATGTGTCAATTACGTGTACAAATAGTATTTTTTTCATGTTGTGTTCCTAGATTTTATACTATTTTATTATTCTGTCATGTGACAATGAGCGCAACCCCTTAAGTAATATAATAATACAAAAAAATGAAAATTTAAGTTAATATGAGAAGGGTGCTGTTATATTTAATTTTTTTTATAGTCTAAAATACAGTCTTATATACTTTTTTATAAATCTAGATAATGTAAATATCTCGTTATTTTCTTACACGTACTAAAATTGGATTCATTCAATTCGAAATGGATCGATATTCATTTTTTATTAAAACATATACATTATTCGGTGATATTTATTATTTAAAAATAAATAAAAACATGTATGGTTTGAATTTTGATTACTAAAAATAACTTAATCTAATATTTTTCAATTGGGAGTTTTTTTTATGGATCAATCCTTCGATGAACCCAATAAAAGTAAGAAATACAAGGCAGCAGAGAACCCTTTCTTTCTCTGCTTCATTGATGATCCACATGGATCACTGATAAAGTGGTCATGACCCCATATTGAATCTTTGTTTTCTATCCAAACAAACCCACCTTCCCCGAGTGTTAGGACCACAGACATGAATTCAACAAGACAAGATTTTCTCCCTCCCCATGCACAATATTTTCTAAAAATAATGCGAAGATGATTGGCTTGATGAAAAGCCAACCATGTGCATTAAAGACGTAAATAAACATATATAGATATACAATTGATTTCTTTTTTATAAATGATATATCCAGTCCTATATCCATTCACTCTTCTTTTTTTTAAGTATACAATCACTTATTAAGATACATATTATTATACACTAAAATACATCGATATATATTTTTCTTTAAAAAAAAAAAATTAAGTTTTCATATATTGACATAATACAGTATACACTACGATAATATAATAATGTAATGTATGTTCCACTATATATAACAATGTATAGATGGTTGGGAGATTAGTTGTAAAACAAACAAAGCTAAATGTATCTAAGGCAACTTTTTCTTTTTAAAAATATATTAATAGAATGTACCTATGGGGCTATGACACTAGACGCATCTCGTGGCATGCAATATCCAATAGCAGAGATATAGATTCAGTTGTTATAAAATTAATTGCATTTTGTGTCATATTAAATCTGACCATGTGCCTTGCCGTGTCCGGTCGGGCTCAAAATGTAGGGCCGACCATGATGATCGGGACGGCTTAACCCTCCCTTGCTTAGGGCTGGTAAACGAACCAAGCCGTTCAGGCTCGGCTCGATTTAAACTCGTTCAGGCTCGTTCGATTAAACAAATGAGCGAGCTTGAACAATTTTTAAAGTTCGGTTAGGCTCGGGACCTGTATCGAACTTCATTTTGTGTTAAAATTCGACTCGTTGTGTTATAAAAAACTTAGTTGAAACTTAACTAAACTCTTTTATAAGATCAGAACATTAAATTAATACAAAGCTATGCTCATTTAGGCTCATGAACTTGACTCATTTAGATTAAAATTTTGTTTTCGAAACGCTAGGCTTGTTGAGGCTCGTGAGCTCGGCTCGGCTCGGCTCGACTCGACTCGTTTATAAACGAGCAGAGCTTGAACATATCAAAGCTCGGCTAGTTCAACTCGTTTACCACCCCTACCCATGCTTAGCTTAAAAGATTGATATATGTTTTTTCATTTATTCATTCATTCATTCATTCAAACTAAGATATATTAATTTGATGATGCTGACTCATCATCTCATCAGATAATCGGCATCTGACCGGGTGGGGAACACGCAGGGGGACCTGCGACGGAGGAGGGTATGGATCGGCCTCCTGCCGGTCGGCGCGCATGTGGAGGAATATTGGGTGGGGTCATGGTGTGCATGCAATAGAATTAGGCCTGTCAACGGATCGCGGGTCGATCCGGACCTGACCTTGACTCGACCCGATAAAAGGTGTAAATACCAGACTCGAAGGACCCGACAATTAAAATGGATCAGGTCTGGATCCAATCCGACCCGATCCTATGAACCTGTTGGACCCGATTGATCCAACCTAAATATTATGTAATTTTTTTTATTTATGATCCAACCTAACACTCATGATTCAACCAAACATTTATAACTGAATATTGCATAATCATTTAAAATTTTAAACACTTGAAATATTTTTACAACTTTTTGACTTCACGTAAAAGTATAATAATCCAAACCGTATTCCAAATATTCCCTCATAAAACATTTAAAAATCAAAATAGTAAAGAACTATTTATAATACATTAGACTCTATTAAAAAAAAAAAGCCATTGTAGGCTCTTGAAAAGTTTCTAAACTTCTCTTTGTTTGGCCTGAACTTGTTAATGGGTCGACTCGACCTGACTCGAAACCCGATATGAACTCGACCTGAAGGACCTGACAATCAAACGGGTCGGGTCCAAGTCCACCCCGACCCATTGACAAGCCTAAATAGGATTCTCATGTGCATGGCAATAGAAAAGCATTATATTAGCTTATTGATTTTATTATTTAATTTAATTCATAAAATGATAGGGTCGGTCCTAATAACCAGCTTTGGAGTCTCAATTGAGATCTGGATTCAGTCAGGCTTGAGCTTGATTAGTACTATTGGTATTGAACTACACAGTATATGAATCAAATTAAATGATTAATCAATCTAACTGTGCAATTAATTATTTAATACATGTGTCACTCTTTTATTGGATTTAATCATGCCTATGTTTGATCACTATCATCAGTCTTCAATAAAAAAGTGACACTTATACCTAACAATTGATTGTATAGTAAACCAAATTTAACGGGATCCGAACTCCTTAAATTCCTAAAATGAGACCTCCGTACCTATATGGCTATGTGTGCGCATAGTAAAATAATTGATGAGTACGAACACACAATAAAAATTATAAATTAATATTATTTTTATATTAAGGGACTCCTGAATCTTGGATGACCGCCCATAAAGGATAAGGGGCAAGGAAAATGATATTCAATCACATCTACATTCTACATTTATTTTATTTTTTAAAAAATACACACTTGTTTGTCAAAAATATATATTAAAACATATTTTAAGATATATTAATATATTATAAAAATAAAAATAAAAAAATTATACTCTTATATATTACTATAAACCTCATACACTATAATAATTGTAAAATGATTTAATTGTATCAGCTCTCTAAAGGATAATATTATAGAAAAAGGATGAATATCGATCTAATTATATCAACTCTCTAAAGCATAATATTATAGAAAAAGGATGAATTATTCTACCACCTTTTTTTAAATCATCACCCAAGAAAATTAGGTGGTTGGTTTGGAAAACTAAGAGAGGAAGGGAAAGAGAAAGAGAAGAAGAGGGAAAGAAATAGGGGGAACTGTTTGTTATTTTGTGATTCCAAATGTACTTATTAATAAAAAGCCAAAAACAAAAAAAAAAAAAAATTGGTTGTTGTGGAAGGGAGTTATTTAAATATGTCAAAAAGGGAAGGATTGTAGTTAAAGAGGCTATTGAGTTTCACAACGTTTCTCTCAAATTTTTAAGCAAAAGCAGTGGTTGGAATATTTGTATCTCTGGAACGTAAGGCTAATTATGGAGAGTCTTACTATCGAGACTTGGCGCTGATTTAACCCCCACTAGTGATCATAGCACAATGATCAAGACTTATCTGTATTAAGGGTATGTCTTGGTATCGAATCTTGACACTGACTTAACCCATGTGTATTTCTGTGGGTTTGGAGGTACACAAACGAAAGTAACCTACTCAGTTTAATCGCAAGACCAGCCAGAGGGGTCCATCTGTTTTAAAATCATGTATGTCTAGAACAGATTTTCGATTTGTTGATTCTTGTGCATGTGAGGGCCACTTTTTTGGGATTTTTTTGTGATACATTGTTTCTTTTGAAAAAAAAAAAAAAAGGAATCTTCGATTTGATTTAGTTTATCTCTAAACCTATACCGCAGATTTGATCAATTAAAATCTAAAAAAAATAGCGGAAATGTATTTGTTTTTGTGGTGTGTTTTCCATTCGTTTGTATTGATTTGTGTTTTTTTGAAAGATCCAAGTCACTTGATCCAACGTAGATTCATTTTTAAAAAAAAAAACTTGTGCTTTTTATTTGAATTTCATTAAATCCAATTTTATATTCAATTTTTTTGCCAACATTTATATATTTTACATTTTTTTCTCAGTAGAGTATATATACTTATACAGTGAAATGTATATTAAAATGATTTTATATGTTATATATATTAATGACATGGTGACTATTAACAGGACAACAAATTAACATACCTGGGTGTATGAACGCCCAAAAGAAGTTGATCGAACAAGTGGACGTTAGTCCATCAACACCATCCTTTAAAACTGCAAATCATGAATCAATCGGATGAGCTATTAAAATCGAATGATCACAATTTATCATTATTTCGACAATATCCATGCCATGTTGATCAAATTTGAAGCAAAATGGTAGCATTGTTACCTGAATAATTTGAAATTTTAATTAACACCATTATATATCTTGACTCAATAATCATAAATAGTGGTTCTGATTTTGATAAGGAAAACTAATTGAATCAAAATGATAACGTTGGTCTACTTAGCAATGTCCTTTAAGAAACAATTCATTACAAAAATTGGTGATATAATTTCAAAAATAGTGGCTTTTTATTTTATAAGAATAAAAAAGCATAAATATTTAGACCCCGTTTAGTTGTGCTGTTGGAGGGCGTATGCGGTGCATAAATAGCATTGTTGTTCCGAACTGATGTCTGCATCCCTAACTTCATTCACTGCCTTACAAACAGATTAAAAAAACATGAATAATTTAAAAAAATTATTTCAACGTTTAATACAAAAAATATGTGTTTGAATAAAAAGTAAATGACCTTTTCTTAAATGAATTTCATTAAACTACTTTTTCAAAAATCATATTTTTCAATAGATATTCAACCTGAAGCTTAGGTAATGTGTCGGAACACAACTTGATTCCAAGAAATCATAACATTTTCGCTTTTCAAAAATAGATTCTAAAAAACATAGTATTTTATGTTTTTGAAAAGCATCTTTAAATTAACATTTATAAAATGTAATGTTTAAGAACACTAGTTGATTCACAGAAATCATATTTTTTGTTAATTACAAAAAATATATTTTCTATCATCTCTGAAAAACAACTTTGAAGTGTTATTTACAACCGCAAAACTAGTCAAAATTTTCAGTTATACGAAGTGTTCGAAAAACACTATGTTTTGAAATTTTGATTCCTATAAAGGTTTTGTTGCGATTTATGTAAGGATAATATATAATGTTACATACAGCCCATTTTTCAATCCTAATTCAAGTCTACATGTGTTTTAAATTTTTTAAAAATAGTATACATCATCCAATGATGTATATACTTTTATAAAATAAAAAAAAACATATACTCTAATTAATTGTAATGGATGCATTTATAGAAAATATGAAAATTTTCTATCGAAGCATATACTTCGTTAATGTAAATATATACTCTAATAATATTTTATCAATTAATATGGGATTGAAAATTTGAAATTAGAGCTGAAAAAAAACTAAACTTTAATTTAGATTTTTAAAAAATTTAGGATAAATAAAATATTATATCATTTACTTCTACGTCAACATTAGACAGTCTCTAACAAAACCCACTGTCCACGTAAAAGAGAGTGATGAAATTAAAGCCCCACCTGCCCAAACACAGTGACAGAAAACAGACACCACTTTGCCATTCAAACATCAGAATTTCTTGCCTTCAAGTGGGTTGTTTTTTTATTATTTTTGTCAGTTTCCACACAAAAGGGACCCAATGAAATTATACATTTTTTTTCTACAATATTTTAAAATTTCATAACATGCAAACCGTTTATAAAACACCAGCACCAAAATAAAATAAAAGAAATAGTAGGGAGGATTTAACATATGAGTATAATGTTGCATAGGTCCCTGTAAACTTTCAATTAGACATACACCTTCCTTAAACACAAAAGATGAGATCCCTACTAACAACCATTATTAATCCACTCATAGTTAAGATTAATCATGAGTATGCATAGACAATTATGCCCTTCAAAAGATCATTTTCTTATCTTTTAAAAAAAATATACACACTTATCGATGTATACATCATTATAAAAAAAATAAAATATATATTAATATACGCTAGCATCTTTTTTGTTAGAAAATTGAAAATTATTTTTATGCACTGCAATAATACGGTATACACTACACTATCGCAATATATAGTAAGTTAGGAGATCATTTTTTAGCACCAAACATGGCTAAAAAAACAGATTGAGTGTATTAATACTCATTTTTAACATGTTAAAAAAGTTTAGGTATTTAAAAAAAATTAAAAGATTACTTAAACCTCCACTTTAATTTTTGGTGTCAGTTTCTATACAAAAGCACCCAATCAAATTTTATTATTTCTTTTTCACAATAAAGTAAAGGTTGATAACATGCGAGCCACCTATAAAAAAAACACACCACCACCAACAAATTAAAAATTAAAAATCCAATCCTTCCTACCGTTAGGCAGACAATCTGTCTCTTTCTTCCCCTCTAAAAGCAAAACCAAAAACTCCCCCTCTCAAAAACAGAGTCCCAAAACACAAGATCCAATCCAAAAAAAAAAAACAACCACTCTTTCTCTTCCATTGTAGAATCCATGTTCATGGGTCTGAAGAACAAACGAAAGGGTGGTCACAAGGTATGGTGCGCGGCGGCGGTGGCTTCGCCTCCTCCGCCTCTTGCGCCGCTCATGGAAGGCCCGGATCCGGAGGCGCAAGGTGGGGAAGGGAAGAGAGGGAGGTCTTGGGACCTGATAAGATCTTGGGTTGCTCATGGAGGAGTGAATTCCTTCGGTTCGAATGCGAGTCGCGCTTCGAAGCGACTCGATTTGAAGCTCATGATTGGGGTCTTGGGTTGTCCCCTTGCCCCTGTGCCTCTGGAGAAGGACCCTGTTCATCAGCTCTCCATCAAAGGCATTCCCATTGTAAGTATTGCGTTCTTCCTTTCTTTCTGTTATTCTATTTTGTTTTTTGAATTATTTTTTTTTAATGATTCAGAATTTAATTTTTGTTTGTGATGTATTGTTTTGGAATGTTTGGGGGTGTCCATATCACAGTGATTATTTCGAACTTGGATCCTTGAAAAAATTCTGTGATGGTACTTTCCGTATTTATTGATCGAACATACTTTTGTTGGTCGAACTGTGTTTAGTACATTTAGACTTCGGTTGTTCATTTAATTTGCTGATTTAGTATATTCTTCATCATTTTAGGCGGATTAGTGAAGCTAGTGATCAAAATATATCTATAAAATACATATCTCGTATTATTTACAAATGTAATGATTGCAATCCAGATCTCCCAGCTATAAAAAGAAAATATGATGTCTGTGACCATTTTCTAAGAAAAATGTTAAGTATTGATCTTTAGTCAATCTAATTCTAATCTACACATGTTGCAATTTTTATTTAAAATATTATATGAGGTATATATGTATTTTTATATATAAAAAATTAAGTATATAATCCAATAAATTATTTCATTTACTAAAATGTGAAAAAAAAAATCAGAGATATACTTCTTTAATGTGAATGTATGACATTAACGAGTATAACTTTTTAATGTGTAATAAGAGTCCAGATCCAGTTAGAACTTACTCGAGTCAATCTCATCAATATTGAACAGTACGACTCTATGAGTCGAACTGCACAGTCAATTATTGAGTGCATATCTCACTCTTCTATTGGATACTGATGGTAATGACCAAGCTCAGACTAGATCCAACTGGAAAGTGAGATTTGTACTCAACAATTGATTGTGCAGTTCAATTTATAGGCCATGTAGTTCGATATTGATGGAATTAATTGTAGCCAATTCTGACTGGATCCAAACTCGTGTAATAACGTCCTTTTTTTTAACCTTTCAAGCTCTTCTGTTTTGTTTAGGGTTTTTTATTTTTAAATCCCCACAAACCATCATATTTAATTATCGATCCCTCACTTCTTCGTATTTGGGTTTTACTCCCCAGATTTAAATGATAATTTATGGATAGGTCCCTCTCAGGGACTAAAAAGAAAACTAAATAATTTATGGATAGGTCCCTCTCAGGGATTAAAAAGGAACTATCAGTTAAATCTGGGGACTAAAACTTAAATACGAAGAAGTGAGAGATCGATCATTAAATATGATGGTTTGTGGGGATTTAAAAATAAAAAACCCTTTTGGTTAATATTGTTGTGATGGATCCCTCCACAGGAGACCTCCTCCGCGCGTTACATAATCCAACAATACTTAGCCGCGACAGGGTGTCTGAAGCTTCAAAAATGCATAACGAGCTTTTATGCGACGGGGACTATGAGGATGGCTTGCTGTGAAACAGAGTTGCAGTCCGGGAAGGGCATGAAGAGCTTTGGCAGCTCCCGAGGCGGCGGAGGCGGCGACAACGGGTGTTTTGTGCTATGGCAGATGGCGTCCGACATGTGGTCGATCGAGCTTGCGGTGGCCGGATTCAAGGTCGTTGCCGGAAGCGACGGCAAGACCGTGTGGCGGCACACGCCGTGGCTCGGCACCCACGCCGCCAAAGGCCCTCAACGGCCTCTTCGCCGCCTCATCCAGGTACAAATAGCTTATTCAGACATAAAATAATTAAGAGAGTGTTTATTTAATTATTGTTATTTCTCTATTTGAATATAATATAGTAATAGTTTTGGATGCATAAATAAAAATAAATTATGTGTACCCATTGCACTCGAACAATTCTGTAAGCATTTTTGTAGACCCCACGTCACCTAATGCAGTATTTATTTTATTGTATTAGTATATATTCTATCATGAAAAATAGATAAATATATGCATGACATGTGTACTTAATTAGGCAATTATATATACTTTTACATAAGTTCCAAACCATATATAGTCTGTAAAATTGGCTGTTAAAATTACTAAATATAGCTTCCTAGAGATGTCTAGCAGAATTTATTATATCTTAACAGGATTTAACTATTACACTATATTCACACTAAATAAACATATTTTTTCAGTATTAAGTTTGTCCCTCCTAAAGATATCTTACGTGCAGAACAAAAGGGGGTTTAAGGAATTTAGCATTCAATCACCTCAGATAAAAACAATTTATACTACTACATTATCACCTGATGTTACTATATTGTGTTCAGTATATTCTCAAGGATACCAAATGAATACCCTCTATAGACTTCAGTGTAACCGCTGATTGTGGTGAGTCACTAATTGAAACTGTTCACATTTTTTTCAGGGACTGGACCCAAAGAGCACAGCAAGCCTGTTCACAAAAGCCCAGTGCCTAGGTGAAAAGCGCATAGGCGTGGATGACTGCTTCGTGCTTAGGGTTGCCGCCGACCGGGCGGCTGTGGCCGAACGGAGCGACGGTCCCGCTGAGGTGATCCGGCACGTCCTCCACGGCTATTTTAGCCAGAGGAGCGGCCTACTCGTGTATCTCGAGGACTCCCACCTTACCAGGGTCCAGACGTCTGGCAGCGCAGACACCCTATACTGGGAAACCACCATCGGTACCACCATTGAGGACTATCGGGAGGTCGACGGGCTATTGATATCGCACCACGGGCAGTCCGTTGCCACCGTGTTGCGGTTCGGTGAGGAGTCGGTGGTGCGACAGAGCCGGACCCGGATGGAGGAGGCGTGGAGGATCGACGACGTCGTCTTCAATGTGCCGGGGTTGTCGGCCGACTACTTCATACCGCCGGCTGATGTGTTGGATGCGGTTAACCTAGGTGGGTCTAGGTGACACGTTTTTATTGCATCAAATAAAAATTTTATACCAAGGTTTTATATACACCCTGTGACATGTTGAAAATGTTTGTGTAATTCGTGGACTTCTCAGTGTGACATATTGTACGTCCCAAGTGTAAATCCCTTGATTTTGTTGTCATTCAAAGTATACATATTCGGCTTTCCAATGATTGAACAAGACCACATTAGGTGCGCGGAAGATGAATTGTGACCTCTCAACAAACCTTATACATACATAAAATGATTGTCATAAGAACCTCTACATAAATACAAGTAACCATGGTCACAAAAATCCGTACTTTTTCTCACGTTTGAAGAAGTTTGGCGATTGGATATTTCTTGCACTTATAGTCCTTGGTTTTCATTGTCACATTTTTGTTGTATCTATTATGTATCATTCATGAATATATATTTATCATTCCAAATGAAATCGTTGTCGAATATTTATTGATGTATAAAACATCCACAAGAGCAACTTAACATGAAAGTTGAATGTGGTTGTAAAGTTGAGATGGTATCACTTTACAAAAACACACACAAACAAAATTGTAAAGAGAGTTCACATCGTGCAAGACGGAGAGAGAATGAAAGATGATATTGAAAACTACATTTAATACATCCATTTGAAATTAAACATTTCAATATAATACATCCATTAGAATAATATCCTTTTAAAATTTTATAATAAGACATGCCAAATAAATCCATTTTGACGTAGGAGTCATCCTCTCTCTATGCAAATAGTCTGAATTTTGGATATAACATCTCATAAGGCCATCCATAACTTTGGGATGGCCAAATTCAAACATTTTATTTGACGGGTATTAAAGTTATAAGAAGGGTTACTTTTAATTTTATTTTTTTATTATAAGTTTCCTAATTGAAGGATAAAAATACATTGAAAAATGTTACGTGCAGTTTGCAAACCGCACGATTTATTTTTTTATACCATTTAGAATATATAGTGAAGTGTATTCTTTTATGAAACATGTATTACATACTGTTATGAATTGAAAACAATTTTTTTTTAATAACGTATAAACTAACGGAATAGTGTTATGCGATTGCATATACGAAAGTGAGTAGATCGAAATAATAAAATAATAATAATAATAATAATGTGTGACAAAGGCTCATTAACAAAAACCCAACAGAAAAAAAAAATTCATTTTTCCAAAAAACAAATATATTCTGCAATCATTTTCCAAGAATTAATGGAAGCATATACCTTCAAAAATTGTAAACATGTTACAAAAAATTGTAAACATGTTACATAAGTGATAGCCCCTAACATTTTAAAATACATAATCAGTTGGATTTATTTTCATTGTCCACTGTCCAGCCAGTCATGCAAGAACCGTGTGAGGTTTCCTTCAATGATCCAAACATAAACAGGAGAGGTCACAAAAGTTTCCACATAAACAATGACAAAAAAAACTAAACCAACCAGTACTACAATTTAAGACAAGCATAAGAAGTTAAAATCGAGATCATTTAAACTACATTTCCGGGATAGAGTACAAAAATCACACCACAAGAAGAAAATAAAAATAAAAAACAAAAACAAAAGTTTGTTTTGATGAGAGCATATTTTGTTGTCCTAAAAAGGGACTTAGACCTTGAATCCCCTGCTCTTCCTTCGCCCTCTGGCCTTCTCAAATTTCCTTCCCTTTGCTCGCACGTAGGGCTTTGTGTGGCTGTGTGGCACACCCGGGGCCTTGCCAAAGTGCTTTACAGCTTCACGCGCGTTCTTCGGTCCCCTTAGGAGAACCTGCATGTCATGCACCCAATAAAGTTTAAAAATTAGGTTCCTCAGATACTCATACTCTGAAAAGCACAATTTTGACAGTTTTATATCATATATATATAGTTTATTGTATTAGATGTACCATAGTTCAATTACAAATTTCTTAACTCTTGCATTGAGGAAAACACATGCGGGCAGAGCAAAGCAGGTGATGAAATTTTATGCAAGTAAATAAGGACCCATTTGGAAATATTTAAAGATAGAAATGTAAGGATGGATGCAACTGATACATAATGGACGAAATCTCATCATTGTATTCAGAGAAACCCCAACTGAATCATTCATTTATCGTCTGAAATGCATATGCACAAAAAACTATGCATATGCACATGTATCAACATATTTTCAATGCATCTATATGCATAGAAAAGTCTGTAGATGCATAATTTTTTGTGCATATGCATCTTAGACGAGAAATGAGCAATCTTTCCAGGCTGGTTCTATCAGATCTCCTTTTCGAGAAGATATAAGAGCAATCTTATTAAAAATAGATGCCCCCAAAGAAAAAGGAGACAAAGGATCTCAATAC
Source organism: Acorus gramineus (assembly GCA_030737835.1). Lineage (NCBI taxonomy): Eukaryota > Viridiplantae > Streptophyta > Magnoliopsida > Acorales > Acoraceae > Acorus > Acorus gramineus. Next base: position 24,838,195 of record CM060847.1, read on the forward strand.
AAAAATTAAAAGAAGTAAAAGATATCATGGAGGATCTCTTGACTCAATCACAGAGGATCATCCAACATGATCAAAATTTTAAAATCTGATGGATTTTGGAAACATGATTGGAGATCCAAACATGTAATCTAATAATCCAAAGACAAGGATTCTTATCACCTTGTATAAATAAAACTCCAACCTTTCTCCTTCAAAAAAATTCTAATTATCCAAAGATTCTAAATCTCCATACACTCCATCATAGGTCCTAAATGTGTTAAAGGCTAAAGCAATGACGAGATTGCTTCAAGTTATGTTTGCTGAAAGGTGGGCATGCAGCGAACATCCAAAGATTTTGGAATAAGAAAAAAAATTACAAACCCAAAAAAAATTACCCAACTCCCTATTAAAAAAATATTCACCTTTTAACTCTGATTTTATGTGTTGTTGAGTAATGTACTGTAAGTAACCATTGATTTAAACCGGTGAGGAAACTACATCCCCAAGGTATCCAAGCAAAATTTTGATAAAGCCATGACAATCAACCTTTAGAACCAAGCTACTAACAAACACATCTCTAACTCTCTAAATTAATGACTGAATTTGATTGGTTATAAAAACAAACAGACCAAAATGTTTTAGCAAAGGCAGCTTACTGAAACCTCCAAGAAGTCATTCCATGTATGCTATCACATGCCTGAGAATCAGACCACAGGACAGTAACATAAACCTGCTGGATTTAGATCCAGCATAGAGGGGAAAAGAATAAAAAAGAGCAGAAAAGAAGGAAGCTGTCCAATATATACTGCTTTGAACATTATGATGAGTATAAGTGAACAGAATCATATAATGACCCTCTAGGGAAAATTTATTACATTAACTGCCTCCATGTAATATTTTCCATTTGTACAACCATTCTCTCTTAGTCATTTGACCATTTCCCACTGACTATCAATAAAGAAAAGAAATGAAAGTTGATGAGAAAATGTTTGAAAAAATTAGACGACCTTCATAAAATAAATGAAACTCATGAGAGATATCCCACTAGATTTTAGTACAACTAAGTAGTAGAACAATCAAGAAACACAAATTACAGCAACTATGTGATTCATTATGTTTGCAACAAGCTATTGCACTCAGGGTCTGTTTGGAAACACAGATTGAAAAGTAACTTTTAAAATAAAGCTGCTTTTTAAAATGATTTTGACCTTGACTTTTATTGGGATGCTTTTTTTTTAATTCAAGAATCAATATTTGAAAGCAATTTATATTTAACAGAAAAAGCTGCTTTTCAATTCAAACAATTGATTCTGACAAAAAGTGTTTTTTTGAGCTTTTCAAAACACAGATTTCGAGGAAAAAATTAAAAGGAATCAAGCTTCTGATTCTTCAAAAAGCTGCCCTGTTTGACTACACAATTTTAGCTTTTCAACTTTTCAAAAGGCAGAATCGCATCTAAACGTGCAACCAAACGGGGCCTCAGACAAAATACTTCTTCAAATCAAAAGCTGAAAAGCATGGGATCTATGCATGTCACATCCATCAGACGCAAATCAATGTCTTTCTGCATAGTGATGACTTGGCTATTATTTACGAATGTTCAATTCAGAAATTTTGGTCAATTTTTATTTAAATAACATCCAATGCACTTCATTATTTGACTTTATTAGTTTTTAAGAGCAAGCAAAAATACATACATAGATATCATATCATGTAAGCAAGCAAAAAAACATACATAGATATCATAGTATTTAAAAAATTTCAATGATAAAAGAAAATCAACATAAAACATAAGAAACTCATAATGGGTACAGTGACGAGTTACAATGTGGCATTTGAATCAGTGGTTGTAGAATATGACTAACTTCTAGAATCTAAGATTAAATATTTAAAAATAATTAATCAAAGGATTAGAATTACGCAAGCTGCTTAAACAGAGAGTAGAACTCCAGTCAACAGTGGAGAACGTTCATGCAAAAAGGGATGCCATGATATAACCACAAAGAATCAAAATTAACAGGAAAATAAGAATTTTGTGAACCACTTCATTGGAGTACAACTCTAGTAGTTATTGGAGAATACTCAAGCAGAGAGGTTGGATTGACATATGCACACATAAAATCTCCAAAATCAATGTCAGATTTCAAAAAGAACTATGCGCAATGCGACATGGACGTATTCCATTTTTATTTTATAAGTATTGATCTTTATCCTTCAAATCTCATCATTAAAATGCTGAAATAGGGGATCAGAAAACTTCCGGACAATATTTGCATTATTACATTATCTTGAAGTGATATATTATATATATAGAGAACAGTTCTAAAATGGTCAAAGATGATGAAAAGTTCACCCAACTCAAATCAAGTAAAATTAAATTACTAACATAATAACTTTAGGTGGTATTTGGAAACATATTTAGATGATTCTTCTTTAACAGGAATCAAACTAATACGGACATGTCTCCATTTCTCAACACATGGAATGGTTGCATCTTTTGAAGAAAGCAAACAACAGTTTTTAGTTATAATGGTAAAAAAAAAGGAGCTGTTCATGAATCTAAGTATCTAACAAATGTATGCTTTCTAGAAATGAAATTTCAAAAGCATATTTAAGTAAAAAGCTCATTTCAAATTTGTTTGCAAACACTGCCTTGGTCAAAAATATATTCATTGTAAGACATGAAAAGAAAATCAGATACAAAATCCATACTGATCAGATTCACACGCTATTTTACAATTCTACAGCAGTTATTGAGCAAAAGCCAATTCCTTGAACTATCTCGACATACTCATAATCATAATAACATATATACACTGATTAGTCTTATCGCCAAGTTAAATTAATAAGATGTATGGATAATTTAACATACAAATGCGAATCAGAAAAGAATGGTAACTCAACAAGTGACGGATGGAACCCAATTCAGGGTAACATTGGGGATGATCTAAGCAAAGAGAGAGAGTAAAGTCAAAAGCAAGAATTTGATACCGTGTTTTGGCCAAGCGGCGCACGGAGAGCGAGCTGATCGAAAGTCAGGCACTCCCCACCAGCCTTCAAGATCCTCGCCCTCGCCGTCCCTGTGAACCTAAGCGCCGTGACCTTCAACGCCGGGACCTCGTAAACACGAGTGTCATCCGTCACAGTCCCCACAATCACAGCAATCTTGTCCTCCTACAAAGCACCACCACAACACATCAACAATACAAAAATTTCAAAAAACACAAACAGAAGATCAAGATACGGACCTTTCCGCTCATGAACTTGGCGAGCCTGGAAATAGAGATGGGCGGCTTGTTGGTCTTGCTCATGAAGAGCCTCTTCAGGATGACCGCATTGAACTTGCTCCCGGTCCTCCTCACGAGGAACCTGTAGAGCTGGTCTTTCGGGAAACAGAGATCCGGTTCAGAAGCCCTAGATTTGATCTGAAGATTGATAGACAGAGAGAGAGAGAAGGACCTTGACGAGGAGCTTGAGATAGATGTCGTCGGACTTGGGGGCAGTCCGCTTGGTCTTTTTGCTCTTCCCCCCGGCGACCAAATCGATACCCTGCCAGAAGAAGAGGGGATCGAAGGATGTTAGGGTTTGGGAAATGAAAGTTAGGGTTTTTGAGGATGAAGAGGAAACCTACCATGGCTGCTGCTGCTGCCGCTTCGCTTTAGGGTTTAAGCGAGGAAGAGATGTTTCGGCGACCCTTTTATTCCTAGGGTTTTTGTAAGAGAGCTTTTTTTATGTTGGTTTTGGACGGTGAGTGATGGGTTCGGCGTTTTGCCTTTGAACTCTGTATAAATAACAAGCAATTGATAACAATTTTAATCGATGAAAAGCAATATATGCAAACATTATTAATTTCTACGCCAATGTGTGGTACGAGAATTAACCCGGAATAAGTTAGAATTAGTTAGAATAGGATGTTTGAATGGCTGAAATAAATGAGAATCAGAATTAACTGATATAAAATGACATATGGATTCTATCAAATCTCTATAATTAAGTTATTTTAGATTATTTAACTAAGCCACTGTCAAATCATCACCTCTGTCAAATCAATTATCATCATCTTTTTAACTTTTATAAATTATTATCCACACTTTATTTATATTTTATTCAAACAACAGAAAAATTTTATTATTATATTTTTAAAACAAAAAATTATTTTATTTTTATTTATACTATAATAATAATAAACATCATAATAACTTAATTATCGAACAAGAACAAGAATATGTAGACACTTGTTAAATATTGTTTGATAGTTTAACTGTTGAAAAATTACAGTAAGTAACAATAGACATTATATATACACGATTTGATTTCAAGAAAATGTGTCACCACGTTTTGAAGAACAAGAATCTGAACCACCACAGCCCATATCCTACATACTGATTTTATATCAGGAAAATGTTAGACTCAATCACATTCACCAATCAAAACTCAGATCTCACATGTTTTTATTTTTTTAAAAATAGTAAACATCATCTAATAAGGTACATGTTTTGATAAAAAAAATGTATATCGCTCTATTTCGAATTAAATGAACTCATTTTTAATAAGTGTAAGAAAATATTTAATGTGATATATAAAATATCTAACTATGTATATGCCTCACTGAATTTCTAAAATAGTATGTAGGACTGTATTTTGGACTGAGAAAAAAAATTGAGTGTAACAGCACTCTTTATATTATGATTTATGAACCACCACAGCCCATACCCTTTCCAAAAACTTTCTATACAATCAAAATAACTTTAGCAACGTTCTTTACACAAGTTAAAAATGATTAAAATATGAAAATACATGGAAACTCTGACATTGTTTTAAAATGTATATTTATCATAGTACACAACCAAAAGAGAGTCATTTTATGTTTTTCTAACTTGGACTGTAGATTTCATTGATTGACGACACCATTAACTTCCATGCGTTGCAATATTCATCCTTGGAGGACTTGACATTTATGTAATATTCCTTCCCCATGATGTTTTTCAAATCAAGATAAGCAACTTTTCTTTTTCCTAGCATAGTTGTTGTTTCATATGTGACTTCTACAAAAAATGATAAGCAATGATACTATAATTTACACTTGTTTATATATAATAAAAAAATCTAAAAATGATGATACACAATAAAGTTTATGAGAATAACATAGCAAAATTGAATAACGTTCATTGAAGAATGCATATTACAAATCAAGTGTAAATAGAAGACTAATTTTGATAGCAGTACAAAATGTAAAAGAATGTGCGCGGTAATGAACCAAATAATATTTTTCACATGATTTAGATTTCACCATGCCCTCAGGCTTTGATGTGGTTGTTGGTCTAGAGGAAGAGGAGGGTTGACTTTAGAAGAGATGAAAGATGATAATAAGCTTAATAGGATTCAAAAGTCCAATCCATGTATTTTGAGATATTTTATTGGGGGGAAATTCATGGGTATGGTGATCTAATGAAGAACTCCCAGTAGTTTTGAAAAGCACAATAATGGTATACTTTCTAAGATTAATTTCTTGAAGAAAAGAAAATCCATGATCTCTACTGGTATATTGATCGTATCTTTATATATGTTTTATTCAATACCATTTCATACTCTTAACAAGAATACAGAATACACAGGATTTGATTTTGTTCTTGTGTTTTCTGTGAGCTTCATTCTCTCAAGCTTAGACCAAAGAGGAGACATGATAAAACTTGCATCAATGGTTTCCTCCCTCGTATCACCAGGAACCACAGGGGGCATTTGTCGAAATCTCCACCAAACACAATAACCTTTCCGCCAAAAAAGAGGTTGCATTCAGTGTTAGATTATATGTGTTATCTTATAATATGTGTAGTGTATTACATGTGTAACTCCTAGACATTTGTATATATAAAGAGATTAAACCCTAAGTGGAATACAAAGATTTCCATTATTTCATTCTCTGATTGTAACACGGTATAAAAGCAACCACCTCAAAAACCCTAAGTTATTTTTTGGAATCCTTCATCGTCAGTTGCCGTCGTGCCCCTGCCGCTGCGTGTGCCGCCCCTGCCGCTGACGTGTGCGCCCTGCCGCGTGCCCTGCCATGCGCCGCCGCGCCCTGCCGTGTGCCGCCGCGCCCTGCCGCGTGCCGTGCCCTGCCGTGCGCCGCCCTGCCCTGCCGCGCCTAGCAGCTAGGCCTGTCAACGGGTCGGGTCCAGACCCGGATCCGACCCGACCCGGACCCAATTACACGTGTAATATACCCGACCCGATTTGGACCCGACCCGGCGGACCCGAACAAACAAACGGGTCGGGTCCGGGTCCACCCCGCCCCGACCCGTTGGACCCGAATGTTTTTTTTAATATATGTTCATATATTATAAGACCATTAGTATTAGTTGATACATAATTTTATTTCTTACTTAACTTATTTTTGTATCTACAAATTCATAAATCATAATCATAACAAGCCTATAAATCGGTTTGTTTTGGACAATTAACTTATTAGCTTTTGAATTTGTATGATTAATTAGTTTTGTTGTATGATTTATGTTTATTATTTAGGTTAATATGTTAGTGTTTATTGTTTTGAATGTTGTTTAGGTTAATATTGTTTTGAATGTTGTTTAGGTTAATATTGTTTTGAATATTGTTTAGGTTAGTTATGTTTATTATTTAGATTAATATGATTTTTATGTTAGTGATTATTGTTTTGGATGTTGTTTAATAATTCATTTACTTCTTTTGAATTGTATAAAATTATATTCAAACATAGTCTCATTAACAATAATGTTTTATTACAAAAAAATTCAAATAGAATGATAAGGCAAACAAATACATGAGCTCTTCTTTTTTTTTTTTTTTTTTTTACCCAACCATCCGGGTCGGGTCGGACCCGGACCCGACCCGGGTCCGACGGGTCCGGGTCCGGGTCTACATTTCCCCGGACCCGTCGGGTCCTGGGTTGGACCCGGACCCGTCGGGTCCTGTCACGGGTCGGGTCCGGGTCCACCCCGACCCGACCCGTTGACAGGCCTACTAGCAGCCCTGCCCTACCGCTCCCAGCAGCCCTGCCCTACCGCGCCCTGCCGCGTGCCCTGCCGCGCCCTTCCGCGTGCCCTGCCGTGCGCCGCCCTGCCCTGCCACGCACAGCAGATCTACCCTGCCGTGCCCAGCAGCCCTGCCCTGCGCACCCTACCACGCGCCCTGCTGCGCCGTGCCTTGCCACACGCCCTGCCGCGCCGTGCCCTGCCACGCGCCCTGCCGCGTCGTGCCCTGCCGCGCGTCTGAACCTGCCCGGATTACCCGGGATCTGTCGCGCCCGAGAAATCTGCCCGGGCACCGATCCGCTGATTCTGCCCGGATTTCCCAGGATCTGCTGGGACAGCTCGTGCCAGCCTGTCTCGAGTGTTCCGGATCGTCTCGAGCGCCCGACCCGGCACCCTACCCGGACCCTGCCCAGCGACCCGGATCCGCGAACCCGGCCCAGCATCCGACCCGGACCCGACCCGTACCCGCGAACCCGGCCCGGCACCCGACCCGAGTCCGACCTCAAGTCAACTCCGGCCGCCCACCGGCCCCTCCGGCTGCCCCCTGCCGCCACCGGCCGCTCTCCGCCACCTCCGGCACCTCCTTGAGACTTTGAATCACTAAATCGGTTATAACTTCCTCTCCGGAAGTCCGATTAAGGTGATCCAGGAGTCCATTTTGCTCGATTTTTCGTGCTCTACGTCCTCGTCTGCTTCTGATCCTCATCCGAGTGGTTCTGCACAATGTCAGAAACCAACGGCAACCCTACTCTTCCGACACCGGCGGCTTCGAAGGTATCTCGTCAGTCTACTTCGTCATTTATCTATGAGGGCATCTTGGGGGCCGCTCCTACTACAAAAAGACGATGACCTTCTAAGCAGCGTTATCAACCGAAAGGCCGAGGACATCATCTTTGTCTTGTTGCCGCTACGACTGCTACTTCGATTGCCTCCATTCAGTCACACTCGGATATACTTGTCCAGATCAGTCAGCGCCTAGACCACCTGGTTCTGCAGCAGTCACTTTCTGGTGCTTCTACTCCCTTTGCCTTGTCTTCTACTATGATACTCCTGCTTATTGGATTTTTTATTCGGGTGCCTCACATCACATGACTCCTGATAGTTCTATCCTCACTGCATGCTCACCTGCACCCTCACACCTCCCTTCAATTCATACTGCTAATGGCTCTCCTTTAGTCATCACGCAGTGTGGATCGATCACCACCACATCCCACCCTACTGACCGCCTTTCATTACCATTTGTTTTGCATGCTCCTGAGCTTTGCATGAATCTTGTGTCTATTAGTAGATTGTGTGATTCTGGATTCACCATTACTTTTACCTCTTCTGGGTGTTCTGTGCATGATCCACGTTCAGGGCAGAGGATTGGTGTTGGTCGTCGGATTGGCGGACTGTATTATGTGGAGTATCTTTATCTTCCTGTACCTGATCCCTCAATTTTCTGTGGCACTGTCACCTCTGATACTGACTTGTGGCATAAGAGGTTAGGTCATGTTTCTGAATCTCGTCTTAAAGACCTTATTAAGTCTGGTGATTTAGGTCATGTTTCTTTCTCTCCTCTTTCTGTTTGTAAGGGCTGTAAATTAGCCAAACATGTTGCTACTCCATTCCATTCTAGTAATCATCAGTCCTCTAGTCCATTTGAGCTTGTTCATTCTGATATCTGGGGTCCTTCTCATATCACGTCAAAGAGTGGTTTTTCGTATTATATCAGTTTTATTGATGACTATTCTCGCTTTACCTGAATTTATTTATTGCGTCATCGATCTGAGGTCCCAAAGATATATGAGGTTTTTACCACTATGATTCACACCCAGTTTCAGACTCGTATCAAAATCTTTAGGTCTGATTGTGCTCGAGAATATATTTCTTCCACGATGCGTTCTCTTCTTCAATCTCATGGCATTCTCTTTCAGCAATCATGCCCTTATACTCATGAGCAGAATGGTGTTGCTGAAAGAAAACATCGCCATATTCTTGAGACTGCTCGTTCCCTCTTACTTTCTTCTTCAGTCCCCAGCACATACTGGGATGAGGCTGCTCTTCTATCTGTTCATCTTATCAATATCACTCCCTCTTCTGTCCTCTCCGGTATGACTCCTCATGAGCGCCTTTACTCCTCCAAACCTGATTATAGCAGACTTCGCACTTTTGGATGTACTTGTTTCGTGCTTCTCCCTCCTCATCAACGCACTAAGTTGGCCGCTCGGTCAGTTAAGTGTGTATTCTTGGGGATTAGTTTTGAACACAAGGGATATCGCTGCTACGATCCTATTGGAGATCGTTTTTGGATAACTCGTCATGTGTCATTTGTCGAAGATGTTCCCTATTTTTCTTCTACACCCACTGCCTCCTCTCCTCCGGTGCCTTCTCCTGTTCATGTCTCTCCTATTGAGTCTCTACCTCTTCTCGAGCCGTCTGTTCTGCTTGAGCCCACTCCTAGTTCTATTCTCCCTGAGTCTCATCTTGGCATTCCCACTGCTGACTCTCCTGGTTCTTCGTCTCCTCTTCACACTCCTGCAGTCAACTCCCATGGTCCTCCCTGCTCTCCTCCTATTGTGTCTCCTCTTGCTCCTTCCGCAGATGACTCCGTTGGTACTCCGTCTTCCACGGCTAACACACCTCCCTCTGATGTGGATCCTCGTCCCTTGACTCGCTACCCTCAGCGTGAACGTCATCCGCCTGATCGTTTTAGTTTTGACTCTGGACCACTTGACCGATTTGGCTTTGCATCAGTGAGTACCTATTCTTCAGAATTCCAGGCCTATCTCACCGCTATACATGCCCATCGTGAGCCCCGATCTTATCGAGAGGCAGTCGAGTACCCTGAGTGGCAGCAGGCCATGGCTGAGGAGTTTCAGGCATTTGAGCAGACACAGACCTGGGATGTTGTTCCCCTTCCGGATGGTGTTACCCCTATCAGCTGCAAGTGGATTTTCAAGATCAAGCATCACCCTGATGGTTCCATTGAACGACATAAGGCTCGTCTTGTTGCCAGAGGTTTCACTCAAGAGTATGGCATTGACTATGAGGAGACCTTTGCTCCTGTTGCTCAGATGACTACTGTTCGCACCCTTCTCGCCGTTGCTGCTGTTCGTCGCTGGCCTCTCTTTCAGATGGACGTGAAGAATGCTTTTCTTCATGGTGATTTATCTGAGGTTGTTTATATGCAACCACCTCCAGGTCTCAGCACTCCTCCTCAGCATGTTTGTCGTCTTCGGCGGGCTATATACGGACTGAAACAAGCTCCTCGTGCCTGGTTTGAGCGTTTTCGCAGTGTTATTCTGACAGCTGGTTTTGTTGAGAGCCACCAGGACCACTCTATGTTTGTGCGATCCTCATCGCAGGGGCGGGTAATCCTTCTTCTGTATGTTGACGACATGATTATAACTGGCGATGACTCCGCTGGTATTACTCGGGTCAAGAATCACCTCAGTCGACAGTTTCAGATGAAAGATCTTGGTACTCTTCGCTACTTCCTTGGTCTCGAGATTGCACAGAGTGATCGTGGGATTCTGCTTTCTCAACAGAAGTATACAGCTGACATTTTAGAGCGTGCTGCCCTCTCCGATACCCGCAGTGCGGATACTCCTCTCGAGCTTAATGTGAAGCTTCGTCCTACGGATGGTGAGCTCCTCTCAGATCCTACTCGATACAGACAGATCGTGGGTCAGCTTGTGTATCTCTGCATCACTAGACCTGACATTGCTCATGCCGTCAGTATTGTTAGTCAGTTTGTCTCGGCTCCTCGATCAGTGCATTATGGTGCTCTTATGCGAATTCTTAGATATTTGCGTGGTACTATCACTAGATCGATCTATCTGTCATCCTCTTCGACTCTGGTTCTCAGGGCTTACACTGATGCTGATTGGGCTGGAGACCCGACCACTAGACGCTCCACCACTGGTTTCTGCATATTTCTCGGAGATTCTATCATCTCTTGGCGCAGCAAGAAACAGGAGGTTGTTTCTCTTTCCAGCACTGAGGCTGAATATCGAGCCATGGCTATCACCACCAAGGAGATTGTTCATCTCAGACGTCTCTTGGTGGATCTAGGAGTTACTATGTGTTATATATGTGTCATTTTTTACCTTCTGGTAACCATTGGAGCATTCTGACAGTTTTTTAACTTTTTTGTTTTTCGATCGAAACCGCTAAAATTTTGGACTTTTAGCTATCATCCTGAGTTTGAGGACTCCGATTGAAAATCTAACTGCATATTATGTGTCCTGGTACCATTTCAAGCCACTCACAAAAATTTCATCGAATTCCAGTAACGTTTCAGAATTTCGCAGTTCCTAATCGTATCCGGGTTTTGACCGAGCGAAAAGTCATTGGAAGACTTGACTTGGTCAAAGTTGACCTTTGACTTGGTCAATGGGTTTTGATTTTTAGTGTGGTTGGGTTGACTAGGGTCAAAGTGCATCTAAACCTAACCTAAACCTAATTAGTGCTAAGTGTAAGTGGGTGTGAGTGTGTGTGGTGTGTGTGTGTGTGCTTTAAGTCCACGCCTAGGTATAGTGCCCCCCCCACTATTCATCATCTTCTCCACAATCTCTCTCTCTCTCTCCCTCTCTTTAAAACCCCCTTTTGACCTAGCTAGAGGTGTTGAATCAAGAAACCCTAGAAGGAGAAAAGATAGGTGAGGACCCGATCTACCTTTGCATGGTCTCGGATTCGAGTTCCCTCATGTGTGACCCCCTCTCATAACCTCCTTTCTCCTCTGTTTTCAGCCCCTCTTTGGCTGAGTAGAGATCTTGGTGGTGGTGGTCTTGGAGGTGGCAAATCGGTGCGCGAAGAGCACCCGTTCTTCCTCCCCTTTCCTTCCTCTCCTTGGGTGAGTTTCTTTCCTTCCTTTTCTTGTTTAGATGCATGTTAGGAGGTGTTTTTGGTTATGCATGGCTGTTGGGTGGTTGGAGGGGGTTGTTGGGGGGCTATTAGAGGTGTTAGGGTTGGCTCGGGTGCATGCGGGCTCACCGGCGTGCGTGCGCGCGAGCCTGCGCGTGCAGGCAGGCAGGCGCAGGCAGGCGAGCTGCGGTCAGGCACGCTGGGCGCGTGCTGTCGGGCTCGCTGGGCACGTGCGGTCGGCGCGCTGGGCGCAGTGCACGGCGTGCGCGCGGAGCGCTGCGCAAGGGCGCGTTGCGTGCGGTGTGCGCGGGGAGGCGAGCGGGCGTGCGCGCGGGGCGCTGCGCTGGGGCGCAGTGCGTGCCGGTGTGCGCGCGAGGTGCTGCGCTGGGGTGCAGTGCGCGCGGGTGCACCCGGGGCTGGACGCGCGGTGCGCGCGGGCACGCGCGAGCGTGCGCGTGGCGTGCTGCGGGTCTGGGCGTGCGGGCAGAGGCGCGGTAGCTCGTCTCGGCGCGCGGGCTGGGGCGCTGCAGTGCGCCCGGGGCTCGGGCGTGCGTGCGTGCGTGCTTACCCGTGCGTGCGCGTGCGGGTGGCCGTGCGCATGGCTGCCCGGGGGTGCGGGAGTGAGTAGGGGCACTCGGGCTCGCGTGCGTACGGGCCGTATGTACGCTTGTCCGAGTGTTGGGTATTTTTAGTGTATTTTTGTATGTATTGTGTATTTTACTCACCGTGTTGAATACCCTGTCTTGCAGATCTTGACGGACGGTCACGCGACGACCCGGGTATTGGTGAGTGGGACAATCCAACCCAGTTGGGAGGCGTATATGCTCTTGGCGTGTATCGTCCTCCCCTGGGGCACCATAGTTTAATATTAACTTGTATAATATGTAATCTATGCAGGCATGATTGTTATGTAGTATGCATGCCACCCTAGACCTTGTATGTTAGGGACTTGCACCCTTAGGATATGTGTAAGAGCCATGCATCCTGATACCATATTTTCATGCTAGGAAGCCTCGACCTATGCATGTGTCCCATTTAGTTTAATTTATTTTAAATCAAATGTGAGTTATTTAGTAATGAGCATGCTTAGTGAATATTATAACCATGCGGTTATAATACAGGCTTCCCCGCATCGTAGTTATGCGCCCTGGAGGAATTCGCAAGAATTCATGACATTTAAATTGTTAGGGAGATGTTGCCGGTGGATCCGATTGGATCGTATACGTGTGGATAGGCTGTTCTTTTCCCTTCGTTGGATCCGTATAGAGACTGCCCCAGCGTTAGAAAGGCCGTCCTGACAGAGGGCTCCCATTAGTAGGTACCTCCTGATTTGGTTTCAGACTGTGCTGAATTGTGGGAGTAGACCAGGCGGGCTACGGAGTGGAGGAGAGACTATCGGTGGACCAAGGGTGATTAACAGCCTAGTCAGTCCCAATAGACCGTGTCACCTATTGGAGGGTGAGGGTGAGGGTGTAGTGGGTTGGCAATGAGCGACCCACTGGTTTGTGTAGTTGTTGCCACTTTGAGGCTTTGAATAATTTTGAGGTTAATATGAATTGTGATGCATGGGTTGTGCTATTCACTGAGTGTGTGGCTCACCCCTCGCATATTTTTCTCCAGTTATCACTGAGTCAGATCTGAAGGAGGAGCTCCCCGAGGGACTTCAGCAGTAGCGGAGCAGCGCCACATTCCCGCGAGTGTTAGAGGCTATCAGCATCCCTTTTTTATTGTATGTATTATATTTCCGTGCTTGGGCACCCGTTTGTATTATTTGGATGTATTTGTATATATTGGCTCTCACAGGACAGTTGATTATGTATCGAGTCTGTAATATGTTTTTGAATTACAGACTCAGTCTTTTAGCTTCCGCTATTGGTGTATATATCATGCCAACCTTGCTTTTGTCTGTGTTGTCATTTTAGCTGTTGTTTAGAGTATGTTATTGACCTCCTGTATAGACTGTTGATATCATATATACACTTGCCGCGTCCCGGGGACGGCCGCCCTGGGGCGTGACACTATGATTGGTCCTAGTCCTCTTCACTGTGATAACCGGTCTGCTATTCAGATTGCTAGCAATCCGGTCTTTCATGAGAGGACCAAACACATTGAGATCGATTGTCACTTCGTTCGTCAGCACTTTCTTGCAGAGACATTATCGCTTCCGTATATCTCCTCTGCTGAGCAGCTTGCTGATTTCTTTACGAAGTCACATCCAATTCCTCGATTTCAGTTTCTTCTTCGCAAACTCACTTTGTATGATCCACCGTAAGTTTGAGGAGGGCTGTTAGATTATATGTGTTATCTTATAATGTGTGTAGTGTATTACATGTGTAACTCCTAGACATTTGTATATATAAAGGGATTAAACCCTAAGTGGAATACAAGGATTCTCATTATTTCATTCTCTCATTCTAACAAGTTACATCTTGTAACATCCTACCAAAAGCTTCAAAAGTTTGTCTATTTGTCATTGATGCCTCATCCCATATAATAATATGAGCTTTTCTTCAACAATTCTGCTAACCCACTTTGTTTAAAAATATTGCAATCCATCGCTTTATCTATGTTGATTGGAATTTTGAAGCATGAGTGTGCTGTACGCCCTCCTCATAAAATTGATTATGTAACTCCTGATGTTGCACTTACAATGGATATTAAACTTTGCTTTCACGTTGAGGCTAATAATGCTCTGTAAATATATGTTTTTCCTGTACCATCGGGACCATCAATGAAGAATGCAAATGGCTTGTTATACTTGATTTGATCTAATATAATATCATATACCCTTTTTTATCACAGTTCAAATTATAAATAGTTTGCATATCTTCTTCTGACATTGAAATATTCATTTCTTCAATTATTTATCATTGAATAGCATTGCATATGCTTTCTTTTTCAAACTCTAGTATATCATAATCATCTATGCTCTTACCCATAGCATTCAAAAATTCATTAACACTATTGAGGACTTGCAATTATGTATGATGAGGATCAATCCCAATGCTTTTTCAAAATCTTTGCAAGAGCACTGTAATGTGTATACCATAGTTTTCTAACATTTTCAGTTTCATAATATACTAATATAATTGCAAATAAACGATGCAATGCAAGTGGCATTTGAAATATGGTTGCTTTTGTCAAACATTCAGATAAACTATTATCATACCCAAGGAACCCAGATTGATGAGCTACCTCACGATATGTTTGAAACTAAACACCATTCACCACTTTCAAATTTTCGTAAGATTGGCACATTTAATATGATTTATCAACAATCTCAAATAATACCGTTCTCCTTCTAATGGATTTGCAACAACCACCCTCCCTATGACATCTTTACATTTCTTGGGCATCCAACATTTATTATTTTGGTGCCATACATATTGTTCAAAGAATTATCTGTACAAATATTTTGAAGCATTTCTGTCCATTTGATTCCTAACAAAATACTCCGTTAACATGGTTTTCTTGACATTCTCATCGTTTTACACATCCATCAGACTTTCATGTTCTTTGAAAACAAAAAATGAAAGTTATTTTTAAGGACAATGAGAGATGATAAAGAAATTGTTCATCTATACTAAATGGAAAAGAATGGATAATATAATTTCTGTAGCTATTGATTCTACTTATAAGGGATCAAGGATTAGATTGTTACAAATTTAAGTTTGAATAATGGAATAATATGTATGGATTGATGTACTGACTTGAGAATGGATGTGGTCCAAGATATTTAAACCATCATAATCACATTGATGAGGTGGGTGTTGGCTATAAATAGAGGTGTAAAACGGGCCGTGCCGGCCCGGCCCGCTAGACAACCGGGCTAACGGGCCTGCCCTGTCCGGTCCGTTTCATGTGACCGTGCCGTGTCGGCACGGCACGGGCCGCAGGGGGTCGGCCCAGCACGGCCCTCCGTGCCAGCCCGGCGGGCCACCGTGCCGTGCTAGCCCGGCGGGCCAAACGGGCCGGGCCCATTGACGGGTCAACGGGCCGGCCCATTAAAATGTCCATTTTTTTTTAATTTTTAAAGTTTAATATTTAATTCCATGTTTAATTTACTAGTTCTTTTAAATTAAAAAATAAAAAAATATACATAAATCATTCATAAAAATTGAAAACTAAAAAGAATTAAGAATACAAATATTTATTTTATTGAATATTGAATTTCTTGAGTACATGAACAATAATTAAATAAATGATAAAATGAATAAAAAATACACAAATAGTACATTGATGAATAAAAATAAATTATACAATTCTTAAAAAATACATTGACAAATACAAAAAATTAATATAACATAAAAAGTGAGTAATAATTGCATCACTATAGTTTTTAATACATCCCAACTAGGTTGGCACCTATTAAAACTATCAATCACTTGCAACTCACATTTCAAAAAATTAAAAAAATACAATAATGAGAAGATTTATATGTGAAATCTTCATTGATCATCATCTATGTTGAATTTTGTAAAATCCACCTCAAGACTATCTACAAATTCTTGATCTCTTTCATCAGCATCACTCCAATCCTTTAGACAAATAAGAGCTTCCAATGAACTTGCTGCCAGCCTGGTCCTCCTCTCAGATAATATTCTCCCACTTGTACTAAAAGAAGATTCTGATGCCACTGTAGACACTGGAGGAGTTAGTAAATCTCTTGCCATTATAGAAAGCACAGGAAATGTCACTTCATGTGCTTTCCACCATTGCAAGAGATCAAAATTTTTCATCTCTTTTTCAGTTAAAAGAGACTTCCAATCATTTTCTAAATATTTAAACAGTTCATTAAGATGAGAACTACCACTACTAGAATCATGTGAAGTGTGTGAATTTCGTGAAACAAAATCAAAGAAATAATATTTTTTCTTACCTTTACCTAATAAACTAATAGATGAAGTGGAGGATGATGCTCTAGTTCTATTTGCATATTTATTTTCATATTTTTTATACATTTCAGTTAAAGCAAATTCTACATCTTCACCAGTTATAACCATTGAAAATCTAACATTATCACTTATTCTTGAAATTATAATTTTAACAGTATCTAATTTAATAGTAATATCCATTACAGCAGCTAAACAAAAACACATAGGAATATCTTCAAAATATTTTTTAAATCTTTGTTCCATCAAGATAATAGATTGTTGAAGAATACTATAATCTCTATATAATATAAATGCACAAGAAATATTAAATAATTGTCTAAGTATAAGATTTGATGTATGATAATAAACACCTGAACAAGCAATAGAAGCATCATAAAAAATATTTAAAAATTGCACAAAAACTTTTGAAATTTGCCAATCAATAGGAGAAATATCAACACGATTGTTAAACATTTCATTAAATTCAATAATCAAGTTTTCATAACCCTCACAACTTTGCAACATTATATATGTAGAATTCCAACGAACATGCATATCAAGAGGAAATTTTCTAGGGGGAATATTGTTATATATGTGTCACTTTTAACCTTCTGGTAACCGTTGGGACATTCTGGAAGTTTTTCAGTTTTTTCGTTTTTTGATCGGAATCGCTAAAATTTCGGGCTGTTAGCTATCGCCCTGAGATTGAGGGCTCCGATTGAAAATCTAACTGCATATTATGTGCCCTGGTGCCATTCCAAGCTGCTCACGAAAATTTCGTCGAATTCCGGTAACGTTTCAGAATTTCGCAGTTCCGGGACGTATCCGGGTTTTGACCGAGTGAGAAGTCATTGGAGAGTTGACTTGGTCAAAGTGGGCCCATAGACTTGGTCAACCCCTTTTGTTTTTATTTGTGGTTGAGTTGACCCAAGTCAAAACTCACTTAAACCCTCACTAATCCTTTCTTAAGCCCTAATTAAACCTAGTTAGGCTAATCAAATTGTGAGGTTATATTTAAGTGAGCTAAAAATATCTCCCCACTATTCATCTTCTTCTCCAATGGATTTTCTCTCTCCCCTCTCTCTTTTTCCACCATTTGAGCTAGTTAGAGGGCTTGAACCTTAAAACCCAAAGAAGAGAAAGGTAAGGGGAGCTCCTGATCTATCCACCGGTGGTTTCGGATTCGAATTCTGGTGTGTTTAGCCCCTCCTCACACCCTCTTTTCTCCTCAGATTTCAGCCCTTCTTTGGCTAGGAGGAGATCTAGGTGGTGGTGGTCCTTGTGGAGGTATTTCGGTGCCCGAAGAGCTCCCAGTTTCCTTCCCTTCCTTTCCTTTCCTTGGGTAAGCCTTCTTTCCCTTCTTTTCCATGTTTAGATGCTTGTTTAGGTGGTGTTTTGGGTGCTGGTGGTTGTGGGTGGTGGTTGGTGGCTGTTGGAGGCCATTGGTGGCCGGAGAGGGGTGGTAGAGTGGCTTGGGCAGGGTGGTTGGGTGGCTCGGGCGGGCTGGCAGGCTGTCCCGGGTAGGCTGGCAGGCAGGCAGCGCAGCAAGCGGAGCAGATGGCAGGGCGCGTGCGCGCGTGCGCGCGGGCGTGCGCTCGGGTGGAGCTGGGAGCTGGGCGCGGGTGCGTGCGCGCGGGTGCGCGGGTGCGCGCGGGTGGTCGCGCAGGTGCGCGCGGGTGCTGGCGCGAGCGGGGGTGTGCGCGGGCGTGCGCGAGCGGGGGTGCGCGCGAGCGTGCGCGCGCGCGGGCAGGGCACCTGGGCACTGCGCCTGGGTGCGGGGCAGGGCGCCTGGGCATGCGCCTGGGCGCGAAGCTGGGGACCAGTGCGTGCGCATGCTGGGGCGTGTGTGCAGTGCGCGCGGGGGCGCGCTGGGCTGGACGCGCGGTGCGCGCGGGCGCGCGCGAGCGTGCGCGTGCATGCGGCAGTGCGTCGGGGCGCTGGCAGGCGTGCGGCAGTGCGTCGATGGTGCCGGGGTGCGTGCGTGCGTGCGCATTCGTGCGTGCGCGTGCGGGTGGCCGTGCGTATGGCTGCCCGGGGGTTCGAGAATGAGTTGGGGTGCTCGGGCTCGCGTGCGTACAGGCCGTATGTACGCTTGTCCGAGTGTTGTGTATTTTTAGGTATTTTTGGATTTATTTGTGTATTTTACTCACCGATTTGATTACCCTATCTTGCAGATCTTGACGGACGGTCGCGCGACGACCCGATTACCGGTGAGTGGGACAATCCAACCCAGTAGGGAGGCGTTACATGCACTTGGGCGTGTACCGTCCTCCCCTGGGGCACCATAATTAATGTTAACTTGTGTAATATGAAAACTATGTAAGCATGATAATGTGTAGTATGCATGCCACCCTAGACTTTGTATGCTAGGGACTTGTACCCTTAGGACCCGTATAAGAACCATGCATCCTATTATCATGTTTCCCTACTAGGAAAACCTTGACTTATGCATGTTCCCATTTAGTTTAATTTGCATATATCAAGTGCGAGCATGTGATTGTTAGCATGTCCTAGTGAATATTATAGGGGAGGGGCCTCGCGAGGACAGCGGTGAGACCCGGACTAGGGTACTCCGTGTTCCTTGTTTGGTTGTCGGGATGTCCTATATCGGGATCTCACGCTGCCCTCCCAAGGTTCTTTCCCCCAGTAATATTCCAACCTCTTATTTTATAATATCTGTTCCCCGCATCCTGGTTATGCGCCCTGGAGGAATTCTGAGGAATTCATGACATTAGAGTTGTTGAGATGTGTTTGTCAGCGGATCCGAGTGGATCATATGCGATGGATAGGCTGATCTGTTCCCTTCGTTGGATCCTTTAGAGACTACCCCGGCGTAGAGAGACTGTCCCGTGCAAGGGCTCCCATCAGTAGGCACCTTCTGATCTTGGACTCGGACTGTGCTGAATGTGGGAGTGGCCAAACAGCCTACGGAGTGGGTAGAGACTATCGGTGGACCAAGGGCGACCATCAGCCTAGTCAGTCCCAATATCCTATCTCACCTATTGAGAGGTGAGGGTGTAGTGGGTTGGCGATAGCAACCCACTGGATTTGAGTAGTTAGTCCCAATATCCTATGTCACCTATTGAGGGGTGAGGGTGAGGGTGTATGGATGTTTATCAGGCTAGTCAGTCCCAATATCCTATGTCACCATATTGAGGGGTGAGGGTGAGGGTGTAGTGGGTTGGCGATAGCGACCCACTGGCCTGTATAGCTGTTGCCATTTTGTGGCTTTTAATAATGTGATTGTGGAATAATAAGATCTGGTGGTTAATATATATTGTGATGCATGGGTTGTGTTGTTCACTGAGCGTGTGGCTCACCCCTCGCATAATATTTTCTCCAGTGTCATCTGAGTCGGATCTGGAGGAAGAGCTCCCCGAGAGACTTCATCAGTAGCGGAGTAGCGCCACGTCCCGCGAGTATCAGAGGCTATCAGCATCCCTTTTGCTTGTATGTATTATATTCCGTGCTTGGGCACGCGTTTGTATTGTATTTGGATGTCTTTGTATATATTGGCTCTCACAGGACAGTTGATTATGTATCGAGTCTGTAATATGTCTTTGAATTACAGATTCAGTCTTTAGCTTCCGCTATTGGTGTGTATATATCATGTCAGCCCTGCTTTGTTGTCTTTGTTGTCATTTAGCTGTTGTGAGTATGTTATTGAACTCCTGTTACTGATATCATATATACACTTGCCGCGTCCCGGGGTCGGCTGGCCCTGGAGCGTGACAAATATTGCGTGTCGCACAAAAATCACCAAATGCTTGTACTCTAGAAGGTGTACAAGTAATAAATTTTAATGCTAATCTAATATTTACTAATGATTCTTCAATATGAGTTAAACCATCTTACACAATTAAATTAATAATATGACATACACATTTACAATCATAAAATTCAAAATCATAAGGTAAACTCAAAGCAAATTTAAATTTTGAAATAGCACTAACATTATTACTAGCATTATCAAAAGTTATGGATAAAATTTTTTCAGTTATATTATATTCTCTAAAAATATCCATTATTGCTTGATAAATTACTGTGCCGGTGTGTGGAAATGTAAGTAGACGAAAAGCTAACATTCTTTTATTTAACATCCAATGAGAATCAATATAATGTGAAGTAACACAAATATAGGCTAAATCATTCTTACCGGTCCATAAATCAGATGTGCATGAAATTTTTTGAATGTTCATGAATGATTGAATTAAATGATTTTTCATTTCATTGTAAACTCTAATTATATCTGATCTAATAGTATTTCTAGAAACAGCTCTATATTGTGGATTAACATACATTTTTTAAAAACGTTAAAATCTTCTACTTTCAGCAAATGTAAATGGTTGTTCATCAGATGCTATATATACAGATAAACCTTCTCTCATACTAGATTGATTATAAGAGAATGTAGACATTGTACCTTCAGTACTACCTGTTTGATCGAAACTCCCAATCTGAGACTGCGTACATGGATTCAGTTGTTGTTGATGCCTTTTCAGACATGATTCAGCATGTCTCTTGAGATGTCCGGTACCACCCGCGCTTGCACAACTAAAATTTTTGTTACAATATTTACAAACAGCTCTATCTTCCATTCTACCTTGGTATTTAATATTCAGTATTGTGTAGTGCTCCCAAACTTCAGACTTCCTACTTCTTTTAGAGGGTTTTTTTTGTTTTCCAGTTGGGGGGTGACTAGATGATGCACCAACATCACCTCCAACTGATTCATGGGGGGTTTGGGATTGGTCTTGGGGTAAATCATGTGATAGACTATCTATATTGTCAAATTCATCATCAGTGTGTGAATATTCTATGTTTGGGTTGGCCATTTGAAATTTAAAAAGTAAAAATTTGAAATTTGAATTTAAAATTAGAATTTGAAATTTGAATTTAAAATTTAAAATTTGAATTTAAAATTCTTCTATTTGAATAGTTAAAATTTAAAATATTAAAAATTTGAAATTTAAAATTAAAATACACTTTGGTTTTGAAATATGGAATTAATTTGAATTTAAAACTTGAAATACACTTTGTAAAACTTGAAATTTCAAATGTGTAGAGAGTAGAGACTAGAGATGAAGAGTGTGAGACTAGTAGAGATTAGAGACTAAAGAGAGAGAGAGAGAGCTTCCCCTAATCTCCTTAGGCTTGGAGAGTTGGAGCCTTGAACCTTCCCACCTTTTGGAGAGAACTTCCCTTGGAAAGAGCCTTGAAGAAATGGAGATTGGAGACAGAGCTTCCAACACCACTTCAATTTGATTGAAGTTTTCACTTGGAAAGAAAGAGAGCACTTAAACACTTGGATTCCAACACAAAACTAGAAAAATTTAGAGGAAGAAGAGAGTGTAGTAGTGGAGGAGTAGAGAGATTTGTGATTGAATTGATGAAGAAATGGGTGGATGGGGTGGGGTATTTATAGGTAAAGTTTGGGTGAAAATTACCCCATATACCCTTGAATATAGTTGTTTTTTTGGATGGAAGTGGGCTAATTTAGTCCACAAAGAGGATTTTTGAGTTCGGGCGGGCCAACGGCTAGTTGGACTAGCCGTTGGTGGAGGTGGGGCCCGCGGCACAAACCGTGCTGCGGGCCTAGCGGGCCGTGCCAGAAACGGCACGCGGGCCGAGGGTCATATCACGCCCCAGGGCGGCCGTCCCCGGGACGCGGCAAGTGTATATATGATATCAACAGTCTAAACAGGATGTCAATAACATACTCTAAACAACAGCTAAAATGACAACACAACAAAAGCAGGACTGACATGATTTATACACAAATAGCGGAAGCTAAAAGACTGAGTCTGTAATTCAAAACATATCACAGACTCGATACATAATCAACTGTCCTGTGAGAGCCAATATACACAATACATCCAAATAATATACAAACGGGTGCCCAAGCACGGAAGTATAATACATACAATCAAAAGGGATGCTGATGGCCTCTAACACTCGCGGGACGTGGCGCTGCTCCGCTACTGATGAAGTCTCTCGGGAAGCTCCTCCTTCAGATCCGACTCAGTGATAACTGGAGAAAAATATGCGAGGGGTGAGCCACACACTCAGTGAATAGCACAACCCATGCATCACAATACATATTCACTCCTAAAGTATTATGAGGTTCTACAAACACAGCCAAATCATAATACAATCATGTGTTGAAACCTAAATAGTTTCATTTAAATTTCTGTTACAGTACACATAATACAAATTAAAACCACAAAACAACATTAAAATGATTCAACACTAATTGTTTGTGGGCACTGAAATCTATATTGCAAAAAAATAAAAAAAATTATTCTAACATGAATCAACTAATTCATCAATGTCGATTGTGCATTTGCTTTGACATACATCACACAGGTTTTGGGTCATGAAGTGGTGTTCCATCTTGCAAATAATGTATCATGTATCCAACTACTCTCTGCGTAGCCTTAATAGTTGTCTCCTGTCTGGAATTGTGGTTCATTATCTGAAACCACGCCATGTACCCCGAAACCATCTCCCAAGGTGTAGGTACTGGCTCGTCATGCCAATAATACTCTTCTCTAAGAGAAAAAAAAGAAGAAGAGATTCTTCAATGCCACTAACATACAAACACTGAAAATTTGACTAATACATAATATTTAATTCAATGAGTTACTAAAATGCATTCACAACGCTATCTTTCAATCCTAAATCATTCAAATTCATCCAACACAATTCATATTTCTAAAAAGATACCCTAACTTTCTCTAAATTATCTTTACTAGATTGATTGGAGCATGAATAAATTAGTATTACATTATTGTTTAAATATAGTTCTCAACAATATGTATTGAACCATTTTACAATTTTATATCAATGTCAGTATACTAATTCATCTCATGAATATGTTCAACATGCCAACAATAATATTCTCTAAGGGGAATTTTTTTTCCAACCAACGCCACCAACATACAAATTAATGAAAATTAAACCAAAATGCATACACATCCCTAGCTTTGACTAATGTGTTGAAATTCAACCAACACACTTCGTTATGAAATAAACATAAAATAAAATAAAAACAAACATAACTTTATATATCAAAAAACCCAAGCTCTCTTTCAAAGCCCTAACTTTCCCTATCAAAACCCTAACTTATCTACAAGAAGAACAATAATACTCATTAGATCACAATTAACAATTGATTAAAAAGATATTTTTAAAAAATAGATATATTAATTTATTTCAAGAGAGATGAGTTTATGGCCTCAAGAGTGGCACGGGGAGGACCTTACGGGGGTGGGGGGAAAGACTCCACGATGGCTTGTCATCGGCGTCCTCACAGCTGGAATAAACGGGAGGGGTACTGAATGAGAGAAATAGCAGAGAGAAGAGAGAGAATTATGTTATGATATGTGAGGGTGGTGAGGTTGGTGTATATGAATCTAAAATGCATATGACCTTTATGGAAGAAAAAAAAAACCGTTGGCTTTGAAATGGGTTAGACACATGGATTGTCTATGTAATTATATTTTCTAGACAATGTACCTGTCGATGGGAACATAAAAAAACCCCGTAGGTTTGAGAATGGGTTAGACACATAAGTTGTCTATGTAATTATATTTTCTAGACAATGCACATGTCGATGGGAACAGAAAAAAAAACTCATAGTTTTTGGAATGGGTTAGACACATTCCATGTCTATGTAGTTATATTTCATAGACAATGTAACTGTCGACGGGAACATAAAAAATAACTCGTAGGTTCTGGAATAGATTAGACACATGGATTGTCTATGTTGTTATATTTCATCGACAAAGTACCTGTCGATGGGAACAAAAAAAAAACCTCGTAGGTTCTGGAATGGATTAGACACATGGGGTGTCTACATAATTATATTTCTTAGACAATGTCCCTGGCGATGGGACCAAAACGAAACTAGTAGGTTCTAAGATGAGTTATAGTAATGTGTTTGACTACATGAATTAATTTTTCTATTGAAACATAAGAAAAAAAAAAGTAACAAATTCAACAAAAATACTTATTTAGACTTATATCTCTTCACATGATCCACTGATAAACATTGATAAATATTCAAAGTCATTCTTGTCAAGAAAGCCATATAACGTTTGATTAAAACCACCATTCAAAGCCATACTTACATTCAAAGCCATAAACACCACCATTCAAAACCATATAAACACTGTTTAAAGTAATATAATTATAATTTCAACAAGTGCTCCTACAAAAAACCATCTAACACATAACTGATTGAACCATTGTTATTACTTACATAAACATCCATTTCAACAAATCTTAAAAAAACAAAATGATTTGTTAAACATATTAGCTCCATTTAAATATCAATTGTCGTTCAACCTCTTAGAACAACGTTCTCTAGTTGGTGACTTCGGGCAACCTGACAGTGAAGGAAGAGGTGTGTTGTCATAACAATAGTCCAGTACGTTTTGCACTTGCCTTTGCCAAACGCTTGTTGTATGTCGCCCTTGTACGAGTGACTACAATTATTGTGATATATGGGTATGCTATAAAAGAAAGAAATATTGATGTGTTAATAAAGCTATTGAAATTCATCATTTATTGATAAAAGACAATCATACTTACCCAATGTTGGACTGATTGATCACTAAAGGCACTATAAAATCATATTACCCACACCACAAATCCCTTTAAATATCTAACAAATCTGATCTAAACATGCTCAGTAACCTAAGATCTTAGCAAAACAAAACATTTATAACACAAAAATGCAAGCTCCATCAGTTTTCCTATCAACAATAAATTTGAAAACAAACACATATATAAAAAAACCCATCCAAACTCATCTTAAGCCTTAACTCACAAGTTAATGCAAATCATTCCCATAATTCAAAAGAACCCTAAAAAATACACAACAACTCTAACAAAATCTCATATAGGTCACAATAAAAAAAATGAAATCATCTTAAACAAAATAACCAGATCCAGATAACAGATACCCAGCAATACAAAAACAAGAAAGACAGATTGGTTTAGATAGATTACATTGATCGACCGACCCAGAATCCTATCAAAGAGAGTTGACAACGTTAAAAGCGGACTGGAGAGATGTGGAGCGTCTTCACGACAGCCAATCGTCGGTGTCCTCATGAGTGCAACGTATGGGATGTGTCAAAGAGGTGTTCGAGAGGCTAGATCGGAAAAAAAAAAGAGAGAAAAAAGAGGGAAGAGAGAGGTCGATGGGATGAAATATGGTGGGTGGTGAGAAGGGTGTTTCTCATAGGGTGTTTATATATGGTGGTGCATTTGGTAAGTGAAAAAATTAAAGGTGGTGGGCTACAAAAGGTGGTGGGCGTATCGCTGCCCAACTTTAAAACACAAGAAGATCAAATTTGAGCTAGTGCAGCAACACTCTTCGTACTCAAAATACACACATGCACAATGTGTTCAAACCCTTCAAAATAAAAACCAAATAATGTACACCGTTTTTTGCGAATCTCAAAATCAATATCTTCTTAGATGTTTAGGGCTTCTCCAAAATATTTTTATGATACATATATAAAAATATCACAATGTACATGTTATATCTAAAATATTTGAGTATTTTAAAAATATTTTTTCTTGTGAAAATAACTTCAAATATTTTAAAAAATATGAAACATATTTTTAATAATTCATTTGATAATATCTTTTGTAGAAATTTAAATATTTGTAAAGAATCGACCTCAAAAAAAGATTTAGAAATATATTTTTAAAATACTTGTAAAAATGTTTTATTTTAAAAATATTTTAGTTTTTGAGAAGAATCATTCAAAATTTTGAAAAGATATAACAATATGATTTGGTCATCTCTTTAAAGTTTTTGATTATTTGAAAAAAAAATCGGTTGACAATCTCATAAAAAACATGTTTATCATTGAAAATCACATTAAATTATGAACTAATAATTTGTTTTTTGTTGGTAAGTGTAAACTAATAAGATTGATTGTATGAGATTTGAATCATTGAGCTTCAGTTGATGAAAAAAAATAGCTATCACCTACTAGCTATTAGGAAAGTCGCCAAAAACATAATCTTTTATTACATGATCTATGTAATTTTTTGATTTTTTTTTTTGAAAGAATTGACTCTTAATATTTATACTGAGTTGGATGAAAAAATTAAAATTTTAAATGTCTTTATTTTAAATCCAATTAAGAAGTAATATTAATTGACAAGAAGCACTTATTTCCAATATTTTCTAAATCATAACATTTTTTTAAGTTCATATAAAAATTATGATTTGAACCAAATAAATACTAAAATAAACACAATTTTTTAAAACATATTGTTAGGCCTCATGTCATTTTAATAATAATTTATGTAGAAATGGTCGTACAAGATAAAGTCTTCCAACTTTTGTTCAGGCTTATGCTATTCTTTTATTTTATTTTATTTTGGATTGATGGATAATACAATCATATGCTATTTCATATTATCATGCATTTAGAGTGTATTAGGCTCATGTATGCTTAGCTTATATCCTAAATTTCATATTTGGCATGATAGAATTTAATTTTGTTAGTATCTAAGATGATGTAGTTTAATTCTGATTTTATCATGGGATATTTAGTTTTAAGTTAACTTTCATATAAAAGTGGAATTAGATCTTTAGATCATCTAGATTCATGGAGTTATGAGTGTTTTTTCAATTATACCCCGGGAAAAAAAAAATGGCAGCAACCCTGTTTGACGTTAATTGTATAATTAGGAACAGTTAGAGGAGTTATTGAAGATTGACTTAAACATGAAAGTTGAGATAATCGTTTTGGCTTTCCAATGAAAGTTGAATGGCACAATTCAGAGCTATATTGTGGAAGTTATGACTGTTTTACCAAAGGCTGTGCAGAATTTTAAGTCAGGGGCAAGATTGTCATTTTGCCTTTCTCTCAACACCATTCAATGGCCCTTAAAAGAGGGGTTTTTGCTGGGTCTCCAGCAACAGATCTGAACAAATAAAATAGAAGAGGAGGAGAGATTGAAGAGTGTTTTGGTGAGATCATTTAGATTTCCTTTTGTGACTTGTTTTGGTTTGTTGGTTTGGATTCTTATTTAGGGGAAGATTACATTTATTTTTGCTCTAGGGTTTTAGTTGTTGATTTGGAGAAGAAGAAGAAGGATAAGTTGGAGTTGGAGCTAATATGGATGCATGGTGAGAGTCCTTTTTCTCTTATTTTCTTTTTCATGGTTGTGGTTATTTGTTAGATGTGCTTTTTGGGGCTAAAGTGTGGTGTTATTAGTGAGTGTTGAATATTTATGAGTGAGTTGGAGAATTTGTAGGACACAAGCTTCATTTTTTGGTTCCATATAATTAGAATTGTATGTTCATCATCTTATCTTTGAAGTTTATGAATTTTTGGGCATGGAAATGAGTTATTTTTGTGATGCAAACTCATGTTCTATGTGATTGGGCTGAGGTATAGACTTTGATTTTGAAGTTTGGTATGTAATTGGGTGGAATTGAGTGATTTTGGGTTCATATAATTGCTGCCCAGATTTGTATAGTTGCTGCCCAGATTTGTATAGTTGCTGCCCAGGTTCATTTTATGATTTACTTTTGAAAAATGATATACTCAATCACATTGACCAACTAAAACTCAGACCTCATATGTTTTCATTTTTTTTTACATAGTAAACATCATCTAATGAGGTATATGCTTTGATAAAAAGTACATATTGCTCCATTTTGAATTGAATGAACCCATTTTTAGTAAGTGTAAGAAAAAATTTAGTGATGTATATACACCATCTAACGAGGTATATGCTTCACTAAATCTGTAACGAGGTATATAGGTATGTGTTTTTTACTGAGAAAAAACTGAGTGTAGCAGCACTCTTTACTTTTAAATATGAATATCAAATTTTAGAACCAAATACATAAAAAATTTCTTGTAAATATTTTTTTTATAAAAACAAACAGCAAGTCATTTTCTGTTAAATAGTTTCAATACCGCCAAATGGCATATTTAGCTTTCTTTTTCCTAGAAAATTTTATCCATGTAAAATAAATTCCATTGTAATTAAAACAATATAGAACAAAATGAACCCTTAGCCTTTGTTTGGATGGGGAATAGAGGAGAATAAGTCAAAATAATTGTTTGTTTGCAAGAAATAAGGGGTATATCTATAGCAGAATAAATGAGAATAAGCTTATATTGGTATTCCAGGTCCCCCTTGGAATTGTATATGTTACTCCACTCAATCTATTTCATTAGTATAAAGTGGGCTCACATGCCAAATCACTTGCCATCACCTCTATTAAATCAATGATCCTACATGTTAAATTAATTTTTTAAGTTTTATAAATATTTATTCACATCTTATTTACTTTTTATCCCTAATTTATTCAGTATCAACTAAACAACAAAAACTTTATTATTACATTTTTCAATGAGAATAACTTAAAATAAAAGTAAACAAAATATGATTTATTCTTTACCTATACTAGAATAATTATCTATCACATAATAACTTATATTGTTATCCAAAGAGGGGCTTAGTGTCACAGTCTTCGCCGATGATTCTCCCTCTCATCCCAACTAAGCCTGTCAATTATTCAAAAAAAATCTGTATCTGATTTGTATCCGTATACAAAAATTCAGAAAGTATATGATATTCAAATTTTTTTGAATTGGATACAGATATGCATGTATTCGATGTGAAAAGTATCCGCATCTGCTAGGATTTTTTTTATTAATATAAATATTTGAAATATTTTGAACCCTTGGATGTTCATCTAAGCCCTCGTTTGGATGTAGAATAAGAAGGTGAATATCTTGGAATAAAGTGGAATAATTGATTTTGGTTGTTTGGAAGGATTGGATACCAAAGAATAATCTATGTTTGGATAACTTGTCATAAAGGTGGATAGCCATTCTATGAAACAGATGGAATTAAAGTTATTCCATGTTATTTCATCCAAAGAATATGTAGACCCACTGTCAAATCAACTGTCATCACTTCTTATAAATAATCAGTGAAATCAACTATCATTATTTTTCACCTTTTATAAATCCTTATTTACACTTTATTCACATTTTATCCAAACAACAAAAAATTTATTATTACGTTTTCTAACGAAAATAATTCAAAACACAACCAAACACAAAATCATTTTATTCTTATTTATACCCACTTATGCCAGAATAACTGTATATCCAAGAATAAATCCTATTATGTATTCAAACGGGAGCTAAGGGTTTAGATTCGCACATTTGGTTTAAGAATAAGGTTAAGGATAAATGAGAATTAGTCAGAATAGTCTCAAAATGGGTGTTTGGAAAGCTGAACATATGAAAATCAGAATGCCAGAGTTAACATGTATAAAGTGATATATGGATTCCAACCAACCCCTGAAATTAAGTTATTACAGGTTATCCAACCAAAAAGAATACGTGGGTTCACTGTCAAATCCATTATCATCACCTTTTATAAATAAACTTCAAATCAACTGTCACTATTTTTTTCACTTTTTACAAATCCTTATTCATATCTTATTTATATTTTATCTAAACAATAAAAATTTTATTATTACATTTCACAACAGAATAATTTAAAACACAAACCAAAACAAAAAATCACTCTACTTTTTTATTTATATTTGATTTAGCATGGGGATAAGTGAGTGAGATGACAGCTAATTCCCGTTTGATATAAAAAATAATTAAAATAAACCGTGGACAATTATATCAATTTTAAAATAAAAATTGAGATATTTTATTCCACTTAAATTATGATTGCATTTATCATATATTTTTATTTTAATTTTTTATAAATATAAATAAGAAACATTTTGATAAATTTTTTATATTTTAAAATTATAAAACCTTATCCTATATCAAACTTTAGTCCTAATGGCCATGAACTCAAAATAACGTAGTTTCTTACTTACAAGTTACAACCCCCACTTTAGAACCCTAGCATCGCCGTCTCCTGCCCACAAAAAATAAAAAATAAAAAATAAAAAAAAATCACCGTCTCTTCTCTTCTTCTCTGCGCTTCTTCTTCTCGCCGTGATTCTCTCTGCGGCTTCGACTCTCCGACCCCTCGCCGTGACTCTTCTTCTCTGCGCTTCTTCTTCTCGCCGTGACGCTTTCACCGGCGTCTCCTCCTCTACCCACCATCAAAGTCATCATCTTTTTTGCAATGTGAGCTATGGATTGATTAGCTCTTTTGATTGGTTCTTTGAATGGATCTATATTTGTACGATCGTTGGGTTCTAATTTATTTTCTTTTTTAAAAATTTGATCTTTCTTGAAGGTCTCGTTTGTGCGTAAAAAATCTGCCAAAATATGTCGCGGAGGACCGTTTGAGGGATTTCTTCTCCCAGAAGGGGGAAGTAACAGACGTCAAGCTCATCCGCACCAAGTACCACTTGAATTGTTTTTGTTTTACTTTATATTCTTTGTTGGTTTTTTGAAGCAGTCATTATTTATTTATTATATATATATTTTTTTGTAGAGATCGGAAAAGCAGACAATTTGGGTTTGTTGGATTCCGTTCGGAAGGGGAGGCAGAGGCGGCAATCAAGTACTTTAATAACTCGTATTTGGATACTTGCAGAATCACTTGTGAGGTGTGTCTTTGTTCAATCCCGTATTAAATATTGAGCAATGTTAGGGGCAATCATTCTTGCAGTCTTTTTAAACAAGTTTGAATTTTTTTTTGGGGAAGGTGTGTACTTGTCTGATAAAATACATATTTTTTTTGGAAAAATGAAGTGTGCAATTAACATACTTTTTTGCATTTTCCCTAGTCAAGTATATCTTTTCTATCTAAGTATACTTGTTCAGACAAATTGTAATTAGAACGGCAGGAATGACTAAGTTTTTCAGTGTCCTTACAGAGTCCTTATTTGTAACCCCCAAGTGCAGTCCCATATCCCGAATGGGGCATGTGTTTCATTAGGTGAAGAGTGTAATTTTCAAATTTTTTTTAAATGAGTCTATGCAATTCATTGAGATATATACTTTATTTTTATGAAGATACACCTTTTAGAAAAATAAAATCATGTGGGGATAGCATGTGTGGTTGCACATAAGACCGTTGCTAAAATCCTAAATATTTTGATTGGCTTTTTTCCCTTATATTATTTTTAGTAAATTTCTTGTGTGATATGATTGTGGATTAGACTGCTAAAATTGAAATATGAGCAACATAAATTGATGGCTGGAATAGCTTTTATGGTTTAATACTGTGTGTGTTTTATTTGGATGTTGCTTATACCTACATCGATGAACATAAAGACCCCTTTAAACCTCGTGATACACTTTTTTGGTCTTGTCATATTCAACTTCTTGTTTGTTTGTGTTGTTACCTAATTTTGTTCCTTGTTGAAGGATCGGTTCTAAGAGTTGAACTTGCATCTACTTTGACAGGGAACTGAGTCTCTAAGGCTGTTTAGATATTCATTGTTGTTCGATCTTGAGGGACATATCAAAAAGATAAAAATAAGCATGTTTAATATGTTTGTATGCTAATTTATGTGGTTAATTGAAGGCTGAATTTGTGACAGTTCTCATTTTTATTTCAATATATTATAGTACTGAGTAAGCATATCAAAGAATGATTTTATACAGTAGGCAAGATTAAATTTGAAATTTGGTAAAACATTTATTTAGAGAGAGAGAGAGAGAGCGAGAGAGAGAAAGGGGGGGGGGGGGATTGTGTTTAATACATCATGAATTGTAAGTATCTCTATGTAAAGCCATGTTCAGTTGTGCATGCATGTCACATGGAAAATAGAACTTGTTGCTAATTATATTGGTTTTGTCAGATTGCTCGTAAAATTGGGGACCCAAATATCCCACGACCATGGAGTCGGCATTCTGCAAAAGTAGAAGACTCGTTAAACAGAAAGAACAAGGAAAATAAGGGTGTTAAGGATTCAAACCCTCTTCATTCTAAGGAGTTGAAAGTCCCTAATAAAATAGTGAAAAATTTGAAAAGCAAAGAAAATAGTGATCCCCGGTTGCAAGAATTTCTTCAGCTTATGCAGCCTCGGACTAAAACAAAGTTGTGGGCCAATGATACATTAGATGATCGTCTTGATGAAAATAGAAAAGTTGATGGGAAACCAAGAAAATCCATAAAGGGAGATAAAAAGAAATCAACCGGCATGCCTGAGGATGGCATTGAGATTGGAAGTGAATCTGACTGTAGTGGGTATACTGATACTTCTTCGGGGGAGCAAGAGAACAACATGGTACATGAAGATCTCATGGATGATCAAGGAAGTGATGAAGAGGTAAATTTAGAGGGAGTCCATCAACAACATGAGGCCATAGAGGACATCGATGATGAGAAGCTGGACAACACAAAATCATCAATGGAGTTGAATGATGAGGACAGACTTTCTCTTGAATCTGGCCGCCTATTTGTTCGTAATCTTCCATATACAACAAAGTAATAATTATCTTAACACATAGGCTTGACTTGCTTTGGATGTTCATGTGGTATTTTTTTTTCCTTCTGATTATGCTAATCTTTTCTCATGTATCTCAGTGAAGAAGAGCTCGTAGAGCTTTTTGGAAAATTCGGTCATATTGCGCAGGTCCATATTGTAGTTGACAAAGCAACCAATCAATCCAAGGGTATTGGCTATATTCTTTACACAGTTCCAGAATCTGCTGTGAGGTATTATGTTTATATGAAGTTCACAATTGTACCCGTTTAATTATGTATTTAATTATAACTCATGGGATGTTGAGTTTGTATGTCGTTGCCACCGAGGATGTGAGGTTTCCATATTTAAAACACAAACTTACATGCTTTCTCATGCATTTTATTATGCATGCAGGTAATTTAATTGAAGAGCCCATGTTGAATTTCCCCTTTACTTGAATTCTGTGCTTCAATCCTTCCTTAAAATCAGTGGATTGACCCACTCTAGTGTGAGTTATATTACAAAGGGATTGACTAATTAGAAGCTTTTTGGCTTTTTTTTTTTTTTTTTGAAGATTGGTGCCTCCACGGTTTTAACCCTTGACCTTCTTTACGGGCGGGGGGGGGGGGGGGGGGGGGATGCTAGCCGACTTTCCTGAAGCTTTATGGCATGTTAAGGAGGAAAACTAGGAATTGCTCATTGTTATTTGTCAGTTTGACCAAAATTTGGTGGTAGTATTTCTAGTAATTTTTCCTCA
The DNA here is from genome assembly GCA_030737835.1 of Acorus gramineus. NCBI lineage: Eukaryota > Viridiplantae > Streptophyta > Magnoliopsida > Acorales > Acoraceae > Acorus > Acorus gramineus. Next base: position 24,872,056 of record CM060847.1, read on the forward strand.
AAAGAGAAAGGATTTGGCCAAAATTTCATCATTTAGTGCATGATTTAAATGCTGCTATCTTTAGACACTGTTCTTAATAAAATTAATCATCATAAATGGGCAAGGGATTGGATACGGCTTGGGTCTTTTGCGGTAATCAGGAGGATACTGCTGACTATATTCTCTAGCAGTTTGAATTGAGTAAAATGATTTTGTTGAAGGTGGGGAATTCATTGGTATTCAATGGTCCATTGCAAATGCGGATCAAATGGAGTGGTGTATGAATGATGGAGATAAAACAAGTAATCAAAGTTTGATGCATTCCTCCATAAGTTGTGCTGGAGTATTTGGTGTGCAACGAAAAACTTTTTGAGAGGAGGGTTTACAACCACTGTAGAAATCTCTTTTGCTTGGTGTTTCTTCCCCTCTTCCTGTCTCCTTTCCTTTCCCTCCTTTGTATTTTTATTTTGTTTTCTTTTTCTGTGGACTGTATCCCAATGATTTAATAAGGTTGGTGGTAGATATTCCTACCAGTTCCAGCTCCCCACAACAAAGAAAAGAAAAGAAAAGAAAAACTAGGAGGGTTTATGTGGAAAACGTTTGGATAGGCATTTTGTCCCTCCTTTGGAACTGGGGCAACTTTGTATTTTCCAGAGGAGGGTTTACGTAGACAAAGTTCTACTTATGTATCACATTTTTTTTATGCAAATGGGCATCTTTAGGAAATGTGAGAAATGTGAAGAGATCGCAGCACTTGTTTTGGGTTCATTAATTATGCAAACATTGGGTGAGTCACTAATTCAAATGAATTAAAGCATTTCAGTATGCAGAATGGAATCTAGACTTAATGGTAGTCAAAAGTCCCTGGTTTTCTGTTAAAAGCGTAAGTCTTGGAAAATGGATTTGATGGTTGAGGACTTAAATTGCACAAACATGGCCGGCAAGCCATTGTCTGCAAAGTAAACCAGGACTTCAAGCATCTTCCTCTTTTTTGGGTTTTGTAGCAGGCCCCTCATCTGCATTTTGGAATTATATACCAAATTATTGAATATATGGTGGTAGAATTCCCACCTTTTCTCAAACAGTAAGGAGACTGAAACTTATATGTAAACTATTTGAAATGAAAACCCCAGTTGGCACTAGGATCCCAACATGTTGATTAATATGTTCGTTGCATGACATGGAAATGAAAAATGAAGCCTGATCGAACACTCATTATGACAGACCAGAAGACAGAGCAAAAGCTAAGTTGGTTACTAGAAGACTGATACTTCCTGCAATTAAAGAATTATCACAATTGATCTGATCAACTGATTGTCCATATCTTCCCAATACTGAAAATCCGCTGTTTCTTAGTCAATCATTAAATGTTTATGTTTCATGTTCAAGAATGTTAAAATTACTTTTATTGATTGTAACCATTATACATAGAAATTTGTTTCAGTTAAACAGAAAAAGCTTGCAATAAAATGCTTAAGTTGGAGATGTGTCAGTGATCTTTAAAACGAATTTGCAATATATTACGAGAACTCAGAATTTGGTAATTTACCTGATGAAATCTTTCACAAACTTTCAAACATATATATTATATCCATGCAATCTACGTGCTCACTGACACAGAGAGCCACTCTATCTGACTTGGAAGTTTGAAGTCATATGTTGATCTACCTAAAATATGGAGACAATTTGATGCTTATCCCCCGTTTCTGTTTCTTTTCTTTCCTCATCTGTTCAGTGTTTCACAGGACGGCTGGCTGTGACTTCTTTCATAGTCATGTTTTCATAAATTTATAAAGGATGGAATTATATAGTTTGATTAATTTGAGTTGTATAAATCTACATATACATAAACTTTTTATTATGATATTGTAGGGCATTGCAGGAATTAGATCAATCAGTCTTCCAAGGAAGAATATTGCATGTTATGCCAGCAAAACAACAAACCCCATCTAGTGAGAACCATGAGTAAGATGACATGATTTTTTAACTCATGAATTTACAAATTTTTTATTGTTAAATGCTTTTATTTTGTTTGAGCTTAACTTTTAATTGTGCACTCCATTTGAACATTTTCCAGGTCTTTTGATGCTGGTGACACTGCTGGCAAAAAATTTAAGCAGCAGCGTGAGGAACAGAGGAGGGCATCTGAATTGGGTGGTGATACTCGAGCATGGAACAGTTTGTTCATGCGTCCTGATACGGTATGTTTCAGAATTATGTCAACTCACCTGTGCATATTATTATTTCTGTTTTTTTATTTGGCTGAAGTTGGTTGGGGTGTGCTAATTCTATTCATTTCAAATTAACTACCTTGTTCACAGTCATTTCTTTTCCTCTTCTAATATTGATTAGGTAGTTTACAATATTGCTCGGATATTTGGTGTTAGTAAAAGTGACGTACTTGATCCTGAAGCAAAAGATCTCGCTTCACGTCTTGCACTGGGAGAAACTTATGTGATTAAAGAGACAAAGCAAGCTTTGTCCAATGCTGGAGTCAATGTTTCTGCATTAGAAGAATTTATTTCCAGAGGTACAGACAGTGTTAAGAGAAGCAACCATGTTATCTTGGTCAAGAACTTGCCGTATAGTTCCAGTGAAGGAGACCTCGCCCAAATGTTTGGAAAATTTGGGAGTTTGGACAAGATTATTCTTCCGCCAACAAAAACATTGGCCTTGGTATGCATTTTTGTAATGTAACCGTGCAGTAGTTTATTTCTTTTGTTTGAATCTTGCTTTACTAACATAGTTTTAGAAAATACAATTTTCATGTGTTTGTCAATTTCTAGCCATCAGTAAAAGCGTAAAATCACTTTCTGAAGAGGGAGATATGCAGGATTGTATTTATATTTATTTATGTGAGAAAAGGAGGGAATATATCACATTGGAAATATTTTTGTCTGAGTTTTAAATTCCTTATTCTCATTAATGCTTTTGTTGGTTTAAAGGATATTGTTCTCCTCTCTCTCTCTCTCTCTCTCTCTCTCTCTTACTCACACGGGGTTGAAGGTCGCCTTGAAGTTAAATGACATTTGATCTGGTGTGAGGTCTCCATCTCACCATTTCATGACCAATTTTGAAACAACAATCAATCAATCCAAAATTAATTTTTTTTAAAGTTTGCCTCAAAGTTCTCTATAGCTAATGTCTTATTTACAAATCTTTTCACAATTTTTCAGGTGATTTTCCTTGAAGCAGCCGAGGCACGTGCAGCTTTTAAATGTTTAGCTTATAAGCGCTTCAAGTGAGTTGCTTACTTGATCTTAGTTTTCCTTTCCTGGTTAAGCAACTTTTTGCTTATCATTTTTATAATGTTAACAACCCCAGTGGTCAAATGTAAGGCATTTTTGTAAGAGGTAAGGCCATGGCTGTATATTTTAATAAGCCTTTTCTGATAGATATCCCCTAAAATCTAAGAAAAGTATATATTAATGTGTTTCCCATTGAATGAGTTTAACCTTGTATAAATCGATAGACCTTCACGGACATGAATTTATATGCATTTTGTTTAGAATTTTACGTTTTTCACCTAACAAATATTACTTACACCTATAATATGATCGACATACTGTTTGATTGTCTTTCCTTCTTTTTCCCCTTTACATATTTACCAAGTTATAATGTAACATGAAGTCCGCATGTACCATGGGGGCCTAAATATTACATGCGGTTGCATGTATGGTACATGTGGTTCCCATTGATCGTTTAGTTTATTTATTTTTATTATCACATGTAATCTAAATTCAATATTGACATGTGAATCACTTCAATTACAAAAACAATTCCCCGCCTCTTCGAACCTCTCCACCTTAGAAGAGGTGAAAATTAAAATTTTCTTAAAAAAAAAAACTAGTTCAATGAATTTAAAATCCAAACTGGAGGGCGTCTTATTCATCATCAAATGCTTTGAGTTGGTCTTCAGCCTCAATTAATTTGTCTAAAAATATTTGGTGGGCATCAATATTAACCATCCGAAGAGGTCACTGCACTTATCTTCTATGATGGGGTGCTCCGCATTGGGATTCCCCAGCAAGTATCTTCGGCACCTTAATTGTCTTCGGAAGAGGGAATGAGATCCGCTCCTCAGATTTTATAATAAGCTAGATGGATGGAAAGGAAGACTCCTTAGCTTGGGAGGTCGTCTTGTGCATTTAAAAGTAATCTTCTCAAGTCTTGCTCTCTACTACTGCTCTATTTTAAAAGCCCCTTCTGGTAACTTAAACCAAATGGAAAACATTGGAAGAAGATTTTTCTAGTCGGGGAATAAGGAAAATGGTGAAGGGCTCCATTTAGCCAAATGAGATTTCATTTGCCGAGGAAAAAAGGAAGGCGACATGGGAGTTCTAAAATCTTCGGAATATGAGCAAAGCCTAAATGGCTTTCTAGATTCCCTATGGATTTGAGTAATCTGCGAGAAGGGTGCTCTAGATTATTATTGGTTCTACAATCTAGAGTTTCTTTAGAAGATGTGAAAGGGTATCCTTGATGTGGCCATTACTTTTATGGAGGAGATCCAATCATCCTGAAAACGGGATGGACATCCAGTTTTGGAAAGATAGTGGTTTCATTATGCTTCACTCTTTCCTAATCTCTTTAGGGTGACAAAAAGGATGAGAACGATTTCATTTGTGATTGCTTCACTTGTGGAGACAATTCTATTACATGCTCCCATGGTTATGTCAGAATCTAAACAAGATTGAAGATTTAAAGCGAAGTAGTTTACATCTCTCCTTGCAGCCTTACATGAGGTGGAATTGAATTTGGAAGAAGACACAATGTCTTGGAAGTTGCCCTCGACTTTTTATAGAATTTTTTAAAAGCCCCTTGACCGGCATATATTTCGCTTGATTTGAAGGTCATTTGGAGTTTTCTCACGCCCTTAAAGGTTTGTTGCTTCATGTGGTTGTCTCTTTGGATAAGGTATTAACCAAAGCTAATCTAGTGAAATGGATAAATTATGGAAATATCACATGCGGATTGTGGTTCTGAGGAGGAAACTAGGGATCACCTCTTCTTCGGATGCTCCTTTAGTTCTCGAATATGGGAAATGGTGGGATTGCCCTTAGGGTCCTATCGTTCTTTTAGAGAGCTTGATGGAATGTGGAGATGGTTTTAGAAGTGGCATAAATGAAGTGGTTGGAGTAACCTTGCCAAATTCCAATGGCTCATCTCACATGCGGTATGTTGGTGCATTTTAATCACTCGTTACGAAAGCATCTTTTAACATGAGAGGAGTTACTTGGAAAACACTTGGGCGGCAATATAATTGCTCCTCAAATCATGTGTCATTGTGTTACTTGGTGTGGATCCTCCTTCCACCATTATGGGTAATTCTTGGTTAAAAATGTGATCTCTAAGGCTAAGGGCTAAGATCATCGAAGAAGGGTATGCCCCAATTCGGGGGGGGGGGGAGGTGTGTTGTGTGTTCTCTCTCTCTCTCTCTCTATATATATATATTATATATATATATAGATTTACTGGTATTAGTTTTCTTTTATTTTCTTTTTAGATATCTCATCTCCGTCTTGTTAATAGATGCTCCAAATTCCTTTAAAAAAAAAAATTTAAAATATATCAACTGAATCATGTCACTGTGTTTTTATAATGGAATCCCACATGTTCCTATTTTCTTAATATATTAAGGTGTTTCAACCATCACAAGAAATTCCCATTTTCACTGGAAATGATGCCATTTGCTTCTGCATAATTTCAAATCATTAGGCTGGTCATAGTCTACTGACTTCAAATTTCAAACTGGGAAATGTCTAGGTTGAAAGGAATTTTTTTTGCCATAAAAAATCTCCACATTAAATGATTTAAGAGGTATTCTGGCCACCCGAGGCATATATGCCAAGAAGGTCAGACATTATTTGCTTAAAACAATGGAAAAGTATCAAAACCAATTATGTGAATAGAGTCATTCCCTTTTTCTTTTTTTTTCTTTTTTTTAAATCACAGTTGATATGCTTAGACTATTTAAAACATTATGTGATTGAGAAATAAAATACATTGACCTTATATTGATATTTCTCTTGATAATAGATAGTGTTGTTGCCTGTTGGTCGCAGGGTGAGGGGACTGGCACCCACCAAAAGAGATGAGATGGATGCTTGCTGGCTCCCTTCCTATATGTACTTGACTAAGAGGTATTAGAGAAAGAGTAGTGAAGTTGGGGCTTCAGATTGAGAAAGGGAAGAAGTATTGTGAGGGAAGGGTATGTTTGTTCTGGAGCCATATAGGTTGGCATTGGTTAATTTGGCATCACATAATTACAGGGCATCGAAACCCATTGTTGATTGGAATGTACTGTGTGCAGTGGAAACGTGGAAAATATAAAATTGGAGAGTGAGGTGATAGAGGATGGGGTGGGGGTGCGTAGTTCACGAGGGACTACATAGTTAATAGGCTTCATTATTTTCATTCAGAATTATGGTTTCTAAAGTAGAGGTAAAATATATTCTCTCATTAAAACTTCCTAAAATATTTCAACATGAAATCCTAATATATCTGCATGAATTTCCTACATAATTGATCCTGAAATAACTGCTACTTATCATATGTGCAGAGATAATGCATCTGAATAATATGTTTCCAAGTGACCACTTGGAAATATACGAGCCTCTTACTGTACAAAAAAACATGTGGAAGAATAAGTCAGCATTTTAAAAATTCAAATTTAATTACTAGTTATCATTGGCTTAATGTCCAAGTGGAAAGCTTGACCATTGCAATATTGTAGGGATGCTCCATTGTATCTGGAGTGGGCTCCTTCTGAAATTCTCTCCTTGAACCCTTCATTGGAGACAGACAAACAAAATAATGCCGTTGTCGGTGAAAAAGATGTCAAGAAGATGCTACTGGAGCAGAGTGTGGAGGGAATATCAGAAGAGGATATCGATCCTGATAGAGTTGAGGTATTTGCTAGACAGTATTCATTTTCTTCTTGCATCCTTATGATATGTTTATCTGAATCCTATCTTTTCTGAGTAATTAGCCAAATTTTTGTTGCTTTTTCTTCTTTTACCTGTGTATAATGCATAAGTTTTGTTTAAGAAAATGCGGAGTGGTATATATTTGGTAGGTCAAATGGTCAATTGCAGTTGGAGGGATTTGTTGGACACTATTTATTTGTTGAATACTTGTTAGCAAATTTTGTAATCCTTGTTCTCTTTTCATTTCATTGTTATCGGCTTGCTTTCATAAACACATGCATTTATCAGCCAAACTGGCACTGGCAGAACTGACCATGATTATTTAGAACCTGCTACTATTTTACCTTCTTTCCCAAGTTGAACCAGAATTATATTATTAAATTTATATAGCTCCACTGAAAACATGACTTTCCTTAACTAACCTTTATAATTCAGTCCTTATCAAGATCATCTTGTTTTGTGTGATTATGCTTTGAGACCCACTGAAATGCTATTGTTCTTTTACAGTCACGAACATTATTTGTGAAGAATATCAATTTTAGAACATCTGACGAGAGCTTGAACAAACATTTTACTGATAATGTGAAGAATGGAGTGATCCGCAGTGTGAAGGTGATTCCAGAATTGATCTGTAGCATCTATGGTATCTTTTTTTTTTGGGCTAAACTTTCTCAATATTGGTATATTCCTTGTAGATAAAAAAGCACTTGAAAAATGGGAAGAATGTTTCAATGGGTTTTGGTTTCATTGAGTTTGATTCTGTTGAAACAGCTACAAAAGTATGCAAGGATCTACAGGTAACAGTGTGTGCCTTTAATGTTAATCTATGTATGTATATGATCTGTATCTTTCCACTCGCAGGCTTACTTTCTGTTTGGTTAAATATTTTCTTTGCAGAAGTGAGTTGGACGCTGACAAGTACACTGTTTGTATTGTAGGGGACTGTTTTGGATGGGCATGCGCTTATGTTGCAACTTTGTCATGCCAAGGATGATCGGACGATTAAAAAAGTTGAGAATGACAGGAGTTTGACAAAATTAATTGTAAGAAATGTTGCTTTTGAGGCGACAGAAAAAGATCTCAGACAGCTTTTTAGTCCGTTTGGCCAGGTAATGTCTTCTGCCGCTGTAGGTAAATCACATAAAGTGGTTCATGCAGATACATATAGATTTATACCTGTGGTTGCTTCTGACATTATCATGATCCAGTCAATGCCTGAATTACTTTGAGCTTCTACTCGGATGATGTGTCGTTTTTATAGGAATTGAAGTTTCGAACTTCATCTTGTTGTTGCTATTGATAGGTTGGATTAGTTGGACTTTCTAGTTAAGATATATGACCACCAGTCAGTATGCATGAGGTCTCTCCCATTATAGAGACATTTGGGATTAGGGCTGCAACTCGGGTGGGTTGGGTTCGGGTTGGAGATTGAAATATTCAACCTGAACCCAACCCTAACCGATTTTCGATCCCAACCCGAACCCAACCCATGATAAACACTCAAAACTCAAACCAACCCGAGGAACCCGAATTGGGTGTTATTAATAAAAGATTCACAAATCAAACAAAAAAAAAATGTAAAATGCACTGTTTTTGGGGTCTCTTATGAACAAGAAAAAAAGAGAGGAAAAAGAAGAAACAGGGGGGGAGGAGGGATGGTTTTGGGCTGCTGTGATGAAGAAGTAAAAGGAGAAAGCGGGGGGGGGGGGGGGTGTGTGGCTGGGTTTGTTTGGAGTTGTTGAAAAAGAAGTAGAAAAAGAGGGGGGGAGGTGTGATTTGGGGGTTCAAGAAGAGTGAGGGGGACGGGGAGGGAGAGAAGAGGGAGATGGATCCCAATCTGAGGGAGATTTTTTTTTAACAATCCAAGGGAGATGAGGGAGATGAGAGTGGCGGCTAGGGTTGTTTCTCTCCTTTTGGTTTGTGTAAAAGATCAATGGTGTAGATAAAAAACCAAACATCTAATTGTTTAATTTAATCAAAAGTACTCATATTTATTGGGTCCAAGTTGGGTTGGGTTGTCTGAGATATCAAGTCAAACCTAACCCGAAAATCTATCCAACCCGAATGTCCCAACCTGAACCCGGACCCAGTTTTTCCAACCCAATCCACTAAAAAATTGGGTTCAACCCGTCGGGTTCGGGTTGGACCCAACCCAAGTTGCAGCCCTATTTGGGATGTCAGTTGGCTGTGTCTTCCTAGGGGCTTATATGATCTGGGTCCTGGCCCCTGCTACCATCGTACTGAAATGTGCAATCTCCAGGTCCAGGCTCGGGTTGATGATCTGATCATTAGACTTGGGCAGGCTCATTTTTATTTATCTAGTAGTAGTAATATTGGAGGATTATACTAGTATTGGAGGCAAAGGTCCAGTCCTATTTTGTTGATACTTATTCGTATTGTAGGTTCCACCAAAGGGAATTTCCACAAGACATATTTGGAAAACACCATGAAACCTTCTTAATTACCTTCCTACTACTATACTGAACCGATTCTTTGAGTGACGTTGGCTAAGATGGGGAATCCATAAAGGCTTGAGCCTATTTTGTTGAAACTTGATTTAAGATAATTATTTGAATTGTAGGTTCCACCGAAGGGAAATTCCACAAGACATATATGTAAAACAGCAAGAAACCTTCATAATTACCTTCTTATTATACTATACTAATCGCATCTTGGAATTATGCTGGCTAAGAATAAGGTGTCTTTGTTATTCTTTCATGTAAAGACAGAAAAGTTAGGGCTTTTTAGAAGAAAAAAAGAAGTAGAGGCACATGATAATTACCTATTTAGATAGTCGATTTTTCTATTTTTTTTCTTTTTTCTGAAAGGTAATAAATTAAAAATAAGACATTAGACCTACTATTGGGTAACGGAATAAGAAAATGAATATGTTATATGAGTAATCATCAGCATCAATTCTTTTCAATTTCCAGCATAATAACAGTTGTGTTCCTGTAAGCACCAGAACGAAATTCTTGCACGAAATTTGTCATGAATAGGTTGTCAGTACTTTATGTTATCCACCTATCCCTATAAGGAATAATTGTGTTTTAATTAGCATTTTTTTTTAACAATGAAACCAACAAAATAAGTTAACTAGAAAAAGTTTCCTCTATATTGTTCCCACAATTCTATCTTTTCTCATGAATAGAGAACAGAGTAAAAGAAATATCGTCTGCCTTGCCATGGGCAATGAAACCTGACTTTAGCAATATGGATACAAGTGATTGTATCATAAACTGTAGCTTCACTCATTCCAGAATAGAGTTATGCCTCTCTAATACCTTTGTCTATGCGCAACCTGCGTTGTTCGTCATCCTCAGAGTTCTTTCCTTTATATATTTCTGCATTATAGGCCATCGCAATTTTTTCTCATTATTTGCACCTTTTATGTTAGCATCTTTATATGTGTTGCATAAAAAAGCAGGAATTTAATTGTTGATGGCACTGTCTTTTTCGGCCTGCATTTCTCTTACAACTCCCAAGAAATGTGCACAGATGCACTGTTCTAAATTAATCACTCCTAAATTTAATATCCCAGATGCACAGGTTCCACCAAAATATTGCACCAAAAAAAATCCCTTATGGGCAGGGAAGTGAATGAGATAGATAATCATAGAACCATCAGAGTGATTGATGATTAATCATACAGCCATCAGTGTGATTCATGAACTAAGAATATAGCCATTGCCACTTGATCTTTTGATCTCCCATTACTTTAAGCTGCTCTTCTGTCACATTTATGTTTTGTATTTGGCCAATGGTTCCATATATAGTAATTTAGTTCTAAGTTCTAACAAATTGTTTATGTTTTTTTGTTTTTAAAGATCAAGAGTTTAAGGTTACCATTGAAAGTCGGCAAGCACAGAGGTTTCGCATTTGTTGAGTATGTCACCAAACAAGAGGCTCAGAACGCGATACAGGCTCTCTCAAGCACCCATTTGTATGGGCGGCATCTGGTAAGCAACGCTTTCCCAAACATCAAATGCATACATTTACTTTACCTGACATAAGGTCTCATGCTTAGTTAATATTTGGGTAGGTGATTGAGCGAGCGAAAGAAGGGGAAAGCTTAGAAGAATTGAGAGCCAGAACGGCTGCTCAGTTCACAGATGAACAGAACGGGTTTTTCAACCCAACCAAGTTGTCCAAGAAAAGAAAACAGCTTTCAGCTGTTGAGGAAGGCAGGATGAAATTCGAAAGGATTATGAGTTAAATCATTGCTTTTCTTAGTTCTGGTGGGGAATTTTAGCAGTTTCTACCCCCAAAAATTTTGTTTTTCTTTGATAATCATATTTGTAATGTTTCACATCAGTATTTATTAGAGGTTTACCAATATTTTAGTGTGTAGAATGTCTTAAATGATAAATGATAGATTCAGCCACAGGCCCGGATGAAAGCTAGCCAGTCATATAATATTATTTTTAAGGGAAAAATCGATGTAACCCAACTGTAAAGTTAAATCTGTTTTAGTCCTTGTAATATTAAAAAATTATCATGTCTTTATGTTATTAAAAAAATATCGTTTAGGCATTACCGTCATCTTGATTAACGAGTTTCATGGTTAATTTTAACTAAATATTAAAAAGTGATAGAATGTACCCACCTTTTATTTTCATGGGAAAAATTGACATGGCTCTCTAAAAATTTATGAAAGTCACAAAATGCCCCTCTAAAATTGGTTAATCCTTTTAGGTCCTATCTTATTAAATATTATTTATTTTAGTCCCTAGTAAAATTGAAATTAATCTGATATGTGGATACTCTAATTATACATGATTTAATTATTATAGTACCTTTTTCAATTTACTTTGAGAGAAATTGATATTACTCTTTGAAAATTTATGAAAATTGAAAAATTTACTTCTAAAATTAGTAGGAAAATTTACTGTAAGAGGATTTATTGATTTTATAGAGATATTTTCTGATTTTCAAAAGTTTTAAGGGAGTTATATATCGATTTTTTCATTTTTTTTAGTACCGTGTGGTGAATATAGGATAGAAGGAGAATTTTCAAGAAAAAAAACATGGGCATTTTTGTCATTAAAAGAACTAAATCGAATTTTTCAAAGTTTGTAAGGATTTATTTGAATTTCATTTATTGGAGCTCTGTTTAGTAAACAAAATATTCCATGTAAACTGATGGCAATTTGATTTAGAGACTAAATCTGTTAACCATACACACTTTCTGAGAACTTGTGGTGATTTTCTAATTTTATAAGAACTAAAACTGATTTAGCAGTATATCGATTTTTTTCTATTTTAAATATAGCCATCCAAATCAAATTAGAAATGTTGCAGGTATGTAACTTTTGTCAAAAGAAATTGAACTGATCTAAATCGATTGGACTTGAGTTTGGATCATAATTTTTTGATCGATTTAGTTGGGTGTGGATTTGATTTTACTTAAAAAAAAAAACAAAACCGGAAATGAATTGAATTATATTATATTTAAACTCATGATTTATAATCAATATTTATTAAATCATTCCTTTTATATTAAAAAATTCAAACTAATCCTTTTATATTAAAAATTTCACTCGTATAAGTTTTTTTTTTTTAAAAAAAAACAAAAACCACTGACCATTTACTAGTTGAAAAAACAAAGTAGCACATAGCTTGAAAAAATATTAGGAACAATCATCTGTGTTATTTTTTTTCGTTTTGTAATTGAGTTGAATCATACCTTTTATACATTTTTTTTTCTAGTTTGGTATATACCAGCATAATTTAGTATATAGTAGATTAGGAAACGTGAGAACTACAAAAGTGTTTTGCAGTAGAGATGTAAAACGGGCCAAGATGACACGGCATAACATGTTAAGAAATCAATACTATACGACATGAGATATTATTGGCATGATACGACATGACACATTAAGGGGATAAGGGCCATATTGGTCTAGTCTCCCGATACATTGGCATGGGCCGACAATGGCACACTGGCACAATATATAATATAGAATAAAATGATGAATATTTAGGATAAGTTAGCATAATTTATGGAGATAAAAAAGTTATTATTTTTATTCAGATTTACATTTGGTAATGTATTTTGTTATCCCCATTTTTTTGTGTTCTTATTCTTAACTTTGTATTTGGATCACATAATCTAAAATATGGTATAACTTTAATTTTTTTTTTGAAAATATCAAGTCTACAATTTCTATTAATTGGATATTAATATTGTTGGTTTTGGTTTCATGAAATTTTTGGTTTTTGTTTCTTTGGGAAGGGCAACCATAAAAGTTGTTCATGTTTTACAAAATGCGATTAAAAATGTGGATAAAGTATATTCCACCTTTTACCTAAAACAAAATATCATCACTTTTTCTCTCAAAATACAAACAATTGTCCATCTTTTATCCATTTTTTTTATGTCATATGGGATAACATGTGATTTAACCCAATTATTTCCTTATCCCAACCCCTAATTCCAATGCCAAACCAAACCTCATATAGAATATATCAATTAAGTGTATTATCTCATTGTTTGGTACAGCTTCAAATGGCACAACAAGACATACTAGGCACAACCACTGTTCAGATATGGAGTTTGTGTAGGAGTATATGTTGCCAAGAAAGTGGATATATATATATATATATATATATATTGAAAAACAAGTTTCCTAGTTTGTTTCACAAGAAAGTGGATCTTTTTATTCTAAAAAAACAAGTTTGTTTAGTATAGAAAAACTATAAATATGTAATATTTATGTCTTGATAAGTTAATATATATTATAATATCTATACCTATGAGACAGAGGCCGGATCCAGTTAGGATTGGATCCGGTCAGTTCAGTTAGTACCGAACTACACACTCCTTTAATCGAATTGCACAATCAATTGTTGGGTATATATTTTACCCTTTTATTGGATCCAATCAGCTATTAGAGAAAATATGAATTTCTAAGTATCATTAGTATTCAATAAGAGAGTAAAATATATATCCAATAATTGGTTATGTTGTTTGATTTATATGTTGTGCAGTTCGATTAATGGGATGTCAAGTTCGATACTGACCGGATCCAGTCCTGACTCAGACAGAGAAGGATAATTATTCCCGTTTATCTATAATTATATTCTACTAAAGACAAATTTACCTAAATTGAAATAGAAATAATAACCAAAAGAAAAAAAATATAATTCTCATATATTCCTATATATCTCTTGGAAAATGTTACACTCACCAAAAAGCAAACTGCACATGTTTTCAATTTTTATCATATACCTCATCTAATGATGTATGTATTTTTTATAAAATATGAAATATATACTCTAATGATTTGGATGATATCATTTATAGAAAATGTAAAAAATCTCAAACACGGTATATACCTTGATACAGTAAGTGGAGGGGAATAACGAGTTATATAGGACTGCATTTGAGACTGTTAAAAAGACTGAGTGTAACAAATCTCATATATCTTTCATTCCCAGATAAGCTATCCACAAATCTAACTGGGAAAAGCACACACACTACTTTCAAATGTGAAATGCTCAAGAGAAGGTTGGCACTTGAAGTAATTCTTACACCACCTTAAAACAAACTCCCAACAATTTTAGTTGAAACATAAAAGCAGAAGCCAGAACAAACTGTCATTGATATTTAAATTTATAAAAATTCACTGTACAACTCAGGTCACTAGTTTCTTAAAATAGTTTGCTATCTTTGCCTATATGTATGATGATGAAGTCCTATTTTATTGTTTCTAAATCTAAACTTACATATATTTCACATCAGTACCTGGAAATAAAAAAGAGAAAAGAAAAAGAGAGAATGACTTCTGCATTGACTTCAATTTTCCTATACCATGTGGATTTACATTCATTGCTTGCCATTCGAAATGTAGATGTGTTGCTACTGGGGAATTCAGTATTACACAGCCACAGATTGTCCTACAAAACCAAACAATTTGATGATATTAAAATTATAATTACAGAATCAAATGGTGGTGAAATCAATATGTGAAGGAAAATTGTACCTTGTCTCAAAGGCTGGGCCTCATGTTGGGGATTGTCAAGTGGCATGTATTGTGACATGATGGCCATGATTTCAGAGTCCATGTAAGACTGGATGAAGAACATGTTTGAAAAATGGATATTAAATTTAATGTCGCTGGCTTATATTATGTAATGACATGCATCGGATCCACCACTTTGTAATAGAAAATTCAATTAAACATGCATTTGGAATGGTTTATATGCGATAAAGAGACGTACCCGGAGCCTGTATTTGTAGAACACATAACCTGCTATTGCAGCACCAGCCACACATGAGAGAACCAAGAGTGTCATAAACCACCCGAACCTGGATGCGTTTTTGGCTGCAAGAGGACATGAGCATTGAATGATGAGAATACATGTATTGATTACTTCCATGCATAGTTAAAAAAATTGTGTAAAGGTTCTATTCTGTACAGTAAGTGTACATTCATATATCATACGAGATAAGTAAGGTAAAAATACAGAGATAGTCAAGTTTTTTTTTTCTATGTATTTTGACCTTTGGTAAGAGAAATATGATGACAATTGCAATTAACTTTTAAATTATGAAGAATGTGGTATGAAATGGATGCCAGATTCTATAGGAACAAAACAATTTGCGAATTGAAGTACGTTTGGCCAATAGATACGTGAGATATCCAATCGTCGGAACTTTTAGAACATTCAGAAAAGTTTGGAGTATTTTGTGACTATACTTCCTAGGGAGTTGTGCGAAATGATCTTAGGAAGCCCACCCAAATCTCATGCAGAATCCAATGTGAGTTGGATATAGCTAAAATTAAGCAAGAAATCTAAAGATCTAATTGTGTAGCAAAAAGAATTACTAAGATTGAAAAGAAATTAAAGAGAGGAATAAGAGAGAGATCATGGTTCATACCAATGCATGTATCCTCTCCTGATATGTACAAAAGGTCACCCTTGCACTTGCAGTCATATCTACCCCATGTGTTCTTACAACTGCAACCATCACATTGGCATGCAAGTTTTTCTTTGCATTCATTTATGTCTGAAAGCAAAGTAAAATCTTCATTCAGAACAAACAATTAGAGAATCAACACATTAAAATAGATATATGTGAAAGAGTTGGTACCTTCGCATTTATATCCATCACCATAGAAGCCATATGGGCAGTGGCACTCTTTAAACGCATATTCCTTTTTTCATGAAAATATGGGTAAAAGTCAGAAATAGAGAGATTCAATAGGGAGATGGAAGAAAAGAATGGACAAGTGATTTAATGAAAGATGATGAGAAATATTATATCCATACGTTGCAAGCGGATAATGTTTGTCCATCTCTTGTTTCTGACCAACAACCTCCATTGTCCATTGCACATCTTCCTGGACCTACAGCTGGTAAAAATGCAAGAAAAGAGTAAGTTTCACATATCATAATCAAAATTATGATCATAAACTATTTTCCAAGGCAGGAAGAAAATTTCTAAAATTAGTGAGATACTTGGTCAGAAGAATTCATGGGGACCATTGGAAAAACACATGCAAAATATGTAGAAAACTTTTTTTTCTGGCGTGTTCTTGCTTCTTAGAAATTTGGAAAATTCATGGAGATAAAAATTCTACAACAACATATGTCCTTACAAGGGGTTTGTCAGGCATGCATGAAGCTTGATGGTAGCCCAGCTAAATGTATTTACTTTGATTAACCTATATAAATATAAAGTAAACATTGGGACTATTGATATTTTTAGCCACATTGATATATATTGGGTTCCTATCATGGTGGCTAACCAAAGTGAGAATATGTTCTACTGTGAGGGCTCACACACACACACACACACACACACACACACACACACATACTCGTAGTTGAATTTACCTAGACTATCACAATCAAAATAAATTTTTAACCACTCATTAGTGAACCATACATGACTCTTGTGGCTTCTCCAATCGATTCTATCAAGTTTCATGAGTTCCTTTTTGCAGATTAAAAACAGGAATCACTAAAGTGACATACATAATGCAAAATTATTATGAAATCAATTAAATAGCAATCCTATTGGAATACCCCGTAATGTATATGCCACATATTTTTAAGGCAAGAAAGAATAGGATGATCTACTATTATTCTAGAGAAAAGTTGATCTGATAATAACAGATACAGAAATTTATAGATGCTAAAAGGTAACGCTGGAGAAGTCAAGCTAAATAGATAATCATAGACAACAAAGTTTCACGCAAATCATCAGAAGAAAATACATTTCAAGGGCTCTTCATATATCTGTATTAGTACTGCTTGTATTTAAATATAAAGACAAGAATAATCAATTAAGGAAGAGTCCTGTGATTGTTTCCTTCTAGTGAACTACGACATGCTGCAATAGAGTGATGATCTAAAAAATGCGGCATTTGATGGAGGAGTTGGATAGATTCAGTAACACCAGATATATGTACCACAAAACCTTCCAAATTTTCTGATGTTCATATAATATAAATTATCATAAAATATCATTGAGGAAGCATGAAATTGTTCTACTTATTGAATAGAATTTTTTTCTAGAAATCTGTAAGGAACCAGGCATGTGGAATAGCAATGTGGCTTATCCAATTTAACTGATGACCAACAATCTCAGAAAATAAGTATAGTTTTTTCATGGCAATATCAATCTGTTCTTCCAGATTTTGGATTATTTTTATGAATCATATTGCAATCATAGCCAGTTTTCAGTGAAAAGTTTAATTTAGAAAGAAGGGTGGCATGGAACAATGTGATATGGCTAATAGGACAAAGCCTTAGATTTCGAGTTCTGAGAGCGGCCACTTTGTGCAAAAAGAGGTGATACAACATTAATAAATTGACAAATTGTTATAAAAAAGGCTTCATGAAAAAGTTATGATAATGATGATTTCCTGTCAATATTATTCTGGAGATAAGTAAATATTAAACATTATTCTGTCAGGAATATACAATCTTAACAACTATCAGACATTACATATGCAGAAAAATTTATGATACTGCCATCTGGTGGCTATCATCAGAAATTAGAGGATAATCTGATATCTTGTTTCAATAAAAAAAATTAATGAAAGATTAAGATACCTTTATGTACAACAAATAGTGTAAAAAATAAAGAAAACTTTGAGACAAATGTAACATTCACCTTCCTTGAGAAGTTACTCATTTTAAATTTGCCATATAAAAAAAATAGTGCAATAAAAAATTGAGGGTCTTATAATCACTCCATTTACTGAAACATCAAGATAGGGCAAGGATACTACCTTTACAGGATGTATAACCATCTCCATGATACTGAACACCATTTACTGTAGGGCACTGACATATTTTTCCTCTGTATGTGTCCTAAGCAACAAAAGATGGACCATTCTTATATGGGTATCAGATGCAAAAAAAGTTCTAACTAGACTCAGTCCCATCAATTTTTCCAATGTCAAATTGCTTGGTAGAGTTACAGAACACATATATGAATTAATCAACAAATGAACATAACATTGTGCTAGCATGACTACCTTGCAAGCCGTTATGTTTAACCGCGTATCTTGCCAGCAGCCCCCATTATTCTCTAGGCACTCATTCGTCTCGATATCTGCAAGATATGAAAAAACGCCAATAAAATTGATACTAAAAAGACATAATGATCATAAAAGCACAGGGACACAGACCTGAACTTAAACAAATTGCAGGATCAGAGGCAGCTTTAAAACCTGCGCATATGGCCTTCAATACAGCTGTTCTATCCAATATCCCTGAAGAACAAGCAAGTTAAAAAGAAAATATCTTAAGCCTGAAATGTCCTAAGCATACGACGCAATGAACAGGTGACAGTTTGCAAGAATAAGGGAAACATATAAAAAATAGGAAAGAGAAGTAAACAGCTACAGGCATATGCAAAATGGTATCACAAAATCCTAGTCCATAATTATTCTCAAACATGATAAATAACATGAAAGAAACATATTGCATCCTATACTAAATATTTGGAAGCAGGTTTGGCTCACATTTGGAGATTCTGCTTTGCAGGAATCATTTTTTAAACCAAACACGTTTTCATACACTCCATGTGGCCCTAGCTTTTGAATAAAGCAAATCATCTTTCCAGGATTCTAACAAAAATATGCTTCTTGTCAAATGCGATTCAAGTTAAAAAGCTCTTTTCTGAATTCTGTTTCCAAACGCCATCTAAAGCTATAGAATGACAACAGGTAAAGACAGAGAGAGTTATAATGTTTTACTATCAAGTGAGAATGTTGTCTACAAGCATACCGGCTCAGGTATTTTCTCAACGTACCTCGATACTGCACGTCATTGATAACCAGAGTTGGTAAGATGGTCACGTCACCGCGAGATCCTTTACCAACCTAGAATTCGTGGAATGAAATGTTCATGTTGATCATTCATATAAAAACCATGACATTTAGAGTATAGTAGTTCGAACTTCGAAGTACATCCAATTATCATTTTATTTTCAAATTAATTTTAAAAAATACACATTAAAAGGACATTGTAATCCTCTATATGGAAAGAATAAGCAGGAAGAAACCTGCAGTTCTTGCTCAGCCTTCAACACAGAGTTTTCCACATCAGCATCTAGATCACCCATGCAATCTTTGATCTTTTCAAGTGGAAGACCTAATGATTCACATCACAACCATTGTCAGTATCATAAGAAATAGAGGAACAATTCAAAAGCATATCGATCTATTGGTCATACCAAGCGATTTGACAACACTCTCCGCACATTCCCGGCTATACTTCTTGTCCTTCATCGAACATCTAATGTGGAAATCCGTCACAAAATCCCACCAAACCCAAGATCGATTGCTCTCATTCGCAACCTTATGCACGCAAAGCTGCCTCAGATTTTCAATGACGACATCCTTCCCCTCATACCCCTCATGGAAATTCTGTTCAGGGTCAGGCACGCAATACCTCCCATTATTTATACACTGAGACCTGCATTGCCTGCTCTTTATGAAAATTTCAGGGCAGAACCACGTTATGTAATGCGGTCTAAACTGAGTGTAACCACCTCTTTCGAGAATCTGAGCGTGTCCTTTAAAATTCTTCACAAAATCTATTTGTTCGTCACACCTCAAACCACATTCGTCGTTGCTGTTGGTCCAAAGCTCATATTCAACTCTCTCGTCGGGATTGGGCATTGAATCACTCCAGTCAAGCTTTACCACAACCTCTTCTGAGGCCTTTCGCAAGGCCTTCTTCATGCTCTCACCAAAAGCTCGATTGACAAGTGCGGATGGAATGTTGATCCTCTCTATGTATCCGCCTTCGTCGCTGCTCTCATGGGGAGTGTCCATTGTTATCAGAGGCTCATTTATGTTGTCTGCCACTAAAACTGCGGCTGCACCAGCTTTCTGTCCATGCCATGCCTTTAAAGCAAAGTAGCAACCTAGATGGAAGAAAATTTAAATTTAATGAGACACCTCTTCCAAGTGCATGGAATGTTTCACTGAACTTAGAACTATACAGTTTCATAGAGTATACAATCAAAACCAACTATTAAGCATATTTAAGATTACCAAAACAGAACAATTCATCATTCCTGGTTGCCAAATTTCACTATCCAAATCCAAAAACTCCACAAAAGAATAGAAACGAATATACGATCTTGCTTGCTCAATGGAGTGAACCATTGGACAATGTTATGAAATGAAGAAAGAGAGGGATTCATCCTATTGGGATCGTGTCTCAGATATAGATAACACACATCAGATGGACCTCATCGAGTCATACTGAGAGATGAGCACCAACTTGGCAGGATAGTTTTTTTGATGAATAACAAAGCAATTGTAAATAAGATTCAGTTGAAATAATATGTTGTTATTCTATGATAGTTTGTCATACTTACTTCTCAGCAAATACAACCAAACAGAGGAAATGATTGATTTGCAAGACAAATTGGCTTTGCATAATAGAGGTTGGCATGATAGAGATTGACAACTATGGGTTTGATAATGATGGCTTAGAGAGGTAAACTACATGAGAGTTTATGAATCTTTTGTAAGTTTTGTATCTAATCAGTATTATAATAGAGGCTCTCTTGGATTTGGTTTAACCTAAACTCGTGTTATGTATTTTACATGCATGACACATCCCATCAATACACACGAAACAATTTCACCTATCAATTATACTTTGATATAAAGTTAGTGTGGGACCACTTTTCTATAAACGAAGCAACCTTTTGGGAACAACAAAAAGAAAGAAAAAAGGGTAATTAGCACTTTTAGCCCCTGAAAATTGAATATTTGCAGAAATAGCTCCACCATCCGAATATTTGCAAAAGCTAGCTCCGCTGAAATTTTACACTGGAGACGGATTATATATAATCCGTCTCCAGTGTTGTAACCCGTACCTGTCCCATTTACTGGAGACGGGTTACAACACTGGAGATGGATTATATATAATCCGTCTCCAGTGTAAAATCACCTATATGATTTGTATAACCATGTATGAAAACAAAGCATCATTTCAAAAGGCTGTCTTGTCTTGTAAATAAACATGCACCTATGTGGCTATGTAAGAGGTTACGAAAAACACAACAGTGATGGTTGCCTTTCGCTACTAAAAGCTTAAATAAAAGCCTCTACATAAATTTTTAATAAAAAATATCCTAATGTTCCTAATTGTGTTGCATCGGCGGAGTACTATAGACTAATTATAAAATTCACATTTATTGTATCGAAGTATATAATTCGTTGAAATTTTTTCACATTATCTATGAATGATATCAATCAATTCATTAGGATATATACATCCAATGATCAATCCTTTTTTTAATGTATCAAAATATAAAAGTATATATATATCTCATTAGAGATATATATCCCACCACTTCCCCTTTGCATATATAAGCTCTGTCCCCACTGCCAAGCCCTAAAACTCCTATTTTTCACCCCTTTTGTCCCTCTTTCATCCACTCACCCGCTGTCAACCTCGAAAAATTATAAAAAACAACTCTGAATCTAAAGGTAAACATCAAAACCCTAAATGTTCTTGAATTTTATTATTTATTTATCAATTGTTTTGATTTTATTGATTACATTTGGGTTTTTTTTTTATCAAAACCCTAAATGTTGAACGTTGAATTTATTTATTATTGGAAATTAAGATTATATACAATTAAAAAAAAATTAAGATGGAAAACGGATTATATATAACACGTCTCCAGTGTAAATTCCCAATAAGGGGGTGATTTACACTGGAGATAATCCGTCTCCAGTGTAAATGGGGCAGATACGGGTTACAACACTGGAGACGGATTATATATAATCCGTCTCCAGTGTAAAATTTCAGCGGGGCTAGTTTTTGCAAATATTCGGGTAGGGGGGCTATTTCTGTAAATATTCAATTTTCAGGGGCTAAAAGTGCTAATTACCCAAAAAAAAAAAAAGTAAAGTATTTTAAATGAATATCTGAATCTTCAACAAACGTGAGAATCAATTCATCACCATTACAAGGAAACCTTTCCACCATCATACAAACATAACCATAACTGAAAACAAACATCAAGAACCTATAACTCCACAAAACAATCTATAAAAAAACAGAGTTTTCTTTCTTCACAACTAGGACATCTATTGAAAAAAACAAAGTTTGACACCTTTCATGGAATACTATTAGATGAGCCAAAATCAAAAGTCAGGCACACCAAATAAAATGAATACAGAAACTGATCCACAACTAAATTTAGTAACCAGATCGCTCTTATACTAATTGTTGGTGTCTAGATCACTCTGATTTGACTTTGATACCAAATATAATGCCCGGACTCATACAAAGAAATTATCCATTTTGGTCTGACTCATGGTTTTAAAACGCGTCTTGTCATGTAAGCATGAGTCCAGGCATCATCACAGTTGACATCAAAATCAATCAAATAACTACCAAAATAATTCAATACCTTCACATGGCACACAATTCAACAAACAAAACCAATAACCAAAAACAGAGTAATCAATCATAACCAAAAACAACAACAACAAAAAAAAGGAAGCAAATCAATTCAAATTCAATTCCCAAAACACATACATACCACCGCGATCGAGAAGCAACACGACGGGTCTCAAAGACGGGGACCTGAACTGCTCCCCCAAGTCCTTGCAACCCGTCGACGACTTCTCCGGATAGACGACAACGCCGGTCATGGACGCACCGTATTCGGGGATGCCAAAATTGCCTATCGCGGCGTCGTGCCTGGACCGGAAGTTCTCCGGAGATAGAACAGTTATGCTGCTCTTCTCCACCACAAACCGAGCCATAACGACGACCAAAGGGTCCATGACCAATAAGACCCAAACCACAATTGAAAGCAGAGGAACCCATCTTTGGAGGTTCCCCATTGAATTACAGTTTCTTTTGGGATTCTCTCTCTATCTCTCTGTGTGCGTGTGTGTGTGATTGAGAGAAAGAAAAGAAGAATTTGTTTTGGGTGCAAGAGAGAGTTATTAACGGTCAAACAGGTGATATTTCAACTACTCTCTCTCTCTCTCTCTCGTCTCGCGTTTGTATCACGTAAAAGAAAATGTGATGTGTGTGCGTGAGTGGGAGGGGTGGACCGAGTCAGCTGAGCTACCTTGGTAGTTTTATGTGGTGCTGATTACACTGCATGAAATTAAGAATTTCTTGAAAAAGTGACCGTCCGATCCCAAGATTTACGCAATTAGACGGCCCACACGTGATTCGCATGAGCTACACATATAGCATATTATCACTCATCTATATGTATATGTAAAAGATATATTTCATTAACTAAGTAATTAAATATTTTAAAAAATAAAAAAATGTGTGTAGGGTGTTGGACTGCAAACGGGATTGGATGTATCAATTTTGTATAAAATGATACATTTAGCCTTGTTCGCTGGATCACTACTGTCCGCACACGTTTTAATGTTTTTTAAGCGTATACGTAGGTAATAATATACTTCTTTTAATAATAAAAAAAAGAGATACATATTCCTCCTAATTGAATGTATATTTTGTTAATTTTTTCATAACGAAATATATACAAAAATAGTATAATACATTAGTGATGTAGGAATTACAAACTAGGTTACAAAACAGAGTAAAAGTATAGCAACGCTATTTTTTTTTAACAAATTATGGGCATTCAAGAATTTTATATTTGTAATTTCTTGGTACAGCTTCCTTCCATTAGTGATATATAATTTTGCATATTTAGTTAGACGAATTTCTTATTTTTTTTATTTACATATATTTTATTCTTTTAAAGGTACATGTATTGTACGAAATCCATATTTTTAAAAAATAAAAGAATGTGTGTATTTTATAATGGAATGCATGTTAAATTGATCCTACTACTATCTATAAGAACATGTATTGGTTGAGTGTTGTTACACGTAATCTAGTCTGAGCATGTAGTTCTACGGACACTATATATGTAGTTTCATTTTCATAGCTACGCATGCTGTATCATTTTCCTTTCTATGGGGAGTTGAATTTTGATTTTTTTTTTTTACCGTGGAGTGCAAGTTGGGTTGGGGGGGGGGGGGGGGGGGGCGGGGGAGTGGAACTGGGAAGGATGCAAGTGCACGGCAAGACTATATGGTTTACTTTTTAATTGAATTATCAGCTTAACCATTTAAATATTTTTATATATAAATGGGTGTATATAATTTATCAAATATGTTTTACTTATAAAATTAAATATTAAATATTTTACAACATTAATATACATTAAAAAAAATTAGAACACATAGGAATTGCACATGAATCTAATATTATTTTTTTTTGTCAAGATATTTATTTTAATTTTGTATAAAAGTACACTAAAAACAGACAGGTGGAATCTGTCCTTTTTTTTAAAAAAAAAAATTTTTAAAAAGAAAACTAAATCTTTGTGTTTTATCACGTCAGGGCGCCATTGACATGGAATTGCCAACTTAAACAACATAAACAAAGCATTGACCTATTAGTCACTTGTGTGTTTTAAAGTACTCTTTTTTTTAATTTTTTTAATTAGAGGATTATGTAATCCGTTGCATCACAATGGAATAGTTAATCAAGAGTCAATTACCTTCTTTCGTTCCTCTCGTCTCCTCTTATGGCCAGGAAAACGACAAATTCCCAACATATCGAATATTCTCTGTCATATAAGATTCCACGAGATACAGTGCTGACCGATTTGTTATAATATCGTGGACACATGTCGTTAAATCATATATGCCAACTAGGACTTGGCTAGTTGGTTTGTCAGGTTCAGAACGCGGTGCTCCAGTAATGCTAGGTAGGGTGTTCCCTGACCCCTGTAGCCATGATTAGGTCGAGGTGGTCCCCAGCCCTAAGTAGCCTGTACTAGGTCTGAACCTGACCGATTGACTCGGGGGACACTCTAATGACACTGTCTTTGGGAGGTTGACCGCACGACTAGTTCATATGGCTACTCGGGTAGTGACTAGTCTGGTCTTTCCCTCTACCTTGATGGGTCTTGCGAGCTATCCTCCTCGAATAGCAGGTCAGGTCGGCGAGTGACTTCAGGTCGGGTCGAGTGGTCAGTCAACCCATTTGAGATGGATACGTGTTGCGTCTAGGATGAGTGCAAGATTTCCCTCCATAGTGATTATGGTAATTATGTTTGGTGTGCTATAGTCATCCTCCAAATAAGAGATTCAGAGAATCAAAGCTTCCTCTACATGTTACCTTGGGAACCTGTTCACTTGTATCAACTCATGGACTGGTTGATTGATCTATGGCCTTGCCCAAATAATAATCATAGTAATATTAATTAATAAGGAAAAAAATCCATATAACCATATATGAGTTGCCCCACCTAACACCTGCATTTTCATGAAATCTATGCATATGGCCCCTTGTAAACACATAGTAAATCCAAATAAGACCCTGAGTTAAAATTTTGTTATCAAAATTGGAATATCCCAAGAATATCCCATTATGGGGGGGGGGAGGAGGTGTTAGTGATGGATCTCATCAGTACGTATCTCTAATTAGGGATCAAGGGATGAATGTATCATATCACATCATAAACATGTTAGATTTTAAGATTATTTATTACACGTCTGATTGAAGATTGACATATACTGATAAATGGACTGCCCCTGCCACGCAGTGAGCCCATGGGCTAGTCTATGTGTGAGCGTATGGTCCAATGGGTCCGATTTGCAGGCTTCAAACCTGATGCTTTGGTTGATTGAATTTTGTATTTTTATTACATGATACACCATTATCCTTCCTATATTAACGGGCTAAATGATAAAATTAAATCATCTAGATAGGGTTTTATAATATAATTAAAGGGGTAAAATCATTATTTATAGATGGTTTTTCTGTATTTTTCACACGTTGTAGGAGAATTTTGGTATACTGTGTTTTCAGTTAGGATTAACCAAACAGAATATTCGTAGAATATTCATCATCTGTTAACGAAAGTTTAACTCAAGGGGTTATTTGGATTTACTACATGTTTTCCGGGGGTTATTTGGACTACAGGAAAAGTCAGATGCTTATATGGATTTCAGGTAGTTTTCCCTACAATTAAATACTCTTTCAGACATCTATATCAAAATTAGTACTTTTTAATTTATGTTATAGAATCATTATTAGAAATTATTCATTTTCTAATTTTTCTAGAGTCATTATTATGATATTATTGCTTTCTTAGTTTTTTTATATTTATTTTAATGTAATTTAGGGTTTCCTTTGTGTATGTATAAATAGAGCCTTTGGCTCTTGCAACAGAAGAATTCATTTCCATTATTCTAACACGGTATCAGAGCCATCTCAAAAACCCTAGATCTACAAAAGTTTCTCTTTCTCTCTCCGGTTCCCATTAAGGAGTCTTCAATCAAAGCAGTTGTGGATTTTTTTATATCAATTTTTTTCATTCATTGTTCACTTCTACGCATCTCGATCCCACACACCGTTGTTCGTGCAACATCGCACCCCGCTGCTTGCTTCCCGCCAGGAAGCATACCTGCGCTCATTCTAAATGCCAAAAGTGTTCCTGCACCTCTGCCACACGTACCCTGCTCTGCATGCAGATGTCCACATGGTCGCATCGTCTGCAGGTTGTTATATGCACCGCGCGCCTTTCCCACTGCTGCTGCTACAGCCGAGCGCCATCTGCGAGAGCCATCGCCCTCCACAAGAGCCCTCCGCGCGCCATCCGCGAGATGTTTCTGCACCCTCCGCGCACCCTTCACGAGGTGTTTTTGGGATGTTGAGATTTTTTTTTTAACATTTTTGTGTAAACTCAAGTGTATATGTTCTACCCTCCATGACGTGTTAAAGTGTTTTTTGATGACATTATTGTTTTTTTAGTTTTTCTAAAATCATTATTATTATAAAATAAAAGAAAAGAGAAGAAACACAAAATAAACAAAAAGATATTTGAGACAAGAGAAAGTATTGTTCTTCAAGAACTTCTCATTTCATTTCTCATCTATTCTCATTGATATTCTTCATTACACAAGCCCTCTATTTATAGGGTCACAACCATAATGATAGGAAACCCAAAATACACACCAAGATAAATACATACACAAATGCATGAATTACAACTTTAATATAGCACATTATACCAAGATGAATCTATTTATTGTGTGGTCATCCACAAATATATGCATGTATCTTCAAATGCATATATTTATAACACTCCCCCTTGGATGACCATTATACAGAGAATATGCCTCGTTAAAACCTTACTAAGAAAACCCAGTGGGATAAAAACTTAGTGAAGGAAAAAGAGTACAATATTCTTGTGCATGTTTTCATACTGCCTCATTAAAACCTTGCTAGAAAAAACCCAATGGAAAAAACCTGGTCGAAGGAAAAAGAGTACAGTACACAAATATTTTTGAATTAAATTACTCCCCCTGTTTTTAGCATGAAGATATTTGAGTCGAGGCTTCCAATGTTTTGCTTCAGCTTCTTGAACATCGCGGTTGGTAATGCTTTGATGAATAGATCTTTGATGAAGCCTCCTTTTAAATCATGTTATACATGTAATGTTTTCTTCACGATGAACGTTGAATTATATTTAACCACTAGAAAATCATTTTAAATATAATAAACCCGTATTTGTTTTTTTCAAAAAAAAATCCTTTTCACAATACCAATATTTTCATGTAAAATAACACTTGGCCAACAAGTTAACTAAAAATACAATATCTACCTTGTGCGAAATATAATAAAGCACTTACTGCACTCGTATATGCTATTTGCACTAAGATATGGTATTTCAGGACCAAGAAGTTTTTCATTATTTTCTTATGGATGAAAAATAGTCCTTATTTGTGTCAAATGACTTGACATATATAAGAAAACTTAATGGATTGATATTTACTTAATGGATTGATATTTGTCTATATTAAAGTTTTTTAGAACTTTTCTGTATTACATTGTCTGATGGACAAGGATTCTACTTGGATTTTGCTCAATCTGTAAGCTGGACAATATCTTGTTTTTCCAAGATTTTCATTTCGATCAACTCTTTCTTTTATGTAAGCTCTTCAAAATCCCTATATATTCAAATCATGATCATATACTGTAATAATAGCAAATCCGGATTTCAATTTCTTAATAAAAATACAAGAACAAATTAGATTGTTCTCATACCCTTCTTTCAAAAAAATATTCACTTAGGTGATTGTTCCAATGCGCCCAGATTGCTTTAACTCATGTAAAGATCTTTTGATAGAATACATGCTTCGGATGTGTTATTTGTTTCAGGCATTTTAAATCCTTCAAGGATCTTCACTTTCTAGTGTTCCGTATAAATATGATGTAACTACATCCATTAGAAGCATATTCAGTCCTTTTAAGACTGCCAAAGTAATTAAAAATCAAAATGTGATTTGCATCTGTCGCAGGAGAATATAATTTTCATAGTCAATATTAGGTATCTGTAAGAAATCTTGTGCCACAAGACATGCTTTATATCTCACAATTTAATTTTTGTCATTGTGCTTTCTTACAATGCCCATTTGTATCCTACAGGCTTTACATTTTCAGTTGTTTGGACAACAGGTCCAAATACTTCACATTTCGCTAGCATATGTAATTTACCTGCATTGATTCTTTCCAATTTTTGGTCAATAATTTTTACGTCGACATTCTACGACGGTTCATGGTTTCGGATCCTCACTATCTTTTATAATAGCAAAAGCAACATCATATGAAATATACATTGTCGACAATGATTTTATTATATCTCATCTTTCTTCTTTATGATTTAATGAGATCTCATATTTACATTTGCCTCCTCAGGGGCTACCTCTTCTGGGGTTACATCTTTAATTAGAAAGATGAGATTGATCAATTTGCATTTGCTGCTTGTATTGAGGTCTCTTTGTGAGCACTAATCTCTTTATCTACATTCTCGTACCTTTCTTTCTGAGAATTAATTTTGTCTTTTACATTAATCGGCCGGCCACACTTTTGGCATTCCTTATATTCATACACTGAATATTGTTCTAAATCATGATTTTAGTAGCTATAGAAAAATATATCATCAATGATCACTTGTTTGCGATACCACAAGATCTTTTTGTATTTGTATAACATATGGAATTTCCTCATTTCCATGTATATCCTTTGGGGACATGTCACTTCAGGGATATGTTTCTTCGGATATTTTATCTTCTGCAGAAGTTAATAATGTAGATCTTACAAGTGTTTCAGGCTCTTCTGGAGCATTATTTTTCTCTTTCAGGGAACATAATGATCTTTTGAACATATATGTCTTCTAAGCTTCAGGCATGTTTTGTGAATTATTTAGTCGGCATACTGATAGTTTTTCAGTAAGAACACTAATCTGAACATTAGTTTTTACAGTTGAATATGTGACATTGTCGCTTTTTTGTATGAGTAAATGCATCCGGCATTGATGCTCAATTTTCTATAATAAATTTCACGTCGTTCTTTAAGCGACATATTTCCTCCCCCTAACGACGGGAATATTGTCATTGAAATAACAATCCACAAAAATCATGCGGTAAAAATATTAACTATCATCAAGAAAAAGAATCTTCTGGTTCTTTATTATATATCCAAATGAATAGTTCAATGCATCATCACATACCATAGAACGACGATCATAATGAATATCTGAGACAATCATGCCAAATCATAAATATCATAGAACTTCTCGTTCATATGTTTTTCTAGTATATGCTTTTCTAATATAACCCGTTGGGAGAGACCGCAATGCTTTTCTAGTATATGCTTATGGCATAAGATATGCTTCTGGCCAAATGCTTTTCTAATGTATGCTTCTGATATAAGATAAATGATTGTCGTTCATACATAGATACTTCATAGTCACAATATGATATTTGTTAAGACAGATATCCTTAAAATTCAGTAGATTCTTCTGGATTTAGATGTATACAAATTCATCGTTGATCCTTTTTTTTTCTTCTGATATATCTGCTCTTCTGGAGCCTTCAATCAAGTGTAATATCAAAAATAGTATTATTATTTGCATTAACGAATGTTAAACTTAAAATAAGATAAATATAAAATCATGAAAGTGCATTTCATAAAATAAAGAAAAATTATAAAAACATAAATACATAATTGACAAAGTTCTGATCATACATCAGGCACGTGACCATGTTTTTCAGCACTATGTGAACAACAATAATTTTCCTTGAATTTTAGGGCTTTGTTTTACAAACTTATTCCCTTTATTTTGCTTTTGTACAATAGCAATCCACTTCTGGTGGTTTGAGATGTTTTACAATCTCTACGATTGTTGTGCTTCCAACTGTATAAAACATGATCTCATCATTTAGCTTCCATGGCTAAAATAAAATATAAAGCATTTGCTTTGG
Source organism: Acorus gramineus (assembly GCA_030737835.1). Classification (NCBI taxonomy): domain Eukaryota; kingdom Viridiplantae; phylum Streptophyta; class Magnoliopsida; order Acorales; family Acoraceae; genus Acorus; species Acorus gramineus. The sequence goes on from CM060847.1 coordinate 24,902,780, forward strand.
GCAAGATGTTGAGCCATTAAATTAGTATATATATGATTTTTCATCAAAAGTTCGTTGTTGGGCAATGATAGTATATGAAATTGATGAATAATTATTGCTTTCACTATTGCTACAGCTGGAGCACATATTTGAAGCATAATGGTCAGTTGACTTTTCATAATAAGATATTTCTTTTCAAATCATCTTATTACAATAGCGAAAGTTAATCATAATTTTTTACATGTTTTTTTTTTCTTATGATTCTTCAAGGACCCAAAAGAAAATATCATCATTTTTCTTTGTGCCTACAGGGACACAAATAGCCACTATATATTATATAGTCCTTCAGGGACAAATTTTTATTTTTAATATATGGTCCTTCAGGGACATATTTTAATAATATCTTTCACATGATCCTTAAGGAATTCATGTTATCTGAAATTTTGTATGGTTGGTCTTGTAGGGACATATCTTTCACATGATCCTTCAGGGATCCATATTATCATACTTTTTTTTTTTTTTTGGTCTTTAAAATATTCGAAAAAAAATTTCATACCTTTTGTATGTTCCTACAAAACATTGTTCATCATAACTTTTACATGGTCCTTCAGAGACACATGTAGTCATAATATTTGCTTAGTCCTACAGGGACATATATGGTCATCATTTTTACATGGTCTTACTATGACACATGTTAATCATAACTTTTGCATGGTCCTTCAGGCTCATGAAATTAAAAAAATTGTATGGTCCTCCTGTATGGTCCATCAGGGACTCATGAATAATTCTTAAATATCAAAATTGACATGATAAATAACTAAATAAAAATGATGTGAAATCAAGTATTGTTAACTAAAAAATAGCAAAACAAAATGCAATTAAATCTTTCTCATTCGACAATCACCAAATTTAAGCAAGGAAGAGTTCTAACAGAACACCACTAAAACAACATTAGTCCTTTAATATGATAACATTCTAAATGATGAAATAGTTCCTTCAATGATTTAATTTAACAGATGAGAAGAGTAAATATATCATAACACCTAGTAAACATGATGACATACCTCCTGTAGATGTTGAACCATCGTTAAAAAAAATTGCATTATCAGAACAGATCTCTAATATTATATTATAGATGTAAACCAATTGCAAGGTTCCAGTAGAAGCCAACACCTATTTTGTAATTTTCACATATGAAACTTACAGTAGTTCTTCCAAAAAAATTCAATTCATGGATATAATTACATATAGCATGCAAAATTCAATATTTGTACAAACGCATGCATGATATACATACCCCAGGAATATTCAAAGAATTTATTGGAAAGATAAAACTAAATTATAATGAGGCTGCATATAAATCAATCATGATGTATGTATATATCAATCCGGTCACTTTGATAAAATTCAGCCATGCTTTTTATTTTATTTTTGTTTTATGAAAAATCAACAATACCAATATCAACAATGTCATGATACAAACTATGAATAGCATGTGAAGAATTATAAAAAATACAAACCATTTTTTTTTCGTAATGTTTCAAACTATATAGAAACCGGACAACAGATCAAGGAATTAAGAATCAAAGGGTTATAGCTTGTAATTAGATTGATATTTCTATTTGAAATCAATAAGCCATGGGAAATAAACTATTGAATAGTTTATTTACCGATTAATTAGCATGTATCCATGGGATGATCTCAAATACTACACATACAGCACAACAAATGGAAAAAAAAAATATCGGTAAATAATTTTTTTTTCAAAGTGTATACTATGTTGTATACAAAATATCAAATAAAATTCATGATGATTTGAACATCATCAACTCACCAAAATACAAACCTCAAGAGCATCGTCGTGCTGATAACGTGTTATAAAATAAAAGAAAAGAGATAGAAACACAAAACACAAAAATATTTGGGACAAGAGAAGAGAGTTTCTTCAAGAACTTCTCATTTCATTTCTCATCTATTCTTATTGATATTCTTCATGTTACACAAGCCCTCTATTTATAGGGTTACAACCATAATGATAGGAAACCCAAAATACACACCAAGATAAATACATACACAAATGCATGAATTACAACTTTAATATAGCACATTATACCAAGATGAATCTATTTATTGTGTGGTCATCCACAAATATATGCATGTATCTTCAAATGCATATATTTATAACAATTATGATATTATTGCTTTTTTAGTTTTCCTATTTTTCTTTTATAGTATTTTAGGATTTTATTTGTGTATCTAAATAGAGTCTTTGGCTCTTAAAATACAATATTAAAAAAAAAATTAAAACATGTATATTTTTATCTATAAATTCAAAAGAGAGATAATAAAAAGAGCTAGAGGTACGCAAAATTATATTAAAAAAAGATAAAATTAATTAGGGGTTCTTGTGATCATGCGTGAATTATTTTTAGGTCCTTGAAAGTTTTTAAGTTTTTTTTATGTCTCTAAAATGATGAAAAATTACCTTTTAGTATTTGAAAACGGATGTCGTTGCCCCTCGCCGCCTGTTAACATTTTGTGAAGGTTAACATTGTACTAGGAAGTGTTAACAGTGTACTGAAGATACTTAACAATGTACTAGGGAGTTTTAACAGTATACTAAAAAAATTGGCCTGGGGGTATTTTCAGTATTTTGAATAGACACAGTTACAACAATTGGTTCTACGGACTTAAAAATAATTTTTCACCGTCTTAGGGACTAAAAAAAAGCTTAAAAAATATCAGGGACATAAAAATAGTTCACTGGTGAGAACAAGGACCCCATACTTATCTTTAACCTATAAACCATGAAATGATTAAATTATCATCAAATTTTTAACCATTTTCAATTAACACTTCAATGGAAATGAAGAAATATAAAAAGTCTTACAAGGATAATATGATCTTTGTATGGACTAATTTGTTTTTATGATTATTGAGGGAGACTATAATATCTACACAATTATATGGTGATAAAATATTCTGTCAAATTTGAATGAAATTTTAACCCGAGGATGATAATTAAATTTTTGTGAGTTTTCAGGGACTCTTGTGTCTGTCTAAACTTTCACAGGGACTTATATGAGATTATCCATGTTTGTAGGGATGCAGATTTCTTTAACCCAAAAAATTAAAGACTTATTTATTGGGTTCTTATCCATAAAAATTTATATTTTTAAAACATAATAATTTATTAAATATTTGATCTTATTATCTTAATTTTATTTTTCAATTGTTCTTATTATAAACAATATGTGTATTTTTTATATGTAATTAGGGTAACGTGTATTCATCACATGATGTGTAACATATTTCAAAATTTAATAATTATAATAAGTGAATAAGGTAACACCCGTAAAGAAAAAAAAATAAAAATTTATAGATGCGCACTTACATGTTATTTTAGCGACTATTAGGGATTTTTTATATATATTTTTTTTCACTAATTGTTTCTCTTCATATAAAATTTTTATACATATAATTGTTCCATTATATTATTCTTTTTATGATTTAACTTTCTCATGCCCATCAAAGGAATACGAGTAGAAGCCATTTTCTTCACTAGATGATCTCATCCAATCCAACTGAACAAAAAGACGTCATCCTTGTTTCAGCGATACAACGTTGTGCGTGGTGGAACCTACACTCAATAACGATTTCTTCAAAGTTCATTCAGGCTGACTTAGCTGGTATGTTAGTTGTAGAGACTATGACATCTTGTGTTCTAGCTTATGTGGATGAAGGATTGTTTTATCCAGTCATGTGAGTGATCCCAATTACACATATTCGGAACTCGTCGATCAAGTTGATGTTATAGCACACAAATGGAGACGCCTGAGATGAGAAGCATAGAATATTGAACTAAACATTGATGCGTGGTTTACAGAGCTGCAGCGACCAAACAGAAGTCACTTTTGCTCCATACATATCTGTCATTGCTTCTCCTCTTTGGTTGCTGAAAGACAAGTTTCTTATAAAATTAAATGCTTTTAAACTAAAAAAAAATTATATTTTAATAAAATATCAATTGTTTACTTTTTGAATGAGAGGCTAAATTGATTTACAGACAATAAAGATAACAAACACAGAATCTAAAAAAGTTGCATGTGAACATACTTTAATCAATTTACTCCAATTTCTCAACATCACTTTAGATGATCTCTATGTACCTAAAGCACGTAAACGAATGTGTTAAATTGGTGTACTTAAATTATATATAGCATTTAAAAAATGAAATCTTCAAATTAAAAAGAAATCAAAATGGTATAAATGCAATATTAAATACAATTTTCTACCATCATTTGCTTAGATATTAAAACAAACTAAAACTGCCATACTGTGGGGGAGCTGCATGTGGTTATTAAAGTGCTTCAAAGCTATATATATAAATTTGGACCATTTGAGGGGAATGAAAGAACCATTTTGTGAGGAGTGAAATGTGAGATGAATGACCAAAATCTATTTCAACATGAATTTTGATCATATCCAAAGTGTGAATTCAAATGGTCCAATGATACAACCTCCCACTTGAATAACATTTGGCATAGCTAGTTCAGAATTAGGAGAGTAGATAGATGGAGATATAATTCATAATTTATTTATGATAATCGAACGTTTAAAATCATAATATTTGATAAGAAATCTTAGTATATATTATGTTACCTTTTTGTTTGTACCTTCATCACAAATTGAAGGATTTAAGTTCTAAATAGCTTCATCCATAATCATCAAACAAGAAAGAAATGAAAATGTTGTAATTGTAATAATTAAATTCTCTGCAATTAGCATGCTTATTTGTCACGCCCTAGGGCGGCTGTCCCCGAGACGTGGCAATAATAAAATATCAGCTATCAATACCTGAGGTCAATAAAGACTCCAACAACAACACACAAGGTGGCAAAGCAAGGATAATGATAACTGACTGAAAAGCGGAAGCATAATATATAAACAATGTTTGTAAACCAAAAACATTATTACAGACTCGAATACATAATCACTGTCCTGTGAGAGCCAAGCCTAGTCCAAATAAAATACAACCTGTGCCACATGCACGATTTACAATACATAAAATGACTCTAGGATTGCTAACAGCCTCGCACTCGTCACCCGCCGGAAGAACGCTCTACGCCCATAAGACCACGCCACAGGAAAGCTCCAGCTCTACGCCCAACACTGCCCCTGAAAAGAAACAATATGCGAGGGGTGAGCTACAAGCTCAATGAGTGGGTGAAAACCAATCACCATACAACAGTTCAATACTAAAACAATTTCCTTTCAAGGAAAACATGGGTGGAAACCCATGGATAACAGGGTCACGCGGCGGCGCAACCAATCTCACCCTCACTCTCACCCTCACTCCCGAAGGAAGACTCTTGGGACTTTTGGGAAGAGACCATACCGTTGGTCGAAGAGACGCGGAATTACTGGTCCACACAACACTACTGAATCACCAATCTCACCCTCACCCTCACTCCCGGAGGGAGACTCTTGGGTCACTTGGGGAGAGACCATACCGTTGGTCGAAGAGACCCGGAATTACTGGTCTACACAACATTACTGAATCACCAACCTCACCCTCACTCCCGGAGGGAGACTCTTGGGTCTCTTGGGGAGAGACCATACCGTTGGTCGAAGACACCCGGAATTACTGGTCTATACAACACTACTAGATCATCTACATCGAGATAACTGCCCAACGATGTCTTTGAACATCAATACGCAACCGGACCCAACAACTATGAGAACGGACGAACAACGAATGGGTCACGCGGCGACGTGTCTTCACCTCATCCTCACCCTCACCCTTTAGAGGTGACATAGGACTTTTGGAAGAGACTTAGACTGCTCTACACCTTTGGTCCACCGGTAGCCCTTTCCCCACGTAGCCTCTACCTGGTATACTCCCACGATCAGTACGCTTCCGAACGCATCGGTAGTACCTACGGATGGGAGCCCTCTGTCAGGACAGCTTTTCCAACGCCGGGGAGTTCCTACATCGGATCCAACGAAGGGGAGAACGATTTCATGCTCGCAATATCATTCGTTAGCCCTCTCCCGGGTAGCCTCTACCTGGTACACTCCCACGATCAGTACGCTTCCGAACGCATTGGTGGTACCTACGGATGGGAGCCCTCTGTCAGGACAGCTTCAACCCGGGCCGCTTCAACACGGACGACATTGGGAGGAAACACTCCATGTTCGCAAAGCGAACCCAATGGAAAAACAACTACTCTCGATAATCACATATCGATGATATCGAATACTATTGTACTCCCACACGATTGCGTCGCTCGGACACAAGGGGTTGCCTCTGCTCTCACGCAGAAATAAGCCCAAGGCACATAACCCAACAGGCGGTTCATATACACGCCTAGCACGGGTAGGCCTAGCTTAATGCCACAACTACCGGCTTAACAAAACCGATAAGATAATGAATTCTCCTGAATTCCAAACGAGTGCATCGCTCGGATGCACGGGGCGATTACATCCCTAGCGCTCTAACTAATAAGGTACAACCCGACAACGGGTCATACCCACGCCTATTTCAAATAGGCCTAATCAGTTTTAACATGCGCATATATATCAAGGAGAATTATATCCTAGTTATGTACATGAACTACATGCACGATAACCTATCAAATAATTATAGGGATACTCTCTAACATGGATTTACATCGTAATAAATCATACAACATGCATACATGGCCATTAATCACATAAGCACACAAGGCCTAACTTAAGCATGCGTTGGATATCACCAACTTAAAAGGTAAGGGTCAAGCGCGATCTCGCGCACTAACAGGGGAATACCAATATTCCAAACGAACCCGAGTCGAGTAGAAAATCGCCTCTACTTACTCAGTTCGTGCAGAGGGAGAGGGCGAGAGAGATCATCATCTCATGAAGTTGGTCATAGCTTTGCCCCATTAGCATGGGCGCAACAACTACACCACGCCCTCGAGTCTTATCGCAAGGGAATATTAGGCAGGTGCCCGTTATTAACCCAGACTTAATCATGTTGGATATTCCAATTAATATGGTGGGAGTAGTATTACAATACTACCTAAGGCATGCCATATTCTATACATCCATACACATTACAAAAATACATGCCCATACTAGAGGGGCGCATGCAACACAATCATTCATACATGGATACAATACATGTATATAAACCTAGCATGCAAGATATCTAACATATTATAGCTTAAGCATGGCCATACTACTTATCTACACAAGTAGTATAGCTAAGATGCCCCATCGATTCGCGACGCACGACTACGCTCGTCGAGCGCATCTCGAGGGGGGGGGGGGAATTAGGTCAAACCACTCACAGATACCCGGATCGTCTCGCGTCCGGTCTACGAGATCTGCAAAACACAACCAATGATCCACAATTAAAATATGGAACCTCCTATCACACATATAAGCCTACTTCATGAAGGCCCTAACCCCTGATACTTCCATATTATCACCCAAGACACATGCAAACAACTCCTTGACACTCAACCAAGCAAAACTGCCAAACCTACTGCAACCAGCCCTACTAATGGGTCTCCACAGCACCCAATACACTTCAACAAATTATGAAATAAATCATACACATTATCTGATATGCTGGGATCATAATCCATGAAGACATTAAAACCTAATTTTGCCTCTACAAGCCCGAAACAAATTATTTCCAGAAGCAGGCCAATTCCTACGAGAATCTGGACAAGCCATACAAAATAGGTTCTAACTTACAACACAGATATCATAATGACCCCAAATTTCATATATAACATCTAGACACATAGATGATCAAATCATAAGAAGACATAATCCTAAAAATATGCCTTTAAATACTAGATTCACTGAGATCTTTAAAAGACAGGGAAAGAAACAACAACACATACACACACAAACTCACTCTAGCATGATCATCCCTTCATACACTATTCATCTTCTCCTTCACTTTCTCCACCCAATACACACAAATGAGAGGGAGAGGAGAAAAGAAAGCCACGGATGGATTTCCTAAGGGTGGGAGAGAGAAGGAGAGAAAAAGAGAGAGAGGTAATTAATTTACAAAAAGGGGTTTGGTGGATTTTGACCTAGGTCAACCCAACCAAGGAAACAAACAAAACCCCTTGACTTCTAGGTCATCCTTGACTGGTCAGAGTCTTCATTTGACTTGGTCAAAGTCACCCTTTGAAAATCCAGTATCGACCAAAACCCAGATACGGTTCAGAACTGCATAATTTTCAAAATGTTACCGAAATTCGATGAAATTTTTATGGGTAGTACTACTAAACAGTACCAGGACCCATAATATGCAGTTAGATTTTCAATCAGAGTACTCCAACTCCTGCAAGTAGCTAAAAGCCAAAATTTTAGCGACTCTGATCGAAAAGAAAAAGCCCCTGAATGACCCAAATGTGACCAATGCTCAACCGAAATTGCTCCAAATGACACAGACATAACATTATTACTATCCAACAAATTAAAACTATACGAATAATTTAAGAGGAGGATCCAAAGTAGAGGTGTAAAATGGGAAGTGTCACACAAGGCGTTTATCAATTTATTTATACATATTCTATTATTAATTCATACAACCAAGCAAAAAATATATATATATTTTCATACATATTATAATTGTTTTAATGGCTTTAAAAAATAATGTTGTTACTCGCAGTCCGTGGGACAGTCTCGTTGACACTCCATATATTAGGATAACACCTTCTTAAACAATGTGTATTACTCATTAACAAATTTTCATGATTTTCATTCAATAAAATTATGCATTATGTCAAAATTTATTTATATTTTTTATAAAAATATATATCTCATTAGATTATTTTAATATTTTTTATAAAATAAAAAAATGCACGTGGTACCGTAGATGAACCAAACCAAAGCCATAAAAACTGCAACCATAATCCGAAATATTTTGTAGACTTATATTTGCATTAGTGAAATTAGATGATATGGTTATTTATAAAAAAATAAATATATCTTTGGGATTTACATTTATGAATAAAAATCGAGGGCCATTTACAAATGGATGTTGTTACATGCAATTCTTTTTATAGCCTCATTTGTAATGTAATTGCATATACATGGTTAGTCACCTGCATTCAATTTAATAATTATATATAACCATTAATCTTTTTAAAATTTACAATAAATGAGTTCATGTATTTCCATAGAGTTATATTGCTTATAAAAAAAATAAAATGAGCACGAATTGTATTTGGGGCATAAAATGTATCGAGTGTATCAGTTGTATATATATGGAATTCACACTACATATGTGCTCAAAGCACAATCTGAATGAAATATTGATCATGCATCATACATTTCAATCTTCACAAAGATTTATTCTTTTTTCCCCTTGAATTGTTCAATACCATAGTAAACTGTATTTTTTAGATTTAAGTTATTGTATGTGGTTTAAGTACAAAGAGATCAAATAAGATATATTGAGAAATTAGAGTAAATTGATTAAAGTAAATTCACATGTACTCAATTTTTTTTTTATATCACGTGTATATTTATTTTCTATGAAAATCAATTTAGTCTCTAATCCCAAAGTGTTGGTATTTATTATTTAATTTTCTCAATTTATAAACATTTAACTCTACATAAACATTTTGATTTTTCAGCTACTATGAAGGTGAAGAGAGTGAAATGTAGCAACTAAAAACGACTTCCCATGTAACATTTTGATTTTTCAGCTACCATGAAGGTGAAGGGAGTGAAATGTAGCAACTAAAAACAATCTCATGTTTGTTTAATTTCTATAATTATTTTCTCGAAGTGGGAAAAGACATATTCAGTTATGTATGTATAATTTAGTTTCATTTTAAAAGGCTATTATTATTTGAAATAATGAGGGGGTTATATATCCAATTTTTTGCTGGACATAGAAGACAAATAAATTTTTATTTTGATTGATATATGTTGAGGATATTTACCAACAATATATTTTGTTATAATAAATTAATCTTAGATTCAATCGGCTATAGGCTGAAATATGTTAATAGGGTGTGAACTCAAGATAATTTAAACAAGATGAAATTAATCAATAAAGTTGGCTTTGTAATTCCAAATAATAATTTCAGGGACAAAAACAGCAAGTCCCATAATTGAAGGAAAAAAGCATAATCAAAAGTATAAAATGTGAAGGATATAAATATCATCCCGACTTTATTCTCTTTTTCTTTGGGTGATATCTGGGGTTTAATCTTCAGTGATTCCCAATGCTATACTAGCAAAACATTCAATTCAATAAAGGGGTCAAAATTCTCCATAATTATCACTTTGGTAGGGCATGGGATAAGAGTTTTTCTTTTTCCATGCAAATCACCTGCCAACACAAAAAAAATACACATGACTATCCAGCTGCAATGCTGGGATACCAGGTTGAGTTCATATATGAAAGTATGCTCTCGAGGTAAAATTTACATGCAAACAGTTAATGTGCATAAAAAACAGCATAGACAAACCGAATTCGCTGGAGAACATACAACAACCTCATCAAGATTTGAGTCATTATTGACATAATTCAATAGGAGGTTCAAAGCAAATCATAAACCAAGAAATTCTCATTAGATTAATATTCCTTATTCCCAAAATTTTTGCACCAGAGCTGTGAAGGAATTGGGCGAACGGGATGATGAGGCCGTTGCTGTAACATAGAAAATATCAGACATCAGTAAAGTAAGAATAAAAAACATTGGATGTTTTTTAAGAATGATCCAACCTGATAACATAAGCACAGAGACCAAATATAATAAACCCGAATAAAGTTGCAATTCAATGAGTTTAAACCTGTGGGAGGACAGACCAGTGATGCCATTCACTACAGATGTAAAAACCAAGTATTGCCTATTTGTCTAAATTACATAACTAACAGGAAGAAATTTCCTTTAGTGATTTCTGGCATAACAATGCTTACCGAATAATAGATACACTTTTTTTTTTTAAACGAAGGTAGCAATTCTCAATGACTTGTCTGCATTTGCCATGCATCAAGTAGGTCTGTCATCTTTACATGTTTAACTCTCTTAGTTAACATGAATTTAGCCCATAAACTCAAGGGAGTGCAAAATGATTTTCACTTCAAATATATGACATTTTTAACATTTGGAGAAGCTTCTAACAATGATATTATGTTGTGATGCCCATTAATTTCAAGATAAGCATGCTTCACGTGTTATTAAAAAACGGTGAAAATTTGGCTCAAATCCAAATCAAGCAGCTAAAAGTTTACCTGACAGCCCAAGTAAAATCTCTTTGTGCATTCTTAGTAAATGGTGGAAAATGTTAATGAAAGTCCATTGAAAGCTAAAAGCAGATGAGAAATAAAAGACGTGGACAGAACTATCTATAGTTAGATATATGATATGAATTTCAATAATAGATAAATGAGCTTTTCATGTGTGTTTTTTAATTCAACGAACTGGCATGTGTTTTAGATGTTTCATTTGTGTATTTTACTTGAGAGCACTGGCTGTGGAAATTGGAATAGATTTTGTTCAATCCTATTAAAAGCTATTACAAGTTATTGAAACTGGATTTTGTGAACTCTTGGTCAATTAGGCCTAGGAATTGATAGCAGGCTGTCAATTCATAGTTATCATGAATGAATTATATGTAGAATCTAGGATAGCATGTTTTTAAATTCACACAATGGGCTCAGCCGGGTTCCAAGTTCAACTTCAATAATAGCAGGTTTTAATGGTAGAAGAGCAATGACAAGTTTCAATTCTCTTTAATGGGTAGAATTTCGAAACTCCTAGACATTTGGGTGAAGGGCATTTAAGTAATCTGGATTTTGAATAAGTCATTTGATTGATTATTTATAGGGCTGGTAAACGAACCAAGCCGCTCGGGCTCGGCTCGGGCTCGACTCGGCTTGAACTCGTTCAGGCTCGTTCAATTAGATAAATAAGCGAGCTTGAATAATTTTTAAAGCTCGATTAGGCTCGGGACCTGGATCAAGCTTCATTTTGTGTTCAAACTCGGCTCGTTTGTGTTATAAAAAACTTAGTTGAAGCTTAACTCAACTCATTTGTAAAATCAAAACATTAAATCAATACAAAGTTATGTTCGTTTAGGCTCATGAACTTGCCTTATTTAGGCTAAATGTTTTTTTTCAACCCCAAAAAAACCTAAAATAAAGAAGAATACCAGGCTCGTTGAAGCTCGTGAGCTCGGCTCGACTCGGTTCAGCTCGTTTATAAACGAGCCGTGAGCCGAGCCGAGCTTGAACATGTCAAAACTCGACTCGTTTACCACCCCTAATTATTTACCACCATCACATATGAATTTCCTCACATGCAATCTAGCCTTTTTCATTATCCAATCCAAACATGATTTATTGTGGGAGGAGGGGGCGGGTGATTCGGTTCTGTTTTGGCACGATGCTTGGCTGGGTGAGCTTCCTCTAAAGATCAGGTTTCCGAGCATATTCAAGATTTCTTGTAACAAAGAGGGGCCCCTGAATCAATTCTGGATGGGGCGAGGGAAAACGGGTTATTGAGAGATTCAAGTGCACAATCTAAATGAAGAAGAGGTGGTCAGTTATATGGAGATCCTGGAGTTGTTTCATGGGACCTTAGTGGTGGAAGGTGCTAGGGATGGTGTCAGATGGAAGCCCAACCAGAGGGAGGGTTTCTCTGTTCGGAGCTGTTATGCTTGGATGAGGAGAGAGAAGCAGGTCACCACGGTCACAACACAAAAATCCGAGGAAGCGTGGGGTTTTAGGGTCCAACTGAAAGTAAAAACTTTTACCTGGCCAGTGTATCTCCAAAGGATCATAACAAAGGTCTACAGAGCCCAATCGGTTCCGAGGGGGGATCTTGATTGTGTCCTGTGCAGAGAGGAGGAGGAGACGGTAGAGCGACTGATGATCCTTTTTCCTATGGTGAGGCGTGCCAGGGCATGGCTGTGTCTGGCTACAGGGATGGAATATAATTTTTCAACTCTTGAGGAGCTTTCGGAGGTGGGTAAGAGATTGAGGAAGCCTGGGGATAGGGGACTCCACGCGAACATATCCCAGTCCTTTATTCTTGCTATGCCATGGTCGATTTGGCTCATTTGTAGCCATTCTCTGTTCCAAGAGAGTACTCCCTATGTGGAGAACATTTGGGAATCAGTGGTTAGATGTATTTTGGACTGGGGTAGATTTTGAGCAGGAAAGAGTTCTATATTTTTTCGGGGAGTCATTTCTTGATTGAGGAGTAGGGTGCTAGATCTTTTTTTCCTTGTTTCACTTGTAGATCCCTTTTCTACGAGGGTTTTTGTCTATTGTTTTTCATTTTCATGTTGTAGTAACTCTCTCTTTGGGCATTTTCCCTCTTTTATAGAAGGGCTTTTGCCTAACATTTTCATAATAAAAAAAACATGATTTTTTATTTCAACAAAAAGTTGGTGTTCAAAACAAAAATTAAAAGCTATTTAAAAAGCAGATTTAAAGGAAAAGCTATTTTTCAAGCCCGTTTCCAATTGGTCCCCTAAGTAAAATTTCACAAGCTTTGATTCCTAGATTACTTTTTGGCACTTATTCATAGGTGATTTTTCATAATGCAAAATTTCAAAATAATAAACTACGATTTAAGTAATTTCATAGACTAGAGTTCCCTGATAAAATTTCCAAATGACAATTTCTTGTTGATATAAGTGATTTCAAGTGCCATAATTCTCCTAACAAAATTTCAAATGAATAAAATTGCCTACTAACCTAAGTGACAGCAAAATGCACCTAAATAGAACAAAATATCCATTAATGTCAGTGATTTTTGTAACAAAAATGACCCTAACTAGAACAGTTTTAGTTTAACTATATCACATCTTTGAGACTTTAAGAACTGTAAGGACAAATATTATGAAGAAAAGGAAGACACTAAACCAGAATATAAAATGTTGGGATACATTTGAGAAAATTAAAGCAAACTAAACACACAAGGAGCCAGTAGAAGAGTGATTTTGAGGCTTTATTTTACAAAATTTCTTTTCATTTATTTTTTGAAATTGAATGAAGTTGTATTATGATTTTTAAAACAAAATTGATTCAAAGTCTGAAATTTGGGGTCAAGTAAGAGAAGCAAAAACAGAAAATAACATCAGCTAAGTTACCCATTATGTGAACAGCCATACCAGATTTGTAATTAAGCAAATAAACATATAGTAGTAGTATCATAAAACAAATTGCAAATTACGTGAGAACTAAACAAACAAGTACAATACCATGTGAATTAGATTGCAAGCATTAGACCAGAAAGAACCATGAATAAAAGAACCACGACATGGATTCAAGGATGAATGGCATTCTCATAGTGCAGATATCAAAGTACTCAGCAAGTGAATATAATTTAAGAATTGGATCAATATCAACTAATTTGAATCCCCATAAAAAATGACATTTTCACTTAAAGCATCTTTTGAAATTAGATTCGCAAACACAGGAAGAATACAATTGTTAGATTCTTGAAAAAAGCTAATTGTTTATCGTTTATAACTAAAATACATTTTTCTGCACTACAACCATTTTAGGCGTCTAGAAACATGTGCAAAAGCATAATCATCCAAACATGTTTCCAAACGTTACGCAAGTGAGATATACACATCACATTGAAAATAGAGAGAGGAGATTTTATAAATTTTAGCGTGAACCATTCCTCAAATTCAAAACTCAAGCAAACCAAAAGGCAGTATTATCCAACTCTTTCCTTCTCTCCCTTCTAAATTATCCGAAAACAAATACCATATCTCCATAACCCCTCATTGTTCAACAAACAAATAAAATAAACCCTAAGAGCCAGTTCAGTAACCCTGGTCCACAAAGAGATTCGTGAATCAAGTTCTCATAGATTCCGTGGGAAAGAGAACTAAAGGGAATTTTGTTTGGATTGCCAGGCCACACAAATTAAGGATTCTAAAAGCCATTTTCCTAGGTGTTCGAGCAGAAGGAGAATGAGACGGATTACACACCGGCCCTATAACCCGTCAACTATAACCTGTCAACTGAGGCCAATCAAGAAGAGATCCCAAAAAAATCCATGACCAAATTTTTTTTTTTTCACGAATTGATGTCTCAATCGAATAACAATTGACTTTTTATCCAAGAACTAATGTTCTAATTGAACAACACAGGATTTACAAATCCATAGACATGGATTTTTTGTCCATAAAAATCTTAATCGCTACCCCCAATCCCCCATAAGAAGAAAAAAAAACAAAAACAAAAACTACTAAAACAAAAATAAAAAAATAGATGAATGAATCAATGAAGAAGTACAATAAGTTGTAGAGAAATGAAGGGATAGATAGATACCTCGAGCTGGGCGGATTTGATGGCGATGGGGATGCAGATGAGGAAGATGCCGGCCATGGCGATGGCTGTGTTCCTCCTCCAGTGCTTCGGCCTGCAATTTGGACCACCCGTCATGCTCCAAACCTTCGTCCTGAAATCCTCCACATGCTCCCCTCCTCCTCCTCCTCCTCCCATCTCTGGATCTCCTCAATCAACTGCGACCAACAAAATCAAGAAGAAGAAGAGGAAGATTGGATCTAAATACACTGGTCAACGATTTTCTCGCTCTTTTTTTTCTCTCTAGGGTTTAGAGAGATCAGGGGAGTCATACCTACCGATTGTTTGTGCGATCCGTTTGAAGAAGATGAGGAGATCTCTTGTTCTGGAACTCGCACCGTCGAGGAGTCGATCGGTCCGAAGCCTGTGTTCAGACTTCTCTACCCGTCAAATTGTAATCCTACGGTCTTAGTTCACCGTAAATTCGTTCTGGAAAACAGCTCGGTTCCGTTTTGGTCATAGAATAAATGGAAATTTATATGTCAGAATTAGCTGATATAAGATGATATACTAATTCTCACCAACCTTTAAAATTATGTTATTTTAAGTTGTTTAACTGAAAAGAATACGTGGGTTCACTGTTAAATCAATTTTTATCAATCATCATCATTTTTTCATCTTTTATAAATCTTAAGCAACATCTAACAAGAATAATTCAAAACACAATCAAATAAAAAATTATTTTATTCTTATTTATACTAAAATAGTTATATGCATCGGAATAACTTAATTCTCTATCCGAATTAAACGATTTGTTGCTCCATTTCTAGTAAGCTATCACTATCCTCTTCATTTTGAAACATCTAAGCAATCATGTATAAAAGTGCAAGTATTTTTTTTAGTATATGAAATGTTTGATAAAATGTGTATTTAAGTATTTTTTTGCTAACTAATGACTGTGAACTAATGTATATATTTTTTACTTGCTAACCATTCAGAAGGACTGATGTTTAAAGCTTATTCTAATCATGTTCATGATATGGGGCTTCTATTAAATAATTATTAAAGAATGTGACTTAATGTACTGAGACAAGTTACGTATTTTTGTATTAATTTAGGTAATGTTGAGTCAGTTCCAATATTAGTGGCCCCAAACAAATACAATCTGAATTGGTTTCACTTATTAAATATGGCAACATTTTCATCATAACTGTCTGATAACTTGTGATGGACAAGTTATAAAAGAGGAAGAGATGAGTCTCTAATCTCATCGAAAACTTTCTTAGTATCTCTATCACTTATCAAAAGTTAAGGGATAAAGAGAGGGTGGAATATCCATCTAAAGCATCTCATCAGAGAAGGATCTAAAGATAAGAATACCAATGTAAATTTAGGTCCATGACCCCTAAATATGTATCATTACTAATGACATTGAGTTTGGAATGGGCCTCAAATATCTCACATTCAATCCAAATCCAATTTGAATGGGGGTACGTCCGAAACTTGGGTTTGAATTTCAATTGGACCAAACGCAAAAGGAAAATGATATGTCCAGTTCTTTATGCAGTCGCAATTGTAGTTCACATTGATTTTCTTTTTTAAAAAAAAATCATACATTCTTCCATTGAAGTAGATGTTATATAAAATGAAGTATATACTGAGATATATTAATATATTATTTTTCAAGTTGAAAAAAATGATAATTTCTTTTTGCACCATACACTATGATACAACCCTATACAATGTGGTTAGAGGTGTAAAACGGGCTGTGCCGTGTTGGCCCGACCCATTAGCGAACCAAGCTAACGGGCTACCGGACCACCATGGCACGACCCGCTTCATGTTAACGTGTTGTGCCGGCATAGCACGGCCGGCAAGAGGCTAGCCCAGCACAGCCCTCCGTGCCAGCCCGACGGGCTGCTGTGCCGTGCCCTGCTGTGCTAGCCCGGCGTGCCAAACAGGTCAGCCCCATTGACGGGCCAACGGGCCGGCTCGTTTAAGTGGCCCATTTCTTTTTCAATTTTTAAGGTTCAATATTTAATTCCATGTTTACATATTTAATGATTGAAATTTAATTTATTAGTTCTTTTAAGTTGGAAAATCATAAAACACACAAATCATTTATGAAAATTGAAAACTAAAAAGAATTAAGAATACAAATATTCATTTGATTGAATATTGAATTTCTTGAGTACATGAGTAATAATTAAATAAATGATAAAATGTATAAGAAATAGACAAATAATACATTGTTGAATAAAAATAAATTATACAATTCTTAACAAAATACATTAACAAATACAAAAAATTAATATAATATAAAATGTGAGTGATAATTGTATCACTATAGTTTTAACACATCTCAACTAGGTTGGTACCTACTAAAACTATCAATCATTTGCAACTCGCCTTCCAAAAAATTAAAAAAATGTAATAATGAGAAGATATAAATGTTAAATCTTCATTTGTCATCATCTATGCTGGATTTTGTAAAATCCACCTCAAGATTATCAACAAATTCTTATTCTCTTTCATCAGCATCACTCCAGTCCTTCAGACACATAAGAGCTTCCAATGAACTTGTTTTCAGCCTGGTCCACCTCTCAGATAATGTTTTCTCACCTGCACTATAAGAAGATTCCGATGCAGAGGAGTTTGTAAATCTCTTGCCATTATAGAAAGTATAGGAAATGTCACTTCATGTGCTTTCCACCATTGCAAGAGATCAAATTTTTTTATCTCTTTTTCAGTTAAAAGAGACTTCCAATAATTTTTTAAATATTTAAACAGTTCATTAAGATGAGAATTACCACTACTAGAATCATGTGAAGTGTGCGAACTTTGTGAAACAAAGTCAAAGAAATAATATTTTTTCTTACCTTTGCCTAATAAACTAACAGATGTTCTAGTTCTATTTTTATATTTTTTATACATTTTAGTTAAAACAAATTCTACATCTTCATCAGTTATAACCATTGAAAATCTAACATTATCATTTGTTCTTTTAATTATAGTTTTAACAGTGTCTAATTTAATAGGAATATCTATTACAGCAACTAAACAAAAAAGCATAGGAATATCTTCAAAATATTTTTAAATTTTTTGTTCCATTAAGATAATAGATCGTTGAAGTATACTATAATCTCAATATTCTTTAAATGCACAAGAAATGTTGAATAATTGTCTAAATATAAGATTTGAAGTAGGATAACAAACACCTGAACAAGCAATGGAAGCATCATAAAAAACACTTAAAAATTGCACAAAATTTTTGAAATTTGCCAGTCAATATGAGAAATATCAACACGATTGTTAAACATTTCATTAAATTCAATAATTAAGTTTTCATAACACTCACAACTTTGTAACATTATATATGTAGAATTTCAACGAACATGCATATCAAGAGAAAATTTTCTAGGGTAAACATTGCATGTCTCACAAAAATCACCAAATGCTTGTACTCTTGAAGGTGTACAAGTTATAAATTTTATTGCGAATCTAATATTTACTAAAGATTCTTCAATATGGGTTAATCCATCTTGCACAATTAAATTAATAATATGACTTACACATTTATAATCATAAAATTCAAAATCATAAGCTAAACCCGAAGAAGATTTCAATTTTGAAATAACACTAACATTATTACTAGCATTATCAAAAGTTATGGATAATTTTTTTTTAGTTATATTATATTATCTAAAAATATCCATTATTGCTTGATAAATTATTGTGCCTGTGTGTGGAAATGTAAGTGGATGAAAAACTAACATTCTTTTATTTAACATCCAATCAGAATCAATATAATATCAAGTAACACAAATATAAGCTAAATTATTCTTACTAGTTCATAAATCAGAATGTGCATGAAATTTTTTGAATGTTCAAGAAAGATTGAATTAAATAATTTTTTATTTTATTATAAACTCTAATTATATCAGTTTTAATAATATTTCTACAAACAGCTCTATATTGTGGATTAACAAATCTTTTTTGAAAACGTTCAAATCTTCTACTTTAAGCAAATGTATATGGTTGTTCATCAGATGCTATATATACAGATAAACCTTCTCTCATACTAGATTGATTATAACAGAATGTTGAAATTGTACTTTCAGTACTACCTGTTTGACCGAAACTCCCAATTTGAGACTGCGTACCAGGATTGAATTGTTGTTGATGCCTTTTCAGGCATGATTCAGTATGTCTCTTAAGATGTCCAATACCACCAGTGCTTGCACAACTTAAATTTTTGTTGTAATATTTACAAACAGCTCTATCTTCCATTCTACCTTGGTGTTTAATATTCTGTATTCTGTAGTGCTCCCATAATTCAAATTTCCTACTTTTTTTTTGGGTTTTTTTTTGTTTACCAATTGGGGGGTGACTAGATGATGTACCAACGTCACCTCCAACTGAATCGTAGGGGGTTTGAAATTGGTTTTGGGGTAAATCATGTGGTGGGTTATCTATATTTTCAAATTTATCATCAATGTTTGAATATTTTATGTTTGGGTTGGCCATTTGAAATTTGAAAATTGAAATTTGAATTTAAAATTTGAAATTTGAAATTTGAATTTAAAATTTTAAATTTGAATAGTTAAAATTTAAAATTTTGGAAATTTGAAATTTAAAATTAAAATACACTTTGTTTTTGAAATATAGAATTAATTTGAATTTAAAACTTGAAATACACTTTGTAAAATTTGAAATTTTAAATGTGTAGACGGTAAAGAATAGAGAGTAGAGACTAGAGAGGGAGAGTGTGAGACTAAGAGTGTGTTTGTGCTACATGGAAAGTGAGGGAAAATGAGGGAAAGTTAAAACCTTCCCTTTGACCACATAAAAATCTGTTGTTTGTGCTAAAAAAAAAGTGGGAAAAAACTTTCCCTCACTTTCCTTTTATTATTTTGTCTTATTAGGAGAGGAGGGAAATTGTTTTCAAGGAAAGTGAGTTTACTTTTTTTGGGTTTGGATATTAAATGTTTGGTGATATTGAATATTTTTGTTTGTTCTTTTTTTTTATTTTATAATAAAATAATAAAAGTATTTATTTAAATTTTTTTATTTATTATGTGACATGTCCTTGTTGATTGTCTTTCAAAATTTTATTTATTTAAAAATATTTGACCGATAAGTTAGGTTGCTTTTATATTATATTTAAATTAGCATACAAACAATATATTTTTTTTTTGTCATTTTTCATCATTTTCTCTGATAACATAAACAATATATTTCCATTTCGGTCATTTTCATCATAAGTACAAAAAATAGTTTTTATTTTCTGTCATTTTCCATCATAGACAAACAAAAGTTTTTATTTTTCATCACTTTCCTTAACAGGTACATACAACATATAAACTGTCACGCCCTAGGGCGGCCGTCCTCGAGACGTGGCAATAATAAAATATCAGCTATCAATACCTGAGGTCAATAAAGACTCCAACAACAATACACAAGATGGCAAAGCAAGATAATGATAACTGACTGAAAAGCGAAAGCATAATATATAAACAATGTCTGTAAACCAAAAACATTATTACAGACTCGAATACACAATCACTGTCCTGTGAGAGCCAAGTCTAGACCAAAGAAAATACAACCTGTGCCACATGCACGATTTACAATACATACAATGACTCTAGGACTGCTGACAGCCTCGCACTCGCCACCCGCCGGAAGAATGCTCCACGCCCATAAGACCACGCACAGGAAAGCTCCAGCTCCACGCCCAACACTGCCCCTCAAAAGAAACAGTATGCGAGGGGTGAGCTACAAGCTCAGTGAGTGGCTGGAAACCAATCACCATACAACAGTTCAATACATAAACAATTTCCTTTCAAGGTAAACATGGGTGGAAACCCATGGATAACAGGGTCACGCGGCGGCGCGACCAACCTCACCCTCACCCTCACCCCCGGAGGGAGACTCTTGGGACTTTTGGGGAGAGACCATACCGTTGGTCGAGAAGACCCGAGATTATTGGTCTACACAACGTTACTAGATCACCAACCTCACCCTCACCCTCACTCCCAGAGGGAGACTCTTGGGACTTTTGGGGAGAGACCATACCGTTGGCCGAGGAGACCCGGGATTACTGGTCTACGCAACACTACTAGATCATCTATATCGAGATAACTGCCCAATGATGTCTTTGAATCATCGATACGAGACCGGACCCAACAACTATGGGAACGGACGAACAACGAATGGGTCGCGAGGCGACGTGTCTCCACCTCATCCTCACCCTCACCCCCGGAGGGAGACTCTTGGGACTTTTGGAAGAGACTTAGACTGCTCTACACCCTTGGTCCACCGGTAGCCCTTTCCCCCGCGTAGCCTCTACCTGGTATACTCCCACGATCAGTACCTTCCGAACGCATCGGTGGTACCTACGGATGGGAGCCCTCTGTCAGGACAGCTTTCCCAACGCCGGGGAGTTCCTACATCGGATCCAACGAAGGGGAGAACGATTCCACGCTCGCAATATCATTCGTTAGCCCTCTCCCGGGTAGCCTCTACCTGGTACACTCCCACGATCAGTACGCTCCCGAACGCATCGGTGGTACCTACGGATGGGAGCCCTCTGTCAGGACAGCTACAACCCGGGCCTCTTCAACACAGACGACATTGGGAGTAAACATTCCATGTTCACAAAGCGAACCCAATGGAAAAACACTACACTCGATAATCACATATCGATGACAGCGAACACTATTGTACTCCCACACGGTTGCGTCGCTCGGACACAGGGGGGTGTCACGCCCCAACTACCGACTTAACAATCCGATAAGATAATGAATTCTCCTGAATTCCAAACGAGTGCATCGCTCGGATGCACGGGGCGATTACATCGCTAGCGCTCTAACTAATAAGGTACAACCCGATAGCGGGTCATACCCACTCCTATTTCAGATAGGCCTGATTAGTTTTAACATGCGCATATAAATATATCCAGGATAATTTAATCTTAGTTATGTGCATGAACCATATGCACAATCATCTAATAATTATAGGTACACTCCCTAACATGGATTAGATCATAATAATTCATACAAGATGCATACATGGTCATTAATCACATAAACATACAAAATATACTCTAACATCCGTTGGATATCGTCAACTTAAAAGAAAGGGGCAAGCGCGATCTCGCGCACTAACAGGTGCATGCCAATATTCCAAACGAACCTGAGTCGAGTAGGAAATCGCATCTACTTACTCAGTTCGTTCAGAGGGAGAGGGCGGGGGAGATCATCATCTCATGAAGCTGGTCATAGCTTTGCCCCAATACAATGGGCGCAACAACTACACCACGCCCTCGAGTCTTATCGCAAGGGAATATTAGGCAGGTGCCCGTTTTTAACCCAGACTTATTCATGTTCGATATTACAATTAATATGGTGGGAGTAGTATTACAATGCTACTAAGGCATGCCATATTCTATACATCCATACACATTATCAAAAATACATGCCCATACTAAACTGGCTCATACAACACAATCATTCATACATAGATACAATACATGTATATAAGCCTAGCATGCAAGATATCTACATATTACAGCTTATGCATGGCCATACTACTTATCTACACAAGTAGTATAGCTAGGGGGCCCCATCGATGCGTGACGCGCGTCGAGCGCATCCCGAGAGGGGGGGGGATTGGATCGAACCACTCACCATTACCCGGGACCTCGCGCATCCCATCCGACGAGATCTGCAAGGTAAGGGCATCAAATTTGGTGAGTAACATCACAATTTAACACTTAGAAATCACTAGAATTACCAAAGACTTAGACATGCACGCATACGGGCTCGCACGCATGCGAGCACGCGCGTACGCACGCATGCCCGGGTGCCCCAGCACCTACCCGAGACCCTGGGCAGCCCCACGCATGCCCCAGCACGCGCACGCACGCGCGCGCGCCCACTGACACCCAGACCCGCGCCCGCGCGCACTTGTGCGCACCCTCCGCGCGCACCCGCTCGCGTCAGCGCCCGCGCGCCCACTCCGTGCGCACCCGCGCGCTCGCGCGCATGCGCCCGCGCGCGTCTGCACGCCCTTTGGGCGCGCGCCTGCGCCCGCACGCGCGCAGACAGCCCCTAGCGCGCGCCCAGCCAATCTTAACCCCTTTTTAACCCTCCCCAACCCCTCACACACACTCTAACCCATCTACCTAGCATGCATGACGTCCCCATCCATCCCAACAGCCCTAAAAAAATCAAGAAGAAGGGAAAAAGGACTTACCAAAAGAGGGAAAGGGAAAGGGGGAGATGCGGGGCTCTCGACGCGCCCACGGCCACCTCAACCACCACCACCACCACGCCTCCTCTTCAGCCTCTCACCAGCCCTCTTTGGCTGCAAATCAGGGGGGAATGGTCATGAAAAGGTGCTTGAGAGAGGGGAAACAATAACAACAACAACACCTACACAAACCTTTCTCTTCCTCCTTCACCTTCTCCTTCTCTTCTCTTTGAGGAAATAACACAAACACATGGGGAGGGGATGAAAGAGAGAAAGAGAGACCCAAGAGAGTAGACGTGGGGAGTGGGAGAGAGAGAGAGAGAGAGAGAGAGAGAGAGAGAGATATTTCTTTGGGCAAATAAATATCCAAAAGAGGGATACAAATGACCAATTCGTCCCTGACTAGAAATTCTGTGCATGCTTCACTATAACAGCCATAACTTCCTCAATATAGCTCCGAATTGCACAATTCAAAGTCCACTGGAAAGCCAAGAAGCTTATCTACAACTTTCATGTTTATGCCAAGATCAAATAATCCCTGCAGCTATCCCGAAATGTGAGCTAAACATTGAACAGGGCTGCTGCCAGAATTTTCATCCCCGGGGTATACTTGGAAAAATACCCATAACTTTTACTACATGAATCCAGTTGATCTAATTCCACTTTTGTACGAAAGCTAACTCAAAACTGAGCATCTCATGATAAAATCATATTTAAACCTCTTCATCTTGGATTTTAACAAAATTAAATCCAAATACCAAATCGGAAATACATAACTTCTAGGAGAAAAATTATGTAGCCAAATTTTCAATCAGAGCGCTCCGACTCCTGCAGGTGGCTAAAAGCCAAAATTTTAGCGACTCCGATAGAAAAATAAGGCTCCAAATGACACAGGCATAACATTCTTCCCCCCTTAGAAAATTTAGTCCTCGAAATTTAAGGAAACCCAAAGGGAAGACCGAATATAGCAAGTATCACGCATAGACCTTTTACTCCCAAGTGGTCTATGCACCAGACTGGCGCTACCGACACACTGTAATCAAAGGAACGGTCTTAGCGTGGAGCCTCTTCTCATGTTTGTCCTTGACCTCGATCCACTGCTCCATGAATGACAAATCCAGCTCGAGAATGAGACAGTCGAACTGAATGACTGAGCAGGATCGTGGACATAACGCCTCAGCCACGAGACAAGGACGACGTCGTGGGCATGAGCCAGCTATGGGGGAAAGGCTACATGACAAGCCACCTCCCCAATCCACTCAATGACGAGAAACAGTCCCATTAAAGAGCCAACTCAGCTTGCCCCGAACGTCGAAACATAGGATGCCCTTAAACTGGGACACCTTCACAAAAACATGGTCGCCAAACCCAAAGGTAAGCTCCTGGCGACGATGACCTGCGTAGCCCTTCTGTCGGTTCTGGGAGGTGCAGATGCACACACGAACCAACCTGGCCACCGCAAGGTCAAACAACTAACTTGTGGCCCCTCCAACTGGTGCTCCTCAACCGTCCCAACACAAGGGAGGTATAAAACTGCGCCTGTAGAGTGCCTTTCACAGATCCATCTGGATGCTCGAATGGCAGCCGTCTTGCAGGCATACCCCAACAAATGGGTGGTGCCTCACCCAACTGCCCTCATCATCGAGCACGCAGGCACTTAGCATGTCCTCCAAGGTCTGAATCGTCCTCTTTGTCTGGCTGTCCATCGGCGATGAAACGCTATACTTAAATGGAGGCTCGCGCCAAAGCCTGCCAAGGCTGTGCCACAACCTCAAAGTAACCCTCGCGTCTCAACCGAAAATAGCGCCGACCCGAGTGCCATGAAGATGAACAATCGCGAAGGTGAAAACCCATGACAAGGCATCCAGAGGCTCAATCAGTCGGATTAGGGGAGGAAATGCGGACCTAGTCATTCGGTCAATGATCACCTAGATGGCGTCGTGACCCGAACGTGACATTAGCGAGTCCGCAACAATTCCTGATAACCCACTCCCACGTCCACTGAGGAATCTCCATGGACTGACGTTTTCCAACGCGATGATGATTCTCGAACTTTGCCTGAGGGCATGCCAACCTGGGGAAACAAGGTCACCCATATCGCCTTTTCATCGCACCACTAGCAATCTCAATGAAGACTACCCCAAAGTAGTCCACGGAAGCCCAATAAAACTTTTGAGATCCACGAAGGCATCCGGCGCATTCGTCAACCCCGACAGCAGTACTTTAAAACTCGTAGTGCCTGAAACGGTCACGAAAGGCCATCTACGGGATGTCCAACTCCCGGATCTCCAACTTATGGTACCCTTGTGCGAAGATCGATCTAACAGCAGACACTCGCTCCCAGAGCTGGTCAAACAGATCATCGATTCGCGGCAAAGGTAATTGATCTTCAACCTCCCCGGGGAGATCAAAACAACACCTCGAACAATTAAATCCAGATTCTGCTCCTCCTTATTTGCGACCAATGTGGGGCAAAACGCAACAGTATCCACAACTGTGCCTCACATGCCGCCAGAGATAGGTCGCTCATCTATAACCATTGGAACTTCAGCATCCTGCACTCCATGGGCAGATTCATCACAGGGAGTCCACGCTCTCGACATCATCCAGTAGCACTCTCCCGGTGTGGCCTCTACCTGGTAGCCTCCCAAGCCCACTATCTCTGCCATATGGGCGCACCAACAAGCATAGTATCTGGGAGCACCTCACAGGGCTCTGGCCTCACCGGGCAGCTACAACGCACAATGATATATCGAAGCGACTCCAGATGCCACTATGGAACCCAGTCCACAAGCAATCGCCCACCAAGCTGCAATAGGATGTACCCAATCCCGATCGTACGCATCACCACTCGCTACAGCACCTTCCAAGTGAGAGGAAAAATCAATCATCTAATTTGATGCTTCAAAGGTATTCCTTGACTGGGAAAAGAAACCTTGGGAGGGCACCATGAGGTCCCGATATAGGATATCCCGACAACCAAACAAGGAACACGGAGTACCTAGCCCGGGTCTCAACGATGACCCCGCAAGGCCCCTTAATCCTGAGTAGGAAGGCTGGAAGAAGACATCATCCCTTAATGAGCAATACGCCATATCCTCAACACTGGAAACTGGCGCCGCACGCGAACTCAATGGTTACCAGCAATACCGAAGCACGGGAAAGAAGTTCCGTTATCGAGACGCAATTCATACATTAGAAATTGCAACCAATTCATCATTATCACACTACTAGGCTGGAATCTCCTATGTTATGCCTGTGTCATTTGGAGCGCTCTGATTGAAAATTTGTCTACATAATTTTTCTCCTCGAAGTTATGTATTCCCGATTTGGTATTTGGATTTAATTTTGTTACAACCCAAGATGAAGAGGTTTAAATATGATTTTATTATGAGTTGCTCAGTTTTGAGTTAGCTTTCATACAAAAGTGGAATCAGATCAACTGGATTTATGCAATAAAAGTTATGGGTATTTTTCCAAGTATACCCCGGGGATGAAAAATTCTGGCAGCAGCCCTGTTCAATGTTTAGCTCACATTTCGGAATAGCTGGAGATATTATTTGATCTTAGCATAAACATGAAAGTTGTAGATAATCTTCTTGGATTTCCAACGGACTTTGAATTGTGCAATGCGAAGCTATATTGAGGAAGTTATGGCTGTTCTAGTGAAGCATGCTCAGAAACACTCTGGTCTGGGCCTCCAATGCCCTGGTCTGCGTCTCCACCAAGTCTGCTATCCGCGCAAACGCGCGCTCCCAGGCAGGAGGCTCCTGCGCTGATCCTGGCCTCACGGCTGAGGACTCACCAATAGCATCCTCGCCCCTGGTAGGTCCGAAAACCTCCAAGGGTCGAGAGGGACCACGTCCGCGCCGTCCTCTGCGAGGAGGCATATCAGCAACCTAGGAAAACCAGACACTAGGATCAGAATACTCATATAGAAATCCTAGGACTCATCTCTACGAAAAAGAAGACAATTGGCTCTGACAGGACCAGGCTCTGATACCAACTTTTGTCACGCCCCAGGGCGGCCGTCCCCGGGACACGGCAAGCGTATACATGATATCAGCAGTCAATACAGGAGATCAATAGCATACCATAAACAACAGCTAAAAAGACAACACAGACAACAAAAGGGCTGACATGATGTATACACAGAAAGCGGAAGCAAAAGACTGAATCTGTAAATCAACAACACTTTACAGACTCGATACATAATCATATGTCCTGTGAGAGCCAATATATACACATACATCCAAATACAATCCAAACTGGGTGCCCAAGCACAGAAATATATACATACAATAAAAAGGATGCTGATGGCCTCAAAAACTCGAGGGACGTGGCGCTACTCCACTACTGGTGTAGTCGCTCGGGAAGCTCCTCCTTCAAGTCTGCCTCGGTAATCACTGGAGAAAAATATTATGCGAGGGGTGAGCGACACGCTCAGTGAATAGCACAACCCATGCATCACAGTTCATATTAACCACAAATTATCAGCAAAAGCCTCAAAGTGGCATAAATAACACAAAATCCGGGGGTTCGTTACATCGCCGAACCACCACACCCTCACCCTCACCCTCACCCTCACCCCTCAATAGGTGACAAAGGATATTGGGACTTAGTAGGCTGATAATCATCCTTACACAATCCAGTGGGTCGCCACATCGCCGGCCCACCACACCCTCACCCTCACCCCTCAACAGGTGACATAGGCTATTGGGACTGACTAGGCTGTTGGTCACCCTTGGTCCACCGATAGTCTCTCCCCACTCCGTAGGCCGTTTGGCCACCCCCACATTCAGCACAGTCCGTCCCAAATCAGGAGGTGCCTACTAATGGGAGCCCCTGCACGGGACAGCCTTTCTAACGCCGGGGTAGTATCTACACGGATCCAACGAAGGGAACTAAACAGCCCATCCATACGCATATGATCAACTCGGA
Organism: Acorus gramineus; assembly: GCA_030737835.1. Taxonomy (NCBI): domain Eukaryota; kingdom Viridiplantae; phylum Streptophyta; class Magnoliopsida; order Acorales; family Acoraceae; genus Acorus; species Acorus gramineus. The sequence goes on from CM060847.1 coordinate 24,931,254, forward strand.
TCCGCTGACAACACATCTCTACAACTCTAATGTCCTGAATTCTTCAGAATTCCTCCAGTGCGCATAACTAGGATGCGGGGAAATTATATATAATAATAATAGGGAAAAGAAACCTTGGGAGAGCAACCTGAGGTCCCGATATAGGACATCCCGCCAACCAAACAAGGAACACGGAGTACCCTAGCCCGGGTCTCAATGTTTACCTCGCAAGGCCCCTTAATATTCCCTAAGGCATGCTACAATATCATAAGTTTGCATTTAATTAAATAAATCAAACTAATAGGACTCATACATAGGTCGAGGCTTTCCTAGCATGATAACAAGGTGACAGGATACACGGCTCATACACAAATCCTAAGGGTGCAAGTCCCTAACATACAAGTGTAGGGTGGCATGCATTCTACACATTAATAATGCTTGCATGGATTATAATTAACAAGTTAATATCAACTGCGGTACCCCAGGGGAGGACGGTATACGCCCAAGTGCATATAGCGCCTCCCAACTGGGTTGGGTTGTCCCACTCACCGGTAACCGGGTCGTCGCGCGACCGTCCGCCAAGATCTGCAAGACAGGGTAACCAACTAGGTGAGTAAAATACCACAAAATACACAAAAATACTCTAAAAATACCCAACACTCGGACAAGCGTACATACGGCCTGTACGCACGCAAGCCCGAGCACTCTAACTCACACCCGAACCCTCGGCAACCACCCGCACAGCTACCCGCCCCCGGATGCACCGCCGCGCCCCAGCCCGCGCACCCAGGCACCCTTCCGAGCCCCTGCCCGCACGCCTGGACACGCCGCCGAGCTCCCCGGGTGCACCGCGCGCTCACTGCGCCCCAGCGCAGCAATCCGCGCGCACACCCGCACACCCTGCACCCTCGCGCCTCGCCCCGCGCGCACCACCGCCTCGCCTCGCCGCGCGCGCACAGCACGCCTGCGCCTCTGCGCAGCGCTCCGCGCGCACGCTCCCGCACCGCGCCCTGCGCGCAGCGCCCCATCGCCCACGTCCAGCGTCCAGCGCCCAGCACCCAGCGCCCAGTACACGCGCCCAGCGCCCAGCACACGCCCTCCAGCTCCACCCGAGCGCACGCCCGCGCGCACGTCCACGCGCACGCGTGCGCGCGCCCTGCCAACTGCTTCGCCTGCTGTGCCTGTGCTGCCAGTGCTGCTGAGTGTGCTGCCATCCTGCCCGGGACAGACAACCACCCTGCCTGAGCCACCCTACCTCCTCTATCCGGCCACCAATGGCCTCCGACTACCCCTAACCACCACCCACAGCCACCAACCGCCACCACACACTCAAAAACATCCCCTAACATACATCTAAACAAGAAAAGGAAGGAAAGAACCCTTACCCAAGGAAAGGAGAGGAAAGGAAGGGAACCGGAAGCTCTTCGTGCACCGAAACGCCTCCCCAAAGCCTTCCACCACCAAGGTCTCTTCCCACCTTCAAAGGGGCTGAAATCTGAGGAGAAAAGAGGGTGTGAGGAGGGGCTAAACACACCGGAATTCGAATCCGAAACTACCGGTGGATAGATCGGGACCGGATCTAACCTTTCTATGCTTTGAGTTTTGAGTTTCAAGCCCTCTAGGTAGCTCAAAATCAAGAAAAAGAGAGAGGGGGAGAGAGAAAAACCATTTGAGAAGATGATGAATAGTGGAGGGCAACTTTTGCTACTCACTTAAACAAGTCAACTCAACTTTAATTAGGGTTAACTAGGATTAAGGCTTGATTAATTAGATTTAAGTGAGTTTTGACTTAGGTCAACCCAACCACACAAAAAACAAAAAGGGTTGACCAAGTCATGGGCCCACTTTGACCGAGTCAACTCTCCAATGACTTCTCGCTCGGTCAAAACCCGGATACGCCCCGGGACTACAAAATTCTGAAACGTACAGAATTCGATGAAATTTTCGTGAGTGGCTTAAAATGGCACCAGGACACATAATATGCAGTTAGATTTTCAATCGGAGTCCTCAAACACAGGACGATAGCTAACAGTCCAAAATTTTAGCGGTTCCGATCGAAAAAATGAAAAAACTCAAAAACTGTCAAAATGCTCCAATGGTTACCAGAAGGCAAAAAGTGACACATATATAACAACCTGGGCATGTACCTGGGCGCGGGGGCATGCACGGGGTTCAGCACGGGCGCTCAGTTCGAGCGAGGGCGCGCGCGCGTGCAGCAGCGCGTCTGGGCGCACGGGCAGGCGCGCGGCAGTGCGCCGAGGGTGCTGGGGCGCGTGCGTGCGTGCGTATGCGTGCGTGCGGGGGGCCATGCGTGTGGCTGCCCAAGGGTTTGGGTAGGTGTCGGGCCACGCGGACTCGTGTGCGTACGTGCGTGCTCGCATGCGTGCGAGTCCGCATGCATGCTTGTCCGAGTATTTGGTATTTCTAGTAAATTTCATGTATATTTGCGTAGTTTACTCACCATATTTGATGCCCCTACCTTGCAGATCTCGTCGGATGGGATGCGCGAGGTCCTGGATTGTAAGGTGAGTGGTTTGATTCCAATCCCCCCCCTCTAGGGATGCGCTCAACCCGCGTAGACGCGCGTCGCGCATCGATGGGGCCCTCTAGCTATAATATGTAGATATCCTGATAATGCATGTTTTACTATGATGTAACCATGCCATATTAGACATTGTATGCTAGAGATATACATCCATGTATCATTTATAGAAGCCCATACATGCCTAGACACCATGTCCCATGCTTGAAAAGCCTTGATCTATGCATGTTTCCCACTTAACTTAATTTATTTAAATCAAAATGAGATTTATTGGTATAAGCATGCCTAGAGAATATTATAACCTTGTTGTTATAATATATGTTTCCCCGCATCCTAGTTATGCGCCCTGGAGGAATTCTTGAGAATTCATGACATTAGTAGTGTTAGAAATCGTTGTCGACGGATCCAAGAGGATCGTATCCGCGTGACTAGGCTGCTCTCTCCCCTTCATTGGATCCGAGTAGGGACTCCCCGGCGTTGGAAAGCTGTCCTAACAGAGGTCTCCCATCTGTAGGTACCTCCGATGTGTCGGACGGTGCTGATCGTGGGAGTATACCAGGTAGAGGCTACGGAGTGAGGGAGAAGCTACTGGTGGACCAAGGGTGGAGAGCAGTCTAGTCTGTCCCAAAAGGCCCATGTCACCCCCTAAAGGGTTTGGGTGAGGGTGAGGTGGGTCGGCGATGTTACGACCCACTAGCTTGTACAGTTACTCCCGTTTAGGGACTTTAATTATTTTAAGGTTAATATGAGTGTGTTGCATAGATTGTTGTTATGCCTGTGTTTTGATATCTCGATAAGTGATTATCGAGAGTAGTTGTTTTTCATTGGGTTCGCTTTGCGAACATGGGATCGTTCTCCCCTTCGTTGGATCCGATGTAGGAACTTCTCGGGTTTAGCTGTCCTGACAGAGGGCTCCCATCCGTAGGTACCACCGATGCATTCGGAAGAGTACTGATCGTGGGAGTATACCAGGTAGAGGCTACCCGAGGAAAGGACTACCGGTGGACCAAGGGTGTAGAGCGGTGAATTGAGGAGATCGGGTTGTAGCTGTCCTGACAGAGGGCTCCCATCCGTAGGTACCACCGATGCATTCGGAAGTGTACTGATCGTGGGAGTATACCAGGTAGATACTACCCGGGAGAGGGTTAACGAATGATGTTGCGAGCGTGGGAATCGTTCTCCCCTTCGTTGGATCCGAGTAGGGACTCCCCGGCGTTGGAAAGCTGTCCTGACAGAGGGCTCCCATCTGTAGGTGCCACCGATGAGTTCGGAGGGTACTGATCGTGGGAGTATACCAGGTAGAGGCTACGCGAGGGAGAGGCTACCGGTGGACCAAGGGTGTAGAGCAGTCTAAATCTCTTCCAAAAGTCCTATGTCACCCCTAAAGGGTGAGGGTGAGGATGAGGTGAAGAATATCGCTGCGTGACCCATTCGTTGTTCGACCGTTCCCATAGTTGTTGGGTCCGGTCTTGTATCGATGTTTAAAGGCATCGTTTGAGCAATTATCTAGATGTAGATGATCCAATAGTGTTGTGTAGACCAGTAATTCCGGGTCTCTTCGACCGACGGTATGGTCTCTCCCCAAAAGTCCCAAGAGTCTCCCTCCGGGAGTGAGGGTGAGGGTGAGGTTGGTCACGCTGCCGCGTGACCCTGTTATCCATGGGTTTCCACCCATGTTTTCCTTGAAAGGAAATTGTTTATGTATTGAACTGTTGTATGGTGATTGGTTTTCAGCCACTCACCGAGAATTACTTATCGAGATATCGAATACTACTGTACTCCCACACCGTTGCGTCGCTCGGACACAGGGGTGGTGTCACGCCCCAACTACTGGCTTAACAATCCGATAAGATAATGAATTCTCCTGAATTTCAAACGAGTGCATCGCTCGTATGCAAGAGGCGATTACATCGCTAGCACTCTAACTAATAAGGTACAATCCGATAGCGGGTCATACCCACGCCTATTTCAGATAGGCCTATCAGTTTTTAACATGCGCATATAAATATATGCAGGAGAATTTTATATCTAGCTATGTGCATTAACCATATGCACAATCATCTAATAATTATAGGGACACTCCCTAACATGGATTTACATCATAATAAATCATACAACATGCATACATGGTCATTAATCACATAAGCACACAAGGCCTAACTTAAACATGCGTTGGATATCACCAACTTAAAAGAAAGGGTCAAGCGCGATCTCACGCACTAACAGGTGCATGCCAATATTCCAAACGAACCTGAGTTGAGTAGGAAATCGCATCTACTTACTTAGTTCGTTCAGAGGGAGAGGGCGGGAGAGATCATCATCTCATGAAGCTGGTCATAGCTTTGCCCCATTAGCATGGACGCAACAACTACACCACGCCCTTGAGTCTTATCGCAAGGGAATATTAGACAGGTGCCTGTTATTAACCCAGACTTATTCATGCTGGATATTCCAATTAATATGGTGGGAGTATTATTACAATACTACCTAAGGCATGCCATATTCTATACATCCATACACATTACCAAAAATACATGCCCATACTAGAGGGGCTCATGCAACACAATCATTCATACATGAATACAATACAATACATGTATATAAGCCTAGCATGCAAGATATCTACATATTATAGCTTAAGCATGGCCATACTACTTATCTACACAAGTAGTATAGCTAGGGGGCCCCATCGATGCGCGACGCGCGACTACGCGCGTTGAGCGCATCCTGAGAGGGGGGGGATTGGACCAAACCACTCACCGCAACCCGGGTCGTCGCGCATCGCGAGGCAGCACTCGAGCAGGGAAAGCGGGGCAGCACGCATGCAGGGGGAGGTATGCACACGTGGGGCAGCACTCGGGTTGCACAGGCAGGACAGGCTGGGCACAGCCGCTGGGCGCGCTGGGCACAGACGCAGGGCACGCCGCAGGACGCACTGGGCACAGTCGCTGGGCGCGCTGGGCACAGACGCAGGGAACGTCGCAGGACGCACTGGGCACAGACGCAGGGCGCGCTGGGCACAGACGCAGGGCACGTCGCAGGACACACTGGGCACAGTCGCTGGGCGCACTGGGCACAGTCGCAGGGAACGTCGCAGGACGCACTGGGCACAGTCGCTGGGCGCGCTGGGCACAGTCGCAGGGAACGTCGCAGGACGCACTGGGCACAGTCGCAGGTGCTGGCAGGGCAGCAGGCAGGGCATGCTGGGCACAGCCGCTGGGCACGCTGGGAACAACTGCTAGGCAGGAGTGTTGGTGCTGGCAGGGCAGCAGACAGATCATGTTGGGCACAGGCAGCACACACAGGGCAGCAGACACTCGGGCACGCCGACACTCCTACACCCAAGCAACCAAGCACACACAAACCAAAACACAAACACTTAGCATGCACCATGTCACGCCCCAGGGCGGCCGTCCCCGAGACGTGGCAATAATAAATATCAGCTATCAATACCTGAGGTCAATAAGGACACCAACAACAATACACAAGGCAGCAAAGCAAGATAATGATAACTGACTGAAAAGCGGAAGCATAATATATAACAATGTCTGTAAATCAAAAATATTATTACAGACCCGAATACACAATCAATGTCCTGTGAAAGCCAAGTCTAGACCAAAGAAAATACAACCTGTGCCACATGCACGATTTACAAAGCATAAAATGACTCTAGGAATGCTGACAGCCTCGCACACTCCACCCGCCGGCAGAACGCTCCACGCCCATAAGACCACGCCACAGGAAGCTCCAGCTCCACGCCCAACACTGCCCCTGAAAAGAAACAGTATGCGAGGGGTGAGCTACAAGCTCAGTGAGTGGCTGGAAACCAATCACCATTCTACAGTTCAATACATAATCAATTTCCTTTCAAGGAAAACATGGGTAGAAACCCATGGATAACTGGGTCACGCGGCGGCGCGACCAACCTCACCCCCACCCTCACTCCCGGAGGGAGTCTTTTGGGACTTATGGGGAGAGACCATACCGTCGGTCGAAGAGACCCGGATTTACTGGTCTAGAGACCATACCGTCGGTCAAAGAGACCCGGATTTACTGGTCTACTCAACACTACTGGATCATCTACATCTAGACAATCGCCCAACGATGTCCTTCAACATCGATCACGAGACCGGACCTAACAACTATGGGAACAGTCAAACAACGAATGGGTCACGAGGCGACGTGTCTTCGCCTCATCCACACCCTCACCCTCATCTTGGGACTTTGGGAAGAGACTTAGACTGCTCTACACCCCTGGTCCACCGGTAGCCTCTCCCACCCTCATGGCCTCCGCCTAGTCCTCTGACAGGTATAGCCAACGCCGGGGAGTTCCTACACGGATCCAACGAAGGGGAGAACGATTCCACGCTCGCGACATCATTCGTTAACCCTCTCCCGGGTAGTATCTACAACCCGATCTCCTCAACTCACCGCTCTACACCCTTGGTCCGCCAGTAGCCCTTTCCCACCCTCGTGGCCTCCACCTAGTCCACTCCCACTATCCGTACTGTCCGACACATCGGAGGTACCTACGGACGGGAGCCCTCTGTCATGTACAGCCAACGCCGGGGAGTTCCTACATCGGATCCAACGAAGGGGAGAACGATCCCATGTTCGCAAAGGAAAACAACCACTCTCGATACTCGCTTATCGAGATATCACACACATGCATAACAACAACCAACACACTCATATTAACCTTAAAGTAGTCATAGTCCCTAAACGGGAGTAACTGTACAAGCTAGTGGGTCGTAACATCGCCGACCCACCCCACCCTCACCCTCACCCTTTAGGGGGTGACATGGGCCTTTTGGGACTGACTAGCTGCTATTCACCCTTGGTCCACCGGGAGCACGACCCCGCTCCGTAGCTTACCTGGTATACTCCCACGATCAGCACTGTCCGAACACATCGGAGGTACCTACAGATGGGAGCCCTCTGTCAGAATAGCCTGTCTAACGCCGGGGAGTCCCTACACGGATCCGACGAAGGGAAGAGAACAGCCTACTCACACGCATGCGATCCTCTTGGATCCGTCGACAACGCTTCCTAACATTTCTAATGTCATGAATTCTCAAGAATTCCTCCAGGGCGCATAACTAAGATGCGGGGAACATATATTATAACCACAAGGTTATAATATTCTCTAAGGCATGCTTACAACAATATAATCACATAATCCCATCTTGATTTAAATAAATTAAACTAAATGGGAACATGCATAGGTCAAGGCTTTCCTAGCATGAAACATGGTGACTAAACATGCATAGGCCGCTATACATGATATAAGGGTGCGTATCCCTAGCATACAAAGTCTAAGGTGGCATGGATATATCATATTAATCATGCATGCATAGCTTTTACATATTATAGCTAGGGGGCCCCATCGATGCGCGACGCGCGTCTATGCGGGTCGAGCGCATCCCTAGAGAGGGGGGGGGGGGGATTGGAATCAAACCACTCACCTTACAACCCGGGACCTCGCGCATCCCATCCAACGAGATCTGCAAGGTAGGGGCATCCAACTGGTGAGAAACAACACAATTTACACAAAGAAATCATTAGAAATACCCAATACTCGGACAAGCATGCATACGGGCTCGCACGCATGCGAGCACGCACGTACGCAAGCGAGTCCGAGTGCCCCGACACCTACCCGAACCCTCGGGCAGCCACACGCATGGCCCCCCGCACGCGCACGCACGAATGCGCACGCACGCACGCACCCCAGCACCCTCGGCGCACTGCCGCGCGCTTGCCCGCGCGCCCAAATGCGTTGTAGCACGCGCGCGCACGCTCGTGCGGGCCCGCGCGCACTGCGCGTCCAGCCCACGTGCCCTCGCGCAGCACCCCGCGCACGCCCCAGCACGCGCACACACACTGGTCCCCAGCCCCGCGCCAAGCGCATGCCCAGGCGCACTGCCCCGCGCGCGCCCGCGCACACCCGCGCACTCGAGCGCAAGCACCCGCGTGCGTCTGCGCGCCCGACTGCGCCTGCCAGCGCCCATAGTGGTTCGATTCCCTGCTCGAACCGGCAGTGTAATTCGTCCAACGGGGACGACTCGTGCTCCGTTGAATGCGACCAGGGGGTCCTTCGTGGGAGTGAGGTCAGTGGCTTTTAACCCCATTCGAAGAAAGGGTTTCATGAAGAGGATGTCGGCCAAGCTTCCTGTATCAACGAGAATTCTCTTAACGTCGAAATTAGAGATACGCAGGGTGATTACCAGGGCTTCCGAGTGCGGAGCTTGGACTCCTTCCAGGTAGGCGTCAGAGAAAGTGATGGCCCCTTCATCACCGCTTCTTTGTCTTTTCACGACCAGCTTCGGCTCCCGATCGATGTGCATCATTTCAAAGGAGACCTGCATCATCTTTGAGTCTCGACGGGCACTTTTTGGTGAGATGTAATGCAGTACGCCACTGAAAATGACGTCAATGACCCCTGCCGATGTATTAGGGCCAATGCTCGTCACATGCCGCTCACCGGAAGCCGGGGGCTTCTCGACAGGACCATATTCCTTCAAGCGTCCCTTTTGGAACTGGATCTCCAAGAAGCCCCAGAGGATTCGGCATTGGTCGATAGTATGGCCCACGCTCTTGTGGTGTCGTAGTGTGGAGAGCTTGGTCCCGCTTTGATTCGTCGCTCCTCGTGGGTGCGAGCCATCAGAACCACGGCTCCCCCTGGATTTTAGATAGGATATGTGACGGAGGGACCTTGAAGAACATCCCCCGTCCTTCTCGTACCTCGTTTGTTGAGGCACCAAGCTTCTTGCCCTTCTCGCCCCGCTGGTCCTTCTTATGCAGCTCCTGCGAACGTTTTACTGCTGGTGACGGGGCGGCAACCGTTGGTGGAGACCGGCACGCAGCCATCGCCTACCTGCTTAAGGGTCCTTGATTCTTCTTCCACCTTGACGTACTTTTCAGTACACCCCATTAAATCATGCAAGTCGTACGGGGTACGCTTGATAAGCGACTCCTTGAGGCCGTTTCTGAAAGGCAGGCCGTTCTAGAAAGCCATTATTGCAGCGTCCTCATTGCAGTCTTCCATTTCGAATTTAAGGATGCGGAATCGATCGACAAACTGTCGAATCGTCTCTCTTGACAGCATTTGTATCTTCATGAGATTGCCAAGGTCCTTCTTCCTCCGCCGACTACAGATGAAGTGCTCGACGAACATAGTGCCGAGCTCCTTGAAAGTTCTGATTGTCACAGGAGGAAGGAGGTGGAACCATGTCAAAGCAGCCTCTTCTAGGCTGGAAGGGAAGAGGCGGCACATAAGCCCATCATAGAGCTCATAAAAGGCCATCGAATGTCTGAATGCCAAGATGTGATCATAGGGATCCGTCGTGTCATTATACATCTTGAATTTGGGCTGGACAAACTTCTGGGGAAGTCGTTCCCTGAGAATCTCTATGCAAAACGGGGAGGCGAATCCCCGTATTGCGTGCTCCACCATCTCGCGATTCGGAACGCGCCGTACGCCGAAGCGCAAAGCGTAACACAGTTGCGCGATCGCTTCCCCAGCTCGAGGGCGGGGTGGGGAATCATACCGACGCCCTTCCGAAACCTCACGTAAGATCGATCGCCCCTGGTGTGTTTGCCTCCGAGAGGCCTCCCGTCCCGCGGAGCGTTCTCCATGAGGTGAGCGCCCGCGCCTTTGTTCTTCGTGGGGCCGTCGACCCGCTAGAGGGGTGCGCGAGCGCCGACGAGATCGCTGCCTCTGATTGGAGGAAGAGGTACTTCCTTCTGAACCTTCAGCGTTGATGGTAGGGGGGTTGGGCCGTACAGGAGGTGGCGGCCGGATTTCTTCCTGGACTCGCTGTTGTCGATCCACGTTTGTATAGAACTGTTGCATCGAGGCTTTGATCATCTGCTGCATTGACTCTTGCAGACGGGTAAATAGAGTTTTCTACGTGGGCTCCATTACCCACCTGAGGCCCTGGACCTGACTAGCCAGGGTTTCCGGGGAGCCGTCGACAGCATCGGATGGGAGAACGTCTTGTTCCTGTCGTCCTCCTACATTAGTGTCACTCGGACCTGACATTGCGGACACTGGCTTTTTGTTTCAGTGTCCCACAGACGGCGCCAAACTGAGGAGGATATTTTTCCCCTTCAGTTAGATTTGTAAGTTTACTGGGAAAAAAAACTCAAGCAATATGAATTCTCGCAGCTATGCTTCGATTCTCTCAACGACTGAATAGGAAATAACACAAACAGAGCTCAATGATTGGGCTTGACTCAATGGGTAACTCTCTTGACCTTGCTTGACTGTGCCCTTAGAGTGCTGAGCGCGCGACCTCTTTATAGGCTGCCTACGTACCCCTTGGGGATCAAGTCACACGTAGTTCCTTTAATGGCCTTGTAACTGTCACGCCCCAGGGCGGCCGTCCCCGAGACGCGGCAATGGTATATATGATATCAGCAATCTATACAGGAGATCAATAAAATACTCTAAACAACATCGAAAATGACAACACAGACAACAATGAGGCTGACATAATATATATACAAATAGCGGAAGCTCAAACGACTGAGTCTGTAATTCAAAGACATATTAAAGACCCGATACATAATCAACTGTCCTGTGAGAGCCAATATATACAATGACATCCAAATACACAAACGTGTGCCCAAGCACAGAATGCAATACATACAATAAAAAGGGGGATGTTGATGGCCTCTCACTCGCAGAACGTGACGCTGCTCCGCTACTGCTGATGTGCCTCGGGGAGCTCCTCCTTCAGATCCGACTCAGATATCACTGGAGAAAAATATATGCGAGGGGTGAGCCACACGCTCAGTGAATAGCACAACCCATGCATCACAATTCATATTAACCTCAATTAATTATAGCCCCTAACACGGGAGCAACAACACATTCTAGTGGGTCGTTTCATCGCCAACCCACCTCCCCCCCTCACCCTCACCCTCACCCTTTCCGGGGGTGACATGGGCCTCTTGGGGCATACTAGACCGCTCTCCACCCCTGGTCCACCCGGTAGCCCTTTCCCACCCTCGTAGCCTCGACCTAGTCCACTCCAACTACCAGTACTGTCCGAACACATCGGAGGTACCGGACGGAAGCCCTCTGTCAGGTCAGCCATCGCCGGGGAGTACCTACATCGGATCCAACCAATAAGGAGAAGACAACCTACTCACACGGATACGATCCTCATGGATCCGTCGACACCGATGGTAACGCTAAATAATGTCATGAATTCACAAGAATTCCTCCAGGGCGCATAACTAAGATGCGGGGAGACATATATTATAACACAGGGTTACAATATTCTCTAAGGCATGCTCACATTTTGATTTAATTAAATTAAACTAGATGGGAACATGCACAGATCGGGGCAAGGTGTCTAAGCATGCATAGGCCTCTATACATGATGTAAGGGTGCGTATCCCTAGCATACAAATCTAAGGTGGCATGGATACATCATATTAATCAATATAAGGGTGCATATCCCTAGCATGCAAGTCTAAGGTGGCATGGATACAACAAAATATTCATGCAAGGCATAGTTTACATTCAATACTAGCTAATATGCAACTATGGTGCCCCAGGGGAGGGCAATGCACGCCTACGTGCATCGAACGCCTCCCTACTGGGTTGGATTGTCCCACTCACCAACACCCGGGTCGTCGCGTGACCGCCCGTCAAGATCTGCAAGACATGGGTAATCAAAATGGTGAGTAGTTACACAAATACGTAAGAAATACACTAGAAATACCCAACACTTGGACAAGCATGCATACGGCCCGCACGCACGCGAGTCCGAGTGCCCCGACATCCTCACGCACCCACAGGCAGCCATGCGCACGGCCACCCGCACGCGCACGCACGCACGCGCCCCGGGCGCACTGCCGCGCCCCAGCCCGCGCGCCCAGACGCGCTGCCGCGCGACTGCCCGCGCGTCCAGCCCCAGGTGCACCCGCGCGCACTGCGCCCTAGCGTAGCAACTCGCGCGCACACCCGCACACACTGCGCCCCCCGCGCAGCACACCGCGCGTACGCGCGCACGCCCCCAGCGCGCCCGACTGCGCGCGCCAGCCCTGCCTGCGCGCGCAGACTCGCGCGCACGCGCGCGGATGACCCCGCACGCGCGCCCGAGCCCTTCCCACCCCCTTCCTCAGCCCTCCCACACCCCTAACACACATGCATACCATGCATACACCATTTCACACCCTAAACAAGCATCTAATCCTAGCTAGGGGAGGAGGAAAGCTTACCCAAAGGAGGAAGAACCAACGGAGGAACTCGGGTGCCCTTCGCGCACCGAATCGCCACCACCAAGACCACCACCACCAAGCCTCTTCTCAGCCCAAGAATGGCTGAAAACAGAGGATAAAGGAAGCCATGAGAGGAGGTCAACAAAGGGGAAATCCAAAAACAAAACCATGGAAAGGTAGATCAAGTCCTTACCAATCTTTTCTCCTTCTAGGGCTTTTCTTTTCAACCACTTCTACTAGATCAAATGGGGGATTTAAAGAGAGGGGATGTGAGATTTGTGTGTGAGTGAGAGAGAGAAGAAGATGAATAATGAAGAAGGGGTGCACGCCCACTTAAGGGGCCACACACACACACACACTCACACACTCACACACTTAGAAAAATTTAGGTTTTGGTGAACTTTGACTTGGGTCAACCTAACCACACTAACAAACAAAACCCATTGACCAAGTCAAGGGTCAAACTTGACTTGGTCAAAGTCATCTTTGACTTGGTCAAGTCTCCCCATGACTTTCCGCTTGGTCAAAACCCGGATACGATTCAGAACTGTGAAATTCTGAAACGTTACCGGAATTCAATGAAATTTTCGTGAGTGGCTTGAAATGGCACCAGGACACATAATGTGCAGTTAGATTTTCAATCGGAGTTCTCAAACTCATGATGATGGCTAAAATTCTAAAATTTTAGCGGTTCCGATCGAAAAAAGAAAAAGTTGAAAAACTGCCAGAATGCTCCAATGGTGACCAGAAGGCTAAAAGTGACACATATATAACAGTAACTGCCTTGCCACTAAGTGTTAAGTGGGCCTTTTTCCAGGGAAACGTTCTCGATATTTATGTGCCACGTTGGTCCTTGACTACCCACGTTCTGTTGGTAATGGGTCTTAAATGTTACCTTGGCAGTTACAGGCGTTAGTGGTCTTCTGACCGTTTCTTCTTCTTGCTCAGGGTCTCTTGATGTGCTCGCCAGTATGCTTCACATCACACCTTCGAGGAGTAAGGTCGACTGACCAGACCACATGTCTGGTCGTGCCTTAGACTACTCGCCTTCGAGGAATAAGGTCGACCGACCAGACCTCATGTCTGGTTGTGTTTTAGACTACTCGCCTTCGAGGAGTAAGATCGACCGACCACACCTCATGTCTGGTCGTGCCTTAGACTACTCGCCTTCGAGTGCCCAACCGCCCAACTAGACACTTGATCTAGTCATGTCAGCACATCTTGGAGAGTCATCATGACCAAGGATTGGAACTCGGATTCGTGGGTCCCACGGTAAGCCCACGTTCGTCCTGGTGTGACGCATTACCCCTTGAGGTGACATGTGTCGCGGTGAGGATTTTTACCTCCATAGACATAATCTACATTTTTGTGCTAAATAGCTTATTCCACAATATGTGAAGAAATGAACATTCGTTCCATATTCCGGTGTTATAATCCAAGTTTCTCTAAGTGCTGAATGAACTTCAGCGTACCATCTGATATGTATGTTAAGTACCTGTGAATTCATAATTGTGTTATAAAAATATATATACATTATATATAACAGTGGTGAGGATAGCATACAGATTATATGTAGCAGAGGAAAATAGCCATGTTTCAAATTCCAGGACGGGCAATCTCTAATTTGTGCTGTCAATATTTTAGAAATTTCAAAACCTTTTTTTATCTTATTTGGGCACATGGATTCACTGATAAATAGCTAATGGTGATATATAGCAAGACTGTGGTTCTTAGATCATCTCTCTGACCTGGGCTGAGAATCTGACATCCTGCAGACTGCTTGTGGATAAAGATGCTCATCTTATTTTTTATTCTATCAAATTGAGTTTGTTATTTTAAGTGTGTCATTTCTTGGCAGTCCTAGTAGCTTTGCTATCTTTATGTCCACAATATGATTCTACTTGTAAAGAGTCAGTGTACTAGTTGTGTAAGTCACATCATGAAAGCTTTGATGGAAGTACAGTTTGCACACGGTAAATTTTTTATCATCCGAGATTTCAACAACTGGTACAATCAATGGTTCATTTTTACAGTATAACTTTTTCCCTACAGGCTTTCCATCCATGCTGTAATGACGTTTCATATAGATTAATCACTTAAAATCACAAGGGAAAAATCACACACCCAATAGTTCCATGAGTGCTTGTTATCTGAAATCCGTCTTCAATACATTTAAAAATATTGTGGATATCGCTTGTCATAGTAGTATTTCTGATTTAAATAGGATACAATGATCCTCCGTGTGTGTGTGTAGAGAGAGAGAGAGAGAGAGAGAGAGGATTGATACCCTGCAGACTGTGTAGCCCAACATTTGCATGCGCGATAAGAGGTTAGCCGTTCGATCAGTGGTACAGAGATCTGGCGGTCAAGAATTAAAAAAAAAGATTTGTGAAACCGGTTACCCGGTCAGCAGGAACCCAAAACAACACCCCAAAAATATCGGATCTGCCTCTCTCCTTCTTAATTTTTTTTTTTTTGTTGTTGAATCTGAAAATCAGATCTATAAATGTCTCCTTTATCTCTGTTTTAATTTTTTTTGGAATTTGAAAATCAGATATGAACTTCTCTCCTTTATTTCTGTTTTTTTTTTTTAATCTGAAAATCAGATCTAAATCTCTCCTTCATCTCTATTTTGTTTTTGTTCTTTTTTAATCTGAAAATCAAATACCTGATTCAACAATACAAACAACCAGTCCATCAAAGTACCTGTTTCAATAAATATTTTAAAGACAGCATGACATCGAATACATATTTCAATAAAGTTCAAACAATAACAGTACATCCAATACCCAAAAAAAAAAAAACCCTTTATTCGAATGGGGGTTTGAAATCATCATGTCAGATAAGATAAAGGGAGATGCGTCGTAGTCAGATTTTGGTAGATTCGTCGCCATGGGTTTCGTTGGGTGCCGGGCAAGAAGTCGCCGTCGGATGTCGGGTGGGTGTTACCGATGTCGAGGGGTCTCCGGGGTAGGAGGGGATCGCCGGGGTCGGGGGTCGCGCCAGGGAGCACCAATCACCATAGTCGGGATGAGAGAGTGAGAAAAATGAGGGTTTTCTGGTTTTCTCTGGTTTGTGAGATGAACTGAATATTGATAAGTGTATTATTTGCACATTTAATCCCTTTAATTTAGTTTTCTATTTTTTAATTTTATGTGTAATAATGACTAATATTCATAATTTATTTGTTATTATAAGTAATTGAGATAAATGTTGATTATCAATTCAAAATATTCTATAAATCAAGAGGATTCTTGAAGATCCAAAATTATGCTGGATAAAGATTTGATGAAGAGATAATAAAAAATCAAATTCTAATCAAATATTCTTCAAGTCAATGTTAAAACTGTCCCATCATTTTGACTATAACTTTTGCCTAAGTATCGTATTTCGGCCCCAAATATGACGTTGGAAAGATATTTTCAAGATCTACAAATCAATGTTTCATGAATATTTACAATTCCACCTTATTAGGGGTAAAATATTCATCCGAAGATTCTGTAGAAAATTAATGATGGGAATGAAAGATTTTACCTGCTAAACTTGTCAAATATTCATTCGAGAAAGGTTGATGGCCAATCTTGACCATCCAATTCATTGCAAATCAATGGTCAAGATTCAAGGCTAGAGGCTATAAAAGGAACACATATGAAGCCAAGAAGGAGAATCAAACAAGGAGGCAAAGGGACAACCAAAGGAGATGAAAGATTCAAGAGTTTTCCTTTGTTTTTGTTTTTCTTTTCATCTCGTATCTTTGGATGTTTGTATATATTTAGATATGAATTTTTATATTAGTTTTTGTTTTTTTATTTTCAGAATTTCTTTTATATAATATAGTTTCTTTTATTTTTGTTTTTCTAGTTTATCATGTCTAGCTAAATCTTCAACTAGGGTTGAAGATGAAACCATGCAATGCTAGCTTAGGATTTTATTTTCAGATCTGAATTCTCTATATTGTTTGCTTTATTTAGTATCAATCTCTCCTTCAATTCTCTTTTGAAACCTTTCATGTGAATTTCTTATTACCTTCTTTAAAAATCTCTTGTATTTGATTTGATAAAATATGCTTTGATTGAGTTCTCTGATATTTTATGCTCTTCTTAACAAGTTGAACATTGAGTTGGTAGATTTTATAAAGGGAAGGGAGATAGATCATTATATTGGGTTTTCATAAATCAAGGTTTTTAATCATAGAATCATCTTCAAGGATCTCTTGTTTAGGGTTTGATAGGGTATGCTTGATTAACTATTTTGATATCTTATTCTCTTCCTAATGTGTGAATATTGAGATGATTGTTTTGATTTTAAAACTGATTTTATGAAATAATTAATATGATTTTAAATATTTATTTTTCGATTGGTATTTGATTAACGTCAATATTGATTGAGTTATATGATGGAGTTTCATATTTGAATATAAACCCTAAATTGGTATTGCATGGTGGATTCTAAAACCCTAGTTATCTTTTTATATTAATATTCGCTTTTAAAAAAATAATAAAAAAAATAAACCTTCATCAATCTTCCTTTCTAGTTCGATTAGTTAAATCAATTAATAATTTAATTTAAACAATTATGTGGGATCGACCCGTTGTCACGCCCCAGGGCGGCCAACCCCGGGACGCGGCAAGAGTATATATATCATATCAGAAACCAACACAGGAGATCAAATGTATATACTCTAAACCACAAATAAAATGACAACACATATCAAATAGGGCTGACATAATATATATACAATATAGCGGAAGCAAAAGACTGAATCTGTGAATAAACATTCTACAGACTCGATACTCAATCATCTGTCCTGTGAGAGCCAATATACACAAATACAACTGAACATATATACAGACACGTGCCAAGCACGGAAATCAAATACATACAGTCAAGGAAAAGGGATGCTGATAGCCTCTGGTACTCGCGGACGTAGCGCTGCTCCGCTACTGAAGAAATCCCTCGGAAAGCTCCAACTGCTGCTCCGGCTCCAGCTCAGGCTCAGTGACCACTGGGGAAAAACATGTGCGAGGGGTGAGCCACACGCTCAGTGAACAGCACAACCCACGCATCACAGACAATATTTACCAATATTCCATTATTTTATCCAGCCATCAATACATAACAACACAAATCCAGTGGTTCGTACTTCGCCGAACCACCACACCCTCACCCTCACCCATCCATGGGTGACATAGGATTTTGGGACTGATAATCATCCATTCACAAATCCAGCAGGTCGCTCATCGCCAACCCACTACACCCTCACCCTCACCCTACCACGGGTGACATAGGATTTTGGGACTGACTAGGCTGTTGGTCACCCTTAGTCCACCGATAGTTTCTCCCTCCACTCCGTAGGCCGCCTGGTCTACTCCCACATTCAGCACAGTCCGTCACCAAATCAGGAGGTGCCTACTGATGGGAGCCCTCTGTCAGGAAGGCCCTGTCTAACGCTGGGGGATAGCCTCTACCGAATCCAACGCAGGGAACAGAACAGCCTATCCATACGCATATGATCCACTCGGATCCGCCAACTACATATCATTACAACTCAAATGTCATGAATTCCTCTGAATTCAACCAGGTGCATCTCCACGATGCGGGGAAACAGTACAATCAAAAGCAGTGTTGGAATATCACTGGGGGAAAGAAACTCGGGAGGGCGGCGTGAGTTCCCGTTATAGGATACCCCGACAACCAAACAAGGAACACGGAGTACCCTAACACGGGTCTCACCGCTGTCCTCGCAAGGTCCCTCCCCTATAATATTCACTACTCATGCTAATAATCATACTAATCATACAACATTACTTATAATATTATTGGGACTAGAAACCTTGGGAGGGCAGCCTGAGGTCCCGATACAGGACATCCCGACAACCAAACAAGGAACACGGAGTACCCTAACACGGGTCTCAGCGTTGACCTCGCAAGGCTCCTCCCTATAATATTATCCTAAGGCATGCGATCTAACAGATACCAGCATTTAATTTAATAAATAAAACTAGTAGGACGCATGCATAGGCCGGGTTTCCTAGCATGTAAACAGGGGACATGCTGCATGGCTCATACGCATATCCTAAGGGTGCAAGTCCCTAACAGAAAAGCCTAGGGTAACATGCATTCTACACATAATTCACACAAGCATGGATTACATATTATTACAGGTAATATTTATCCATGACGCCCCAGGAGAGGTCGGTATACGCCCCAAGTGCGTACAACGCCTCTCTACTGGGTTGGATTGTCCCACTCACCAGAATCGGGGTCGTCGTGCGACCGCCCGTCAAGATCTGCAAGACAGGGTATTAACTGGTTAGAATAAATCCACAATTATCCCAAAAATACACAACACCCGCAATTAAATACACAACATCCCCAAACAACATTCAGCACCCCTTCCGGCAACCACCCGCGGCCTCGGCAAGCACCCGCGGCCTCGGCAACCGCCCGCACGGCCTCGGCAACCACCCGGGTGCACCGCCGCGCCTCAGCCCACGCACTCCGCGCACCGCCCGGGGCCCCGCGCGTCCACCGAGCCCAGCCGCGGCAGCCCGCACGCGCCCCGCACGCCGTGCGCTGGCCCGCGAGCACCCCGCACGCCCCCGCGCGCGGCGCCTCGCCCCCGCGCACACCATCCCAGCCTTGCCGCGACCCGCGCACGCCTCGCGCACGCCTCCTCGCCCCGCGCGCACCCCGCGCGCACCTCCGCCACCCCTCCGCGCGCACCTCGCGCGTCCAGCACCTCCGGCAGCACCTCCGCGCGCACCTCGCGCGTCCAGCAGCACCTCCGCGCGCCTCCGCGCGCACCTCGCGCGTCCAGCAACTCGGCCAGCACCTCCGCGCGCCCTAGCACCTCGCCCAGCACCTCCTCGCGCGCGGCACAGCACCATGGCCACCACCTCCTCGCGCCCAGACCAGCGCGACCAGCACTTCGTGCCCGAGCTGCCCGAGGCCACCAGCTCGCCATTCCGCCCTGCCAGCACCTCCAACCGGCACATCAGCACGACCCCGACTGCCAGCCCCCGACCCGCGCACGCCCGCGCGCCTGCCGCGCGCACGCACGCCCGCGCGCGCACGCGCGCATCCCTGCACGCGCCCAGCCTACGCGCGGCCTGGGCTGCTGCCGCCGCTGCCTGCTGCCCGGGACAGCGTCCCCACCTGCCGAGCACCTCCAACCGCCCCTCCCACGGCCCCGACCACCTCCAGCCACCTCCGACCACCCTCCGACGACCCCCACCGCCACCAACCACCCCCAATCACAAAAACCCCTCCCTACCATTCATCTAAGCAAGAAAAAGGAGGGAAAGAAGGCTTACCGAGGGGAGGGAGCGAAGTCCGGACGCTCTCCACGCGCCGAAACCCTTCCCAAAAGCCTTCTCACGCCCCGATCTAGCTCCACCACCAAAATGGGCCAAAACAGAGGAGAGAGAGGGGAGGTCGGGGAGGCTAAAGTCGTCGGAATTCGGATTTGAAGACACCGGTGTGTAGATCGGGACCCGATCTACACTTCCCGTGCTTTGGGTTTTCGATTTCGAGGGGTCTAGGGGGCTTGAACGGAAGAAAAACGGAGGAGGGGAGAGAGAAATCTCGACGGGAGAGACGATGAATAGTGACGAGGTGATTTTTGATTTCTTTTATATAGCGCGCGACTTAAAAACCCGGATACGCCCCGGAACTGGGAAATTTTTGCAAACGATGCCGGAATTCAACGAAATTTTCGTGAGAGGTCAGGAATGGCGCCAGGACACCAAATATGCAGTCAGATTTTCAATCGGAGTCCTCTAGCTCAGACAATAGCTAACAGTCTGAAAATAAGCGGTTCCGATCGAAAACCCTAAAAATTTTAAAAACCGCCAGGGCGCTCTAACGGTTACCAACAGGTTAAAAGTGACACATATATAACATTATTCCCCCCTTAGGAAATTTTGTCCCCAAAATTCGCCAAAAACATCTAGGAGGGGAAAAGATGCGGATACGCGTCAAACCTGGCCTCCATGAGCTCCCAAGTGTCCTTAACACCGGAACGGTGCTGCCATCGCACCTCGACCAACTGGACGGTCTTGGTGCGGAGCCTCCTCACGCGGCGGTCCATGATCACAATCTACTGCTCCACGAATGACTGTCCGGTTCAGAGACGAGCGGCTCGAACGGGATGACGTGAGCAGGATCGCGGACACACCTTTACCCACTGCGAACCCACCACTCCAAGACGGAGAGGTAAGAATTGGCGCTGAGGTGAGCCTCCGAGTAAACTCCAGGAAGCTCTCCTCGCAAGAAGGGGACCACTCGAACCGGATATCCCTCCGAGTAAGGCGGGTAAAAGGAACAGCTATCTTCGAGAATCCTCGTCAAACCTCCTGCAATAACTCGCCAAACTCCGGAAGCTCCGAATCCATGCGGGGCTCGACG
Organism: Acorus gramineus; assembly: GCA_030737835.1. Classification (NCBI taxonomy): domain Eukaryota; kingdom Viridiplantae; phylum Streptophyta; class Magnoliopsida; order Acorales; family Acoraceae; genus Acorus; species Acorus gramineus. The sequence goes on from CM060847.1 coordinate 24,952,417, forward strand.
GTCTACGCCAATTCGACATAGCAAGCGTCTTACCCGGGTCCACAGATATGCCTTCACCAGAACTCACCCAGCCCAAAAGGCCTTAACCCTTAACCAAACTCGCACTTGATCCATCACCAGCTGATGCTTCTAGGGTATCCCTTGACTGGGAAAAGAACCTCGGGAAAGCAGCATGAAATCCCGATATAGGATACCCCGACAACCAAACAAGGAACACGAAGTATCCTAGTCCGGGTTTCAACGCCGACCTCACAAAGCCCCTTAATCCAGAAAGGAACACTAGAAGAAGACATCATTATTAAAGAACATTACCAATCTCACCGGATCATCTACATCTAGATAATCATCCACCGATATCCTTCAGCATCCATCTCAAGACCGGACCCAACCTCTATGGGAACGGTCGAACCACGACCGAGTCACGAGGCGACGCGTCTTTGTCTCATCCACACCCTCACTCCCATCAGGAGACATATTGGGACTTTGGGAGAGACTTAGACTGTTCTCTACCCCTGGTCCACCGGTAGCCTCTCCTCCACACCGTAGGCCGCCTGGTCCGCTCCCACAATTCAGCACAGTCCGAAACCAAATCAGGAGGTGCCTACTGAGGGGAGCCCTCTGTCAGGAAGGCCTCTCTAACGCTGAGGAGTCCCTACTAGGGTCCAACGAAGGGGAGAACGACACCATACTCGCGTCATCATTTACAAGACCGAACCCAACATCATCGGGAATGGTCGAATAAACCATTTGGTCACGAGCGACCCGTCTTCGCCTCATCCACACCCTCACTCCCGAAAGGAGACATTTTGGGACTTTAGGAGAGACTTAGACTGCTCTCTACCCCTGGTCCACCGGTAGCCTCTCCCCGCTCCGTAGCTCGCCTGGTCCTCTGACCGGGAGCCTGTCTAACGCCGGGGCTGTACTACGCGGATCCAACGAAGGGGAGAGCGATTCCACGCTCGCGACACCATTCAATAACCTCTTACCGAGTAGCCCCTACCTAGCATACTCCCAAATTCAGTACTCCTCCGATTGCATCGGCGGTACCTACTGATGGGAACTCACTGCCAGGACGGCTAAAACCCGGCTTCCTTAACCCAACCAACCGCTCTTGACACACTTATCCAGATACCCCACACACTTGCATAATAACCACCAATTACACACACAACTATCCTTATACTAGAAAGCTGGGAACACAAGATGATACCTCGAACCATGACACCCGAAGGCTGCGCCTCCTCGGCCGTAAGCGCTGCAACTCTGCCTTGAACCAACCGCGGCTGAGGAACAGGAGCACGCCTCGCCGGCTGCACTGGCTGCTGCTGGCGCTGAGGCTGCTGCTGCTGCTGCTGGCGCGGAAGCTGCTGCTGCAAGAACGGCGGCTGCTGAGGTGGCACTCGGGGTCGGTCAGCATCTGGGCAATTGTATCTGATATGCCCGATGCGCTGACAATGAAAACAGCGCCGCTTCTCCGGCTGCCAGGACTGGATGGGCACTGCTGCAATGGGCGCCGGATCCCATACTGGCACCGCATTTGCTGGAGGAGAGGCAGCCGCTGACTGCTCGAAGCGGGGCCTCTTCCTCTTGCGCTGCCCCTGGTCCCGACTCCCGGAAGGACCCTGATCTGAAGAAGGGGTCGGAGCCCGCACTTGAATCCCGAGGTCTCTCTCGACGGTCTTCGCCCGAGACACTACGTCGGAGTACCTCGTGAAAGCGTGGGCAGTGACGTGCACCCGGATAGCGCTGCTGAGACCCAGCTCGAATCGCCGGCACCTCGTGACCTCGTCCATCACCAAGGCTGGAGCAAATCTGGACAGACTCGTGAAGCGCGTAGAGTAGTCAGCGACGACATAGTGCCCTGAGTCAGCTGCTCAAACTCCCGCTCCACTAGCTGCCGCGTCGAGAACGGAAAATACTCGTCCAGAAAATGCCTCCGGAATCCCGCCCAAGAAAGCTGCTCCACTCCCTCTGGAATGTCCACCACTCGGGTAGCCCACCAGTCGGCGGCGTCACCCTTCAGCATGAAAGTGGCCAGGGCGACTCGCTGGCGATCGGTGCAAAGCATGGCCGCGAAGATCGTGTCCACCTCCCTCAACCAACGCTCTGGTGCAAGGGGATCTGCCGACTGCCCATGAAACTCGGGAGGATGGAGCTTTAGAAAGGCGTTGAGGCCGCTCTGCTGCACTCGCGCTGCCGCCTCTAGCTCCTCCTCCCTCTGCAGGGGATCCTCAACTCCTACTGCCGGAACTGCCACAGGAACTGGGGGTACATCAGGTACCACAGGCGGATCTGCCGCCAAGGGGACCTGCGGAACTGCCTCGCGGGTCGCCCTCAGCTCCTGAATCTCTCTAGCCTGCTCTGCCAACACTCTGGTCTGGGCCTCCAACGCCCTCGTCTGTGTCTCCACCAAATCTGCCAACCGAGCGAAAGCACGCTCCCAAGCAGGAGGCTCCTGCGTCAAGGGCTCTCCAGTAGCATCCTCGTCTCTGGTAGGTCCGGAAACCTCCAAAGACCGAGAGGGACCTCGTCCGCGCCGTCCTCTGCGAGGAGGCATATCAGCACCCTAAGAAAACCAGACACTAGGATCAGAATACTCATCTCGAAATCCTAGGACTCACTTCTACGAAAGGAAGACTATTGGCTCTGACAGGACCAGGCTCTGATACCAACTTTTGTCACGCCCCAGGGCGGCCAACCCCGGGACGCGGCAAATGTATATATATCATATCAGAAACCTACACAGGAGGTCAAATGTATATACTCTAAATCACAAATAAAATGACAACACATATCAAATAGGGCTGACATAATATATATACAATATAGCGGAAGCAAAAGACTGAATCTGTGAATAAACATTCTACAGACTCGATACTCAATCATCTGTCCTGTGAGAGCCAATATACACAAATACAACTGAACATATATACAGACACGTGCCAAGCACGGAAATCAAATACATACAGTCAAGGAAAAGGGATGCTGATAGCCTCTGGTACTCGCGGACGTAGCGCTGCTCCGCTACTGAAGAAATCCCTCGGAAAGCTCCAACTGCTGCTCCGGCTCCAGCTCAGGCTCAGTGACCACTGGGGAAAAACATGTGCGAGGGGTGAGCCACACGCTCAGTGAACAGCACAACCCACGCATCACAGACAATATTTACCAATATTCCATTATTTTATCCAGCCATCAATACATAACAACACAAATCCAGTGGTTCGTACTTCGCCGAACCACCACACCCTCACCCTCACCCATCCATGGGTGACATAGGATTTTGGGACTGATAATCATCCATTCACAAATCCAGCAGGTCGCTCATCGCCAACCCACTACACCCTCACCCTCACCCTACCACGGGTGACATAGGATTTTGGGACTGACTAGGCTGTTGGTCACCCTTGGTCCACCGATAGTTTCTCCCTCCACTCCGTAGGCCGCCTGGTCTACTCCCACATTCAGCACAGTCCGTCACCAAATCAGGAGGTGCCTACTGATGGGAGCCCTCTGTCAGGAAGGCCCTGTCTAACGCTGGGGGATAGCCTCTACCGAATCCAACGCAGGGAACAGAACAGCCTATCCATACGCATATGATCCACTCGGATCCGCCAACTACATATCATTACAACTCAAATGTCATGAATTCCTCTGAATTCAACCAGGTGCATCTCCACGATGCGGGGAACATGTACAATCAAAAGCAGTGTTGGAATATCACTGGGGGAAAGAAACTCGGGAGGGCGGCGTGAGTTCCCGTTATAGGATACCCCGACAACCAAACAAGGAACACGGAGTACCCTAACACGGGTCTCACCGCTGTCCTCGCAAGGTCCCTCCCCTATAATATTCACTACTCATGCTAATAATCATACTAATCATACAACATTACTTATAATATTATTGGGACTAGAAACCTTGGGAGGGCAGCCTGAGGTCCCGATACAGGACATCCCGACAACCAAACAAGGAACACGGAGTACCCTAACACGGGTCTCAGCGTTGACCTCGCAAGGCTCCTCCCTATAATATTATCCTAAGGCATGCGATCTAACAGATACCAGCATTTAATTTAATAAATAAAACTAGTAGGACGCATGCATAGGCCGGGTTTCCTAGCATGTAAACAGGGGACATGCTGCATGGCTCATACGCATATCCTAAGGGTGCAAGTCCCTAACAGAAAAGCCTAGGGTAGCATGCATTCTACACATAATTCACACAAGCATGGATTACATATTATTGCAGGTTAATATTTATCCACGACGCCCCAGGAGAGGTCGGTATACGCCCCAAGTGCGTACAACGCCTCTCTACTGGGTTGGATTGTCCCACTCACCAGAATCGGGGTCGTCGTGCGACCGCCCGTCAAGATCTGCAAGACAGGGTATTAACTGGTTAGAATAAATCCACAATTATCCCAAAAATACACAACACCCGCAATTAAATACACAACATCCCCAAACAACATTCAGCACCCCTTCCGGCAACCACCCGCGGCCTCGGCAAGCACCCGCGGCCTCGGCAACCGCCCGCACGGCCTCGGCAACCACCCGGGTGCACCGCCGCGCCTCAGCCCACGCACTCCGCGCACCGCCCGGGGCCCCGCGCGTCCACCGAGCCCAGCCGCGGCAGCCCGCACGCGCCCCGCACGCCGTGCGCTGGCCCGCGAGCACCCCGCACGCCCCCGCGCGCGGCGCCTCGCCCCCGCGCACACCATCCCAGCCTTGCCGCGACCCGCGCACGCCTCGCGCACGCCTCCTCGCCCCGCGCGCACCCCGCGCGCACCTCCGCCACCCCTCCGCGCGCACCTCGCGCGTCCAGCACCTCCGGCAGCACCTCCGCGCGCACCTCGCGCGTCCAGCAGCACCTCCGCGCGCCTCCGCGCGCACCTCGCGCGTCCAGCAACTCCGGCAGCACCTCCGCGCGCCCTAGCACCTCGGCCAGCACCTCCGCGCGGCACAGCACCGTGGCCACCACCTCCTCGCGCCCAGACCAGCGCGACCAGCACTTCGTGCCCGAGCTGCCCGAGGCCACCAGCCCGCCAGTCCGCCCTGCGCCCAGCGCGCAACACCCGCACGCTCCTGCTCCACCCGAGCGCACGCCCGCGCGCACGCGCGCGTGCCCTGCCAGCTGCCCTGCCTGCCCTGCTCGCCAGCCTGCTTGCCTGCGCTGCCTGTCTGCCAGCCTACCCGGGACAGCCTGCCAGCCCGCCCAAGCCATCCTACCACCCCTCACCGGCCACCAATGGCCACTAACCACCACCAACCACCACCAACAGCCACCACACACCCAAAAACACCCCCTAACATGCATCTAAGCAAGAAAAGGAAGGAAGAAAGCTCACCCTAGGAAGGAAAGGAAGGGAAGTCCGGTTGCTCTCCACGCACCGAAACACCTCCCCAAAGACCTCCACCAGCAAGATCTCTTTCAGCCTTCAAAGGGGCTGAAATCAGAGGAGAAATGAGGGTGAGAGAGGGGGACAAACTCGTGGGAACTCGAATCCGAGACCACCGGTGGATAGATCGGGAGCTCACCTTACCTTTCTCTTCTTTGGGTTTTTGGATCCAAGCCTTCTAGCTAGGTCAAAAGAAGGTTTTTGAGAGAGGGAGAGAGAGAAAATCAAATGGGGAAGATGATGAATAGTGGGGGAGGTATTTTAGATCCACTTATATATAATCCCCACACTTAGATTAGGTTAACTAGGCTTAACTAGGGCTTAAGAGAGGATTAGAGAGGCTTTAAGTGAGTTTTGACTTGGGTCAACTCAACCACACAAAAAAACAAAAGGGGTTGACCAAGTCATGGGCCCACTTTGACCAAGTCAACTCTCCCAATGACTTCTCGCTCGGTCAAAACCCGGATACCCTCGGAACTGTGAAATTCTTAAATGTTACCGGAATTCGATGAAATTTTCGTGAGTGGCTTGGAATGGCACCAGGACACATAATATGCAGTTAGATTTTCAATCAGAGTCCTCAAACTCAGGATGATAGCTAACAGTCCAAAATTTTAGCGGTTCCGATCGAAAAACGAAAAAAACTCAAAAACTACCAGAATGCTCCAATGGTTACCAGAAGGCTAAAAGTGACACATATATAACAGGGCACCCTAGCTGTATGACTTGTGTAGATAAGTAGTATGGCCATGCTTAAACTATAATATGTTAGATATCTTGCATGCTAGGCTTATATTGCATGTATTGTATCCATGTATGAATGATTGTGTTGCATGCGCCCCTCTAGTATGGGCATGTATTTCTGTAATGTGTATGGATGTATAGAATATGGCATGCCTTAGGTAGTATTGTAATACTACTCCTACCATTTTAATTGGAATATCCAGCATGATTAAGTCTGCGTTAATAACGGGCACCTGCCTAATATTCCCTTGCGATAAGACTCGAGGGCGTGGTGTAGTTGTTGCGCCCATGCTAATGGGGCAAAGCTATGACTAGCTTCATGAGATGATGATCTCTCTCGCCCTCTCCCTCTGAACGAACTGAGTAAGTAGATGCGATTTCCTACTCGACTCAGGTTCGTTTGGAATATTGGCATGCACCTGTTAGTGCGCGAGATCGCGCTTGACCCTTTCTTTTAAGTTGGTGATATCCAACGCATGCTTAAGTTATACCTTGTGTGCTTATATGATTAATGGCCACGTATGCATGTTTAAGTGGGCCATACCATGTATGCATGTTGTATGATTTGTTGTTTATGATGTAAATCCATGTTAGGGGTCACCCTTATGGTCAATTATAAGATGACTGTGCATATGGTTCATGCACATAGCTAGATATAATTCTCCTGGATATATATATATATATATATATATATATATATGCATGTTAAAACTGATAGGCCTATCTGAAATAGGCGTGGGTATGACCCGCTGTCGGGTTGTACCTTATTAGTTAGAGCGCTAGCGATGTAATCACCCCGTGCATCCGAGCGATGCACTCGTTTGGAATTCAGGAGAATTCATTATCTTATCAGTTTTGTTAAGCCGGTAGTTGGGGCATTAAGCTAGGCCTACTCGTGCTAGGCGTGTATATGAACCGCCTGTTGGGTTATGTGCCTTGGGATTATTTCTGCGTGAGAGCAGAGGCAACCCCCCCCCACTTGTGTCCGAGCGACGCAACCATGTGGGAGTACAATAGTATTCGCTATCATCGATATGTGATTATCGAGAGTAGTTATTTTTCCATTGGGTTTGCTTTGCGAACATGGAGTGTTTCCTCCCAATGTCGTCCGTGTTGAAGCGGCCTAGGTTGTAGCTGTCCTGACAAAGGGCCCCCACCTGTAGGTACTATCGATGCATGTGGCAAGATGTACTGATCGTGGGGGTATACCAGGTAGAGGCTACCCGGGAGAGGGCTAACGAATGATATTGCGAGCGTGGAATCGTTCTCCCCTTCGTTGGATTCGATGTAGGAACTTCCCAGCATTGGCAAAGCTGTCCTGACAGAGGGCTCCCATCCGTAGGTACCACCGAGGCGTTCAAAAGCGTACTGATCGTGGGAGTATACTAGGTAGTGACTACCCGGGGAAAGGGCTACCGGTGGACCAAGGGTGTAGAGGAGTCTAATCTCTCCAAAAGTCCTATGTCACCTGTAAAGGGTGAGGGTGAGGATGAGGTGAAGACACGCCACCGCGTGACCCATTCGTGGTTCGTCCGTTCCCATAGTTGTTGGGTCCGGTTGCGTATCGATGTTGAAAGACATCGTTGGGCAGTTATCTCGATGTACATGATCCAATAGTGTTGTGTAGACCAGTAATTCTGGGTCTCGTCGACCAATGGTATGGTCTCTCCCCAAGAGACCCAAGAGTCTCCCTCCGGGAGTGAGGGTGAGGGTGAGGTTGGTGAACCAGTAGTGTTGTGTGGACCAGTAATTCCGCGTCTCTTCGACCAACGGTATGGTCTCTCCCCAAAAGTCCCAAGAGTCTTCCTCCGAGAGTGAGGGTGAGGGTGAGGTTGGTCGCGCCGCCGCGTGACCTTGTTATCCATTGGGTTTCTACCCATGTTTTCCTTGAAAGGAAATTGTGTTAGCATTGAACTGTTGTAATGGTGATTGGTTTCCAACCACTCACTGAGCTTATAGCTCACCCCTCCCATACTGTTTCTTTTCACGGGCAATGTTGGGCGTTGAGCTGGAGCTTCCCTGTGGCGTGGTCTTATGGGCGTGGAGCGTTCTTCCGGCGGGTGGCGAGTGCGAGGCTGTCAGCAGTCCTAGAGACATTTTATGTATTGTAAATCGTGCATGTGGCACAGGTTGTATTTTATTTGGACTAGACTTGGCTCTCACAGGACAGTGATTGTGTATTCGAGTCTGTAATAATATTTTTGGTTTACAGACATTGTTTATATATTATGCTTCCGCTTATCAGTCCGTTATCATTATCTTTGATTTGCCACATTGTGTGTTGTTGTTGGAGTCTTTATTGACCTCAGGTATTGATAGCTGATATTTTATTATTGCCACGTCTCGGGGACAGCCGTCCTGGGGAGTGACAGTGTTGGAGTTGGAGGCCTCGACAGGCATTCCCGGAGGTTTGGTGGGAGACTTGGTTCGCTCTCTTCAGGCGGTCGAGGATAGGGACCGGGATACGCTTCAATCGAGCGAGGAGAGGCTACGGGCTGCGAAGGCGAGGTCACGTGAGCTTGAGGAGAGGTTGAGGGCGGTTGAGGATTGATCGAGAGGGGGTGGAGGCACGCCTTCACCAGAGGTTGGAGAGGAGAGACAGAGACATCCAGCAGGTCCATCTCTGGGAGGCCAACATGAGGGGGAAGTTGGTTGGTGGAGAAGCCATGATTGAGGCGGACCTCGACCTTCACCCTCTTGAGCACGAGCACTCCATCTCGACCTCCTTCGCTATCGGGGCCACGTTCAGGAGGGCCTCTTGCCCTTCGACGACTTAGAGTCTTGGGAGGTATACGAGGGCTATGTCTTCGAGGAGAGAGACTCCTGCTGTTACGGACGTCCCAGAAGTTCAGTCTTCTCCTCAGACACCGCCACCTTCTCAGCCAGGCCAGGATGCTCCTCCTTCGACCCAGCCTCCCGCAGACGATGATACACCGAGGTATATCCTTTTCTTGGCTTTTTGGTAGAAAATTTTGGAGTTTTTTTGTGGTAATGGACTTCAAGTTTTCTTCTCTTTTGGCTCGGGTAATCCCCCCCCCCCCCCAACCAAGTGTTTTCTCAAGGCTTTGGACTCCAGCTGATCCTATTCCTACCTTAGTTTAGTTTTTTAGCTTGGTTCATGAACTCCTTTTGTTTTGGTTAAATTTTAGTTTTATCTTTCTGCTTTTATGAACAATTTATATCTCTCCTTCGGTTTATGGACAGACATGGTTGTTTTTAGTTGTTTTTATCAATTTGAAGGTCTGTTGATTGATTTGGATTAGTGGGTGTATGTGTGGAATGGTTCATATGGATTTGGTATGTGAGTAGATGAATGAATGTGTAGGGGCTTAGCATGGATAGGTGTATTGTTTTGATGTCTAGCTTCTTTTGATTCGTATCTGTACAGGTTTGGCGACCATGTTTTCCTGAAGGTGTCCCAGTTTAAGAGCATCCTCTGTTTTGACGTTCAGGGCAAGCTGAGTTGGCCCTTCATCGGACCACTTCTCGTCATTGAGTGGATTGGGGAGGTGGCTTGTCATGTAGCCTTTCCCCCACAGCTGGCTCATGCCCTCGACGTCGTCCTTGTCTCGAAGCTGAGGCGTTATGTACACGATCCTGCTCATGTCATTCTGTTTGACTGCCTCACCCTCGAGCTGGATTTGTCATTCGTGGAGCAGTGGATCGAGATCATGGACCAACGTGAGAAGAGGCTCGTCACCAAGACCATTCCTTTGATTAAAGTGTGTCGGTAGCACCAGTGTGGCGCATAGACCACTTGGGAGCAAAGGGTCAATGTATGATACTGGCTATGTTCGGTCTTCCCTTTGGATTTCCTTAAATTTTGAGGACTAAATTTCCTAAGCGGAAGAGAATGTTATGCCTGTGTCATTTGGAGTCTTATTTTTTTCGATCGGAGTCGCTAAAATTTTGGCTTTTAGCCACCTACGGGAGTTGGAGTACTCTGATTGAAAATCTAACTGCATATTATGGGTCCTGGTACCGTTTTGTACTACCCATAAATTTTTTATCGAATTCCGATATCGTTTGGGAAAAATATGCAGTTCTGAATCGTATCCGGGTTTGGTCGTTACTGATTTGGATGGTTGTGAGAAAATGCACACGCCTAAGTGGGGATGGTCGACTATAAGTCTTGACATTTTATTTTTTTCATTGGTTGGGTTGACTTGTCAACAAACCCCCTCCCACCAACTCACTTTATGAGAATTAAAGACCCCCCCATTTGTCTCTCTCTCTCTCTCTCCCCTTCTCAAGCAAATGAAGCCATCCGAGGCTTTCTTTTCTCCTCTCCCTCTCATTGTGTATAATTGTTGGGAGTAAAGGAGATCAAGGAGAAGAAGAGGAGGGAGTTCATGAGATGATCATGATAGAGTGCAAGAGAGAGTGAAAAGGGTGAGTGTGTGTGTTGTTGTTTCTCTTCTCTCTATCTCCCTCTCATGCCCCCTTTACACCCCTGTTTTCAGCCATGAAGAGCTTGGGGAGATGCTGATGAGGTGGTGGTAGTGGTGGTGGTGGTTGAGGTGGCCGTGGGTGTGTCGAGAACCCCGCATCTCCCCATTTTCCTCCCCCTGTTTTGGTAAGACAGATCTCTATCTCCTCAAGATCTCTATGAAACTAGTATTTGGAGGCATAATTTTTGGATAATGTCTTCATGTGATATGATCACCTATGTCTCTAGTTGTTATATATGAAATTTGGGGTCATTATGATATCTGTGTTGTAAGTTAGAACCTGTTTTGCATGGCCTGTCCAGATTCGCGCGGGAATTGACCTGCTTCTGGAAATAATTTATTTCGGGCTTGTAGAGGCAAAATCAGGTTATAATGTCTTCTGGGATTATGATCCCAACATGTCATAGAATGTGTATGATGTATTTCATAATTTTTGGATGTGTATTTGGTGCTGTGGAGATCAAGTAGTAGGGCTGGTTGTAGTAGGTTTAGCAGTTTTGCTCGATTGTGTGTCAAGGAGTTGTTATGCATGTTGTGGAAAGTATCAGGAGTTAGGGTATTCATGAAGTAGGTTTATTTGTGAGTCAGAGGTTCCATATTTTAATTGTGGATCATTGGTTGTGTTTTACAGATCTCATAGACCGGACGCATGGTGATCCGGGAATCGGTGAGTGGTTTGATCCAACCCTTCGGGAAGCGTTGGATGCACGTAGTCGTGCGTCGCACATCCGTTGGGCACCCTGACTATTCTACTTATTTAGATAAGTAGTATGGTCATGTCTAACCCATAATATGCTAGATATTTGCATGCTAGGTTAGTATAGCTCGTATATTGTGTAGAACCCCCTATGCTACCATATACTTGCCTATGTATCATATTCATGTGTGAATTATCATGTTTGCATGCGCCCTTCATGTATGGGCATGTGTGATGTGTGTTTATATGAATGTATAGAATATGCATGCCTTAGGTAGTCCCTATTTATAGTACTACCTCTCTATGTTAGTAATATCTGCCATGATTAAACCTTGGTTAATAATCGGGTGCATACTTAATATTCTCTGGTCATAAGACCTGAGGACGTGGTATGGTTGTTGCACCCATCTCGTTGGGGCAAAGCTATGACCAGCTTCCGAAGAGGATGAGACTTTCCTTCTCTCTCGCCCTCCCTCTTTGCGTAAACTGAGTAAGTAGATGTGGCTCCTACTTGATTCAGGTCCGCTTGGGATTACCGGCATGCACCGGTTGGTGTGCGAGATCGCGCTTAACCCTTCCCTCTTAAGTTGGTGATACCCAACGCATATTAGGGTAATGCTTGTATGCATATTATTTAGGCCATGCCTGGTATGTATGTTATATATATATATATATATATATATATATATAGTCTATGTTTTATCCATGTTAGAGAGTATCCCTATAATTAATTGTTATATTATCATGCATGTAAGTTCGTGTACATAACTATGATATAATTCTCCTATAATGTATATGTGCATGTTAAAACTGATTAGGCCTATCTGAGATAGACATGGGTATGACCTACTATCGGGTTGTACCTTATTAGTTAGAGCGCTAGCGATGTAATCACCCCCGTGAATCCGAGCGATGCACTCGATTGAAATTCAGGAGAATTCATTATCTTATCGGTTTTGTTAAGCCGGTAGTTATGGCATTAAGCTAGGCCTACCCATGTTAGGCGAGTGTATAAACCGACTGTTGGGTTATGCCTTAGGGCTTATCTCTGTGCGAGAGTAGAGGTATCTCCCTGCGTCTGAGCAACGAATCTGTGTGGGAGTTCATATGTATTCGATAGCATCGGTAGGCGATTACCGAGAGTAGTTGTTTTTCCATTAGGTTCGCTTTGCGAACATGGAGTGTTTCCTCCCAATGTTGTCCATGTTGAAGCGGCCCAGGTTGTAGCTGTCCTGATAGAGGGCCCCCATCTGTAGGTACTATCGATGCATGCGGCAAGATGTACTAATAATGGGGGTATACCAGGTAGAGGCTACCCAGGAGAGGGCTAACGAATGATATTGCGAGCGTGGAATCGTTCTCCCCTTCATCGGATCCGTGTCGATGCTGCCCGGCGTTGTAGCTGTCCTGACAGAGGGCCCCCACCTGTAGGTACTATCGATGCATGCGGCAAGATGTACTGATCATAGAACTATACCAGGTAGAGGCTACCCGGGAGAGGGTTACCGGATGATGAAGGGTGTAGAACAAGCGGATTTATCCCAAAAGTCCCTAGGGTCACCCCTCCGGGGGCTAGGGTGAGGATGAGTTGAAGTCACGTCGTCACGTGACCCTATTACCCATCGAGTATACTCTGGGTATGCTACTCCTAACGCTTGAGGTATCGTAGTATAGCTCTGCCTCGTAGCGGAGGGACTAGTTGGTTAGGTTATCCAGTAACACTAGGTGTTATGGTTAACCTTTGTTTCTCCTCGGGTGTCCCAGGAGTTTCCCTTCGGGGCAGGGGCGGGGGATGAGTTGAAGTCACGTCGCCGCGTGACCCATTCGTTGTTCGTCCGTTCCCATAGTTGTTGGGTCCGGTTATGTATCGATGTTCAAAGACATCGTTGGGCAGTTATCTCAATGTAGATAATCCAGTAGTGTTGTGTGGACTGGTAATTCCGCGTCTCTTAGACAAACGGTATGGTCTTTCCCCAAGAGTCCCAAGAGTCTCCCTTCGGGAGTGAGGGAGAGGGTGAGGTTGGTCGCGCCGCCGCGTGACCTTGTAATCCATTGGGTTTCTATCCATGTTTTTCCTTGAAAGGAAATTGCCTTAGTATTGAATTGTTGTAATGGTGTTTGATTTTCAACCACTCACTAAGCTTGTAGCTCACCCCTCGCATACTGTTTCTTTTAGGGGCAGTGTTGGGCGTGGAGCTGGAGCTTCCTTGTGGCGGGGTTCGAGTGAGTGGAGTGTCCCGTCCGGCGGTTGGCGAGTGCGAGGATGTCAGCAGTCCTAGTGTCATTTATGTATTTGAAATCGTGCGTGTTGCACTGGTTGTACTTTATTTGGACTAGACTTGGCTCTCACAAGATAGTGATTGTATATTCGAGTCTGTAATAATGTTTTTGATTTACAGACTTATTGACATTTTTATGCTTCCGCTTTTCAATTGAGTTATCAGTTATCATTGCTTTGCCAGCTTGTGTGTTATTTATTGGAGTCATTGATGACCTCTTGTACTTGATAGATGATACTTTATATATTGCTGCATCTCTGGGACTGCCGCCCTGGAGCGTGACATAGGTGATCACATAGGGTCCCTCCCATGTGGGTTGGAGCTTGCCTTTTGGATGGGGCTGCCTTGATGGCATGATTTGCTTGAGTACCATTTCCCCAATTTTAAATTTTCTCTCTATTACTTTCTTTTCAAATGCCCATGCCACCCTCCTTTGGTAGGCCTGGGCATGGTCTGCAGCTCTTAACCTTTTCATTTTTTTTTTGTTTTGGATTTTTGTTTTGTTGTTTTTTTTTTGTTTTAAGAAAGCATGGAAATAAATGTGTACAAGAGTTTGAAATGAAAACTGATAAACAAATTCTTTTTTTTGTGAGAAAGCATGGAAACAAATATGTACAGGAGTTTGAAATGAAAGCTGATAAACAAATCTTTTTTTTTTTTTTTTGAGAAAGCATGGAAACAAATATGTACAAGAGTTTGAAGGCATGAAGGATTACTTGGGTGGATCAGTCCCGGGCTCGTGGATATGAACCACTTCTTTGAGTCGGCTAGCCTTTGATGGCCGACTTATATCCGGTGGCGGTTCCCTATTTCCGGATTCTCCCCCTCTTAACCTCTTGAGGTCTCCCTTGTTGTAGCAGGTCCTCATCGGTGGAGTCCGATTTCCAGCATGCGAGCACCTCTAGCCGGATGAGCATTGCACAGATACTCCAATTCTGGACTCTTGCTCCGTTAAAACGTGCCTCCCCCCAAATAGATATGACTTCTCCGTGGAACGGAAAGTGGAGGCATTGATGTTGGGTAGATGAGATAACTTCGATGCTATTGAGCCATGTCCTTCTGACGATTAGGGGGTGGGGCGATCGGATGTCCATAACCATGCAATTGACGATGGTTGATAGTTGGCCGATCTTGAGTGGGAGAGTGACCAGCCTGCAGATGTCCTTGCGCGTGCTGTCGAATGCATAGATAAACTTGTCCGATGGCTCCAACTCGGAGACTTTACCCTTAAGCTTTTGATAAGCGGAATGGGTTAGTATGTTGGTTTCCGCTCCCGTGTCAATGAGGATGTGCCTGAACTCCCTTCCTCCAAGGTCTGCGGTGATTGTGAGGGGTGCGGAGCGTGCCCCGGCCTTAGCGACTTCATGGGGGAGGAAGGTGATAGGATTGGGCTCTACGCGGTTGCTCACCGAGTTCATAGTCCCCGTTGATCCTTCAGAGAGGTTTCTGTTATGGTAGGGGGGATCAAGATGGGCTATCTCCTCTTGATTCGATACCTGGGTACAAGGTTAGAGAAAACATGTTGTGTAACACCCAGTTATCCTCGTTCTCATACCTGAGGCGTGCCTCTCCCCATATGGTTTGCACGTGGCCCAAGAATGGTAGGCGGAGGCATTGATGTCGTGGAGAGCAGATGGCTTGGATGCTGTCCAACAATGGCCGTCCCAACGTTAGTGGATACCTCTTGTCGATGTCGGCTATGAAGCACTACACTTCGCAGATTAGGGGACCGACGGCCAACTCGAACAATCCGGGACCATAGATGGTCTTCCCGGAATTGTTGAATGCTTGGATGGAGGAGTGTACTAGCTGGACGAAAGGGCGGCCTCGCTTGGGCATTTGGTGATATGTGGGGCGAGTGATGACGTTCATCCTTGACCCTGGGTCAACGAAAATGTTGTTCAGGGGTATGGCCTGGGGTCGCCCGCGGATATGGAGGGGATACACTCGTAGTCTTGGGTCAGGGAGGTCCTTATCGGTAAAGGATATGGTAATTGGATGGCAGGGGCCGTCAATCGAGTCGGTGCTTTTGGAGGACCCGTTGTCGTTCGGATGCAGATCATCCAAAGTACACTCCCCTTCCTCAGGTCCTTCACTTGCCCCTTCGGGAACCTCTTCAAACGATTCCTCTTCTTCTTCTTCGGGCTCGACTTCTCCTGGGCCACTCTCATCTAATTCAATGTTGATCACACTAACGACGGCCAGGGCCTCTTCTTCTTCCTCATCATAGAGTATGGCAAGGTCATGATCGTTCAGGTTCAAGTTGAAGGGTTCCTCCTCCCCTTCTTCTTCGGACTCCTCAGATGAGCTATCGGTTGAGCTGTCCGAGTTGCTTGGCACAGGGGAAGGGTGCCTTCCTCTGTTGATGGCATGGATCCTAGAGGTAGAAGATTGGTTGTGGTCTAGCATGGGGTTAGAAAATATGCCAAGTGGCTTTGCAGTTTGATGAGGGGGGTTGCCCCGGCCTAGATGGCCCTTGATCATAGCCCAGTCAAGGCGCCTATCATCATTTAAATGGTAAACAAAGTCACGAAAAACCATGCATTGTTCTGTGGTGTGACCATGCTGTTGGTGATACTGACAGTAACGTGTAATGTTGGCCCCTGGGAGTGGAGGCCTGGCCGCAGGGAGGGAGATACTATTTGTTTCCACCATTACCTTAAAAATGTTTATTAAGGTTTCTGAGAGTGGTAGATAAGAGTCTCTCTTTCCTACCCATCTTGGGCCATAGGATGATGGAGGGGAGACCTCATTGTAAGGGCATGGCGTGGGCTACCTGGGAGTTAAATTTTGTGCTCTTGGGGGAGCAGAGTAGGCAAGGGTAGTTTTAGTCTGGCCCTCATTTTGGTTTTGGACTAGGGGATTTTGGATTATGGGGTTCTGTCGTATCGACATGGGGGTGGGTACTGGTCGAGGCGTGAAATTGTAAGTAGCTTGCCGAGGCGGCACATATCCAGACGAACCAGGTGTATATTGTCTCGGAGATGGTCCTTGATCGGGGACTTGTGCTCCATTCGGGTAGAGTGCCGAAACTTGCGGTGTGATCCCCTCTACAAAGGGGGTTTGCGCCTTTCGCGGCGATTGTCCAACCCTATGGCTGATAGGTGGTGACGTGGGTGGGACTGTACAACGAGTTATCCTGTTGTGGCGGTCTATCAAGAGCTGGTAGGTCGTGCAATCTCCTTACGAGAGACTTGTACGGAGTTCAGGATTGAGGTTTTGTAACATCATGTCAATCTCTTGACATTCTGTTAACTACAGACCGGTCTTGTGGACTAGGGTGCACCACCGGGATACATATTGCTCGAACTCCTCTCGGGGTCTCATCCTTGCAACCGTGAGGTCTGAGATTGAGGGGGTTCTAACTTGTTGGTAACCGTAGCGAACTAAAAACTTCTCACTTACAGCCGAGAAATTAGAGAGGTGGTCTATGAGGAGTGTGGAGAACCACTGCAGCGCCTCTCCTTCCTGGGACTTCTAGAATAGGAAAACTAGGAGGGGTTAGTTGTTTAGGAAGGGTTGGGAACCTATGTAGAATGCGGTCAGATGAACGTCCGGGTCCCTACGGCCATTGTACCGATGCAACTTCAGGTTTTGAATCCCTCTGGAAGATTGACTGACGGGATTTGGCATAAATTGTGTAGGGACGTGTTTGGGGGCAGAAGGGCCAGTCTCAGAGATAATTCTCTGGATGGATTCATCTAAAGTTTTCACCCGGGGTGGGCAGTTCAGTGGTCCTGGGCTGGATGTGGCCTGGTAGGCCTGGGGCAAAAGATGTCAAGAATATTCGATTCGCGGGGGAAGGCGAAGTAAATGAAAATGAGGGGGGAGAAAATGGACTTGGATTGACCGAGAAACTGGGTGTTGGTGGGGTATTAGGGGTGAGGTAAGCCTTGGGGGTCTTGACAGGGGTTTCCTGTCTCAAGGTCTTGGCTTGGCAAAAGTCGGCTAGGTCATTGAATATGTCCTCCACCGATTGGTATCCTAGGGTGGCCATCCTTTCCTTCAGGAGGCTAAGGAGCTGCTTGGTCTAGTTTCCCTGGTTGACTTTCTCCTCTACTATGTCATCTTGGGTGTAGTTGTCCATGGTGTGGATGTGGAGTAGTTCGGGGTGTGAATGAATGCAAGTTTAAAGTAGTAAACAAAGCAGTAAAGGGTGTGATTAAAGCAGTAAAGGGTGCGAAGCTGTGTGCGACTTAAAGCAGTAAAGAGTGTTATGAAACCAGTAAAGGGTGTGCAGCTGTGTGTGACATAAAGCAGTAAAGAGTGTGATGAAAGCAGTAAAGGGTGCGCAACTGTGTGTGACTTAAAGCAGTAAAGGGTGTGATGAAAGCAGTAAAGGGTGATGTGATGCAAAGTAGAGCAAAAGTCTGATTTTGGAGGGTGGAAAATTTTGGTTTTCCAAAAAGGGGGTGTGGAACTTTTGTCAAGGTTTTGGAGGAGGCAGAAAAAGGATTACCTTTTGTCATTATTCACGAGGGAGGTCCCACCATGATCGCCAAGTTGTCGGTATTGGTTTTCGGTTGCTTTCTACTCCCGGGTTTGCGTGTGTGGGGGTTTTACAGGGATTCGAATGCGGCTTGCGGGCTTGGTCAGATCGTTTCTCAGAAGGGGAATGGGGTGTGGTTCCTTGCTGAGGCGCCCGACAACTCCTCAGGAAGATTCAGGGGTGGTTGTGATCGCCACCTGCTTTATCAAAAAGCAGGAAAAGTTGGTGTTACTGTTGATCGCCTTCGTGGGGGGATTGTGGATTCTCTGCTCTGAGACACAGCTAGCCGTACACAGAGGTGAAAATGAAAAATCTTTTTCTGCTTCCGGGACTTGACAAAGGGAGGTTTAAAAGGCAGGGGGTGGGTGAGGGCCGGCTAGTACTAATTAGCCGCCTGAAGGGGGACGGCTAGTTGGGATTAACCGCCTAGGACCTGGCTCTATTTGGACAGAGCCTGGGTAGGGTTTTGGTTTGGGTTTTGGCTGAGGTTAAACTAGGTTTAACCTAGGTTTTGGAGAGGGTTTTGTGGAGAGTGGAATTTGGTGGGAATGGGTTTTCTTCTCTCAAAAGTGGGGGTCTCTCTCTCTCAAGAATTTCAAGTAGTGAGTGTGGGCGGTTTGATTGAGCTAGTGTGTGAATGTAGATGTTGATTGAGTGGGTGATATTGATGATGGCTGATGAGTAGAAGAAGTGTTAAGTGCCCCCTAATTATAGTAAAAATGAGGCAGGAGAGTGTCCACTGGACAATAGATCAAATTGGATAATAGAGTGATTGATTTGACCTCCCATTAGATCTTTTGTTTCTGACAATTGTCCAGGTGAGGGGCAGCTAGTTGTAACTAGCTAGCCGCCCAGTGAGGGGCGGCTACTTTCAAGATGCCGCCCCCATGATGACCTGCCAAACGTCCAATCTCTGACAAGCGGTGGCTTGAGACGGTTACCAGGTGTAAGCCGTCAGAGAAGGGGTGGCAGAATAGAAGAAACCGCCGCAATCATCAGCATTAAATGATGTTTTATGTTCCATCTCTGGGAAGCGGTTGGGGGGGCGGCTACTTGTTCCTGTCCCTTGAAGTTGTCTAAGTGTTGGGGGCCATAGTTTCTCCTTCTGGTTTCTTTTCTAAAAGTGTTTTTCTTTTAGATTCTCAAATGTGGTTATTTCCAATACTACTTGAAGTATTTTTATATCTTTTGGATAGTCAAAATTGGGGTATCTACAATGGGCAAGTTGATCATAATTGTAGATAAAAATATGGTTTAATTGGCAAAAAATGTGAACATATGAGTTATCACATATCCTTAATTGATCAGACAAAGAAATGGTGAGTTCCTTCTTTTTTTTTGGAACAAAGGCTGAATATCCTCCAAATATTGACCATTAGTATCGTTTTACAAGATAGTATTTGAAGAAGGGTGGTGAATGAGTATGTCTTATGGTGTGTCACAAGGACACTGCTCAAGTAGAAAAATATGGTGTAACGTCTCTGTATTTTTAGCCTTATATATTGTTTTGAATATATAATGAAAATTTAATAAATTTTCATTATATATTCAAAACAATATATAAAGCTAAAAATACAGAGACGTTACATATGGTATGCTTGATAACACCTCCATGGTATAACTGTGAAGGGAAGGTGCTAATACGTTGCTTGATTTATATTTAGCATTTTTCCTTCATGTTTTTCTAGAATTGTATTATTGTGTTTGATTTCTTACCAGATAACTTTTCTTGAATTTGATGGAGCGGGTTTGTATGACACATTGCTGTAATTTTGGCCCCTAATGCCCATGCCAAATTTAGTTCCCGTGGGCAGGTTATTGTCATCATCAATAAAAACCTAATGTGCTATAAGAGGGTGGTTGAACGCTAGATGCTTTCATCCTTTGGTTCTTTTATTCTCTTTTAAAGTACTGATAGATAAACTCCATGATTTGAGGTTTAATTCATCACCCAAGTCTGGTAAAATGTTGGCAATTTAACTTAAGTCGAATTACTAAAATAGAAACTGTGTTGTGGTTGTTAAGGATTACACATCTTATATTAGTTGTCATAAAGAGCTCTAAGCTCTTTGTGGGAATCCCTCCTTGTTCAATTGTAAAAAAAATTCTTCTTGATAGAAAGTCTTATCATTGGACCGTCAGTGTAGACATTGTCAGGCTATAAGCTTGATTCTAATAAGTTTCAACATCTTCAAAGCAAGTTGACCGTCCACAAGTGGCCCTTCTCCTTGAAGGGGATGATAGATGAGATTACATGATCTTATCCTATAAGATCTTATCCTTCTAAATTTGTTATGAGTTGTTCCAAGAGATCTGATGATGTTAGTGTAAATTCTATATCTCTCTCTTAAAAAGATATGTATAAATCTTTTAAAGTTATCTTTATGTAACAAACTCATCCTCTGTAACAATTATATATATTAGTGAATGATATGCTTTTATTCATTTTTTAAAAAAAATAACTTTCAAACATAACACTGCTGTCCTTTGAAGATTCTGACTCAATGCTAGACGAGCAAAAAATGGTTTAAGTGCTACACATCTCGTAAACAAGAAAATTAATAAAAGATATGATATTTTTTATGAAATTAAGAGAAGTACATGCATGGAAGGACAATCATATGGCTTGATATATACGCCCACTTTGAATTCTCAGGCATGAAAACGATTTCCTTCTCATAACATAATATTGAATTCTCCTGATGTCCTAACCATTTTTAATGCTTCAACTTTTTCATTGGTAATATAATTTTAGGTTAATTTTAGTCCCCACATGAATCACCAACTCACCACACGATGCATTGTTAATTATATAGGATAATCCCATCATCAAATCATCAAAGATTCAAAGACAAACAGAAAAAACAGAATCAATAAATTCTATCGATCTAAATAGATTCCCTTGTTTCCACTTCATATATATATATATATATATATATATATATATATATATATATATACCATCCTTCATCAAGTCATTCTAAGTTGCCATAATATTAGCAACCCTAAAATTATAAGCATATTTTAAGCATGGATTTCATCTTCAAAAAAAAATTTATAAGCATGGATGGTGCCACAAATTCCAACACCCAAACACCTTTTCTCGTGGCCACCATCGCCGTCATCGTCGTCGTCCTCTTCAAATGGCTCTACCCTAAACGCAAACCTTCCCGCCCTCATTGGGAGAAACCGATCCCCCCTGGGTCATTTGGGCTTCCGATCTTCGGCGAGCTCCTAGGGTGGATCCGTGCCCTCGAGGGGGGTGCGGGCTACAAATGGATCGAGGAGCGGGTGGGCTGGTACGGGCCCGTATTCAAGACATCATTCATGGGTACCAAGATGGTCTTCGTTACGGGCCAGGTGTCAAACAAGTTCGTGTTCACTTCACCCGATGACATGCTGCAAAGCCACCAACCTGTCCCGATCGTCCACATGACGGGCGAGCAAAGCATTTTCGAGGTTCATGGTGGACGACACAAGCTGGTGAGGGGAGCAATATTAGGCTTTGTGCGTGGTGAGGGCCTAAATAGAATTGTCCCTCTTATGAGTTCTCTTGTCAAGAAATATCTGATGAAGGTAACTCCTTTTTTAATTGAATTATATAATAATATTATTAGAAAAGTTACATTTGATCATTTTCATCGTCACTCTTTATAGTTCAAGCACTAGTTTTTTGAAACAAATATATTTGTCCGGTGAATTGAATTGATACTATTTTACATTTTCCTGTATTGTCTAAAATATATTCTATTAGAAATTTTATACACTATGGTAGATGATGATGTGATGGTTGCAAAAAGTGATAGATGTCATACATGCATAAATGAGCGTTGTTTAGAGCAAAAAAAAAATGAGTTACCCTTTGCATGTACTTTTTTTTTTTTTTACTTAGCCCGGTTTGATTTGGGAATATATAAGGAATGGAACAAGGGAGAATTAGTCGGAATAGCCTCAGCTTCCGTCTTATAAAGAGGAAAAAATTGAATTAGATTAGGTGAAAACTCGAACACAAAATGGGTGTTTGAAATGCTAGAATAAATGAGAATCTGTATGTCAAAATTAATTGGTATAAAGTGACATATGGATTCCAACCAACCTCTAGAATTAAGTTATTTCAGGTTATTCATTCCAAAAGAATATGTGGATCTTATCACCTCTTATAAATCAATTGTCAAATCAATTATTATCAATTTTTCACATTTATAAATTCTTATCCACATCTTATTCACATTTAATCTAAATAATAAAAAAATTATTATTATATTTCCTAAAGGAGAATAATTCAAAACACAACTAAACAAAAAATCATTTTTTCTTTATTTATATCAAAATAGTCATAAATCTCATAATAACTAATTCTCTATCTAAACGGGGCTTAAAGAATCAAAGTGGGAGTAGTATGTGCTTTCATTAGATATCACAAAGATCATCTGTGATATATATTCAGAGACTCCATCGAACTGTCCCAGTATATAATTAACACCTTCATATTTTCAATGGTTAATTGTAGGAAGTGGAAGGCAAAGAATCAGTACTTGGGGTTATCCTAATGAAGAAGATCGCCCTAAAGGTCACATGCGCCGTGCTCTTCTCATTGAAAAACGAGGAAGAGATAGAAGCATTGTTTGATGATTTCTTGCTCGTGTTGAAAGGGGCATGGACGCTCCCCATCTATCTCCCTTTCACCACCTATTATCGAGCAATCGCGGCACGTCGACGTGTCTACGATCGTTTTTGTGTGATCATTGACAGGAAGAGAAGGCAATTGGAGGATGGGAGTTTGAGCCCTCACGACGACCTTATCGCGACCATGTTGAGCTTGAGAGATGAGGAGGGGCGAGCGATACCAACGCGTGAGATCGTCGACAACCTCATCACCATTGTGATAGCGAGCCATGGCTCCAGTGTGTCTCTCAATGCCTCTTTCGTTCGGCACCTTGCCATGGACAAGGTCACTCTGGAGCGCATATGTGAAGGTTGGTAAGAAAATGTTATTTGTTGGGTGACCATTGTGACAGTGTTAACATGCATGATCGGGACAAATAGGTAAAGGTAGTCTACCAGCTTGGCTTTAAAATCAGTCACGAAAGGTCTCTCCATCATCAAAAAAAAAAAAAATATGCATGTTTTAATTTATTTTTATTTTTTTTAAGGTATATACTATACTGATATAACGAATTGCAAATCCCCACAAACGATTTTTTCGCACATGCTCTAATTGAGTGTAGACTTTCGTATAATTGAGTGATCGAGTATATATTTGATTAGAGAAATCATATATCTAATCATTATGATTGCAAAAATGATAATAAATAATAATTGAATATATCCGTGCCCATTTGTAAAATATTGAGATCTTGTTTAAAAATTTTCAGAACATACGAAGATCATTGATGAGACGAAAGATGAAACCCTAACCTGGAGTGACATACAGAAGATGAAGTATACATGGAAGGTGGGTCAAGAGCTCATGAGGATCAACTCCCCTTTAATGGGCAACTTAAGAAAAGTTGCTAAAGACATCACTTTCAATGGCTATACTATCCCTAAAGGCTGGCATGTAGGACTACCCTCTCTCACTTCAACTTTCGTAAAGCTATGTATAGTTCAAGAAAAATTTAAAACATGTGAGGATTACAAAAAGGACTGATCGTTATGTTAATGAAGGTTCAATGGGTGACCCTCACACACATGGACGAGACGGCCTTCCCCGAGCCGGAGAAGTTCGACCCATCCCGTTTTGAGGGCGCATCGAAGTCATTCCCCCCATATATGTACGTGCCATTCGGCGGTGGCCAACGCGTTTGCCCGGGGAACGACTATGCCCGCGTGAGCCTTTCTCTCATCGTCCACCACCTAGTCACAAACTTCCGGTGGTCGATGCTCATTCCCAACGAGCCCATAGTGCGCATCCCATTCGCAGATCCGGCCATGAACCTGCCCATCAAGATCTACAGGAGGGGGAAAGAAGAAGCATGAGACATAGTCTTCCTTCACGAGCTAATGAAGTTTGTGTTTGAATTTATTGTTTGTAATGATAAAATTATGAGGGAAGCAAGCATGACTAAAGAACAATGAATTGTGAATCTACCATAAATAAATAAATAATATAGTATTTATCATAAAGTCTAAGAAATCGTGCAATAGTATTCCTGTCCGAAAGTTTTAAAAAATTCAACAGTATAATCGGAAACGGATTGGTTACCTTAACGGAAGCTTTGGTATAGTTGGAATAAGTATTGCTCGTAGTTCGGTGGAAGAGATCGACCTATAAAAAGTTGCTTTATTCTCTCCTCCACGTACGAATAGGAGTCTTTCTTTGACGTTGTTTGGTCCTTTGAAAGTTGTCCCAACAAATGGTTGCACCGCTCTTAATTAAGTCGAAAGGACACCAGCTTGATCATCCTCTCCTCGGGCACCTCCATCATCTCGAAGAAGCGTTCGACCTCAGAGATTCAGTCGATGAAATCTCGATGTGTAGATTACCATTGAAGAAGGAGATGTCCACCTTCAATCGGTAATTGTTGTTCTCTTTTGCCGCTACCTTGACTGATAATCCTTTATTCCATCACCCTTGTCATCTGAATCATCCTCGTTATCCGGTTGACAACAAGTTAGCATTTGGCAAATCCCTCAGCTCGCATCCTATCTCCCTTTCCAGGTCATCTATTGTTGGTGTGGAGATTGACACCAACCAGCATCTCACCTATCTTCTGCAGTTGTCGTTGAACGGCAAGAAATTATTGTTGATGCCACTATTGTTCACATTGTAACCGACACAGCTCCTGCACCCCACAATCATCATCAATATGGTGGTTGTTCTGTACGTCATTATGTGCCTTTGAGCTAGGTGAATCATCACTCTTATACCACTTAACGCAGTAGAAGAATGATAGAGGAGATCTGATCTACGTCAAGATTTTATAACTCTTTGAACGGACAATAAATCCTTGAATCCATAAGAAAAAGGATTCAGAAGGGAGATAATTTTATTGATTGATCAAATATTGTCTCATACAAAAGGTGGTGATATTTTTTTATATGCCACATATACAAAGCTTGCTCTCTAAGACATACTATTAATGACATAATTATTTAAATATATTATATGGAAAATAATAAAAAAAAATCTCATAAAAGTTAAAAATTCCTAAATCAACCATTTTTAAAATTATACCACAAAAAGTCTCATTTCACAATTTTGAAACACAAAAGACTAACATACCCTTATGTAATTAAATCCTTAACATATTCCATACCACTTAATTTTGTCAAAATATTTCACCCTCTTAATTTTGTTAATGTATTTCACACGTTCTCATGCAAAACTTTTTTTACTCTAAATTCTCTATTATTAGGTGAATTTTATGATACATGTGTCAATACAATTTGAGTTTTTAATGATGAACTAAATTAAATGTTAATGCTTCTTTTAAAAAATAGATATGTGCCAATGACGCCAAATATGTGAATAGTCAACCAAAAAAAAATGTGATCGAATAAGGATTTAAAATACCTAAAATATCATCTGCTGCATTGGGATACAACACAGATTTAAATTGCATATTATGATTATACACAATGAAAAATGATAAACAACATCATGTAAGATATATATATATATATATAAGAAACACACAATATGATATATAATAACAAAATCTCTAAGGGGATTGATTTAGATCATATAGAGAGATATTGTTGTTTTGTTGGAAAAATAAGTTTTTAGTGTGGAATAATCTAACATGGGTTAGAGGGAGTGTTAAGGATCTAATTATATAAGGGTATATTAGTCTTTTATGTTTTCAAAATTATGAAATGAGACTTTTTTAAATATTATTTTAAAAAATGACCGATTTAGGTATTTCTAACCAGAGATTTTTTTTGTCATTTTTTCTATATATATTTTTAAAAAAAATGAAAATGGTAGGGTAACTACTTCTTTGTATTATAAAGGAGTACAAGCCCGGAGGACCACACAGGAAAAGAAAAATTCAAGGCCGAATGGGGAGTAATAGAGTTAATCCACCAACCAGCCCGAAAACTAACTGACATTTTCCCTATATTATATGCCATCAAATACATGACACTCAGTGAAAATTACTAAAACTACTAAAATAAAAAAAGAATATATAATGAAAATCTTAAAGATACTACTCGGATCCTAAAAATCCTAAATTGAGATTTACCAATAAAAGGTTATTATTATTATCATGAAAAAGAACATATAAATAATAAAGCTTGGTCTTCAATCTCATCAGATATCTTTTCATCCGCATAAAATAATTCAGCAACTAGTCTATTGAATACATATGATCCACATGTAAGTTGCTCATCCGCGGGATGTAAGTTGCTCCTTCAAATTAAATACTGACAATCATAAAGGCTCTCGAGCTTGGCTGAGAGAGCCACTGCCGGCTTCTCTTTCATTTTTCTTGGCATTTTAGACTACATTAATGTTAGAATAAAAAAAAAAAATTTCTTTTTATTATATTAGAGAAATTAAATGCTCTATTTATAGATATAAGAATAAAAACCTAAGATACTAGAAAATAAAATTAAGAAACTAATAATATTATACTAATGATAATAAAGACATAATATTCTCTTAATAATGATTCTTTAACAATTAAATGTTTTGTTTCTTGGCATTTTAGACTCCTCATTACATGAATCGTATTGCAAGACTAAAGGTTAATCCCATTCATAATCCTTCATTTTTCTTGGCAATTTAGACTCCTTATTAAATGTCTTTTTGAGACCTTGTAGAATCAAAATATCTTTAACTTGAACTTTCCATAACCCACACAAAAAAAAAAATTATAATCTTCCTGTCGAACTTCTTGATATTGAACTTGTGTTATTCCAAACAGAAACTCCGTAACCCAATTCTAGTCTTGAAATTCCAGATGGTCTAAGGCCCCGTTTGAGACCGTGTTAGAGTAGAGTTTGCGTTGGAAAGCACGCTGGAACACTATCTCCCATCAAACAAAAAACTCGCATTACACATTGGAGTCTCAAAAATGACATTTGAAGGCAAAAATTGTTCGCGGTAGAAAAATTATGGAAACAAAGCTTCTCTACCGTCGCTCATGTTGGGAAACGCGGTGTTCCTCGTCGCACTCCTGAACGCACCCTAAGTAATGTCCGGACATTTTATTCATCCAGAACCTCACGAGCAACATGTTGTCTATCAATTCGGATCCTTTGTGAAAAAATATAGAGATCATTTTGGTAGGTAGTAAAACACATAGACGGTAAAAGTCTATTAAAAATTAAATATAATTTTTTACACTGCCTATATGTCATACTATTATCAAGCTTATCAATCGGATGGATACGGATCGGATAGGCCCATATCCGTATCCGTATCCGAACAGGATATCCGAAAAAATATCCGTATCCAATATCCGACGGATATTCTAAAACACATATCCGTATCTGATCCAAAAATCCGGATACAGATTTGGATAATATCCAAAATATCCGAACTAGATTAAAATACAAAGAATTTATAAAATCTTAAGTCCTAACATGGTTAAATAGGTATCCACCAAAGACATAAAAACATAAATCCTAATATAGTTAAACAAGTATCCAAGAATGACATAGAAACATAAATCATAACATAGTTAAACAATTATTAATCTCTATCAAACCAATCAGAAAGCTGTAATAATCCATCAATCATCATTTAATCCATATTTCACCTTGCGAAAAAGAGGATTAGGAGCCAAGGAAGAGCTGCGGCAGAGGAGGATCCGTAGGGATGAGGAGCCGCAGCCCGCAGAGATGAGATGCAGAGGAGGATCCGTAGCAGAGGACCTACAGTCGGCCGTAGAGGAAGAGCCGATCTGTAATTTGTAGGTGCTTTGGTTTTTTTTTTGTTTTTGGTGGGTGAGATAGTGAGAAGAAGATCTGTGATCGGTGATTTGTTGATGATTTTGGTTTTTTTTTTTTTTTTGTTGGGTCAGATTGTGAGAAGAAGATTGATTTGAATGGGTTTCTTTGTTTTTGGTAAGTGATGAAAGTGAAACGGCAAGGGACCGAGGGGTTGGTAACTTGGTATTGGTAAGTCTTAATTGGTTTTGTGTTTTGTCATATATCATGAGCCATTAGATTTTCATTTAAGAGTTGAAACTAATTCTAACATATATAAATAAAATAACAGTTTAGATATGGATATTGTTTGGATCGGATACAGGCTATATCCGACCTGATCCAAAAATTTTTGGTTACGGATAATTTGGTTCGAATACGAATACGGATTTTTGGATATCGGATATTTTTTGTATTTTTTTATATGGATTCGGATCGGATACAAAAAAATTTTCGAATAATTGATAAACTCAACTATTACTGGCTGTCACATATGATCTCTCTTTTTTTATCACACAGGATCCCCCCACAATCCACCTAAACATACCATCCTCATAATTGTTCTACACAAGTGCTCAAAATATATTCTGAACAATCTATTTGATTCGTTTCTTCATGAATTTGATGGTTTTGGGTCATATTATAACAGTTGCTCATACAAAGTTGAAAATGGTTTAAATAACACCGTTCTAAATCATCAAACTCAAATCCAACCAAAACACAAATTGAACCCGATGGATTGGATTAAAACTATCTTATTGAGTTAAGGCATTTAGTCTTAATTTGGATTGGGTTTTTTACCTTCGGGTTAAATTCGGATTGAGCTCTAACTCATCTGAATTGGGACCCTAACACCTTGCAATGGGGACCCTAATGGACTATTTGGTTAGAGGAATCAAGGGAGAATAAGATGGAATAAGAGGAGAATATGTTTAAAAAATTATTTGTTTTGACGGAATAGATGGGTATAGCTATGACATAATAAGTGGGAATAAACTGGCATTGTATTTCAGGCCGACTCCCTTGGAATTGTGTTATTCTATCCAATCCATTTCACTTGAATAAAACGGTCACACTTTCAAATCAAATGTCATTACTTTTTATAAATCAGAGGGACGATTCACTGGTCAAATCATTTTTTCACCTTTTATATATCATTATCTAAACTTTATTCATAACTTATCTTTAGTGAACTAAAGAAGAAAAACTTTATTATTATGTTTTTCAATTAGAATAACAGAAAATAAAACCAAACAAGAAATCAATTATTCCACTTATATATTTATCTATTTTTAGAATAGTTATAAATCTCAAAATAACACGGCTCTATCCAAATTGCTTTCCTTTTCTTTGTTTAACATTTCACTCTTCACATCACAACTGCCACCACTCCAACGTGATTTCTTATCCCCAATAAAACAAGCCAAGGATTAAAAAAAGAGTAGTAGTTCACAGAGCATTCCAATCACCGAATAAAACGTTTAGAACAAGAAAAAAAAAAAGGTTAGAGTAACAGCCATTGAGTGAAAGATAGAAAAACAATAATAATATTTTTTTTTAAATCATGACTTCTTCGATTTCGTATCTTTTTGGTGTTGCTGCACTAAATAATGGAATAAACAAAGAGCACTGTTAACGTGGTCGGATAGTTCCAAGATAATCCATGTAGTCATTAATTCAAAGTTTACATGTCTTAAGTATAGATCTTGGATTCAAATTTTAGTGTTAATTTATCCATATGTTTATTGACGATTATTCAAAAAAAAATTTTTGTAGAAGCGACGGAGGTTGTCTGTCCAATTTAACTGTAAAACCAGCCATGGGAGTCTCTCCGATATCAAAAAAAAAAAAAAAAAAAAAAGACAATCCATGTACCACCATAATCATCTATCTACCTGTTTAGGTGAGATATATATATCTCGTTAATTTTTTATATTTATTTATATTTAATTTAAAATGGAACGATATATTATTTTTTCAAAACATGTATCTCATTAAATAAAATTTACTACTTTCAAAAAATCAAAACACATACATACTATCCGTGGGACTATCCACATGAATGTTCCCTAACATTATTCATTAACAAAAAGATATACTATAATCACTTCTATTTTTGTAATTTATTTTGATACACTCGAAATCATCTTAAAAATTTATATACATTTATTTGAAAGTCATATTTATTTTTACAATACAAAGAAAAAGTCTCACATAAATGCATAACCTCAATCCACATGTTAGTTTAGAAGATTTTTTGGATAATATTTTTGGATAATGTTACGTACAACTCAATTTCAATCTACATATGTTTTGAATTTTTTTAAAAAGTAATATACATCATATAATAAAGTACATGTTTTTATGAAAAGAAAATAAAACATGTAGTTCAATTAATTATATAAATATATTTATAAAAAAATATAAAAAAACTATTAAAGTAAATTATTCGTTAATAGAAGTATAAGGTTTGGTGATTTTCTATGAATGCACGTGGAACTTGAATTAGAGTTTGAAAAAAAAAAAAAAACTAAGAGCAATAGCATGAGGGATATGCTTTTGGCCGGGGAAGAGTGACGTGGGTTTCAATCCAAAATCGTTGTCAAGTTGCCCCATGAGGGACATGTAATTATTCTTGGAAAATTAGACTCCGCTTTAGCTCTTTTATTTTTTTTATTTTGTTTTAATGAAAAATTATATATCATTTTATTTTAGATTGAATGAATCTATTTTTAATAAATTTAAAATTTTTAATGAGATATATACATTGTTTAGTAATGTATATATTTTATTGAATTTTTAATAATGTATGACTGTATTTCGGGTTATATAAAGGACTAAGTCTAACAACACAAATTATTCTGTCACCTTCGTTGTTATGAAAAAATTATATATATCTTTTTTGTTTTTCTTTTTGCCACTGCTGTGAGAATGTGACTGGAATTTATTTTGTTCTTGTCAGCCACTAATGACTATTAATACCTGTCATCTCATATATTTTATGTTTGAGATTGATATCACATGTGTATATATATACACACATGTGTATATATATGTGTATGTATTTTATAGACAGGCTCGTACGGCTCCAATAGAATTTGTGTTTTACCATTGCTCTTGTTTATTTGCTTATTTGAAAAATAATAAATGGAATGTAAATATACCAAGTCAAGTGCTTTTTTATATATATAATTTAGAATAATTTTAATTTAAAATAGGATAAGTAGAAAAGTTTTTATTATTGGAGAGGTGGTTTTCTATAGACTGCCTTGCATGAGTCACCGAAGCGTGAAAAGAAACAAAAAGGACGATAATGATGTCTTATTTTTTAAATATACGCTAGTCTTTTACGGTATATATTGTTATAAAAAATTATATATAAATTTAGATAAACTAGCCTTTTTTTTGTTATAAAAAAAATTAAAAAAATTAAATTTATCATATAAAAGTTATTAAATATACAATTGGACATGAAGCTTGCAATCACCATTGATGGTGATAGAGGAGAGGTTGTCAGAGATTTTATGCATGTACCAACCAATATATACTATTCCATATGTGCAAAGTATCCTTCCTTAACAAGATTCATTGATTTAGGCTTACTTTAATAAACATGAATTACATACTTTATTGAGAAATAACACTCCATTGAAGTGTGAAGGATAAGTCAACAAAAAGATATGTTTGGGACCAATTTTTTTTTTTTTTTTAAATAAAGAAATCAGTTTTTTTTCTTCATAAACATCAAATCTAAAATCAATTTTTAAATTAAAAAAAAAAACTCATTTAGAATTGATTATTTTAAAATTTGTTTACATAATAAACTTGATATTACTATATCAGTATAAATGAGTATAAGAGAGTATAACAATTCTAAGTAATCCTTGGGATAAGCCTATACCCATCTTATCTATTCCCATGTAAGGTGGGGTCCACCATCACATAAAAAAAATCATATCTCATCACATCAAATCATCTATCATCACCTCTTATATATCAATACGGCACACATGTCAAATCAACTTTTTACACCTTTTTCACATTTTATTCCTCATCAACCAAACAACACAACCTTTATTATTACATTTTTTAATAAAAATAATAAAAACACAATCAAACAGAAAATCACTTATTCCATTGATAAAGTTACATGTTCTTGGAATAGGTATAAATCCCAGAATATCTTATTCATCGATCCAAACTGGAGGTAAAGGTTTAACTTGTTCGAAAAGTATGAATTTGTATAAGGTAATTTAATAAAATTTGATTTTCACAAAGTTTACTTTTTCTTGCTTTTTAAAATTTTTTTTTTTATATACTATAAGCTGGAATAAACTTTTAAATTAAAGATATTTTTTCAAAACCATTTGAAAAAACGAAGTGACCCCTACAATTAATTAATTATGGGATCTGAGTCTTCCATGAAAAGCATAGCTCAATTAAAACCCTCAAGAAGGATAGACTAGCTAGAAGGGGGGGGGAAACAAGGACCACCACCTTCCAAAACCTTCTTCCACACATCAAGCCACTCCCAAAAAATTGTAGACAGCATGTGTGCCATTTTTTCTTCTTCAAGTGGTGTTGTATTTGTTTATATCTAGGACTATATGAAAAGGAGATGTCATATTAAATGCACTACCAGTCTCTCCACATTACTGTTAAAGAAGGGCAGCAGTGATTGCTATGGGCCATCAATGCTGCAGCAAGCAGAAAGTGAAGAGGGGTCTGTGGTCTCCTGAGGAGGATGAGAAGCTCATCAACTACATCACCTCCCATGGCCATGGCTGTTGGAGCTCTCTTCCTAAACATGCAGGTACTTTAACTCTCTCTCTCTCTCTCTCTCTCTCTCTCTCTCTCTCTCTCTAGGGGATGGGCTTAAGAAGAACTGATTCAGTTTATTGTTGATTTTATGAATTTTGTTTGGTTTTCAGGGCTTCAGAGGTGTGGGAAGAGCTGCAGGCTTAGATGGATTAACTACTTGAAGCCAGACCTAAAGAGGGGTTCATTTTCAGAACTAGAAGAGAGGATCATCATTGATGTGCATAGGATTCTAGGAAACAGGTTTGCTTCAAAACCATTATCTAACTAGGGATGCAGTATCCACACAGTTTTTTTTTTTTTTTTCAAAAATGTTAGACACAGTCCCGTTTACAACCATTCTACATCACACATGTTTTAATTTTTTAAATAAAATCTCACAATTAAATAAGTGTTAGTAAGATCTCACAATTAATATTTAAATGTCAAAGGGAGATTCAAACTCTAGCAGGGAAATCATGTGGACTTTGCAGGCACATGCCTAAACCACTCAAACAAAATAACCTAGTTAAGTTTTATGTTCTTCTGATCATTTTTTTCTGTTCTATACTAATTAAGGATCTCTTTGGATGTGAAATTGAAAATTAGTAATTATTATAATCATGTGTTTCAACTCAGGTTTTCAAATGCGTAATTTTTCATAACTTTTCAAAAGGTGATTTTTTACATTGAAAAATATTCATGTAATTTAATTTGGGATGCAAAAGCTGAATGTGTGGGCCGCATTTAGCTTTTTCGATATTATGAAACATAGAATCTACCCAAACTCATATTTATAAGTGGCCTAAAAAAATTAACATTTTTTTTCTCTTATGGTTGCAGGTGGGCTCAGATAGCAAAGCATCTTCCAGGTAGAACAGATAATGAAGTGAAGAATTTCTGGAATTCCTGCATAAAAAAGAAGCTCCTTGCACAGGGTTTGGATCCAAAGACCCATAATTTAATCCCTTCACATTACAAGAAGAACAACAACCTCAACAGTATCCACAAGAGCACCAGCAGCAACAACAACAACCAAACTTTCATTCAATTCCAACAACCTTTCACCATTACTTCACAATCAAAAAGTGGAGTTACACTCAATGATTCCATGGAAGTACCACCACCCATAATCACGTTGCCTCTCATTCCTCCCCCTCAGTCTCAACTTAAAATTCATGAAAATATATGTTCTTCTCTATCTAATTTTCAGTACCAAGACATGGTCGGTTTCCATCAGGACTGGTCAGTCTCTGATGGATCATCATCCATAGAGAATGAGCACATCTCATCTAATGTGAATTGCTTGCAAGAGAGTAATTATGAAGCATTAGAAGACCGGGATCGGTCATCATCCATAGAGTATAAGATGGGATTGGATGATATTAATGGTGGTAGGTGCCATGAATTGGAAACCACAAACAATAATAGCTTGAGCTTTGACATGGAACTCATGGAGACTGATGTCATGCATTGTGGGATGTTCTGCAGTTCAAGCATCATGGATCAATTGGAATGGGATTGTTGAATGTCATGCTTTTTTAATTCACTATGTTATTATAAAGGTACAACAACCAGTTGTGGTTCTGATCAGGCTTGTTGAGATGAAGTTATTGGTTATCACCTTCACTTATTTTTCATTACATACATGCATGATGTGGGAACAATCTTACTTTTATGCTTCCACTTTTTAATCAGTGCACCTTGTAATGGAAATGTTAATAATTAACCTTTCCCAATAAATATTAGTGCCAT
Organism: Acorus gramineus; assembly: GCA_030737835.1. NCBI lineage: Eukaryota > Viridiplantae > Streptophyta > Magnoliopsida > Acorales > Acoraceae > Acorus > Acorus gramineus. The sequence goes on from CM060847.1 coordinate 24,986,906, forward strand.
GGATATTTGGAAGTAATATAAATGATATATCTTTGATTGATTCAACTACTCATGTGGTATCATAACATCTTATCCCAATTAATGATCGTTATTTTTTTTATTTTACTATTAAAGATGTAAAGTTCTATTTAAGAACTTGAAAGTTGTAAGTTCAACATATGATTATAATATTAGTGGAAGACTTAAGTTTATCTTATGTATCATAATATAAATTTGTTCATTTCAAAAAAAAGATCACACGATGAACTTCGATCAGAAACTAAAATGTTCTTGAAATATTCCTATTATATCTTTTCTCTGTCTCAGTATTATGTTCTCAAACTTGTCAAGGTTTAAATATAAAAAAAACTGCATATGTCACAATCTTGAGTTGAATTCCTGGATCAGAAATTTATTAGTAACAGTAGCATATACATGAATGAGTCGACCCACAACTATTGATGTTGTTGGAGTAAAATCAATATCATTATGACTAGCTTTTGATACAATGTGTAACAAATATCACACTCTTTAATTAGGGAGATATTATTTGTCTCCACTACTTTAATAAAGATCAGCAACAGATTCTCTAATAAACCCGATCCTGATCACTATCACAAAGTTCATGTATGATGAAAATTTAGTAAGGGTTATATTCAATATTGTACGTGTATATATTCATAAATTATATGGGGTAATTATAATAAAAGTATGAAGACAATTAGTATGAAAGTATACACAAAAACGTCTGAATAATAATTAGGTTTAAGCTTTGTACATAAAGAAATGGGTTAAAGATGGATATCCATTGTGTACCAAATATACAATATAGCAGGAATATGTTTACATGATAGGTGATACATGAGGTATCCAAAAATTTGGAGTATTTTGTGACTATGATCAAGAAAACAAACATATCAGATTGTGCAAAAGAATTATTGAATAAATCATGTTTCACTCAGCACTGGATATCCATAGGGTATTGTATAAAATAATGTCATGACTTCAAACACATACGTTTCTTTGTCGGTTCTTAAATCAAAGGAGAAGTTGACCTACACCTATTTCTAGGTTGATGCACATCTATAATCATGACATATTGACATCCATCCAGTAATATATGTACATAATAATTCCCTTGAAATGCATTGGTGGCATTGACCAATATCACATTGTGCACTATTGATGTATGGACATGGCCAACAAATCTCAGGTATAATAGCATAGATATTGGGATACCATAATCCATAAAGGGTTTTTTTCATATATACACCTGTTGGAATCCGATTTTGCGAAATTACCCATGCTGCATTTTTTATTGCAAAAATACCCTCACTCCGTCCAAAAATCGTGCACCCGTGCCCCTGTGGTTAGTTACCGTGAGATCTGAGTAAAAGTTATTCGTTAATCGCCGTTAAGTATGGAAAAGATCGCCATTAAGTATGGAAAATTGTTCGTTAATCGCCATTAAGTATGGAAAAGATCTTTTTTTTCTATGGTCAAAGTCCTTTTCTTTTTCTTCTTCGCTCTATTTTATATTTCTTCTCTATTTTTCAACCTTCACAACTCCTCTTCCCCTTTTATTATCATTTTTCCTTTCCTTCTTCTTCTTTGCTCCATTTTGTATTTCCTCTTCATTTTTCAATCTTCACAACTTCCTCTCTCTTCCGCTTTTTAATTTGTCCCATTTTTTTCATCTTTCTTTTCTTTGATAGAAATCAGTTAAACCCTCCGATTTCATTTACTTGTTTGTTCTTCCCTAAAGTAAGGAAAAACAATTTTACAAATGTCCACATTTAAGGGTAAGTTATTATTGTGAAAGTTTCAAAATGGTGAATCTTTTTAGAGTTCTTATTGTTTTAGGGGTAAAAGATAATCTTTGTTAGTCTGGTTAATAATGTAACCATGGTTTACTCAATGTTGCTTACGGTGATTGACGAAGGGGCGCGGATGCACGATTTCTGGACGCAATGGGTGTATTTTTGCAATCTGAAATGCAACAAGGATAATTCTGCAAAATCGAATTCTAACAGGGGTATATATGCAAAAAACCCATCCAAAAACATCCAACAATGGACCAAATCTAATGCAACACTCATGCATATCCCATAATAAAAATATGGGTAATTAGCACTTTTAATATGAAGAAAATAAAAATTTACAAAAATAGTCATGCTCCTCGAGTATTAGCAAAAACTAACCATATTGAAGTTTATACTGGAGACGGATTATATACCCTGAGCCACATCAAAATACACTTATACATGCACAAGAGATATATATATGCCGTCTCCAGGTCGCGGCATATATAAGTCCCGTCCCCGCTGCCAAACCCTCAAACCCCATTTTTTCACCCCCTTTTCTCCCTCTTTCACCCACCCACCCGCTGTCAAGCCCGAAAAATCATTAAAAACAACTTTTAATCCAAAGGTAAACATTAAAATCCTAACTGTTCTTGAATTTATTTATTTACTTATCAATTGTTTTGATTTTATTGATAAAATTTTTATTTTTTACAAAAACTCTAAATGTTGAATGTTGAATTTATTTATTATTGACATGTTGAATGTATGATGTTTTGTTAAGTTAAATATTTTTTTTTTTTTGGTTTATTTAAAATTTCCTATTTGTCAAAATAAACTTTTAAATCTTAAAAAAAATTTGAAAAATTTGATTGTCATATATAAAAACTTTTTAAAAAATTCAAAGGCCTTAGGAAAAAATTCAATGGCCTCTTAGGAAACATTTTAAAAATTCAAAAGCCATTTAGAAAATATATTTTGTATGTGTTACATGAATGTTATAGTGTTTAATATGTATGTGTTGGATGGATTTTATTATTATCAATTTAGAAATATATTTATTAAGTTGAATAATTTATGGTTTAGATGGTAAAAAATCCGATGTCCCGTTAATGTACTCTTTTAACGGGAGGATTGTTCAACGTGAAGATACTTCATTTTATGAAGGTGGTACCAGGAAAACCACCATCATAAATAAGAGGATCTCTTATGTCGATTTACTCCAAATGATGTATCATTTGACGGGAACCGATCCAAGTTGTTACAAATTCTCCATGAGTGTTGTGCATCTCACTCAGGACGGAAAGAGTTTGGGTGCCCCTCTCGAAGATGATATGGGTGTGAAAGTGATGATAATGTTGTACCCAAAGCACGTGCATGTCATTCAATTATGGTTAGAGAATGAAGAGATCATACAAAGAGGTCGTGGTGCGATGAATTATAATGCAGAAGATTCATATCCCTCCATTGTTCGTGATCCATATCAACCTTCATCGTCGTCATTCGTTCTGTGTACCCAAGAAGATTTGATTGATGCAACAACGACCAATGCCCATAGGAGTGTCAATATACCATATTTGTAAGTATTGTGTATTTATAGGATGTTTTTGGTGGATGTATTCATATGTGTAAGTATAGTGTGTTTACATTTAGAGGTCCCCATTTCATGACATAGGTTGGAACGATATTCGTGATGAAATTGAAGTAAACAATGAAGAAGATTAAAAATGAGGAGAAGAAGATTAAAAATGAGGAGAAGAAGAAGATCAAGAAGGAGGAGAAGAAAAAGAGAAAGTGGGAGAAGATACTGAAGAAGAAGAAGAGGATCGTGAAGATCACTGGGTTGAAGAACCTGATACTGAGGAAGACCATGATGTGGAGACAGTTGCCATCCATGAATATAGTGTTCCTCAAATGTATCCTACACATGAGCTTATGGAGTAGGTGGTGACAGAAAATGTCCATCCATGCATTTATGAAATGGGATCTTCTTCGTGTAATGAAATTGAGGTTGATCAGCTTTTCACGAATAAGAAGTCACTCATTAATGTTGTCCGAACCTGAAGCATAAAGAAATGTGTACAGTGTCATGTGGTGAAATCAAATGCAGAAAAATACGTCGTTCAGTGCATAAATGATGTGTTATATTTGTGTCACTTTTAACCTGCTGGTAACCGTTGGAGCGTCCTGGCAGTTTTTAAAATTTTTAGGGTTTTCGATCGGAACCGCTAATTTTTGGACTGTTAGCTATCGTCTGAGTTAGAGGACTCCGATTGAAAATCTGACTGCATATTTGGTGTCCTGGTGCCATTTTAGACCTCTCACGAAAATTTCATCGAATTCCGGCATCGTTTACAAAAATTTCACAGTTCCGGGGCGTATCCGGGTTTTTAAGTCGCGCACTATAAATAAGTGGGATCTAAAATCCCGAGTTACTGTTCATCATCTTCCCCAAACTCATTTTCTCTCTCCCCTCTCTCTTTTTCTCACTTTCAAGCCCCCTAGAGCCCTCAAAGCTTAAAACCTAAAGCACGGGAAGTGTAGATCGGGTCCCGATCTACACACCGGTGTCTTCAAATCCCGATTCCGACGACCCTAGCCACTCCGTCCCCCTCTCTTTGTCCTCTGATTCGGGCCGTTTCGAGGGCCGTGATAGATCGGGGCGTAAGAGAGCCTTTGGGAAAGGTTTCGGCGCGCGGAGAGCGCCCGGACTTCGCTTCCTCCCCTTGGTAAGGCCTTTTTCTTCACTTTTCTTGCATAGATGTATGCTAGGAGGTGGATTTTGGGGTTGGGTGGAGGTCGGCGGCTATGGGTGGCCGTCGGAGGGCGGTGGAGGTGGTCGGAGGTCGGTGGGTGGTGGTGGAGGTGCTCGGGTTTGGTGCGGGGTGGCCTCGGGCAGTGGTGGTGGCTGTCTCGGGCAGGGCAGCAGCAGCTGGCGCGGCTGGCTGAGCAGTTTGGCGTGCGCGTGCGTGCGCGCGGGCATGCGCGCGGGGGGGAGATGGTGGCCAGCAGGCGCGAGTGCTGGGCGTGCTGTGCGCATGCACGCTGGGCGCGCTGGGTGGGGCTGGCCGGGTAGTCAGGAGCAGGTGCACCAGTTTGCTGGGCGCGCGAGCGCGTGCGCGCGGGTGCGCGCGCGGGCGTGCGCTCGGGGGGTGCAGGGGGAGGCGTGCGGAGCTGGCAGGCTGCGGGCTGCGCGAGCAGGGCAGGCCGGCTGGGCAGGCCATGCTCGGGCAGCTGGCAGGGGGTGCTCGGGCACCAGGCGGACGGTACTCGGGTGGGTAGGCGAGCGGTGCTCGGGCCACTCGGCGACGCGCGCAGGCAGGCAGCGCGGGCAGCAGCGCGCGCAGGCTGGCAGGCGCGCTGAGCGCGTGCTGCCAGGCGCGCTGGGTGCGTGCTGCGCGGGCGTGCGCGTGGACGCTGGGTGACGGTCCCGGGTGCTGGGCGCTGAGCGCCGGGGTGCTGGGCTGCGGGTGCTGGGTGCTGGGTCAGGGCCCGGGGCGCTGGGCGCCAGGCGGGCAGGGCGCGCGCGGGTGCTGCGCGTGGGCCGCGGGGCACTCGGGCGTGCGGCAAGCAGTCTTGGGCGCTGCGCGGGGGCGCAGTGCAGGCGGGGGTGCGCGCGGGCGGTGCGCGCGGGGCGTGGGGAGGCCGTGGTGGTGCGCGCGGGGAGCGATGAGGCGGCGGTGGTGCGCGCGAGGCGAGGCGCTGCGCGCGGGGGCGCGCGGGGTGCTCGCGGGCGGCGCGAGGCGTGCGGGGTGCGCGGGCTGAGGCGCGGCGGCGCGTCCGGGCGGTCGGGTGGCCGTGCGGGTGGTGGCCGGCCGTGCGGGTGGTTGTCGGAGTGCTCGGGCTAGCGTGCGTGCGGGTCGTATGCACGTTTGCCCGAGTGTTGGGTTTTGTTATGGGTTTGGTGTATTTTTGGTTGTCTCTTGTGGTAGGTATGGATTTTAACTCACCATATTGAATGTCTGTCTTGCAGATCTAGACGGACGGTCGCGCGACGACCCCGATTCCGGTGAGTGGGACAATCCAACCCAGTAGAGAGGCGTTGTACGCACTTGGGGCGTATACCGACCTCTCCTGGGGCGCCATGGATAAATATTAACCTACAATAATATGTAATCCATGCTTGTATGATTTATGTGTAGAATGCATGCTTCCCTAGTCTTTGCATGTTAGGGACTTGCACCCTTAGGATATGCGTATGAGCCATGCAGCATGTCCCCTGTTTACATGCTAGGAAACCCCGGCCTATGCATGCGTCCTACTAGTTTATTTATTAAATTAAATGCTGGTATCTGTTAGATCGCATGCCTTAGGATAATATTATAGGGAGGAGCCTTGCGAGGTCAACGCTGAGACCCGTGTTAGGGTACTCCGTGTTCCTTGTTTGGTTGTCGGGATGTCCTGTATCGGGACCTCAGGCTGCCCTCCCAAGGTTCTAGTCCCAATAATATTATATGTAATGATTGTATGATTGGTATAATTATTAGCATAGTTGGTAGATATTATAGGGGAGGGGCCTTGCAAGGACAGCGGTGAGACCCGGGTTAGGGTACTCCGTGTTCCTTGTTTGGTTGTCGGGGTATCCTATAACGGGAACTCACGCCGCCCTTCCGAGTTTCTTTCCCCCAATGATATTCCAGCCTTGCTGATTTTTGTACATGTTCCCGCATCTTGATGATGCACCTGGTTGAATCCAGAGGAATTCATGACATTTGAGTTGTAATGATATGTAGTCGGCGGATCCGAGTGGATCATATGCGTATGGATAGGCTGTTCTGTTCCCTGCGTTGGATTCGGTAGAGGCTACCCCCAGCGTTAGAAAGGCCGTCCTTCGGAGGACCCACATAAGTAGGCACCTCCTGATTTGGTTTCGGACTGTGCTGAAGTTGTGGGTGGAGACCAAGCGGCCTACGGAGTGGAGGGAGAGACTATCGGTGGACCAAGGGTGACCAACAGCCTAGTCAGTCCCAAAATCCTATGTCACCCATTGATGGGTGAGGGTGAGGGTGTAGTGGGTTGGCGATGAGCGACCTACTGGATTTGTGAATGGATGATTATCAGTCCCAATAGCCTATGTCACCCATTGATGGGTGAGGGTGAGGGTGTAGTGGGTTGGCGATGAGCGACCTACTGGATTTGTGAATGGATGATTATCAGTCCCAATAGCCTATGTCACCCATTGATGGGTGAGGGTGAGGGTGTGGTGGTTCGGCGAAGTACGAACCACTGGATTATGTTGTTATGTCTTGGAGATTGGATAAATAATGGAATTGTGGTAAATATTGTCTGTGATGCATGGGTTGTGCTATTCACTGAGCGTGTGGCTCACCCCTCGCATATGTTTTTCCCCAGTGGTCACTGAGCCTGAGCTAGAGCCAGAGCAGCAGTTGGAGCTTTCCGAGGGATTTCTTCAGTAGCGGAGTAGCGCTACGTCCGCGAGTACCAGAGGCTATCAGCATCCCTTCCCTTGGCTGTATGTATTGTATTTCCGTGCTGAGCACGTGTTGTATATATTCAGTTGTTCTATGTATATTGGCTCTCACAGGACGTATGATTGTGTATCGAGTCTGTAATATGTTTTGGTTACAGACTCAGTTTTTTAGCTTCCGCTACATTGTGTATATATTATGTCAGCCCTGTTTGATCTGTGTTGTCATTTTATTTGTGGTTTAGAGTATATATATTTGACCTCCTGTGTAGGTTTCTGATATGATATATACACTTGCCGCGACCCGGGGTTGGCCGCCCTGGGGCGTGACATGATTAATGTAATTGGAGATTATATGCGAGGAGGGTCGGTGGTTCAAAAATGTTTTAAGATTTTCACCCTGAGAGTTCCTCATACATGCTTGGATCTTCTACTCAATTCAAATCACAGACAATTTAGTTCTGATTATATCTGACAGCTAATTATGCCAACGATTCGTCATAATTTGCGAATCAGTCCTACTGAGATAATGAACAAGATACGTGCTGATCATCACTACACAATTTCATATTCAAAGGCACACCGTGCCAAATGGAAGGCTATGGAGAGGATATTTGAAAATTGGGAGGAGTCATATGCTGAGTTGCCTCTATATATGAGTTATATGCTGAGTTGCCTCTATATGTTGAAGCCCTGAGGAGGTTTAATCCATGAATAAATGTGATCTTCAAAGGCTCTGTCATACAAAAGAATAACATAGACAGACTGATCCGACAGTTTGAACGTATTTATTGGGCATTCGGACCAGCCTTAGAGGCTTTCAAAGATTATCGTCCATTGGTTTGCATCGATGGAACACATCTGTATGGAAAATATAAAGGAAATCTCCTGATAGCCACTGCTTGCAATGAAAAAAATGGTTTGCTTCCGATAGCCTTTGCTATAGTTGAATCTGAGAATAGAAACAGTTGGACCTTCTTCCTTTGAAACTTGTTCTTTTATGTTGGTTGTATAAACAATGTGTGTGTCATATCTGATCGGCATTTGGGTATCATAGCAGACATGAAAGCTATTAAAGAAGCAAGCAATGTGACATGGCATCATCGTTTCTGTATGAGACACATGATAGACAACTTCAAAAAAAATGTTAAATCAAAGGAGTTGAGTGACTAGATGTGGAGAGCTGCCACCTTGAAATGTCCAAATCAATTTGCTGACGAAATGTGAAAGATTCTTAGTGCCTCCTCGCAAGCTCGCACATGGCTTGATCAAGTCCCTCCACAAATATGGGTCATTTGTTATGATGATGGTCGTCGTCATGGCATGATGACCACCAATAGAGCAGAAAGCATGAACTCGGTCTTGAAAGGTGTAAGAGGATTGCGAGTCACTGCCATATTACAACAAACATTCATACGGGTGTCAGAGTATTTTTATACGATGCGTGAGTCGACTGAGAGCATGTCAGGTGAACATGTGTCATCTATGCAGCAGCGTTTGGAGAGAACTACACATGATGCAAGAGCGATGCTAGTAAGAAGGCAAGAGGTCAGAATTCAATGTCTAAGACAAGAATGCGATTATGTACACTCTCTTCTTGTATTCTGACCATGCAGATTGTCAATGGCATGTTCCAAAATTGTTTCACTATCCATGTGCACATGTCATAGTGGCTTGCGGGTATGCCCGTATCAGTCATGGGAGATATGTGTCACATTAGCTTTCCTCAGAGTCATATAGACACATTAATGAACCCCAATTCCACTTTGTTGATGATAAAAGTCATTGGCCGATTCCTATGAAAAACGATCCTATCTTCATCCCACCGAATATTAGGAGACAAGCGGGGCGCCCTGTATCAACTCGCCGACATATGCATATGGAGTCCAACACTGAAGAGATTGACATGTATTGATTGCATTCAACACTGAAGAGATTCTATCTTCCCTGCATGTAGTCTCACCTGTGTCCAACGAAAATATGTTGAATTAAATTAGGTGCGTTTGAAAACATAGTTTGAAAGGCAACTTTTGGCTTTATACACAGTTTTTAGAATGTAATCATGAGGGCAGATTTTCAATTAAGTGAACTTACTTGATGATATGTTTGGAGCTTTTAGCTTTTAAAGAAGCTAAAAGCAACTCAAAATAAGTTACCAAATGGGGCCTATGTATGTAAATTTTTTGCTTCTTCAATTAAAATTTTTTGCTTCTTCAATTAATTGAAGTACATATATACCTCATTTTATGAAAGAGTATACTTCTTTAAATGAAGTATAAACCTTTTACAATTTAAAGCGTGTGAGGGTTGAATGTGAGACTCTAATTGAAATTATATTTAACATTATCCATATTAACGTTGTTACACTCAATCCATTTTTCAAGTCTCATATACCTTATTAACCACCAGCACTCACTGGAACTAGATATATACCTTGTTAGAAATTTTTTGCACATTTTATGAATAAGTACATAAAATTCATTGGATAATATACTTAATTTTTTTACCCTTATCTTGACTTTTAAAAAATATATATAATTTATTAGTTGATGTATACTTAAAAATCAAAATGAGCGGGCGGGTTGCCTAGCATTCTCCTATACACAAATCATTTTTGTCATATTTTCTTAGGTCACACATCGGTTTGCATTTTTTTTTAATTCATCTAATGGAGTAGATATTGTTAAAAAAAAAATGAAGTACATATCTAAATGAACGAATGCATACATTTTTATATTTTTTTTGTAATAAAATATATACTGGCATGAAATAGTATATAATGCATTAAGTGATTTTATATACTAGGATGATTTGGTGTGTACTATATAAGAATGACTGCACAAGTGTCTTCAGGTCATAACCTGCTACACTCAGGCCTACATGTCAATGGGCGGGTCAGGCTTTCGAGCTTCGAGTCAAATGATGACCCTTATCTTGCATTATTTTTCATTGAGCATTGTCTAACAATCATTCTTACATTCTTTTTCCAACCCCCAAGAAGTACAAAATTACATGCCTCATTAAGGTATATTCCTTATTGAACATATGCAATGTTGCAAAAAGCGTTAAGCGCTAATCGGACGGTTGATGAGAGATTGCATGTGAAGTTATAAATGAGACTGCGTAACAGCAATCAAAAATAAATTTTGTTCCTGTGATTGGTGAGGCAGGTAAACTATTGAGACTTCTCAAGTGATCTAAGAAGAATCCACACCACCTGAATGAAATCTTTATAATTGATGCTGACACAGTTTGATCATTTAAGTTTAGCAACAAAGGCAATACTTCCAATATGGGCATTTGTAGCCACAATGGTTAAGTTCTATCAAACATAAAAACATGGGAAGAGACCCCATAATGATCCAGTTATTCCACAGATTTCCAAGGAAACCACCATTGGAACTCCTCAAAGTGGACCATGGCTTATTGCCACATCATGCCCCACAACCAGGTCATAAATTTTGCTATCAATTTCTTGCAGACCCACAAGACTTGTCTCCTGTCTGAACTCTCCTGGCCATCCATTCCTACCTCAGAATTGAAAATTATCAAAAATTCTAGGATATCCTATTTTGGAAACAAAAAAAATATAGGGCACTATTACACACAGCTCTTATTTGCAATCCCCGTGTAGTCTCACATCTCCAATGAGGTATATGCTGATGCATGTATTTTTTTTTTTTTTTTTTACATATTCTTTATGTGGGTCCATACAGTCATTGAAGTATAAACATCATTTTAATGAAAGTACATGCTTTACATGAAGTATGCATCTTAAAAAAAAAAAAAACATATCAAAGCGCGAGAGACCACACTTAGGGCTACATGAGAGGTTGTTCCTAACATTATCCAAAAATATATTAAAAATCACACAGAAAGAAGCATCAATTCCATATCCCAATCACATAAAACCCCAAATATTATTTGAATGAGTGGAATTGAATTATTTGCAATGACATTATGAAATTGTATGATTGCAGGCATAAATTACCATTCAGCTTTCGTCATCTTATTTTGTGGAGAAACTAAGTACCTTTGGCATAGAGATCTATGCTACCAATTTGAAATCTTGATTGATCTTTCCCATTTCGAACAGCGAGAAATCTGAACCTGTAAGTTTCTTATTTCTCAGAAGTCAATTAAGATGATGTGAAGAACTTGGAAGAATATCACGATAATCATTAAAACATACTAACCTGAATGCATTTGACGCACGCCGTGCTGATAAATTTATTTTGTACATTTTCCGTTCAAAACGCTTCCCAAAGATCTGTGATGATTGCTTGTCCAAAACATTCCAGTTGGCTCCTCCATCATCGCTTCCTTCAAGAACCCTAAATATCATAATGAGCACAAGAACATTTTTGGTTAGGATTACAAATAAATGATACTGAAAGGTGAACGATTGAAATTATATATATATATATATATATATATATATATATATATATATATATATATATATTGTTTATGATGATAATTGTGCACAAAAAAATAGATATGTTATCATGCTAATCTAAAACATTGTCAATATTTAAACTTTATGTCTGCAAGCAGTATAAAATAATTAACATCAAAATGTATGTCATTGCTCATCATTGTGGTTTATTTTTTCTAATCTCTTATTTAAAAGAAATTATTTAGGGTATCATCAAAAGGTATGTCATCATTTAGTGTGGAACATACCCCAATCTATTAATAATACTTGATGGTATTTTTCCTACCAATTGTGTTCAAAAAGGGGGAAAAATCGTTTAGTGGTATCACAGGCTTGAAATATATAGCATTCCCTCAATTTGGACTACACTGACTGATATAAGAACTAAAAATGATAACTGAAAAGTTTTCCGTCATCAGACCAAAGTCAAGGCAACATGAATGTCAAGTGGCATGCCTGAATTGCAGATTTTAGAATCAATCTGTCTACAAACAGATGCTTTAATGAAATCAAATTTATAAGGGATCATCTAACTGAAATTGAAAATTCGAAGCATTCGACAGGGGTGAGAGGTGGGGACAGGGCGTGATAGGTTGATAAGTTGGGGTTTAAAATGAGACTCAATAGACTAAAATAAAAAAGATTCAGTAAAGAAAGCCTATAGTTCTTCAATGACAAAGCCAACAACGGAATCATTCCTCACAATCAACAAGATAAAATTAAAAAAGACAAATGAAACATACTTGCCCAGGAAGAGGAAAGTGGCTCCTTATAAATAACTGTTAGTCAAGCATTAGTGCAAACCTACAAGTACGCAACCATTAATCCCATTTGGGCTAATTACAAGTGAAAACCTAAGATAAAATAGGGAAGTCCTCATTTGCAAGGTGTGGAGCTTCATGTGCAACTTACTTGACAATGATACCTGATAATATAGGAGAGAAAATAAAGGTGGATGTTTGACGTGACTGTGGAAAGTAGATGCTTAATTCATCCTTGAAAGAACGTTCCGTAAACAGTATGGATACAGACCACAGAGGGAATCAACTTTAAAAACCAATCTTGGTGCATTTACCTACAAATAAAAATAATTTGTATTTCTATACTTACAGCAAGAACATTGCTGACCAATTGATGCTACGAAAATTTTGAATTTTTATATATTTGTCCAGAACAGTGTAACAATCAGTTTCTAATTTATTTTACTGAATTATTAAATTCTTATACATAACTTGGTAAAATTGAATTAGTAAAACATTTTAAGCTAAAGCAAATCAACTACAAACATAAGAAACACAAAATAGCTTCTGATAAGATGAAATTTATAACTACATGTTTTAGTGAGAAAACCAACCAATCCATGGGATCTCTTTCCGGGACATCATTGGCTGACATCAAATCATATCCTTCAAGTTCATGCATCACGCCATCCATGACTTTATATATAAGCCAACAGCCTGGAAGTAAGGATATAACATGCTAAATCAGTGTCAAGAAACTATAATCAGAATATTATAAAAAAACATACAAATACAGAGTCATTGTAAAATTGTGAAAAATTTTAAAAACATTGTTACAATTGATCAAAATTTCTAATGGCCCATATTAACTAACTATACTGTATACATGTTAATCTTCTTCCAGAGGACATTGATGAAGTGGACGAGAACACCGAAGATTAAAGTAATTATCCTTGGGCTACAAGACTTTAAATTGGATAGCAAGTGAAAGTCACTAAAGATCACCAGCCCCAATCAACAGAGACGTGTTCATATGGGACTATGGAGGTGTGGAGAGATGACAGTCACCTTTGAATTATCCATCAAATATTTTGAATCGGAACTGTTAATTAATAATGACAGCCCCACCCACCCCCACCCCCCAAATAAATAAATAGATACAAAATGGCCAAGAGTAGAAAATTATTATAGTTAATAACTTAATAAAATATACTGTCTAAGAATCTATCAAAGTGAGGAATTCTTAGAGAAACTTGTTTTATTTGGAATTCTGAAATCCACAAAACTAAGGATGCAAACCAATACATAAGAATTTAATTAAACTCAGTCAAAGATCATCCAAACATGAATAAGAATTCCAGTTCAACCATTGCCGAGAAATTAAACAGCACATTAGAGTCATGAAGATGAGAATGAGAATATTTATGTCAATTTAAAAAATTGACAGTAGATAATGAGCCACCAAATTAAAGGCATGGCCCAACTATCTGTAGTATTAGACATAGTAGAAGGAACAACACATGCGAGGATGTCAAACATGGATCCAACATATAGTAGAGGATGCTTCTTCACAATATAGTACTGAATCAGATGAGTGTTTACTATGGAGGCTAAATAGATGCTCACAAGGAGATGAAAGGAGCATAAAGTTGTAGAATATTGTATTTTAGTTGTCATGCTTAAGGCAAGAATTCACCTAGCCTAGTAATACAAAATACTCTGTGGATATTGATACAAAGCCTACTTTGAGTATCCATTTATAGCACAATGACAAATAAGAAAGATGATATCAAGCTACCTCATTAAAATGAGATGTGATTAGAAAAATACAACCTATTAATGACCCTACAGTTGGCGGACAAAAATGATAGACAACGAAATTGTTGAAGATATCATGCAAGGTCAACTATAAGTCTGCAACTATGTAATACCTTTTGCTCCATTTGGTTCTTCCCATTTAGATGCATGTATACCATCAAATGCTGATGTAGCCTGAAATTCAAGGTGAGGCATTTAAATCAATTTGTTAACATATCTCCAAGAAGATTCACATTATTAGTTTCAGAGAGCAAACTAAGCTCCAAGTTTTAGCAACTTACAATTCCAAAAGGGATCTCTTCACCACTTGCCAGGACCTCACCAGAAGTTATTCTGTTAAATTTCAAGAACTTTAAAAGCACACCACTATCAAAGTTGTTGACCTTGTTAAGTTCTTCAATAATTTCAGTAAGAATATCCAGAAACACGGGCAAGGCTATGGAGGTTTGAACAGGTTCTGCAGCTAAACAAAGATGTAACATTCGCCCATCCATTTCCATCTCCTTTTTTAGAGAAAGAGAAGAAAGCAACTCATCCATAGAGGAGGCTATATGCTTGAAATGCTGAGAAGTAAGTACATCTGAAGTTATGGACGCTTTCCTCATTTTGAATGGGGAACTTTTAAGATCAACTAGCAGCCTCCTAATAAAATCAAGAGTTTCAAGTATTTCATCCTTTGAGAGACCAGAATTTCCCATGTGAGATAAAAGACCTGAAAAGGCATTGTAGATGCTTCCAACATGATTATCCACACAAGTTCGGACAGAACACAGTGAATTGCTCAAAGATCTTTCCTCCACTGTGGAATATTCAGATCTTGCTATTCGCCATTCCTTAGCGCCACTTTGTCTACCGGGCAATGATATAGATGCATCATCTGAGAGATGGAGATTTCTCTCTAAATCTTCTATTTCTTTCTTATCTCGCTGCTCAAGCGTGGAAATTGCTTGAGCTGTATAACCTCTTCGACATTCTTTTGTTATATCTGAAAGAACAGATAACGCAGTATCCTCTGTCGTAATGTTACGTCTAGACAGAACCTGCACCAAGTGATATTGTAATCAATAAAACACATATTTCTTTGAGAAAGTATAATGATGGGATAAGAATCCTACAATTAATATGCAGATACCTCATGCCACTTTCTTGTATAACGCTTTGTAACATCAAGTACCCCATCTTTTGAAATGGCAATTACGTAACTAAGCTTCTTTTGCCAACTAAAAGCAATGCACGGAATACAATGAGTACAGTATGAAAGCATAAATGAACTTGTCTTCAAATATCAAAACTATCAATGTAGTAGATATATTAAAAGAAGATCAATAGAATATGCACAAGAACATACCCCTTTTCGTATAACAATGGATTATCATATACTCCTTCACATGGATCCAGATGCATCCATCTACATGAATTATATCAAAACATATGTTCAATAATTGGACCAAATATATATTATCACCACGATAGAATTAAGAAATTGATGCGTCCACCTTATTGATGATATTCTATTCATTTACTGATTTGTGAATAGCATATGACTACAATTTTGGACAAGGAGGTGTGGAATTAAAATTGATGTCTCAATGTAGATAATATATGAAAAACATGGCTGAAAAAAACCCAACACCCACATGATGCAGTTCTGAAACAAATAAATTACGAAGAACACATATAATACCTTTCTAGAGAAGGTGAGAAACACTCCGTCCAAACATGATCTGTGAAATCCAAAATCTGGAAATAGAGCAAGATAATGAACAACTCATCTTTACTGCCAAACATATATGATGCTTTCATATGCTCAGGGCTAATTAATTTCCAACATCGACAAAGAATACATATGTGATTCTGCTTAAGTAAAGCATTTTAACAAGCATACAAATGTGCAAGGCATAAAATGTTTGAATTGAAGCAAAAAAACAAAGGAATCCTCTATGAGGTCATGCAAATTATGATAATTAGAGAGAGAGAGAGAGAGAGAGATGGACAAATTTCATTTATAGCTAGTGTATGCAATACTGGTGCCATTAGGCATATCTAGAGGGAGAGGCCGGAAAATTTTCAGACATTCTAAACAAACTAGATCTCCATTCTCCAACAGATTTTCATAGACATTACTACAGCAGTTTCCAACCCTTGTAAGGAGGTCAACAGGGCTCAGCAGTAACCAGAACTTGACAGATTTGGCTGTGCTCTTCGCCCAAAATCAGTGCATGTTATTCTTTAATCTTTATACCTGGGAGCTTCCACCCATTGTCTGCTGGAAACCCAATACTTATGGTGCAAGATCCACCGTCACAGAAGACTATGGGGGTCCCATTAGGAGCTGGGAAAGCAACTTGCCGCTAGCATTTGCAGGAAGGAACACTGACCACCACATACATATATTAGAAGCAATGGCAGTCTTAGGGGGTTGCAGCTAGCTCGTCACCAGGGGCTCCGGACAATTCTCATTGAATCTGACTCTTAAGTCTAAACTGGCTGTGAGATGGATTGCTGCAGAATGCAAAATTCCCGGAAGAAACAGGATACACAAGATTAAGCAGCTGCTAGACCGATTTCATGAATGGAGGATCCAATCTGCAGTCCAAGAGAACCATGCAGATCCCTCACAAAGATCAGATCGCTGAGGACCTTTCTCTTGAGCTGGCTGGAGTATACAAAAAAAGAAATGGATGAACCTGTGTAATGTCATACAAAGGATCTGCACCCAGATATGAGAGAATTGAAAGATCAAGACCAGAGAGAGGTTGTACAGAGCAGGACTACATTAAATTACTACAGATTGTTCATAGATGTTGCTGAATGTATAAAGTACTTTTGTACCTTTTTGGAGTTGTACATGGAGCTTTCCAGGGTTGACTATTTATGGATTGCTAGGGGATGCGTCCAGTTAGATTTACCTCACAAGATTCCCTCTGGCAACATGTTAACAAGGTGGATCTTGTCGGGGGTAAAATAATCATTGAGGAACAATGGTGGTGTAGGCTCTGTCGATTGCAGTAGATAGCTCTTCTATTAGAATTGTCACAGAGCATGAGGATGTGTGTTTTTCATTTGTTCCTTTTCCTTCCTCCTCCTTTCGGCTCAGACTACAGTTAATTTAATGATCATGGTAGTAACAGTAATTTTAATGATCAAAAGCTCACACACACACACACTTTAGGACAATCAATGCCTATAGCAATTTTGTATTTGTTCAGATAAATTAACATAATACTACTCGCTCAACAAATATGGAATTACCATAATGGATTCACCCATACGTATTTACCATGCAGGTGCAAACACTTCACATGACTATATATCCACAGTGGGCACATTCTCAAGTTTCAAGACCCTAAAACAGCCTTCCAACAAAACAAGATGGTCTACTCTTTTACCATTGTCACCATGTCTATCATGGCTCGATCACATCTAATCACGGAGCTGATGATTTATCTTCTCCATCATATCATTTATACAACTAACATTAATATGAAGACTTTCACCAGACATTTGCTACACTTTCAATAAGATGGGAGAAATAATACCACATAGATGCAAGACTATTCCAACAAAAAAAAATTGCAAATAAGACATTCATTACACTCATGAACTCCAATACCAAGCAATTAACAATCTTGGACACCTGGTGCACCAGATCTCCCAGATGGGCTATCACTGTTTAGTCACCAAATTGAAACTATAAAGAGGCATGCAACACTATTAAACATCTCAAAATCTATTTAAACACACACAACCACAGTTTATGCAAGAGAAGTGACCAAATTGTCTAACATCAATCATTGATTTAACATAATATTTATGATTGAAACAGTTATATGCAGCCTGCTGGGACACATTCGTTTAAATAAAATTGCCTCAGACGACACAAAACATGAAGTGACCAATTATACTATGCTAATAAGGATAAAAATAACTGGAATCTTCCCAAGAAAAAAGTTGATGACCCACACAGATATCAATAGAAAAATTAGACTATACGAAAAGGAAAAAAATTAGCAGGAGACATGATCAATAGCTATTGGCTAATTCATTAGTTTATTATAGTTGTGACCCAAAGAAAAACATTTTTTAAAACAAATTCACTCTTCCAAAGGTGGTTAAATTGGCATGCTTTGTTAATAGAGTAGGACTTCCCTACATTAGATTTAGATAAGAACTAGAGAGATTTTTTATGTTGGTGCTTCAAAGACATGTCTGACTTGGATAGGATAAGTTTTTACATCTGACCCCAAGAGCTCGTATTATAATTTTATGCTTCATATAAATAAAATGGGCTATTTATTCAAATAACCATTGAAAATAATTATTTTTAAAAATAACCATCAATCAAAATTATTTGTAAAAATGGCCATCAGACAGCCACATGGGCGCCACATCAGATGACCATCTTGTTTTTTATTTTTTATTTTTGTGTGAAGCCGGTAGCCCAAAACCCGAATTCACCTTGAAGACAGTTCCCTTTTTTTCTGAATTGTTGTATGTTCTTCATGTTACCCAACTTCAGGATATCCACAAAAAAAGCCGGTACTTGAGGTACCAGCTTCAACGGAACCCAAAAAGAAAAAAAGAAAACATGGCCATCTGATGTGGTACCTATGTGGCGGTTAAATGTCCATTTTAGTAATTAATTTTGGGTGATGGTTATTTATAAAAATAATTATTTTTGAGTTGTTATTTAAATAAAAAGCCAAATAAAACCTGTAGGACTTGACCTAGGATCTTGGAGAAATTTCAGTTAAAAATAAAAAACATCACGGTGCAATAACTTGAACAAAATGCACCTATATTTTTTAAAATAATGTTCTATTCATGATTAAGGATTTGAATAACATTTCTACACAATTCGTTTCCAAATCTTATAATTTTATTATTTATGGTCCAATCATTTACGCCTCAAACCCCTGCCAATTTCATGATCTGACTTACGTTTTCATAATAATGCTATACAATCATCACTGAGCATTCACAATACAGTAAAATAAAATAGTTGTGAAACTTAATGCGAATGTCAATATTCATCAATATAATAAAAAAATAATTCAGTTCGAGATAAATCAGGCACACACATGTTAGTCCAATCTTTCCAATTATAAAGAAAAAGTAGGAGATCTATTCAAACAAACACACGACTATAACTTGTCATTATTTTAAATGCCACCATGATAGGAATGCCATAGACATTTGTAGCATTTGTATTATAAAAAAAAGTCCAAATATTTGATTTTATGAATTTCAAAAGGATATAAAAATCAAAGGAAAAGCTAAACTATGGCTCTAGAAAAAAAAAAAAAAGATGATAAACATTCATGGAAAACTAAATAGACACAAAAAAAGATCAACCTACAACAAGAGTAAATCAATATTAAAGCACTGCGAAATGTTGATGCCATAAAAAGATAGTAATGTCAATGTCAAGAAAAATCATCTTACATGACGCTATAAATAGCATGAAATCTCACTTTCCATTTTTTTTTTCCTTTACTAATTTTAATACAAATATCATCTCTATCTTATTTTATAGAAAGTTCAGAGTAGGAAATTAGCTAGCTCGCCTAAAGAACTAAGCTAGTAAACAAAATCTAGAGCATGACCACATATCAATAAAACAAGAAGAAATATGGCAAGGAATGGATAACTAGTTATACTACATAATGAATATCATTCCATAGAAGTTTGTTAATAAATAAAATATTATTGGAAAAAACAAAAATGGACTACTGCAGGAAAATGTATTGCTAAATTGGTTAAATTTTTAGAAAAAAATCATGGTCTTGTGCATTCATTGATCAAGTAGAAAAATTTCACTTAGAACTTCAAATTCGAAGCTTAAGTACGTGGTTTATGCAAGGGAAATAACAGTTGCACATCATAAAGAAGTTGGTCTTCAATTGATTACTAACCAGACGAGCATCATAACCAAAAGCCCTACAATAAAATGTAAAGCAATTGGCCCATTCCCCACAACGCCCTTTTCTTGTTTCCAAAAGCTGCATAAAATAAAAATAATCTGAAAACATATAAATTAAATATTGGAAATTATAATATATAATAAATAAAATTGTTAAATTTTCAGCTAAATACAGAAAAATTACTCCCTTTAGTGGATTGTGAAGTCTAGGTTAGGCGCACTATATGTTGGGAAAGCCACTTCTCAAATATAATTCAAAGATGTTTGCTAAGGGAAATATCTTGTATAACCTAATAAGTTTGGAGGTTCAATGGAAACAACCACATTTAGATTCTTAAAAAAAATGTGGAAAGACACAAGGAAAGAGGTCCACTCTGAAGCAAGAAGGTGACATTGATGAGGAATGAAATTTGGGATATTTTATTGTTTGGAATATTTTTTATTATTTGTTTTTGAAAATTACTTCTCTACTTCCACATGGACTGAAGAAGCTCTATAGGCTCATTAGAATGTTATCTTTGCAAAGTCAACGATGTTTGTCTTTGTCTCGTTCTTCACGCGCCTCGCAAACCAGTTACACATGAAAAAAAGTTATGAACTTCCTTCCATCTTATATTGTGTCCAATGATCAGCCATGATAGAGCAATCCTATACCTTCCAAAAAAATACACCTTCCAATCCTCCCTATATGTTGTCGCACAGTTGGATTCGACCTCTTTAACAAGGCGAAAACTGGATAATTGTTATGGAGGGGGGCATTTCAAGCCCTAGGCCAAAATCACCTAATTTTTTTATCATTCTTTTGAAGGGTTGATAGAGTAACATTAAGCCCTTGTTTGTGTAGGAGAATAGGTGGGAAATAGGATGAAAATAAGGGTTAATAAGCCCAAAAACATGTTTGTTTGCAAGAAATAAGTGGGTATAGTTATGCTAGAATAAATGGGAATAAGCTGGTATTGGTATTCTAAGTCCCTCCTGGAATAATGTTATTCGACCCAATCTATTCCACTAGTATAAAGGGGCCCGCATATAGAGGCATGATACTCTACCTAGAATGGCTAAAACTAGGGAGAAAAATTGCATGCCTGCATCTACCTAAAATAAGGGATAATCATTTACTACTATGTAGATTAGCTTGTAAGATATGGTGTGTCGTTCAATGCAAAATGGATACATTGGGAGAATTTGTTAATCTCAACCAAGCACAATGGAATGCTACATAAGGGGCAAGATGGTTTTACAGAGTCAATGCTACCATGCATATGCTGAGTCATCCGGAAAGGAATGAAAAGGAGATTTTACATTAAGAAAAAGATAATTGCTCAATTTACAAGGAAATCAGAAGGACAGTACATCTTTAGAAGAGGTATCTAAAAATAGATGGGATCAGCACACAATGAATTTTGACAAAGTGGGAAGGAAATGAGCATGCTGGCCATCAATACTGACCAAGAAAAAAATACTAAATCGAACAACTCGAGAAGGAGAGAGCGAAAAAATTTATTTTGATGGATGATCATTCGGAAATCCTGGACAACATGGCATGGGAAGATTCAGGGCTGATTGACAAACTGTGTGAAACTTTCTATGCACTCATCATGGCTCTATAAAAAACTATGCACTTGTCTGAATTCTGTAAAGATAGTGCTAACAGGGTGAATACGTAGAAATTATAGCTTCCCAAAAAAAACAAACAAAGAAAAGAAAAACAAGATGACTATTACAAAGAGGAAATTGATCAGAAGAAATTTTTAGCTAAGACGGATGTAAAATCATAGTGGTGGCTCCTCTTAGGGGAATTGAAAATTTGTGTATCTGGAGCGCTTCCACATCCAATACACAAAAAAATCTGCTGATAAAGAGTAAGATGCCAGATCCAAGAAAAAAGCAATCATGAATTAGTTGTGACCTCGCTCATTTAGCATTTGTTCTTGAATTTGTTGTCTTTGTTTTGCTACATAGCTATCTTTCATATCGTAATTGAATACCCATTGTAGGAGGTCTATGTTTACATCCTTTCATTAATGTAGCATAAATCGTCAAAAGCAAATACCTTTAATGGATCATTGTACCGTGGAAAGCGGGTGATTCTCGAACACCGATTGCACCTGGATATTGCCAATATTAACTTGAGAATAACCAATCATGAAAAAGATGCCTACATCTGTCAGTGCATGCATATGAGTACACGGATACCTAAGCCTGTATGTATATCATTCCAAATAAAAAAAAGGGTATGATGCAGATATCATGTGCACACCAGCACAATGGGCAAAACAATTTATGGCATAGGTATAAAAGATATATATTAATTCTATATTTTGTAAATTATTAATTCATAGATAAAAAAAAAAGAATATGTGAAGAATAATATGATCTTAACCATCCATGATGGCTGTTCCAATAAACTCGCGAAAAAAATGAATATTTTGGAAAACACTCAAAGACCGAGAAAGAATCAATATAAAAGATGAAAAGCATGAATCTTCACGGATTCTTGGTAAAAAGAGGCAGGAACTTTGTCGGTAAGTTGTTTCCCATTTACACCCTGTTTTGCATCCTAATGAAGTTTGATATTTATTTTGATAGGCACGTTCAAAAGTGGTCATAAAAGAAGTTGAAAGCTCTCAACATTCAATTAGAATCTGTAGAACATGCCATCAAGTTCCTTTGTTGATGTTAGTCTAAGATGATACATGATCTATCAGTTACCAGGTCTAGCACTGAATATTGGAGAAATCTTCACTGACCTTGGCCTAATTTATGAAGAACATAGAAACTTTCAAAAGTTTTATTTTCAAGTAGACTTACTGCAAAACAAAAAAAGTTCATGTGCATAATGAGATTAACAATCTGGTTAACTTCATCAAACTATCCCACAAGACTGGTGTACGTTTGTAAATTTTTACAATATATGCATCTCATTGTAGTTTAGATGTCAATCGCTTCAACATCAACCATATGCTCCAAAGATAAATCTTCTTCCTTTTCCCGAAAATCATTTTATCTATGAACTACGTGGATATATTATATTAACAAAATCTGAAAGATTAACAAAACAACCAATGTTCTAATCATTAAATCGCAATATCTATTAAGTGAAAGGTTACATCACACACTGTGGATTGTAAAACGAAGAACAACCGGGACAGGCTATAGTTTTGAAACCCACAAACATAAAACAACTACCATTTTTTTTCTTTCCCAATCTTCAATCCATTACTCTCAATAAGAATCTAGATTCACACATCATAAAAGAATAACGAATGAAGCTCATTGGCTTAACCAGTAAGGAACCAATAAAGGAAAGGCTGAACAATTAAAAAAATTGGAAATGAAGTATATAGAAAATCATGCATTACTTATCTATAGACAAATATTCAGGAAAAGTAAAAAAAAAAGGACCATCATTCTGTCCTCTATCTCACAAGAATCTCAACAATCATGTGAACTACACAGAGGAATGTACATAAAAAATCAAAGAACTAACAATAACACAAGCACATCAAATGAAACCCGACACTTGCCCAAAAATATCCCATTTGCCTCACCAGTTATAATATTTCCCGACACCACTTGACAATCAAGCAAAAGAGGAAAGAGTCTCTACCTCGGGTTCATTACAATGCTATTGTGAATATTCTGATCACAACAATATTACTGTTGCAATCACAATTCCTAAATGTATATATGACCTCAAACATGGTTCCTTCCATGTTAACTCTTGGCATCCTTAGAGCAATCACAAAACAGAGTGACATGGGAAGCATCCACTAGAAACTACTATTAGGTCCAAATAATTTTCCTCGCAACTTCCAAATTTAGATACAACTGGTTTCAGCCATCATTCTGCTAACTCATAATAAAATTGAAAACGGAAATTTGCTATCTTTATCAGATTCAATTATTCAAATCCGGATATGATCAGCCATCTGCTTAAGAGTATAAACAACGGGAATCAGTTGTGTGCCCTCCTGATGAACTATACCTCATTAGAGAATAATTCTTAATACATGGTTCAGCCTATGATCATCTGACAATTCCCATCACCTAACGAAATTCTGATCTCATGCTAAGGATGCACGGCTCAAACAATCTTGGAAGCATAGAAGTGCTCTTCATGCATGCCTCTACCTTTGGTTTCTTTAGATGCAACCTCTCTTTTTTTCGAGAAGATAGGCGATTGTATTAGAATAGATGTCCCCAAACAAAGAGGGAGACAAGGGATCGCCTTACAAAATCATGGAAGGAAGAGGAGAAAAAAAGAAAAGAAAATGAAGAGGAGATCCCATTAAATCCCCTTTCTTTTCAACTCCCGAACCAAAGGGTACACATACTAATCTGGGCTCAAGCATAATTCATTGAACCAGAATTTAGTCACTGCAGCTAGAATGATTGATCCAATTGATCCATTTTATATATTTATTTATTTATTTTTAGGATTGATGCTCCTTGGGTTTGATCCTAGGACCTCCTTTAGGGAGAGTGGGGTGCCCAAAGCTCAGTTCGCTGATCCATGTTATACTGCACCAGCTTGATCCTCGGAACATAGGGTACCATACATAAATCATAAATGTAGAGAACATGGACATCATTTGTCCGTCAAAGACATGCTACCATTCAACTAATCATATACCCATACCCCAAAAGTTTACCAAACTTTAAGATCTAATCATTGATTTAAAATATCAATAATTAACAAGGCACTTCAACCTAAAGGGGCAGTGAATGCTCATGTATGATAGGGCGTTGATATTTGCAGGTGCATGCCCATATAATGAAAAAGAAGGTGGGGGTCCACCATATAAACAAATATGAATTTTGATCATTCATTGTATTACGTGATATGTGGCGGACCCATAGAAAAAGAAAAGCATGATCACAGCACAGGTATAATAGCAGAGGATCCCAACCCTTCTGTCTTGGCCCTATATCTCACGGTTCTCTTCACCAAGTGTCGTGTCCAGGTAAATCAGCCACATAAAAGCTCGACCCTTAAAAGGGAGATATAACTATCCAATCTCTTTCACCTTTCAAGAGGTCCCAAGCGTGCCCCCCTCACAATTGTCAAGCAGCATCGAGTATAAAGACATCACTAGGAATCCCAAATCAGTCCCTTTCCTAAAAATATGTTCGGCTGACTTCCTGAACCCTCTTCAGCCTCAGGCACCAAATGAACCCAATATCACTTGTAAGATACACATGCCAGATCATGTCATTTCTGTCCAAGCCGCTCTAAGCAACCTAGGAAAATCAACAACAAGCTTCTGATTTGATAGCCACTCACAAGTGATAATCCAGAATCTCACTTCCATGCTGTTGCCAACCTTAACAAGTGTTGAAACACTGTAAAGTCACGCAAAGAGTAGTATTATATTAACCTTATATAATATATATATTATATACTTTAAACCCGAATGAAGAAGAGCATCTATGTGTTCTTATAGAATCTTAAAGTATTGTTCATTTTGGTTGATATATTATGTCAGTAATTAGATCAAATTGTATGGTATGATATTGCATCAAACCATTATGGTGACAAAATGAACTCACACCCAAATTTTAAAATTAAGATTGATGACCTTTCACAAATACACAATATTTTTTATAGACAATGAGAAAGGACTCCCTAGTCTAACAAAGATCTTCCAGAAGCTTGTCACAGGCTCACGGGATTACCAGCCTGATGTTCACTGGGAATCCAAACAATAAATTGGATTTCCTTTATTTGTGCATACTACTATGTACTCCATAATCACCATCAGATCATTCTTTTATTATATCCTGCCCAATCCAGGAATGATTAAAGATTTGACTGAATTCCGTATGGTGTAGGGAGTATCCTGTACTGGGGTGATAGAGTACCCTGGCTGCGCTGGTCTCGCTGGACCAAATGCAAAGATCAACTAGTAGATGTCTCATCTACCAAGTAGATCAGGTATCAAAGTTCAACTTCATGAACAGAAATTTAGATGATCGTATGAAAATAAACAATGGTTTTATAGTAATAAGATGTATATTTATGTACTCTTCCATGGACACTGATAGATTAACTTTTAAAAGTGATAGAAATTAATCAAAAGTTTGGAGAAGAACAAAATATAAGACAATGGAAGGATGGTGTATAGCTTGTGCTATATTAGTTCACCTATAAAGTTCAACTCGTGAACCTCCAAACTGAATCTCAGAAGGAAGTGCAACGCCCATACCAATCCCGCTCGTTTCACTACCGCAACCATCACAAGGAGGCGAATTAACCCATCTACAAAAACATGAACACAAACAATATATGAGAACAAACAAATAATTTTACCTAAAATAACCAAAAAATCAGATTGCCATAAAAATATGGCAGTATTCTTTCAAAATAAACATTTGGTAGTGTATGAAAATAGTTAAACATAGTTAGAATGGAAGTCCATTTTTATTTGAACCAAAATATTCATGTTACTGAACTGACTCTTATTTTATCTCAAATAAATAAATAAATAACATGGTGAGTGAACGAGTGGTTTATACAAAAAGGAGTGTGATGTCTGGGAGTGATCATCTAAAACATATGAATGCATTGCTAGGAAAGTGGTTCTGGAGACTCCTAAATTAACCAAACTCCATGTCGGCCAAAGTCATAGGTCTAAATACAATGAAGACTATTTAAAAAATTGTCCTCAACTATTTGAACTAATCTTCAGGTTGAAGATCAATTTCTCCAAGAGATCTCCTTTGGACAACAATCTAGAGCGTTCAGAGCCAAACTTTCTCGCTAAGATTTTGGTGTGTCAAATTGAGCAATTTCCTAAGTATGTAGGCCTCCCTCTGCATCTAGGTAAATTCTCAAATTATGAATAGGTGCCTCTTGTTAAAAGGTTTGAGAGAAGATTGGAATGGTGAAAAAGTAATGTTTTGAGCCTTATAGGTAAGCCTATTCTCCTTTAAATTATTGGAGTCATTATATAGGCCTATTGGCGTTGTAGTCGGCCAACCACAATCATGACAGCCTCCTTAGTCAACTCTAAGAGAGGCTCATAGTGGGCAAGTTCCTTCCAACGAGCCTGAAGAAATCCAAAATAATCGGTAACAGATTGGATACCTTGAGTGGCCTGGGCAATATCCTTGTACAACTCATAGATCCGTGAGTCATTCCTAGCAAGACCATAGGTCTTCTATTGTATCATGATACATGAACATATTATAGATCCAGTCTCCATGGAGTTAAAGAGCCAACCTAGAACCGTATAGTTGTTGTACAATGGATAAAAGTGATAAAGAAGTGAATGTTAGTTGGGGCACTTACAAGATGTAGAAAAATAATGACAATAAAGATCATGTGAGTTGGGAAAGGATGAAATGTAAAGGATTTTCTATCAAATCTTTCAATTTGATCTTTCTTGAATATCTCAATGGAAGAAATGAACTAGAGATAGCCCCTGAATACAAAGGAATATGAAGAAACATGTCCACCTTCAAGATAAGCTTTCATATAGTTGGTTTACCTGAACAAAATTTTATAAGAAACATTAAAAAAGAAAAAAGCATAGGATTGGAACAACCAATGTGAGCTGTGTGAAGAAGAAATTTGGTAAACTAACCACCTTCAAATTCAAGCTTTCATGTGTTTGATTTACTTGAACAAAATTTTATTTCAAAAAAAAAAAAGGGGGAAAATGAGCATAGGATGGGAACAACCAATGAGAGCAGCGAAGAAGAAAATTGGGAAACTAACCACCTTATTGATGCCTATTTAGTCAAAATCTGGAAAAGTTAATCACAGTTTGGGTTAAGAGGACTGGTTATCACAGAAAGACATAATATTAGGGTTGTAACTGTATTGAAGCCTCTTTAGTAATTTTTCAGTGACCAGGTTCATTAAAGATTAGGGTTGTAAATATACCAAAGCCTCTTTAGTAATCACATTGGAGGGTAAGTCCGTTGTGGGGTGGGGGTATCCTCTATTCCCCTATCCTCAGGTATTTTTTCTCTTCTTTTTTTTTTTTTCTTCAATGGCATATGTCCCTTGTAAGGGGTTTCTCTGAGATTAAAATATTTTGGATGTAGACTCTCACCTGTTCCTCCATTAAATGATCATCCTGAAGGCTAAAAGGTCATTATTGAGAGGCATGGAAGCTTTCTTGTAAAGTGAGAAGTTTGTTGAGTATATTGTATGATGGGAAGCCCAATTTATTTTTATTTTATTTTTTTGGAATATTAAAAAGCCTCCGAATAAAGGAGACAATGGATCTCCAATAAATAAAGAAAAATACAAGCTGATTAGGATATTACTCCCAAACGACCGAAATACAGATGGGAAGCCCTCTTGTATCTAGGTTTGAATGTCTCTGGTGTCCTGCCCCTTGTGTTCTGGTCTCCCATGTACCTTTTCCAGGTTTCTTTTTTCTTTTTCTCTTCCTTTTTTGGCCTCTACCCAGTTGTTTTTTCGGTTCTCTGGTAAAACCTAGTGAACATCACCCTTCCTCAAGAAAATAGAAAAGAAAAATCATGTAATGTTTTAGTTGATGTGTATTCTTGAAATATTAATGGTCACACTGTTCTACACTTATAAGGCTTAGATAATGGTTTATTGCCTAGTTGAATAATGCAACAGTCTCCCAAATATCCTTGCATTGTGTACCATTATAGTCGAACGAAAATGGTTAAGAGCTGATACTAAGTTAGATGGTCTTATGCCGCATGATATAGAAAAAATAATTCCACAATAACTGAGCTGGTCAATCTCTTTATATATAGGTGATATTTATTTTAGATAACAAATTTCTCGGCTACTAAATTAATGAAATCGATGCCACCTGAAAGATCCCTTGAACCAATATAACAATTGCAGCAAGAAAGAATGAGCTTCCTCATCTCTTGAAGGCCTGAAGTTTCCCTCCTATTGAAAGAAAAGGTGAAAAGAAAGTCACTAAGTCACTCTTGCTATTGAAGCATCACAGTAAAGTACTAGGGAAAAAAACAGCAGATAACATTGTTCATTGACGAGTGTGGCGAGTGTCTACCGTTTTCAAAAAACAAAAACATTGTTCATTGACAAAAAAAGTCAACCACACATTTTGTTTTTAAGGAAAAGTCAACCGCACAAACACACTACAAAAAAATGGGGGCCTCATGGTTTATGCCCAAGAGCTAAAGAAAGAAAGCACATTCAATTATTAAAACTGTTCAATTTTATTTTTTTTTTTGAAAAGAAATAACTGTTCAAAGTTAAGTCTCATTGGTTTGGTTTTTATAAGATCCTATGACTGATGATATGTTATTTTAAAAGATGTGATGACTGACATATTATTTATCTCACTCATAATAAAATGAGCAGCAATTGTGATAACCACAAATAAAAATCAGCTGATCAAATTGCACTTATTTGAACCCATCTGCATGGATTTAAGTAGGACTCATCATGGTTTAGAATTGCTTTTACTAACAATTCTCAACTTGATGTCATTTTCCTATTTCCTATTTATCCCGCCAAACAAATCTAGTAGGCCACTTGGTGAGCAGGTGGAGCCTTATGCATGCCTTGGCTGAAATTCGTTGGCAAGTAGGAAAACCTAATTTACTAACTATGTTAAAGCTTTTTCTCATAAAAAATTTAAAAAACTATGTTAAAGCTCACACACATGGGAAGCTAGTAAAAGAAAACATAAATCTGATATCCTTCTCTTATTTTCCGCTATATGTCTAAATAGCCCTACCACAACATCGATCCCAACCAAATCTTACCATTTCATCTCAATGAGGATGGCATCCACCAGCCATAAGACTAAATGAATAGCAAACCATCAAAAGATGAAATCCTAAAAACTTTCTCTTCTATAAACTCAAAAAAGTCTGTTAAACCCACTATGGGTTTCACAAGAACTGCAAATCATCTTCCATATGCATCATAGTTGGTTGCAAATAGAGGAGAATACAGCAACAGAGCACATAGCATCATCCCCTAATAATTATAATTGTTCTATGCCTTATCCTAATTTACCATTTTGCAAACCCATCAGCTAATATTTTAAGCCACCATCTAATAACAAGCCAGGTAAAACATGTAAAACAGGGACAAAGTGAAAGAACCTTTTCATCGAAACCACAAACAATTAAAGGCAACAAAGGCAACGTAAACGTTTTTAGACATATCCAAATTCATTTCCAAACGCCCCAATTCTTTTGACGAAAGTGAAAAACAACTTTTAGTTATAAAAAAAAGCTTTCCAGGTATCTAAGGGGCCATTTGAAAAGTATAATTTTGTATAAAGTAGATTAATAAAACTCGATTCCTATAAAAGCTTATTTTATTTGCTTTTTAAAAAAGAATACTTTTTGTGCTAAAAGCTTAAACAAACTTTTAATTTTTTTATGGAAACACTTTTTAATTATGTTTTTTCGGAACCATTTTGCGCTTTTTGATTTCTACAAAAGCAAAATCATGTTCAAATGGGTTTTCAAACGGTCTTAAGAAAAGTGTGTCCTAGAAAGCTATTTTCAAAAGCCATTTTAAGTGAAAAGTCTTTTTTTCAAGGATAATGTTAGGTACAATCCCAAATGCAGTCCCACAGACAGTCCGCACATGTTTTAATTTTTTTTTAAATAGTAAATCTCATCTAATGAGGTATATGATTTGATGAAAAGTCTATATCATTCCACTTCGAATTAAATGGACCCGTTTTTAGCAAGTGAAATAAATATAAAAAAATTAACGAGGCATATACTTCACTGGATGGCTAACGAGATATATAGGACTGCATTTGGGGTAGTAAAAAGGAATGTGTGTTTTTTCAAACCTATTTCCAAACGCATCCAAAGAAATAAGCCACCGAAAAAAGGGGTTACCTTTGCAAGAGAAACCAAAGCCTTCTCCTCCAACTCATCAACAGGGATGGACTTACGAGCCGCCTCTATTCGAATTGGATCCTCATACTTCAAAAATCCACAAGGAGTAAGTAAATAAATAAAACACCACACCATTGCAAATTTCAAAACACAAATTGAAAATTAAAAAAAAAATAATAATAAAGTACAGAAGTTATTACCTTGAGAACCTGTGAGACATAAGGCCGCACCTTGCTCCCAAACTCTTCCCTGTTGTCACTCGCACGATACTGCTGGAAAAAAAGCGCCTCCTCTTCTGCCTTCGCAAAAGCAAGACAAACTTCAATCCAGAACACCAAAAAAAAAAAAAAGAATTCAAAACAAAAACCCTCAAAATGACAAATTACTTGCAGAAGCCGCGCCAATTCTTCATCGGACATCCCGGTATGTGAAACTGCTTGCGAACTCCCGGCCTCTTCCGCGACGGACATCAAACGCAGTTTCTCGGAGACCGCGTCGAGGTCGGAGTCCTCCTCTACGAGGCGGTTCTCTTCCTCCCCCAAAATCTAAGCAAAACGGAATCTTGAGGAGCGAAAAGGAGAGTGAAACGAGGGGGAGATGGAAAAGGAGAGACCTTTTGATGTTCGGGAGGGACGGACGTGAGAGAGAAGATCTGGAACTTGAGCACCTGCAGAGATCAATTGATGGAGACAAATTAGCAAATGATTTGCGTCTAAGAGAGAGAGAGAGAGAGAGAGAGAGTACTTCGAGACCGTCTTCGGTGTCGTATTCGACGTCGAACTCGGATTCTTCGTGGCGGACGATGAACTTGCGAGCAACCATTTTGTTCGATCAATCTGTTCGGATGATCTCTGGATTTTTGGGTTTTCTGTTTCTTGTTTATGAAGAAAGAATTTGATTCAATTCTTTAAGACCACCAAAGGTTGGGAAGGAATAAAAGTCGTCGCCCTTTATTTATTCTGTCAAAACGACTTGCCAACGGATATATCTAAAAAATTAAAATTAGTCCGTTTTAAATTCAAAAGCAGTCCTCAACTCTTATTTTCAAAATATATATATATATATATATATATCCTGTAATAACCGCATATGGATTTCAGATTGGACGGGTCTACCCCACCAAGGGATTTTCTTAACCTAATATCGATAAAAAAAAAAATCAAAATAGTGTTTGATTGTTCCCACCGATCTAGGTCAATCGAATATAATCTTCATTTTAGATTTTGAGCCACCGAACTTTGTTGTCATTTTAAGTTTTGAATGACTGAACTTGGTCGAACAGGGTTAGTGATAAAGTTCATAAATTTTATCTTGGAAACTCAATCTCATGATGCATATCTTCCTTGGATCATTCATACAAATCCAAATCTGAGTTATAATGTAAGGAGCATCAATCTTTATTCTTAAATGTAGAATATAGGAACAATTTTTTTTTATAGAAGGGACAAATTTCTATAAGGTATGTATAAAATGTATTTGGATCAACTGTTAGGTTTTTCTTAATCGACCTAAGATGTTCAAATCCCATTTTCTAAGTCAAACGAGGTCAAGAAGGTCAGATAGTTCTGGACCCTGTTCGACCAAGTTTGGTGGCCCAAAACCTAAAATGGCGATTAAGCTTGGTCGACCTGAATCGGTGGGAACAACCAAACACCTTTGTTGTTGTTGTTTTTTTTTTTTTTTTTTTGGCGGTGGGTTAAGAAAATCCCTTGGTGGAGATAGACACGCCCTTTCAGAATTCCAATAATGTATGTAACTTTTTATTATTAAAATTTATTATTATCCTAAATCATTATTTCTAGGTGATACATTTTATAAATTTTATATATAATCAAATTCTCCAATAAATTAAATAAAATTAATTTAAAAATGAACTATATTACATATTCACCGAATTTTATTAAATTTAAAAAAAATTATGGTTTTAATGTACATTTTAATAATCTATAGATAACTACTGTTATCGATGAATGGGTATATTTTAATTTTATTTTATTTTATTTTTTATTGGTGGGTAACACTTAAAGATTTATTAACATTAACATATCATATTATTTGGTGGGTTCTAAGGATGTGGGGTTGGGTCCATTTATTTTATTTTGTTTTATTATAAAAAAAGAATTCATTGGGATTACTGGGTTTTTTATAATGGGATATTTTATTTTGTTTATTTTTTTCTTGGTAGCTTTTTCTTACGTATTCATTAATATATCATATTATTTTATTTTACACACATCGTGCGTAGGTGAAGACTAGTTTTATTTAACGAGGTATGTAGTTGAAATATTTACTTCAACAAATCTCATGGGCTCATTTATAAAATGTGTGAAATGATTTCTAATGAGATATATACCTTGTTATAGTGAATATAGGTGACTAATAAAGTATATGAGACTGTGATTTAGGTTGTAATATGGGTTGAATAAAACAACATTATGACATAATAAATATAATAACAATTAATATTAAAGCATACAAAAATAAAATGGAAAATTAACTAGGGATACCCATCTATTAACCATTAGTTCATGGACTGTTTTAAGTTTTCTTTTAAGTCCCTTAGTATCTGAACCTATTATGTTTGGGTCCCTCTAACTAACAGACCCACTAACAGACATTAGAAATTCCTATTCTACCCTCCCACTTAAGCACCCATCTGTACCCCTCTCTCCCCCTTAAACCCTAGGCATTGTGGGCTTCATCGGAAAAAAAAACCGACGCCAGGAAGGAGGTGGCACCCCACCTCGACGAGTTCCGCCAACACCGCCTCCGCCTCGACGAGTTTCACCAATGTCAACGGCCGCCTACCCCAATGTGATCCACCAACGCATCCCGTGTCGTTGGTCCACCTGATCCGCACCATGAAGGAGGTGGCAGTCAACCCGATCCACGTTGACCACACCGTCGGCCACATCCCTACTAAGGTACAGAAGGACATTAGTTTTCTTTTATTGATTTATGATCAACAAAACCTTTATTTTGTTAAAAAACGAAAAATGGGTTGTTTGATTAGTTTTGGATCGATTGAAAATGGAGGGACAAGATTGGTTGTTTTGGTTGATCTTTGAATGAGATTGTTTGACTTTTTGTGAAAAAGTTGAGATTTTTTTAATTGGGTTGTTTATTGTTGGGTTTTGGATTATGAGTTGAAAATGGGTTAAGGGTTTCATTCAAATGTGATAACAATGCATTGGATTATGAGATTTTTTGTTGGGATTTGGATTATGAGATTTTTTGTTGGGATTTGGATGATGAGATTTTTTTTGTTGGGTTGTTTCTTGTTGGGTTTTAGATTAAGAGTTGAAAATGTGTATGCAATTGGGATATGTGTGCAATTGGGATTTCATTCAAAATGTTGAATTGATTAAAAAAAAGGTTAAGGGTGATAACAGTGTTCACCGATATGATTAAGGGTGTACTTAGACAAATATCTTCAATGCACTATGAGAAAAATGGGCATAGGTAATTGTTTGTACTTATGATAGGCTCTGGATATATATTGGGATTTCATTCAAAAGTCATTTAATTGTTTGTACTTGTGATATGCTCTGGATATGTATTTTGGTATCCTTGAAGAAGAGTCATCGTCAAAGAAATAGTTTTATGTGTGTTCATGGGCACATGTAAATTCATAATTCATCGTCCTATCACTTCGTATTCGATAATACACTAACATCTACCATTTTGTTGTCATAATGTGCATAACACCTTGAAGAACAGTGATCCCCTGTTAGCGGACGTTGCATCGGCTAAAGCTTTGCATGAGTAATTTATCTGGATTTTTTGATAGATACACCACATAATTATTGAAGAACCTGGACATGGTTCTTATGCCTGTCTAGGTGGTGGATTTGAAGAACCACATATTCATAGAGTACAACTCTATGAAAAATGTTCATGCATTTTCACACACCACAGATAAATTGATGAGTGTACACTATTAGATTATTCATGTACTCTATTATATGTCTACATACACTCTTAATCATATTAGATATCATATTTCTAGTGATGAATTAATACATCCCATATTGATGTATGCGATTTCACAATGTACAAGTTTGGTGGCTGAAAATGTATTTCAACCTTAATCATTTTATGTACAACATTGTTGATTAGCCAATCATAAGGGATGAACAATGCCCACATGCCACAGCTAAGCCTCTCAATGGAGCGGATTTGCTAATATCCATATCCGTATCCAAAAATGAAAAGCATTATCCGTATCTTTATCCGACGGATATTAAAAAACTATATCCGTATCCGATTCGAAGATTCGGATTCGGATACGGATAATTATCTGAAAAATCCGAACCAGCTAAACGGATACGGATTCATCTGAATATTTGATTTTTGAATCCATATCCGATATCCGAAAACAAAAAAAATTAAACGTGTAGCAAATTTTCATTCAAAGTTCAAAACATAGACTTAAATTTAAAATTCACAAACTTAAATCCTAACATCTCTAACAGAAAGATACTCTACCAAACACAATGTTTTCAACCGATACCAAAACACAAACTTAAATCATAACATCTCTAACAAAAATATATTCTACCAAACATAATGTTTTCAGCAGATACAAAGCACAAACTTAAAGCTTAACATCTCTAACAGAAAGACACTCTACCAAACACAATGTTTATTTTCTCATATTATACATGCATGTACATTTAATCTCCTTTCACACATATAAATTGACAGTGATCCCCTGCGTTGTAAGCATTGTTACAAAGAACCTCCTTTCATGTTTTCATCATATTATAACATGCATGTACAATGTCTAGTAAGCATAGAAAACACACAATGTAGTCAATTTACATTGTTAAGTTCATTGTGCACACTGTTAATATTCATACTTTGGGAATCTCATAGTTCAAGAACATGCACAACTATATAAAGAGTGAACCTTTGAGAATTTCATAATTCCAAAACATGCACGACTACATAAAATTGAAAAGCATCACATACTATGCCATGTACTGTATGTGTGCACTAATAAGTGCAATGTGTACATCCTTATACTTTCAAATTTTTGAAAACATCCTAGTTGAATAACATTTATAAAAACATCCAAAATGAACAAAACTAACACTACAACATTGGAAACTGCAAAAAGAAATAACACATTGCTTTGAACATTCTATAAAAACATACATTAGTGCCTCCGGAATGGAGAACCAATCGATCTAGGCTCGAGGTGAGATCGGTGGGCGAGATAGGAGGTCGAGGTCGCAAGAAGGGGCTTGGGGTCACTGGAGAGGGTCGAGGTCGCGGATGGGGTCACGGGAGGGTCGGGGGCTGATGGGGGGGGGGGGGGGTCGTGGGACACTGGTAGAGGTGGTCTCACATTCTCAGATGTTTGGGGGAGAAAGAGAGTGCAAAACCCATTAAATGTTGAGTTAGAGGTAAAATAAGAAGAAAAATAATAGATTGGATGGATATTGAATGGAAAGACCTAACCAAAATGTCACCACTAGCTGAGGGACTTAACGAAAATTTAAAATAGTCCAAAGACTAATGATTAATAGATGAGTATTCATAGAGACCTCTAATTAATTCTTCAAAATAAAATAAACACATTTATTTTCATAAAAGAATTTGCACAAGGTGTATATATCTTTTTAGGTCTTATATAGGTGAAATTATCTATATTCTATATCCTAAGGAGACACGATGAGTACAAAAGTTTTCACTCAATTTTTTTATTTCTCCATTTTATCCTGTCAACTTCATCTATATTATTTATATCCTAGCTTGATATTTTTGTAATTCCACCATATTTGTTGTCACTTTCAATCTTTTCACTCGCCAATTTTTGTCCTTTACTAGGTTATTTACAGATCGACCCCCAAGTTCTAACCTTTTCACAAATACATCCCTATCTGTGTTACAAACAGGTCCTTCATATTTTTAACCAAGTCCCTTACAAAATTCATCAATTTTGTCATTTTTTTGGGATATTTACAGATCCCCCCCCTACCCCCCAATTTCGATCAGTTTCACAACAAGAACCCTATTTGTATTATAAAAAGATTCTTTATTCGAATTTTTAAATTTAGAATCAGATTCCTGGTCTCGAAACATGACTTGCTAAACTTCAAATTTTATAAAATTTTATCCGATGTATTTTTTATCATTAAGGTACCCATAAAATTATAAAATATAATCTCATTAACAAAAATTAAAATTATAAATGAATTGGATCCATTTGAACCATAAAGTTATTGATGGCAAGTCTCTACTATGTTTTCCGTTTCCAATTTACTATGCAATCATATATATTTGCATCTGGTATTTCACATTGATCTGGTACTTCATGTTGATGATCAGAAAATTATTTATTCAACAAATTTTCATAAATCCTTATTGATTTCATGCAGCAAATGTATCCACTTGTTCTTGACTCTCTCTCCCTTGGATTCTAACATCCGACAAAAAAAAAATTAAATCACTTTATTGATCATTAGTGTTATAAATATTATTAAATATTTGTTATTAAATATTATGGTTGCATGTTGTTCAAGAATTTGGACACCTATGCATTCCTTCTTCTCTTTTCACCGATTTTAGTTTTTTTCTTTTTTTGGCGTGGTGAACAAATCAAAATCAAAGAAACCGGCCGTACAGAAGTTGTTACAGGTTATATATGTATCGTTGCTCATGTAGAGGGATTTTGTAGGGATTCTTTTCATATAGGGATTTTACTTTTCATAAGTCATATATGTATATATTTAGAATTGTTTTTGTAAATAGGTTATGTAGTTATTGCTCATGTATGCATTGCTTATTTATTGGGATTTTATTCTTCATATTTTGTATATATTTTAGATTTTTTATTTGGTTTCATTTTATCTTCATTTTTTTTCTTCCCTATTTTATTGAAAATTTTAGATGTAATTTTATTTTTCAAAACAATAATGATTTTTAAGCCCTAAATTTTAGGCTCCATTAAAAGCCCCATGAGTTATCACATATATAATACCCATTATACTCTTGTATTATATTTTTGTTATTATTGCTCCCCATATTTTGAGGAGGTGGTTACAATTTAAAATGATTGCATCAATCCCATTTGTTCTTTAAATTTTGTCTTGTGTGATCTCTTCTGAAGATCAATTTATGTTGAGTTTGGAAAAATCAATTGACGATCAATTTTTTCTTGTGTTATAGGTTTTGAAAGTTCTGTGAATGAAGATCAATTGATGGTGAGTTTGAAAAGACAGATTTTATGATCTTGGTAGGTAAAAAAATTGGATTTTGTTTTTGGAGTTCTAATGAAAAGCTTTGTTTGACAGTTTTTTTTTTTTTTTTATCAAAATAAGATGTATTAGGTTTTAGTTCTTCTGATTCAGTTTTGACTCTTTGGATTTTCTGATTTTGATTATATTTTTTAGCTTTGTTTGACATGTATTGAATCTGAATTTTATTTTAAATTTAGATACATGGCTATCAGCATTGTTCGACTCATTCAGATTCAAGATTTCCAAATACAGTGCATATTCACTTGTATGGAATGTGTATTTGTTAATTCAAATTCCAGATACACCTGTATCT
The DNA here is from genome assembly GCA_030737835.1 of Acorus gramineus. Classification (NCBI taxonomy): domain Eukaryota; kingdom Viridiplantae; phylum Streptophyta; class Magnoliopsida; order Acorales; family Acoraceae; genus Acorus; species Acorus gramineus. The sequence goes on from CM060847.1 coordinate 25,025,427, forward strand.
GAATTTGAATTCCAGCCCATTTTTTAAATGTATTTGTTAATTCAAATTCTAGATACACTTGTATCTGAATTTGAATTTCAGCCCATTTTTTTCATTCATATGGTTTCGCCCAAATCGAAACCCTAAAATTCAACTTTTTTGAAAACATGTTATGATAGTTGGTTGGAATCAATTTTTAAAATTGTAAAAAAGGGTAGTCTTGTCATTGTTATTTTTTGTGGTTAGAAAAAGTTAAATAGGAAATTAATAGGACAGTGCCACCTATTGGGGTTCACAAATGGGGCTTAATTTCTGGGGCCCAGGTAGCAGCAGCATTTTCAAAATTTATCAAGTTATCCGTATATTTTGTTTGTTACATTTTGTCACATGTTATTTTGCTTTCTCATTTATTTACGTTTTTTTTGCTATTTCATTTTTTTCATTTATTTTAAAATTTTTATATTTTCCATTTTTTTACTCCCCATATTTTTGATATTTTTTAAAAACTAATTTATTTTATCTTTGAAAACCTTACCATATTTTCTTTCTACTTGCCATGTTATCCACATTTTATGGAGATTTTATTTGTTTTATTTGAGTTACAAAGAAGAATCATAATGTTCGACCATATTAAATTGCTACATATATTAAATTTATTTGTTATTTGATTAAATCTTGCCTCATGGATTTTTGGATGGATTCAACGACGTGATCAATCAGAAGACATGGGATTAAAAAACTCCGGCTTAGTATGCTTATGTTGTTTATGATATTGATGTTTTTCCTTTATTTGGTGTTTCTTTGAAATAATTATATTATTGGTTCATATATCGTTCTTTTATCTTAGGTATTTTATAGTTTCATGCGCTCTTTCAATTTAATAATAGATTCTTCACATATCACTATAATGAAGAATTCAACAAAACCATGTAATTATAAAATTTCAATTTCATGTAGAATACATAATTGAAATAGTGTTTTATCTGTTACCATGTGCATTTGTGCTTACCAAATCACTAGTATTCTTAAATCATAAACCCAAAGTCCTTTTTGAATTTTGTTTTTTAACATTGATTTTTAACATTGATTTTTATATAGTATAAATCGGTCATTTCAATCAACATATTGCTGGTTCTAAAAGAATTATCAGTTCAGCTGGTGGGTTAATTGGTTTTTACATTTTAAACATGTTTTTTTTTCGGTACAAGTTTTGAGGGTTAATTGGATCAAAATTTAAACCGGTTGAAAATTTAACCGTTTTTAAACCAATGTCATGTGTCAGTCTCAAGTAACAATACCTAATGATATACAACAAAACAAATCCGTAAATTTTCTGGTTGATCGGCTCATTGATTCAAATGACGTCAACGATTTTTTCACCTAGTGGATTAATTGATTAGACCGAGTGCATTGGCCAATCTATATGAAGATCATCGATCTAACTCGATAACTTATTGAGAAAATTTCTACATGGTGCACCTTATTAATGGTTTCTAATAATTTAATTTTTAATTAGACAATTCTAAATAAAATATTATGTTTCCCTTGATTTTGTTTTACATAATAATGGATTTGATTATAATTTTCATTTATCGTGGAATTAATTTCAAAGTGAATTAAATATTGGAAAATTTATGAAATGTGTTCATGGTTTATTATCTTTTTATTTTAAATTGAAAAAATAATTATATTAAAATGTATTTCAAATGGTAACGTACATATTTTACTAGTGGTTTATTATGATAATAAATTTATTAATTTATTTACTACCAACCTAAAAATATTATTCCTTTTTTTATAATGCTTTTTTCTTTATTATGCATTTTTCTTTATATTCTTTATATTATTTTTTATGTATTATTAAAATTTTGAATATTCTTTTTGCAGGTAGAATCGGTTGACTTACCTAGTAATTGAGTTTTTCATGTTTTTTAATATTGATGATCGGCGAATTAAATTTTTTTAAAAAACTTTGAAAGACAGCATCCTTTATATATATATATATATATATATATAAAAGCTATTATCGAGTTTATGACTATTTCAAGAATGGATAACTATACTAGTAGAACAAATGATTTTTCTTTTTTTGTTGTGTTTTTAGTTATTTTCATTGAAAAACGTAATAATCAAGTTTTTGTTGTTTTGTTGATTATAGATAAATTGTTAATAAAATATAAATAAAATGTTGATAATGATTCTATAAAAGGTGAAAAATGGTTTGACATGTAAATATCTCGATCAATGAAATGTGACAATTGATTTGACATGTGTTATATAATTGGAATAGATTGGTTGAATACAATTGGAGGCACCTATAATACAATTACCTATAGATATTCCTACTTACTCTAGCATTGCTATAATCATTTATTCATTTCAAACAATTTTTTTTCTTCTAGACTTATTCACCCATATTTTTCTCCTATTCCACTACCCAAACATGGTATACCCCTAATAATTTCCCCCAATTGTTTTGGGAAACTTAATTCCCCGTCCTCTAGAAAACCCATAAATTATTTTGAAGTCCCTGAATCATCTCATTTGAACTTATTTTTAGGTCCCCAATCTCCATTGTCTATTATTTCTAGATCTTTCTGTCTATATACCATAAGTCCAACGTTATATTTTTCATTTTTTCCACTCATTTTTCACCATATGTGTACACTGTTAACAAATCTGTGTACATTGTTAACATATAGTGTACACATTTGAACTGTCTGTATGCTTAGTTGATGGTTTTGGACATTGTTAATTTTCTTAAGGGGGTACAAAAATGTGAAGATATAGACAAAATTATAAAGAAAGGTAAAAGATAACCCTCATTGAATGGATGGAAGGATCCAAAAATAATATCTCAACCAATTTAAGGATTTAAAAATAAATCATGATGTTCCATGAACTTAAAATTATTTAAAGGGCTCTCGGAGAGTTTCTCCATTTTTATTTGGGATTTTTGCATATATACAAAATTTAATTTTTTTAAAATACCCTTGAAAAAATCCATAGTGCAAAAATACCCCTAAAAAACATGAGTGAGTGCAACCGTACCCTTATACCACACGCTGTGAAGAACTCTGGATTAACCGTGGTTAAAAAATTTAACTCTACATGTATATTGACCTAAATGGCCTTACTCACTTTGATTTTTTTTTTTGCATAAATACCCCTCTTAAAACCCATATTTTTTAAATTACCCCTATTATTTCTACCATTACATAAATACCCCTGAAATTTTATTAAATTGTGCAAATTTGTCCCTCAATCAGCATTGTTAAGAACACAGACCGAACCATGATTAGATTCTTAACCCTATCAGTACCTTGTAAAATGACCGGTTTACTCACTTAAATCACACACCCTACTCAAACTTGTAAAATGATCGGTTTACTCATTTAAATCGTCATGAATATTAACCTCAGAGACAAATTTGTACGATGTATAAAAAGTTTAGGGGTATTTGTGTAATGGTGAAAATAAAAATGGTAATTATGCAACTATGGATTTTAAGAGGGGTATATATGCAAAAAAAATAAAATAAAATTCACTTTGGATAACCTGAGGGTATAAGGGTCATTTCAACACCTTTAACGAAATGAAAATGAAAAATATTAACCAAACCAGATGGAATTTGACCACAAGGGTATGGTTGCACTCACATAAAGTTTTTGAGGGGGTATTTTTACACTGTGAGTTTTTTTAGAGATAGTTTGACAAAATTAAAATTTTATAAAGGTATATATATGCAAAAATCCCTTTTTATTTTGGGTAATTAGCATTTTTAGCCCCTGAAAATTCAATATTTACAAAAATAGCCCCCCCACCCGAATATTTGCAAAAACTAGCCCCGGAGACATTTTACACTCCAGTGTTGCAACCCAATGTTCCAAAAATAGGCCCCCCCCAAAAATTTTATACTGGAGACGGCATATATATATGCCGTCTCGAGACGGCATATATATATACCGTCTCCAGGGACGGCATATATATATGCCGTCCCCGCTGCCAAGCCCTAAAACACCAAAAATTTCACCCCTTTTCTCCCTCTTTCACCCACCCACCCGTTGCCAACCCCGAAAAATCATCAAAAACAAGTTTGAATCCGAAGGTAAACATCAAAACCCTAAATGTTCTTGAATTTTATTATTTATTTGTCAATTGTTTTGATTTTATTGAATAAATTAGGGTTTTTATAAAAAATCCTAAATGTTGAATGTTGAATTTATTTATTATTGGAATGTTGATTGTATGATGTTTTGTTAAGTGAAATGCGAATTTTTTTAGGGTTTTGGTTATTTTAAAATGTCTTATTTGTCAAAATAAACTTTTAAATCTTAAAAAAATTTGAAATTTTTTTTAAAAATTGTATGGCCTTAGGAAATAATTCAATGGCCTCTTAGTAAACATTTTAAAAAAATTAAAGGCTATTTTTAGGAAATATGCTTTGTATGTGTTGCATGAATGTTTTTTGTGTTTAATGTGTATGTGTTGGATGGATTTTATTATTATGAATTTAGAAATATATTTACTAAGTTGAATAATTTATGGTTTAGATGGTAAAGAAATCCGATGTCCCGTTAATGTACTCTTTTAACGGGAGGATTGTTCGACGCGAAGATAGTTCATTTTATGAAGGTGGTACCATGAAAACCACCATCATAAATAAGAAGATCTCTTATGTCGATTTACTCCAAATGATGTACCATTTGACGGGGACCGATCCAAGTCTTTACAAATTGTCCATGACTGCTGTGCATCCAACTCACGACGGAAAGTGTTTGGGTGCCCCTCTCGAAGATGATATGGGGGGAAAGTTATGATAATGATGTACCCAAAGCACGTGCATATCATTCAAATATGGTTAGAGAAGGAAGAGATCATACAAAGAGGCCGTGGCGCGATGAATTATGATGCAGAAGATTCATATCCTTCCATTGTTCGTGAACCATATCAACCTTCATCGTCGTCGTTTGTTCCGTGCACCCAAGAGAATATTATTGATGCAACACCGACCAATGCCTATGGGAGTGTGAATATACCACATTTGTAAGTATTGTGAATTTATAGGATGTTTTTGGTGGGTGTATTCATATATGTAAGTATATTGTGTTTGCATTTATAGGTCCCCATTTCATGACATGGGTTGGGACGATATTCGTGAAGGAATTGAAGTGAACAATGAAGGAGAAGAAGATCAAGAAGGGGGAGAAGAAGAAGATCAAGATTGGGGAGAAGAAGAAGATCAAGAAGGGGAAGAAGAAGCGGATGATGATGAAGATACCGAAGAAGAAGAAGAAGCAGAGGAAGAGGAACCTGATAGTGAGGAGGACCATGATGTGAGGAGAACTGCCATCAGTGAATATGGTGTTCCTCAAATGTTTCCTACACGTGAGCTTATGGAGCAGGCGGTGGCTGAAAATGTCCATCCATGCATTTATGAAATCGGATCTTCTTCGTGTAATGAACTTGAGGTTGGTCAGCTTTTCGCGAATAAGAAGTCACTCATTAATGCTGTCCGAACCTGGAGCATAAAGAAATGCGCACAATGTCATGTGGTGAAATCAAATGCAGAAAAATACGCCGTTAAGTGCATAAATGATGAATGTAATTGGAGATTATATGCGAGGAGGGTCGGTGGTTCAGAAATGTTCAAGATTTCCACTCTGAGAGTTCCTCATACATGCTCCGATCCTCTTCTCAGTTCAAATCACAGACAATTTAGTTCTGATTATATCTCACAGCTGATTATGCCAACGATTCGTCATAATTTGAGAATCAGTGCTACTGAGATAATGGACAGGATACGTGCTGATCATCACTACACAATTTCATATTCAAAGGCAAACCGTGCCAAATGGAAGGCTATGGAGAGGATATTTGGAAATTGGGAGGAATCATATGCTGAGTTGCCTCTATATGTTGATGCCTTGAGGAGGTCTAATCCAGGAACAACTGTGTTCTTCGAAGGCCCTGTCATACAAGAGAATAACATGGGCAGACCGATCCGACAGTTTGAACGTGTTTTTTGGGCATTCGGTCCAGCCTTAGAGGCTTTCAAACATTGTCGTCCATTGGTTTGCATCGATGGAACACATCTGTATGGAAAGTATAAAGGAACTCTCCTGATAGCCACTGCTTGCGATGCAGAAAATGGTTTGCTTCCGATAGCCTTTGCTATAGTTGAATCTGAGAACAGAAGCAGTTGGACCTTCTTCCTTTGGAACTTGTTCTTTTCTGTTGGTGGTATAAACAATTTGTGTGTCATATCTGATCGGCACTTGGGCATCATAGCAGGCATGAAGGATATTGAGGAATCAAGCAATGTAACATGGCACCATCGTTTCTGTATGAGACACATGATAGACAACTTCAAAAAACATGTAAAATCAAAGGAGTTGAGTGACCAGGTGTGGAGGGCTGCCACCTTGAAATGTCCAAATCAATTTGCTGATGAAATGCGAAAGATTCTTACTGCCTCCTCACAAGCTCGCACATGGCTTGATCAAGTCCCTCCACAAACATGGGCCCTTTGTTATGACGATGGCCGTCGTCATGGCACGATGACCACCAATAGAGCTGAAAGCATGAACAGTGTCTTGAAAGGTGTAAGAGGGTTGCCAATCACTGCCATATTACAACAACATTCATACGAGTGTCAGAGTATTTTTATACAAGGCGTGAATCGGCCGAGAGCATGTCAGGTGAACATGTGCCATCTATGCAGCAACATTTGGAGAGAACTGCACATGATGCAAGGGCGATGTTAGTAAGAAGGCTTGATAGATCAGAATTCAATGTCCAAGACAAGAATGCGGTTATGTACATTGTTTTCCTATATCCTGACAATGCAGAATGTCAATGTCATGTTCCGAAGTTGTTTCACTATCCATGTGCACATGTCATAGCGGCCTGTGGGTATGCTCGTATTAGTCCTGGGAGATATGTGTCACATTGGCTTTCCTCAGAGTCATATAGACACACTTATGAACCCCGATTCCACTCCGTTGATGATAAAAGTCGTTGGCCGATTCCTACGGAAAACGATCCCATCTTCATCCCACCAAATGTTAGGAGACAAGCGGGGCGCCCTGTATCAACTCGCCGACGTATGCATATGGACTCCAGGGATCCAAGTCTGAGATATACATGTTCAATATGTCATGAGAAAGGCCATAGAAAAAATAAATGTCCACGTAGAAATACAAATGCTGGTAATTGATGTTAAATATGATTGTGATATGATGATGAATGTTCAATTGTTTGAGTAGATATTAACTTGTGTTCAAATTACAGGTGATGGACATCCGTGAGTGGCATGGACCCGTCGTGGATGATTTGCTGTATTTTCAGGGATCTCATAGGTCTCATCATGGATTCCAGGGCAAGGTATGACAAATGATGTGTTTTTCTCTAATGTTATTCTTCATATATGATTTTTTTCTTACTTGAATATATAATTTCCTTAAACAGACCGACTCTCAAGTTTACGATCCACATGGTGGCATTGCGTCATTGGGTCATGGATCCACGCATCGAGCCATACGTGAGGGCATCGGGGTTGTATTATTTGACAGAGATGGGATATACCAGATCAGATCATCGACTTCTACAAGCACTGACTGAGAGATGGAGACCAGAGACCAACACATTTCATCTGCGACAGGGCGAGATGACAATTACACTTCAGGACGTTGCTATTCTGACTGGACTACCCATTGATGGCAAGCCCGTGACTGGTATCACAGACCACGATGATTGGGCCAGCGTCTGTGAGGAGCTGTTAGGTGTTGGCCCCCCTGCAGATAAGATCAAGGGTGGAAGAATTTTTCTGTCATGGCTTAAAGAAACCTTCAGCATCGTACCAGATGTTGAATTGGACGACGATATCCTCCAGCAGTATGCACGTGCATACATCTTATTTGTGCTTGGATCAACAATCTTCGCCGATGGCACAGGAAATAAGATACATGCGTGCTACCTTCATTTATTCAGAGATTTTGAGGATGCTGGTCGATATTCATGGGGTGCAGCTGCGTTGGCCCACTTATATAGAGCATTGTACAGAGGTAGTGTGCTTGGAGAGAGGATGTCGGCAGGATCTCATGGTTTTTATTCTTTGCTACAGGTAATATGCAAACCTCAATTTTCATCCATACATACTAAATTTGTTTTTTTTCTGTGTTACTAAAGATTTTGTTCCAATGCAGCTATGGTCGTGGGAGAGATTACATGTGGGACGACCGTCATTGCATGATCCGGATTTTATTCTTGGAGATCGACCTTTGGGAGCAAGGTAATGTCAATATTTTCATCTTCTTTTGTCAATTCATAGAAGATCATATATCATTAAATTCGTAATTTCAGGTGGAAGGTGACTCAGAGGTTTGATGAAAATTCGCGTGTTCTGATATACTATAGAGCACAACTGGACTATCAGCTTCAGTCGCAGGTGACTATACAATTAGCCATATATTTCACAAATGATATATTCTACGTTAATTGTCATACTAATTATATATTTGGTTTTTGGTAGGTTATATGGCAGCCTTATCTGGGACATATGAGACACTACCACCTGCATGTTGGATCATATGGAGTTGTGGACGGCTAGGGTCCCACTCATTTGCTTTGATATTGTGGAGATGCACGTGCCGGATCGAGTCGCACGTCAATTTGGATGGCATCAGGACATTCCATCTGATGTAGAGGCCATCGACCGGGTAAACCGACGAGGTAGACAGGATGTGAATTGGATAGTTTTTCACCAGTCTTATATCGAGCGTTGGGACCAACGATTGGATCACATCCACCAATTTCCATACCCGGAGTTCGAGGAGATATATGGAGTGGTACTGGGAGAGAACAGTCAGACATATCACACCTCCACCACCCCCACAGTACCATCCAGGCTATGTCGCACCAAATTCGGTAAGAATTTTAAACGCGTGTTACATTTTTAGATAGTGATAAATGATTTTATATTACTTATCATATTGAAACTTTTGTTAACAGGGGGGAGTTACACAGAACATTACCGAGGTGCTTGCAAGGGGGTTGGTCTTATACCCCAACTGCGGTGAGTGGGATCGTATAGTTGCTGTGGCACGGGACTATGCAGATGCGATGATGGGAGACATGGGACAACCTTCGGGTACCCCCAGTGCATCTACAGATGCTGATGATTCTCAGGATGTGGTAGATGATAGTTTCGCTCACACGGAATTCACCATTGACGAGTTCTTCAATGATGTACGACTCGATGCAGAGATCGATGAGCAACCACAACAACCAGCCCCAGCTCCTGATCGAGCTCCACAGATGACACTCCAGACATATACTCGTGGACCACGCAGGGTTTGGTGTACTTCTACTACTGCCAGTCGGGGATCGGGCGAACAATTTACCACTCCACCACAATCAGGTGTGCCGCCATCCACAGCAACTGACGTACCCTCTTCATCAGCACCTCCTGCTCCGAGAAAAGCTAAAAAGAAAGGACTTCTGAGAATATTTGGATGATTGTATTTATGGGATGTAAAACTCTTTTATTATATTACATTTTCATTTGTGTGTATTGTATTTGTGTATTTTCATTGGTGTTTAGAAACATGAGTCAAGTGATTACAATGGATTTATGTAAATATCAATGCATTTTTATTATATTTAGGCATGTTCAAGCAGGAATTTTTATACAGGTAAGATAACCAAAATTGTATACAACAAAAAAAAAAAAAAAAAATACTGAAGACGGATTGTATATAATCCGTCTCCAGGAGACGGATTATATACAATCCGTAACCCGTCTCCAGTTACCATTTACACTGGAACGGATTATATATAATCCGTCTCCATTGTAAATGGCCACTTACGGATTTTACACTGGAGACGGATTATATATAATCCGTCTCCAGTGTAAAATACCTGCGGGGCTAGTTTTTGCAAATATTCGGGTGGGGGGGCTATTTTTGCAAATTTTCAATTTTCGGGGGTTAAAAGTGCTAATTACCCTTATTTTTAAATTTAACCCGACATTAAAAAAAAACCCATCCCAAAAAATACATGATAGATCAGCCGCCGGGCTTGCAGGGTTTCTCCCTCTCGAACGAACATACGGTCACTCACACATTCAAGTTTCTTTTTTGGGGGCTTCTCTGATTTTCATCTCATGATGATGAAAATGAACCTCCCAGCCCGTCTAATGGTGAAGTCACTCTCTCTACCCTCTCTCTTCTCCAACGTGCTTGAAGAAATCGCCTCAACTCGCAAAGGTAATTGTTTGCCCCTCCCTAGCTCAAGTGATTTCTCTTTCAAGTCTTTTCCTTCCATGGAATCGTTGATGGAGTTGCTAAGCTCTTTGAATCAATTGTAATGTCTACAAACCAGAAAGATACAAATTCAATGCCAAGGGGAAAAATATCCATTCATATTTCAAATCATGCCTTTCTGACAGTATAGCAAAACCTGTTAAAACCCAATTTTTATATACTTATAAGCCTTGTTTGAAAACATGTTTGGGCAGCTTTTGGGTTTGCATGAAGCTGCTTTTCCCAAACCTGTTTCCAAACTGAAAAATTGGGGCCAAAAGCTGCGGAGAGATTTATGTGAAAAAGTGTCCAAAATCTTAGTTTTTCAGAAGCTGTGGAGAGGCAGCTTCTTGCAAAATCCATCCAATCAATGAATATTCAAATGCGTTATTTTACCATATTTTTTTTTTTGGTGACGAGAAAACCCATCATTTTTTTTTTAAAAAAAAAACCCGGATGCATAGAATCATCCACAAACTCTGTGCATCTGGTAAGTCTGAGGAGGATTTGAACTCAAGACCTACAAGAAGAAAATTTATCGCTCTGGCCAAAGTGTCAATCCTGTGTGGGTTATCATTTTTATTTTTTTTGAGAAATGTAAGAGAATCTTATTTAGAGAAACCCCCGAAGCGAGGAGACTAGGGATCTCCTTACATCAAAAGAATAGCAAAAATTATAGAAAATCAAGGCGCTCCCCGAACACCAAAAAATTATATTAAACGAGTTGCCCGATCCACAAATCACCCATAAAGGATCAATGTGTAGATTCCTCCAAGATGATTTTGACCCAATTCCTAAGCATCAAGGAAATCGTAGAAAGGTGTGGGTTAGCAATTTGGCGAGAGTTAAATAACATAAAAGATAATCATGAATCGTGGTGGTCAATAATAGAAAGGATTATATTAGGGACAATTTCCACATGCAGACCCCACATTTTAATGGAAATAAATACTTTGAAACATGTATGTTTGTAGAAAATAAAGTATATGTTTCAATGAATTGTATATATCTACTTACGTAAAACAAAAAAATGACATGCTTCATATAATGAAGCTCATACCTCGTTAGTGAAATGAGATGCGGGGCAACATTTAAGGATTGTGTGTAATAGCATCCTAATAGAAATCATTTGAAATAAATTTTGGCATCATATTTCAAATGTTTTCTATGTATAGTTGGCACGTAGCTTTACCGCAAGAATGTTATTTTATTCTTTTTTAGGTGTTGCAAAGGTTGTTCTAAAGAAGGGGAAGACACAACACTTTCGAGATGGTAACCCAATGGTTTACAGTGGTGCGGTTGACAGAATAATTGGTCGGCCACCACCTAAGACCGGTGATTCGGTGCTGGTGGCGGACGGTACAGAAAAACCCATTGGTTGGGGCTTGTATAATTCCATATCTATGTTCTGTGTTCGACTCATGCAACTAGAAGAGGAGGCTAGAAGGTATGCTATATGTAATTAAGGCGCTGTTACACACATTCTTATATGCACTAATGAGATTTATTCTTTGTTAGATGACATGTGATTTTGAGTTTTTTTTGCATAAATGGGTATTGTAATTCATTGGAGTATATATTTCATTTTTATGAATGTACATGCTTTTGCTACATGAATTATACACCTTCAAGTGGAAAAGTTTTATTTTATTCAAAATTACAGGAGGCATCATAACCCAATTTATTCAAGAGAAGAGAATACCCAATGCGCACAAAAATAAAACAAGCCTCCTCACAAACTCTCCCCAAATCTTTGATGAACCGGAACACCGACTCCCAAATATTCTCCACATTGAGAGAAGAATCCTAAAAGATAACCTCATTGCATGCTAGTTAGAGTGACCACGCCACTGCCGTCTGCCGGTACAAAAGACAGATCTTTGCTTTCACACTTATGTCTATAGTGGAAAAGTTAAATGAACTTTGATGGGGAAAGTGTTTCTTCCTTTTATTCTTTGTACCTATATTTATGAGTGTCCCCCACCCATGTGTGTTGATGAATGATATTAGTAGATGAAGCATGTAGAAAAGAACTGACCTGTTTTGACTACCTGAATAAATCGAGTAATCTTAAATCATGAAATGTACAAATTACTTGATTATGAAGTTCTATGTTTTATGAAGAACATAGATCTGAAAAATTGAAAAGCATGAATTTACTCCAATATTATACTGGAGTAAACTTCTGTTTCTGGAGGTAACTAGATTTTCTCACCCAAAAAAAATAAAAAATAAAAAAATACTTGAAATTAAATTCTGTTGACATGGGTGTTTAGAGAATCAATTCTTTGCTCCAGTGAAATTCTGTTCACTTCCTTTGGCAGATGGACCTGTGCACATGTATCACTGAATGTTTTCTGTGTGTGTGTGTTTGATGGGGGGGGGGGGGGGTTTGGTGGTTGGTATCATGAAAAGAAATTACTTGCAACGGATAGAAGACTACTTAATGTAATTTCAAGTTTCAATTGAGGATATTTAGGGAGTCCAATGAAAGATATAAATCTTTGTAATCTTCTCTTTTGATAATAGGCATCATTTAATCTCTGAAAGTGTGTGTGTATGGTTCATGTGAAAACTTCTTATTTTTCGTACTAGAGATCCCTCTTGTGCATTGAATGTGGAGAAGTTACTGGAGACAAGAATTGATGCTGCTGTGGATTTACGTAAAAACTTGGGCCTGCCTTCTGAGAATACCAATGCCTATCGCCTCATCAACAGCGAAGGCGACAGGTATGCTACCTATATTTTCTGCAGTAGTGTTCGTGGTAACTGTGAAACAGTGAATAGAATGAGAAATTTTCTGCTCACTTGCTTTCTTATTGTAAGCTGCAATACCTACTCTGGCATATCAAAATTTTGCAATGTTTGTATTGGAGTGTTTCCTACGACGCACATCCAGTTTTTTTTTTTTTAATAAACGCATGCACATTAGAAGAGTGAAACAGACATGGGAAAACAAATTAAAAAAATGCACATGTTTCATAAAAAATCATTGGATAATATAAATAAAAATTTCTAATTGATTAGTGTGAAATTCATCAAGTTCAATGGCAAAATTAAATGCTCATTCCATAAATCTTATAGTACTGATAAAGTCACAATGCAAGGATTACATTACTCCAATGTAGATTTGAAATTCGGAATCCATTTTCATGTAGGTTTTTTTTTTCTGATATCATAGGCATCCTGCCTCTATTTTATTAAAATAAAGAGAATGCCCAATTACAAAAACAAGAAGACATAAACCCAAACAAGATAACTCTGGGATATGTTACTGTAAAAGAGGTAAATATTTGGACACCAACCCCGAATAAGTACAAAAACACCTTGCTACTCAATCACAATCATCCTGCCGAATACATAACAAGTTTTGCCCTGGCACAAAATTGTCCTCAATCCTTGATGAAGCCAATGACAGATCCTGTACTTTGACAATCTCACAGTACTGATAAAGTCAGAATGCAAGAATTACATTACTCCATTATCTTAAAATTCTGAATCCATTTATCATGTAAGTTTAATATGGTTGGCATCCTACCTTAATTTTATTAAAATGAAGAGAATGCCCATAAACCCAAACAAGATTACTCCGGGGCATGTCACTGTAGAAGAGGTATCTTCATGGACATCAACCCTGGAAGCACAAAATCTCCTCAATCAACCTACATTTTCTCATGTAGGTTGATTCTACAACATAATATTGAGCTGTGCATTAAAATTTTGAATTTGATACTATAAGCATATGTATGTGATATTGAGATTCAAATTTTATTCCAAATATTCAAACTGATTTTTACTTCAAGTTTTTATCTTCCATAACCACTAATAAGTTTTGTACTTTTAACACACCACTGTAAAAGAATATGTTTTAGGCATCCAGATTTAAAAACCCTTGAATTGTCCATGATGCTATTATGTTTTGTTGTCAGCGGATACCAATAGCTTTAATTGACATATTTACATAGTAACATATCCTAGATGTTAGATTTTAAATTTCAAAAACTTCAATTCAAATGTCCAAATTCGTTATTTATTCCATCATATTTATTCCAATAGTAATTTTGTTATTCTAATGAAGATACATTTAACATACCAGCAAACTAAAAATCTATTGTATCATAGATGTTAAAATGAACTTTCCTATAGTGTCAGCTGTTACCCATAAGACTCAGTCTGACCCTTTTTTTTTGACACACTACTTTTCCAACTCTTACATACGTGCACCTCATCTCTTTTGATTTTCCATACATCTTGGCTGATACTTAAAAAATTGGATGCAAAAACATAGCTTGAGTAGTATTAAATTAAGTACAATGAGCCAATGACATTGACCTTAATTGGGGAGTCAGAATTAGTAGATTTCTGATTGAGGTATATTCCACTGTGGCTTTATTATCTTCTATATTTCTTTATACAACTTCTTGTGGATCCATGCTGCTACTCTAAGGCCTTTTACTTATGTGAAGTTGTGAACTTTTTAAAGTTCCTCTGAATCATTCTTACAACTTGGAGAATTGATCACCAATGCATCTCACAAGCAAGCAACTTTTTTTTTTGAGGAGAAGGTTGGAAACTTGGAATTCGCCCTAATATATATGTATAGAAGAGAGAATGCCCAAATGGGCTACATAGGTACATGCCAGAAAAACATAAAGGCGGAAAAGGGACAAAAACAACCCCTTAAGTTGGCGACCAACGTAGAAGAGAATTCTACCAACTAGTGCCTCACAAGCGGCCCAAATACATGCAAAGAAAGCAACTACCCCAGGACACAAAATTTCCCTCCCCTTATCACGATCCCACTTGCCCCCACATAACAGCAGCCCCAATCCTCAATAAACCTTGCTGCCTCCTCACAGATATTCTCCACATAAGGAGAGCATCAGCGAAACACCACAAGATTCCTGGTCAGGCAGATCAACCAAAGGACCTCTGGGATGTATGATTGTGACACTTTTGCAGAGACGCTCCAGTCCCCCGCAACCTGTAGGCGCTTAACTGACCTCCAAAGATCCTCCAATGAGGCAAAAGACCCATCCATACCAGATGCCAAACACAGCCACCTCCAAACCTCCTTTACCAAAGAACATTGGATGAACAGATGCTCTACCGTTTCCACCTCCGTTTCGCAAAGAACACAAGAAAAATTGATATTCGGGGTCCATTTGGAATAGTTCTTGGTAAGAACGCGCTGGTGATAAATCATCCAAACAAAGGTCTTGACTTTCAAAGGTATATGGCAGCACCAAATCTGTTTATGCTTCCGAACGACCTCCGGAGCCCCCATTCTCGGACGACTCAGCCACGAGTAACAGCTCCGGACAGAAAAGCCTGCTGACGGGGTGGGCTTCCACACTACCCTGTCCCTTGCAAGCAGGTTCAATTTAATTCCCTGCAGTTCCTCCAATAATCTCAGATCTCCATCGATCTCCCAGTCATGCAAGTTTTGACGCACCAAAACCTCCCAATACCCACTATCGCCTCGGCCCGACCAAAACAGGCTAGCGACACCGCTAGGGATCACCGCAATCTGATGGATGGCATGGTATCTTGCAGAAAGGCTGGAATCACCCAACCATAGGTCCCCTACCCCCAACTCCCACCAAATCGCCTCCATGACATCTGGGACACCCACATAATGTTCGCACAAATCCTCAATAGATGCCCCGACGACGGCGGGAACCGCAGCAGCCCATTTTCCACTCCAATGTACCTCTCGCGAACTAACTTACACCATGGGAAAGAGGGAAGGTTCAGCCACCTCCAAAGCCATTTGGAAGGTTCAGACCCCCGCACCCCCTTTCTGTTTGCTGCAACAGATAGTCTTCCATCACACGAGGTGCACACGTTGACGAGCCTCTTTGGTTCCATTCCAGAAAAAATGCCTTTGAATGCCCTCCAAGCGCTGAAGGATCCCCTTAGGAATCCTGAAGATCGATAGGAAATATATGGGCAGATTCCAGATAACTGATTGGAGTAACGTGAGCTTACCCCCCGAACTGAGGAATCTACTTTTCCATCCCGCCAGTCTCGATTCAAATCGACTGATGAGAGGTGTCCATTCTGCCTTTGGGATCATCCATAAACACAATGGGAGTCCAAGGTGATGAAGAGGGAAGTGTTGCACCTCACAACCAAGCATACTTGCCATTCTTTCCAAGAAAACCTCCTCCATGTTGATGCCCACGATTGAGCACTTTCGGAAATTTATATTCACACCCGAAACGAGCTCAAAGCATTTGCAAATGAATTTCACGCCCTCACAGCTTCCTCATCCGCCATACATAAAACAATGGCATCATCTGCATCATTGTAGCCCACAGACCCATCCATGCGAAATGGAGGATTCGACCTCCTTGCATTGTAGCCCACAGACCCATCCATCAACCTTAGCCATCTGCGTCATTCGACTAAATGCGTTTGCAACAATCACAAAGAGGAGGAGATAGGGGTTTATATTTTCTGCATTACAACAACAGAATTGGACATTGTTGCCATCCTCCATTCTCTTCTTTGAGGCTAGTTTGGCAAGGGGATAAGATTTTGATGATAAGTTATCCTAATTTTAGGGGATATAAAATTATCAATTTTGTCATTTTCACATTTGCCAAAATTGGGATAAAAAGAGAGGATAAATGTTAATATTAGCCTTTAGGTGGAACAAAAATATTCCTATTTTTATTTCAAAATTGGGACAATTGTCCCCACTTTATCCTGACCATTTAGTAAAACAAACAGGATAATTATTCTACATCCATTTATCCTCCCACTTATCCCACCAGTGGCCAAACTGGCTATTAATGTTTTTACTGATTGAGGATGCTTTTTACATATGGTCAACTACATTTTCATTTTTCAAGGGGACCGGCTGCCTTCAATAATCTTATGGAAGACTTATCTAACTGCTCGAGTTGCAGTGCAATTATATAAGGATCTGGCAATAATGATGCCATGTTTCTCAAACACTGAAATTCTTGGGTCTTCTCCTTCATGTGGAGCTCCTAATCTTTCTAGTGCCCTAAATGAGTGTGCACCAACTCCTCGAGATGCCAAAACCTGTCCTCATGTAATCACTCAACTGCATCCACTGTACTCACCTTATATAAAGTCACAGGCTCAAGCATTCTGAACATCCACCAACCAGGAAATGTGTCAGAATCTGTTTTTATCAGTGTTCAGCAATTTGTCTACTTTTCCTGTCTCATTTACTCACTATCTTAAATACCCATTGTAACACATTATTATTATTATTATTCTAATTCGTATTTCAGTTTAAAAAATTGAAGTCACTGTTTACTGTTTACTTAATTTGGTGGATATGCATATGTTTTAATCTTCTTCTTCTATATTGCTTCACCTGGTTTATTGATAATTATCCCTATTAGCATGTTAGTAAAGCTTTATTCTATCTTTTTTTATTTTCTTGTTACAGGTTGTCTGGGCTAATTGTTGATATGTTTGGAAATGTAGCTGTAGTAGCTTCATCTGCTGCTTGGGTTGAGAAGTACAAATCAGAAATAGAATGTCACATTAGTCTGATCAAGAATGTAAAAAGTATCAAATGGAGACCATCTATCGACATCCTAAAGGAAGAAGGATTGGTTTTATCACATCAAAATGACGATACTTCTAGCCCTTCGATTGGAACTGTGAAGGTAATCCAGTACATGTTGGATGAAATATGTGAAACAATTGTACATGTACACACTGTAACTATAACTTGTTTGTAATATTTTGTTTAATATATCATGAAAATGTGATATATAGAGTGCAATGTATGTATGGGGGTATGTCTTTGTTAACTATATGGGGAAGTTTTACCCGGTGATGATGGCAAAAAATAGAGAGATGGACAAATTTTAAATGTAAATAGATCTAGGAATAGAAATGGAGATATGACTCAGGAACTTGTGATGTTGATGGATACCAACCTGGTTCTAGAAATATTGACTTTGTATTTCTTAAACAAACTCAAAATTATTATATGCCTCCTCCTTATAATCATGTTTAGAATTTATCATCCAACACGAGGAGGCCATACCATACCAAAAAGCCCAAGCCATTTATTTGGTGTTGGTTTATGGGTCAAAGTATGATTTATCATGATTGAAGATTCTCTCTTGATGCTCTCAACCTGATATCAGTCCCTATAGATTGGTGCCCAAGTTCCAAGGTAGGTTATTGCTGTGTTAATTGGATCATTCAAAAGCACGCCACACCTGCATTAGGTATGTTTGGCAGATTCAGTTGGATTTTGAGAGTGAAGGTTGCATGGGTTATTTCTTGATAAGATTAAGAGATACTTTATAGGGATTTCTTTCTTGATAGAATGAAAAAGTCCATATGGAAAAAATCTCAACAAACTTTAATGTTATTTTGTAGGGTGCCTACCGGGTTTCAAAAAAAAAAAAAAAACTTATTTTCACTCACTTTCCTATATTACCCCATTCACAAGTCATTTTTGTTACTATATTATATTTATTACAAGACCGTAAGAAATCCCTCTCAGCTGGCATAGTTTTATTATGCCTCCAAAAAAGTGTGCATAATGAACATTAGGAGACCGCGAATTACAAGTTGGGAGAGGAAGGTGAAAATAAGTGACAGGGCTGAGAGGGAGGGAAGTCGAGAGCTAGCTGGAACTGCATTCCCTCTCAGCTGACTGTTTACACCTTGTAATCCCCTCATCTCCTGAATCTGAGAAAGAAGTACACGGAGATTCAATGCAGCACTGACCAAATAGTTCAGTGGTGTTTCGCACTGTCAGATGGAGTGGCTGACTTATCTGTGTCAAGAAGCTCTTGAAGTTCTGACCAAACCTGAGAGTTGGTAGTTGGTACATGAGGAAGAGCCAAGTGTTGCCCTCCTTCCTGCTAAGCGGGAAATTTCCCTACCTATGAATGTTAGTGACAGTCCAGACTTGCAGTTTAGATAGGGAAAAGTGAATGCTTCTAATCATCCTAATGGCCTTCCATGGGACATCAGACTTTTCTTTTGATCCAAGGGACAACAGTAGTTGAGCCTGTTTCAAACCAACTACACTGTATCCTTCCCTTGTGAGATTTCATGTTGTGAAATTTATTTTGTTCGTCTTCTTCTTTTCATTCATCGCCCTTGTGAGCCATCGAAATCATGGATTCTAGGATTGATCAACCTAGTTGGGACATCCTTTGTTCTCGATCTGCACCAATTTTAGTAAAGACTGTACCTTTATCTCTTACGCACATTCATCAGCCAGAGAGGTATGCTCAAACATAGACTCATATAAATAAAATGGTAGATATTTCTGTGACATAATCATGCACTCACCGATAACTGAGTTCAAAAAATTATAAACCTATCCAGAGTACGGATATGTGCTAGATTTGTGTAGAGATTCTAGAGCACTATTATGTTTGTCAATTTCAATGTTATTTTATGCAAATTTTTGTATAAGAGCTCCTCCCTTTTTATAAAAGAATGATGCTAGAAATTTTAAGAACTGGACCGATCGGAGCCATTTGTTCTATAATCATCCCTTTATATTCCAGGTGTACTATCTCCAGGGTTACTTTTTCTTTGTTTACCACACTCCATAATTGGAACTTTTTAATTTCAGGTAATGGAAAATGGTATATGTTATGCAGTGTCATTGGATGGTCAGAAGACTGGGTTTTATACTGATCAACGTGATAGTCGTCACTTCATATCAACAATTTCAAAGGGACAGAAGGTTCTTGACATATGCTGCTACACCGGTGGGTTTGCTTTAAGTGCAGCACGTGGTGGTGCTGATAATGTCACTGGTAAACCGTTGTACACTGAACACAGCCTTGTGTCATTGTCCACCTCAAATACATAAGAAGACAAAAATTAAGCCTTTTGAAATGTTTTTGTGTATTCTACTTATCCATCATTGTGGATTAATTATTGGGTCAACACTATTCGATATTTGGTTCGTTATTTGGTCCTATATATATATATAATGAAATGATAATATGCGGTTCGTGCAATCCGTGCGAACCACGTATATACATCCCTTTATCTCGAGGTATATGCGTCGATTTCTTAGCGCAGTGAGGTATATGCTTCAATGAGCTAATATTCTTTCTTTATCGACGCATATACCTCAATAAGGGGATGTATATATGCGGTTCGCATGGACCACACCAATCACTACTATATATATGTGTGTGTGTATATATGTGTAGTTACTCTGAGATGTTGCTGAAATTTTATAGGATGAATGTTAGTTACATGTGAGTATTGCTATTCACCATGGTATAATGATCATTCTGTTTATGAATCGAATTCCCTCTAACTTTCAGGTGTTGATTCCTCATTGCCCGCATTAGAGATTGCGAAGGAAAATGTCATTCTTAATGAATTGAATCCAAATAAAGTTCAATTTGTGAGAGAGGATGCAACTGAATATATGAAAGGAGCTGCTTCCAGACATGAAACATGGGATTTGGTTATTTTAGATCCACCAAAGCTAGCTCCACGGAAAAAGGTATTATAGTTTTGTTGGAGTGAGCTCTTTATTATATGCAAGGATATGCCCATTTTTTTAATTATATTTTAATGGTTTCAAAATTGCTCCCGATGAGCCGCCAATGGTCAGCAATATGGAAATGTTGAAATGTAGGGATCTGTGATATCCCATGAAGACTAATTGTATGTGGTGAACATGAAGTAAATAACATAAGAAACAAAGGAAACTTAGACATTTTGTTAGTTAAAGTATATTATGAAAATGTACAATTTCAAAATTCATGACCTAATATTAATTTAGTGCACAATCCACCAAATTTTTTTTTGCTAAAAATATAAGAGCAATCTTATCAAGAAAAGATGTCTTAGAACAGAAGGAAACGAGAGATCTCCATACAAAATGTCAAAAAAGATGGGGGAAATGATAGAAGGAAAAAAATTCTTTGGGGGAGGGAATCCCCAAAGAAAAATGTCCCCGGTGTCACCTCCTGAACTAAAGATTACCCATTATGTTAGGTGGAGGGTCTACTCCTAATATCATCCTGACTCAATCTCAAAGAATGGGGGATATAGTAACCCACTTGTACTCCAGGAAGAATCTTTTTTGTTGGAAGATACATTCGCTCTGACTAAGCCAAATACTCCAATGCACCATATGTGGGATTAACCTTTGAACTTTAGCTAGAGTGATTCGATCACCTTGCGCCTCTTCCAGAACTTGATGAAACTATTATAATATGTTCTCCGAATTCCCTTCCTCTGTCTCATTGAAAAGAAGGGGTGTTCACCATACATTAATGGGTAAACATTAAAGAGAAGAAAAAAAAAAGTACTTGGAGGGACATCAGAAGTGTCCCTACCCGCTACCCCACTCTAGATAGATAGCCCTACTGAACCATCTCCCAGAATAATTATGCATGTTTCTCAGCCCTAGTACATATTCTGAGTTAGCACATGTGTGATTATTTTTATAGCAGTGTCATCAATTAATATTGATCAAGCATTCAAGACACTCCTATCTCCAAATTGGCCTTTGCTATTGTAAATATTAGTGCAGAAACCAATATACAGATACACTGATAAAGATGATAAATTGGTCACTGAAGGGTTCTGAATTCCTAAGACTCATGCTCCGTATCATCATGCATGTTTTGGCTTTGCATTTGTGTTTGGTTGTGTGGAACATCACAATCACGAGCAACTCCACGGCCGAATGGGCTTGGCCTGGATTCCTGAACTTATTTTCTCTGTTCTTTTGCATCAATGTGGGTGACCCTGAGATGCATAGGATTATCCTGATATTTGGAGAACATATTTTTTATAAGTGTATCAGTTCACCAGGTTGACATTAGCAACTTAAGAACTCAGAAATTACTGACAGAAAAATGAGGACTGCTACAAAATCTCTTCACATCCAGTTGAACATTATGTATTTTCTGTTGTATAAAAAGCGCCGGACTGGGTGGCTTGCATGTGCAAGTGCAGCTCAACTCAGGTGGCATTCATCATATTAAAAGGTAAGTAAAAAGAAAGAAGAGGATCAGAGACACCAGAAGTGTACCTACCAAAAAAAACCCTACAATATGTATCCTCATTAAACAAAATAAAATCCAGACCCATCGATAAATATACTGTCAGCTCTAATAATATGTTTTTTCCCAGTCATTGAGAAGCGTAGGATTAAAAATCACATTTTCTCAGCATGAGGATAGCATGCTTTTCCAGAGAAAAGTCTCTTCATTTCAAGATTGTCCAAAGACTCTGCTTGAACTAAGATCGAAGTAAAGCTGCTCTTCTCGGGCTTTGAAAGCTCCAGAACATATCCTTTACTGATCTTAGGTTGATAGGAAATCCCCAAGCCAGGTTTATTCTGTCCCATATCCTTTTATTGAAGGTTCACTCGATGAATAGATGTTGAGAAGTTTCTAACATGAACCCATATAAATCACAGTTTAGTTGTATTCCGAGGCCCAAACTGCAACCTTAAATTCTGGTCAGGATCTTGTGCAGCAGAGTTGTCCAAATAAAATTCTGTACGTTTAGGGGGTGCCTGCCTTCTGTGTCCATCATTCTAATATCATTACCATGATTCCCACCTGCTAAGTTGGAAGAGACATGGCAACTAGCAAGACTTCATTGTGAACTCTGGATATGATTTCCTCCTCAATACCACTTCATCCTCAACATCTGGAAAGTCTTCTCTCTCTCTCTCTCTCTCTCTCTCTCTCTATCTATCTATCTATCTATCTAATGGGAATGAACAGGTTGCCTTAATTGCTAACACAGGTTCTATCTGGAAAGAAGGGAGAAATAGGGAGTTTTGCATCACGTGCCCACTCACAAAACACAGGTGTTTGATGTTGCAGGATATTCTCATTGGAGTTAATGATCGTGGCTGCAAAGAGGAAGATGGTGCCAGACAATATTCTGGAGAGCTTTCACTGTACTTTGAAACCAAGATTCAGAAGAATGCTTTTAATGGTTGGTGTTCTACCCATATGGACTAAGGAAAGGTGAATACTGATGGGGGCAGAAGTGGATATGGGGTTATGTTGAGAAATTCTGATACTGACATGCTGTTTGCTCTCTGTTGAGTTCGAGGACAATCCCACCCATGTGCTAGAGGAAATGGCTGTTCACTGAGGGATTGAATTGGATCCAAGAAGAAACTGCTCTAAGATATGGATAGAATATGACTCTGCTTTAGTGGTAAAGTGGGTCTCCAGCCAATGTAAAATCCCTTGGGTTGTATGTAAGTAATAACGGGTGTCAGAAGAATACTGGCCCATCTGGTGGACTGGAAACTTCAGGCAGGAAAACCTTGAAGAGGGGAGTTCAGTGCACCAGATGTGCAACAGTTCATGATTTGGGATAAGAAGGGCGTAGCCTACTGCAGACAGAGACTTAGGTAAAAGAGTATAAAGATAGGAACTTGGTATTCAGGTGTGCTGCACAGCCTGCACTAGTGAGCTGGCAAAGCTGTGCTCTATAACTGGCCCTTCTTGGTCTTTGCATATTCCACAAGTATCATTGTAAATATTTTTTGACGGTGTATGTCCATGGAGCATGGACATGAACTCGGGACATGGACACAGCATGATACAAGCATGGTGACACGGAAAATCTTGAAAAACTAGGACACAGAACCTTGCAAAGACACGGCAATGAATAAATAACTAAATAATATATTTGTTATATTAAGATTTATATAGAAAAATGGAACACACATCTACAAACTATAAAAAAATGATAACTATAATGGTGTATCAACAATCTAGCTCCATTAAGATTTTTGACATCATTTGGTTTTATGTGAGCATAAACCTCCAAATAGACAAATAGTTAGTAAGAAAAAAAATTTACAATGTTGTGCCGCATAAGTATTGTGTGTCCACGCAATGTACACCATTCATCTAATGCATGTACAAAATTTTAAAAATTATTTTTGAATCTTGGACATATGTAGGGTGTGTCTCACACGTGTCCAACACATGTCATGAGAAGAAATAAATGGAATAATATTGTATTGAGTAATGGAGACTGAAAGGTCCCTCATATAGTTACAAGATGTACAAACCCTAGAATCAGAAAATGACAAGCCCAACTTATTTAAGCTAGAACGAAGAACAAATGGACTAACAGACTTGGTGAACTTATCAGCAACCTGCCCATTGGAAGAGACAAAAGCTGTGTCAATGGCACCTAACTGTACTTTCTCTCGAAGAAAGTGAACGTCAACCTCAATGTGTTTGGTCCGCTCATGAAGAACTGAGTGCGAGGCAAACATAATGGTAGATCGGTTATCACAAAATAAAGTAGATGAACCAGCTACAGGGAATCTTAACTCTGTTAAAAGAGAGCGCAGCCAAATGATCTCACACGTGCCTTGGGCCACGGCACGATATTCTGGCTTAGCAGAAGAATGAGAGACAACATTCTGTTTCTTACTTTTCCAGGAAATAAGGCTGCCCCCATGGAAAGTACAGAAACCAGTGGTGGATTGACGATCAGTGAGTGAACCAACATAATCTGCATCAGTGTAGTAAGAAATGATAGGCTGAGCACTAGTAGCATAGAATAAGACAAGACCAGGGCATGATTTCAAGTATCGAAGAATCCTGTAAACAATATCTAGGTGAGAAGTCCGTGGGGCATGCATGAATTGACTCACCACGTTGACAGCAAAAGTCAAATCAGGTCTAGTATTCGTCAAAGTAGATCAAACGACCCACTAGATGCTGATACAAAGAAGGATTTGGTAGAAAGTCGCTTGATTCAACATGAAGGCGATGGTTCTGGTCCATAGGAGAAGTGGTAGGGTGACATCCAAGCATACCGGTATCCTCAAGAAGGTCAAGAGTGTATTTTCGCTGGGAGAGCAAAATACCATGGCATGAGCGAGCAATCTCAATCCCCAAAAAATACCGAAGAGGACCTAAATCCTTCACATCAAACGCATGTCCAAGCTCAGTCTTCACTCGGACAATGTAATCAACATCGATAATGATATCATCCACGTAAACTAGAACAACGGTGCATCGTCCATTACTTCGACGAATGAAGCAAGTATGATCAACACGACAACGAGTGAATCCAAGAGAGAATGATTACACTGAATCTCTGAAACCATGCTCTCGGTGACTGCTTCAGTCCATATAGAGATTTGAGAAGAAGACACACCTTCCCAGAATACTCCCTCTGAAGACGAAAACCAGTCGGAGGATCCATATAAATTTTCTCGGTCAAGTGGCCATGAAGAAAAGCATTTTTCACATCCATCTGATAAAGAGGCCAGTTGTGGCAAGCAGCAAGAGAGACAATATGCCGAATAGTAGTCAGCTTGATAACAGGAGCAAATGTAGCATGAAAATCCTTCCCTGGAGTCCGAGTAAACCTTTTGCAACAAGGTGTGCCTTATACCGCTCAACCGCCCCATCAACCTTGTATTTTACTGTGAAAACCCATCGACAGCCAACAGTCTCCCCTGATGGAAGATTAACTAACTCTCATGTATGATTTTTCTGCAAGGCATCCATCTCAACGGTCATAGCGGCGGTCCATAGAGAATCCTGTAATGCCTCAGTAACAGTACGAGGAATATGGATAGACGATGTAGCAGCCAGGTAAGCTCTGTAAGAATCGGAAAGTCCCTGATAAGCTTATCAAACTGGGCAAGAGGATGAGCAGTGACACAACTCCGATGACCTTTGCGAAAAGCAATAGGCACATCAGAGTCAGATGGAGGCAAATCAGGAACAGAATGTGGAATGATCAAGAAAGAAGGTATACCTGAGTCCGAGGAGGATGTCGACAAGTGAGCAGGAGAGAGAGGTAGCCGATGTCTACAAGTGTATACAATAAGAGGAGACTATGATGGTGATAACGGTAGTGGTGACGTTGTGGTGGTGGCAACTGTGGCTGTGGCAAAGGCAATGACGGAAAAATGAAGTCGGTCGAACTGGTAAAGACGAATGTTGCAGAACCGTGTCAAAAAAATATGGCACATCTTTAAAAAATGTAACATCAAGGGAATGAAACAATCTTCGAGAAATAGGATCATAGCATTTATATCTTTTGGACATGGTGGAATAACCAAGGAAAACACAACGTATAGACTTATCATCAAGCTTGGTGCGTGAGGGCCCCCTATCTTGAACAAAACAAGTACACCCGAAGACTCGAGGAGTTATGGGGAGAAGAGTACGATCAGGATACAAAACATGGAAAGGAACTTGACCTCCTAAAGTACTACTGGGAGTCCGATTAATAAAAAAGGCAGCAGTGAGGACTGTCATACTCCAATAGGACTTTGGAACATTCATTCCTCGAAGGAGACAATGAACCACATTCATGAGATGACGATTCTTGCGTTCTGCCACCTCATTCTGCTCAGGTATATATGGACAAGTCAACTGTTGAAGAATTCCAAACTCATTCAGATGAGACCGAAAAGAATCCGAAACATATTCCCCCCCCCCCATTATCAGACCTGATACTCTTAACAGTAATGTTAAACTGTATTTTAATCATGCGCAAAAAATTAACACACTAAGAGGATATCTCAGACCGAAATTTAAGAAGATAAACCCAAGAAAAATCATCAATGAATGTCAAGTAATATCTATGACCACCAAAAGCAGTAACAGGAGAGGGACCCCACACATAAGAATGAATCAAATCAAACAACCCAGAAGCTTTTTTCATGCGAGAAATATAAGTAGTACGTGTACATTTAGAAAGCTCACACACTGCACATTGAAATTTATGAGTCTTACATGAAGAACAAAAAGTAGAAAATAAAGAACATAGATGCTGGAAATTGGCATGTCCTAAACAAGTATGCCATAAATCTAGAGATTGTAGAAAAAAACTATGCGAATGATCGGTGGGCAAAATGGAAGCGTGGGCCATTGTGGGTGGTTCTCTGAAGACGTAAAGGCCATCTCTCTCATACCCCTTGCCAAAAATCCTCCGTGTACTCAGGTCCTGAAAAACACAATGATCAGGGTAACAAGTCACTGAACAGTTCAAAACCTTAGTCAATTGGCCAACAGAAAGAAGGTTAAGAGGAAGATTGGGAACATATAACACAGAGTGTAATGATAAAGAGGAAGATAAAGGAACGGTACCCTTACTGATGACAGGTGTAAGTGAGCCATCAGCAAGATGTACCTCTCTATGCATAGAAGGTGATGTCAAGGGAGCAAACAATCGAGACTCACCAGACATATGTTCAGTAGCGTCTGAATCAATGACCCAAGTAGGAGATCCGGATTGATTAACATGGTAGGCGGAGGGGATACCTGAGGTAGAGGAAGAAGCAGTAGAGGATGTTGAACCAGCATGAGAGACATGAGAGGCAAGGCTCTCCCAAACCATGGCATCAATATGGTTCTGAATAGTATGCATATCAAAGGACCCAGATGGTGTAGTTGGGGCATCACCCAGAACCGAGGCATCAGTAACAGCAGCACAAAGGAGCTCTAACATTGCGAGATTGCATCAATTGTGGGTACAGAAGAAAACATCTGACTTTTTCATGCCTTGTTTTTCCACAGTGGCCACAAGTCACAATATTGTTGCGTCCGCGTCCACGTCCACGACCACGACCGCGACCACTATCCCCGTGGCCGTGAGAGTCATATCCAGAGGTGGCCGCCAATGCCATCTGATCGCCGACGGTTCCAGTGGTCGTTGAGGAAGAGATCTGATGGTGATACTCATCACCTTCAATAATAGCAAATGCCTTAAATAGAGAAGGAAGTGGTGTGGTATTCAAGATCTGAACACGAAGAGACTCGAACTCCGGTTGAAGGCCCATAAGAAACGCATACGTCTGTTGGTGTTGTAGTCGGCCAACCACAATCGTGGCAGCCTCCTTAGGCAACTATGAGAGAGGCTCATAATGGGCAAGTTCCTCCCAACGAGCCTGAAGAAATCCAAAATAATCGGTAACGGATTGGGTACCTTGGGTGGCCTAAGCAATATCCTTGTACAACTCATAGATCTGTGAGTCATTCCTGGCATGACCATAGGTCTTCTTCAACGCGGCCCATAGAGAGTTGACCGTATCATGATACATGAACATATTATAGATCCGGATCTCCATGGAGTTGTAGAGCCAACCAAGAACCGTATAGTTGTTGATCTCCCACTAATTGAAGGTCACACCAGTTTATGTCGGCTTTTTAATGGTGCCAAGAAGAATGTCTGACATGCCTCGACTACCCAAATATAATGGAACGGAACGCGACCAGGACGGATAATTTCGTCAATCAAGAAGCACATTGGTAATCCGTTGAGCATGAGAGTTATGTCCTAACGGAATGGTGGTGTCCTTGTCCTTTGGCGTTGGATCCATTGCAAACCTCAAATCTCGACCCGAGAGAGGAAAAGATAATAGTGATCACCACGACCCTTGATGAAAAAAAAAAATAAAAAATTATGAAACCCTAGAGTTTCTTTGTGGCTCTGATACCAAGAAGAAATAATTGAATAATATTGTATTAAGTAACGGAGATCGAAAGGTTCCTTATATAGTTACAAGATGTACAAACCCTAGAATCAGAAAATGACCAAAATACCCATGACAAAAATTTGAAATGGATATAACATTGATGTGTCCTCCGGCCCGGGTGGGTGGGGGGGGGGGGGGTGCTGCAGCCCATGGGGGGCGTTGCCCCCCAACCCCCGGGCCTTTGGGAATAGGCCCAACAACAGGCCTATACAATGACTCCAATATTGAGTGTCCAATGTGTCCCACATGGATATAACATGTTCAGTGATGTGTCCATGCTTCCTAGGTAAGAGTCCTTGATGCTGTTGTCATCTTAGTCAAATATAGTAGCTGCGCAAGTGCCTTAGAGGATGCAGTTTGTGTGGTATATCCACAAAGATTGTCCTTTCAGAGTCGCAAAAACATTTACTAATTGTATCTTCTTTTTTGCATAATACAATTTTGGATTTGTAGAATCTTGAAAGAATAGCTTTCAGTTGGAACATCTAAAGCTGAACTATTTGGTTTTCGTCATTCTTATTGGGACAAATTGTATTTCTAGGTTCTTCAAAATGCATCTGGCATGTATAGGAATTTGAACACATTAGCTATGCGATTGACGAAAAAAGGAGGTTTACTTATGACGTGTTCCTGCTCAGGAGCTATGACTCAAAGTGGAATGTTTCTCCATATACTTCAGGTAAGTGATAAATAAATTGTTTATCTTTGTTGTAGTAATGTGGGAATACTAAATATGTACATACATTTTTCCTAGTCTTAGTACACGACTGCATTAAGCTACCGGAACCAATAAATGATCTTTTTTTATAAGCAACAATTAAGCTGTCTTAATTTTATTGGCTTAAAGTATGGCATATTTTTTTACTTGTCTTATCAATGTAGGTTTTCTGTGACATGTTATTTAATTCTTAACATGGAAATTGTTGAGATTGGAAAATAGGCGTGTGATCTTAATCCTCAGATGTGAACAACAATGACTTTGAATGACCTGACACACACACATCAATGGGTCTGGTTAATTCAATGTATCATACATGGGGAGGTGCACAGTCAATGAAAGAGATTGAAGTTCAATAAGTATCCTATGAAACAATGGTTGACTATACTATGTCTTTTTAAAATGAAATATAGTTGTCTGGACTTACTAGGAAAAAAAGTGTTTCTGGCAAAATATTTGAAAGTATTCATTTTCTCCAATAAAGAGTACAAACAAAACAAAAATTATATTCATTATATGTATAATTGTCTTATTTCTTCTGCTACTAGCAGAAATTCCCTTCTGCTTGACACACTGGATCAACACACATACAGCTATTACAATCTGTAATGGGTAATTGATTTTCTAAAAGCCAACCGATGATGTCCCATGGGCTTATTAGTTATGCAGTTCTATATTGTAAATTCTTTCCACTTTGTTTTAATTTTTTTCATTTTGGTTTGAGAATGATGACTTTATATTTAGTCGCGGTCTGCGGCATCAACTTAACATTTTAGGGAGCCATCTATGTTTCTGATATGCATATTAAACCTTCATTCCACGTCACCTCAAAATTCTAAAAATAAAAACTTGTCTTGACATTATTCATTGATTGACATCTAAATAATAAGGATAGGCGAAATTTGTGAAGAGAAATGCTAGGGCACTTAAGAGTAATAGAGACGTTATGTTTAGTTAGCAAGAAGCATCCGCCTTTTCATACCATTAGGATTAGCCATTTATGATACTGCAATTTCAGAAAAGTATTTGACAGTGTAACATAGGTTGATACTGCTAGATACTGAAACTATGCATGTTTACTAGCTTGTTACCAAATACTCTGAATTATTGATTAATTCATGTATTAAATGGGCACTTCTCATCAAATATTTAATACTCGTATAAATCGTGTCTCATTAACAATACACATCTTAATCATTAATTTATTTATTAAATAAGTTAAATATGTATTGATTGCACACTAATGCTTGACTAGTCTTTGCTGTGAGACTATTTTCTGTTTTTGATGATTTTGCCTAAATTCAAATATTATAACAATTTAGAAGTTTTGTAATGTTTCATCAAGAATCATGAATTTGATTTAATATTGGTGATCTTACATGTTAGAAGTATTTTTGTTTCATAGTTTTTTTTTCCCTGATAAGATTGATTTGTGAGTATTTATCCTTGCTGAATTATTCCCGAATTCAGAACTGGTTACAAGGTACTAGCTCATGATGTATCAGATCAATGAATTATTGGTACCCTATTGCTTCTCCATGCAGATTACATTCTTGTGTTTCACCACTGATACTAAAGGCAATTGGATTCATAAAATTATAAAATTGTATAAAAAGTGTATTCTCAAATATGATATATGAAAAAATATTACACTTTATGATATTTGAGCGTAAGTTTTACAAAAAAATGTCTTTTGCATTGTTCTATGTTTGAAATCATTTTTTAAAAAATGATGAAAAATACTCTAAAATGGAATGACTAAAAATTTTCATGCAGACATTTTTAGAAATATTAGAATATTAAAAATATCACAATTTTAAGATTGAGTAATTTTGTTTTATATATTTATGGATTTATAAAAAAATGTTAAATCACAAAGTTGTTGATGTGATGACATTTAATATGGAAGCTAAGTATTTATGGACGGTTTGTAAAAACAAGGTTAATAAATTACTTTATCAAGGTGTCCTTATAGCACTGGTTAACAAAACCATTCCCTCGTTTGGTTTACGAAATAGTTTATCTGGGTATAAAATAATTGTACGTGGATAGAGGAGAATTAAGATGATTTTCTGTTTGATTGCTATTCCTTTCTCAGCGTTGATAATATCTTGTCTTTTGTGTTTGTTTATTATTCTGTAGTTATAATTTTGGATGGATAAGTAGGAATAAACTATACCTACTTTCCTAGGTAAAGTTATCAGAGTTTAATTCATACTTAATCAAACATATCTATTACTGTTCATTCATACTAAACAAACATGATTTGTGAAGAACAAGCCTATTCTCACCTTATCCACTATCTTATTCCTGAAACAGTCAAGGGCTTCATATTTTTATAGTTTGGAATAACTAGTTGCACAATGTTTTGATCAGAATAATGGCTGATAGAATTCAATTGTTTGTTCAGGGTGCTGCATCTGCTGCAGGCAGAAAAATCACAGTTGTACGTGAAGCCGGGGCGGCTTGTGATCATCCCATTGATCCTTCATATCCAGAAGGAGCATACCTCACCAATTACTTACTCAGAGTATTGTGAAAGTGAGATCACAATTGTTCTAATTTGTGGAGTGAATATCTGATGGCTTTCGTAAGAAGAATTTAAATGGAGATTGCGCAAAGGATGACATTGAGGATAAGTTATTCTAGTTGTAGAAGATAAAAAGCCAGCCAGTTTTGTCCTTATTCACGTCTGTTAAATGAAGATAAAAAGAGAGGATAAATGTTATTTTACCCTTTTTGTAGAAATCCTAATTTTGATTCAAATAACACAGGATAAATCATTTTTCTCGCTCATTTTACAATGGATAATGTTACACTGTCCATTTTTTATTTTATTTTTCTCACATTATATACTTAACTGGTGAAGTGAAGCACATATTTATGAATTGAATGCATATAGTTTTATAATTTTCATATTATGTTATGTATTGACATAATAGAGTATATGTTATGCTAAACAATTTTATATGGTATGAGTATTAGCGCACCTCCTTGCTAATGTAGACCACCTTCGTTTGGAATGGGAATATGATTTATTTTTTAGTATACATTTATTCCGATACAAATAAGTATAAATAATGATAAAGTGATTTTGTATTTAGAATTATTCTCGTTGGTAAACGTAAAAATAAATGTTTTGTTATTTGGATAAAATGTGAATAAAGCACGTGTAAGGATTTATAAAAAGTGAAAAAATAATGATAGCTGCTATAATAAGTAATTTATAAAAGGTGATGACAATTGATTTGATAGTGGATCCATATATTCTTTGGGTGGAATAACATATGATAACTTTAATTCTAAGAGTTGATTAGAATCCATATATAACTTCATATCAGTTTATTTTGCATAAGATATCCCAGGTTATACCTAACAAACAAACGGGTTAAAACCCCTATTCCAGTCAATACCAGATTATCCAGGGGTTTATTCCTGTTCCAAATGGGGGAAAGAACCACCTGATGCATCCTCATAATAAAGGACGA
The DNA here is from genome assembly GCA_030737835.1 of Acorus gramineus. Lineage (NCBI taxonomy): Eukaryota > Viridiplantae > Streptophyta > Magnoliopsida > Acorales > Acoraceae > Acorus > Acorus gramineus. Next base: position 25,058,406 of record CM060847.1, read on the forward strand.
GCCAATATCTCAAGTTAAATATCCAAGTCGTCTTCAAAAGAATTGGAAAAAAATATATATGTAATACACTTCAACTACAATATATTATACATGCACATGAATGTCAAAATACACAAAATTCAATTCCACAAACTAGATCTATTAGATCTCTTAAAAATCTTATAAGAGTTGTACAACAACAGTTGTGGCACTTCTGAAGTTTTTAATGTCCTCCAGGATTTCTGTTCCATGACAAATATGAAGGATCTCCGAGCTTCCTGCAAGCACGTGCAAAAATGCTATTAGTTTCACACACAAAAGGATCCTGAGACAGGATCAGTAGTGCTTGTGATCTGTAAAATGATTAAGCCTATATTATCTATAATAGAGACTCTACTCCGAAACTCATTGTAGTTTTCACCATTTTAATACTTTACAGATTGAGCAATTGAAATATTAAGCTTCAGTTGTAGGGGAAACAAAAGCAAACTGTGAAGTTAGTGTCATGAGGCTGGCAAAACAATACCGATGCACAACCTTTTATTCTATTTTTGAAAAATGAAGAATTTCTGCCCACCCCCCCTATTTCGTATTTCGCCCAAACACAGGTCAATTTCAAAATTTTGATGAAATCGAATGCATTAGTGCTGGTGTGAGAGGGGATTAGGAAATGACATGATTGTGATTTGGGTAATGGATAGGAGAGACTAGGAGGATGCCATCCTAAATATTTGAAAAAAGATAGATGTAATCCCCAATTTTTCATCACTTTTAGCTTATGGAGTATATACTTTTATATATAATGCATGTATGAATGATAAAAATACTAAACATACCTTCATATGAATGTATACACACTCATATAAATGCATGTACTTTTCGTGGGACTAAAAATAGTGTTGGGTGTATCAAAGCTCTAAATGTTTGCATAGGTTGTTGCACTAACCATTCAGCCCCACAGAACATGCACAGAGAAAATTCAATTGATACTATATAATGATTTAAGATAAAATACGCACCTTGGCTTCACCAAGTACACCACGATGAAGGCCAATGCAAGAAAGAAGCACAGCGCACCGATGGTGAGATATGCAATACCCAGGAAATCATTCTTTCCTCCAAGCCAGGTTGTCGTTGAAAGAACCAGCTTCTTCTTGCCATTAAAACGGTACGTGTTATAATTATTCTTCAGAACCACTGTTATTTGTTCATTTGCTTGCAAGTCGACTTCAATCTTTCCATACAGCTTTCTAAAGGTTGGGAGAGCTGCTGTTCGCATCCAAACAATAAGATCCTCCTGTTCACTCAACTGTTGAAGAGGAAAAAAAATACAATAAGGTCGGCATAATTGTATCATCAGCTCTACTCTGCATGTCTCTCTCACACAATTATAATTTTGATTCAAAGCATAATGTGGCTAACATCAACATACATACACCTATGTAAGCCTCAAGTACACAGAAGAAATATATGAACTTAAGCACGTGTACTAGACACATATTCATGTGTGTTACACTGTTATTTTATCTCATGTTGTATTTCCTACAAAAACTACAGAAAATACTAATCAATGTGCATACTCTCTCCCTCTCTGAATTTTTTTTCTGTTTTTTTATTTTTGAGCAAAAAAAATTCACCCAATCGATATATCGATTTTGGGGTTGATCATTAATCGATATTTAACTCATTGATAAAATATTGATCTGAAAATTTAAATGTAAAATGAATGACTAAATTCGGTGACTAGAACCCAACTCCTACTATAATATCAATGATCCTTGAAACAAATAATAGAAAACCAAATAATGGCAATTTAGCAGAGTGCAGTATTGTAATAACAGATATGACAACCACACATGCCACCAATAAAAAGAACTAGTTCTCACTTGCATAAAAGCAGATGTGAATAAGCAGGACTTACTGGTTTGTTTGGATCTAATTTTCCACCACCAACTAAAGTTCCATTTTGGAAGTTTTTTGGATAAACATCATCCCCGAACTTGTGGTCCCTGTCGCTCTTCCAGGAGATGCCCTTCTTGTTCACATTTAGAGGCTTGTTGTTTCGGGAGAAGCTGTATGTATCATTGAACAGACTCCATGCAATAAGTCCACATGGAACAATTGGAGATCCATTTGAACGATCCTCGGGATCACATCCACTAGTCTCATTTTGTTTTTTGCGATCCCTCAACTGGGCATCATTTCGGCTCTTAACGTACCTGAAATTCAAAGTGATGATCACATTAACAAGTAGAAGCACCATCTAAGTGTGTTGCATACTAAAGCATTCTTTTTACACCTCACATGATATTTGCTATAGTAAGATGTTTGAAAGGCAAACCACTCATGCTCACGGTTAACATTTTATAAACACACTAGTTTTGAAAATTATCCATTAGTCTGGTAGCTTTTCCATTTATATCTCCATCTTACAACATTCTGATTCTTACAAATTCTTTCTATTGAACTCTCACAAGTAAAAGAACCAGCCATATATTTTGTTCTTACTTTTTTAAAGTGAAATTTGGTGTTTCTTTTCTAATGCCACACTATAATTGGTAAAAGTATCTGAAATCACGAGTTGAGCCGTTTCTTCATTGTAAATGGTGACAGTTTAGAGGTAAAGAGTGTTGGGTGTACAGACTTGGGGCCACAACTTTCCTCCTTTTGTTGGCTTTTCTTATGGTGTTTACCCATTAATACAATAGCCTTCCTAGCTCGACAGTTTAGAGGTAAGGTCAGCCCTGGGGGGTCCATTCGATATAAAAAAAAAAAAAAAAAAACATTCCGCCTTTCCAAAAAAAAAAAAAAAAAAAAAAGGCCAAAATTTGGCACCAACACTTCTCATTTGTTCTATGGCATACCAAAATTCTGCCCACACACCAAAGGTTGATTGTTCCTCCTATGGTGATGTATGGGAACATCTTGCTTACCTCATTTTGTTGGTTTTTGTAGGGTGATTACCAATTAATGAAATAAGGCTAAAATTTGGCGCCAACACTTTCTCAAATGTTCTATGAACTTTTGCACCCACCCAAGGTTGATTGTTCATCCCATGCTGATGTTTGAGAGGTTGAGGATATTCTAAGGACAAATTATACATTCCAAATCGAAATTGGCAAGCAATAAGCTCACAAAGATACCACAAATAGGGTATTACAATATCAGATTCCTCTTTTCTTTCACGGAATGACAAATGGAGAGGAAAACCAATAAAATTACACGATAAAATACCTGCGATGGTTCTGGTAGAAATTATCCAGCTGATAGTATACATATATAGGTTGCTTCATGTGCTTTGGCACCTGCAATGAAACATGAAATCATACATATCATTAGCATTCAAACGGCATACTAACCTACCATTACAATAGGATTCATCTCTATTAGTCAACAAATGAGAATCTTGTAAACCTCATCTCTATATGGAGGCAAAAAATCCAAATGTCATATAAGTTACAAATGTATGATAAACCAAGATTAGACAGCCTTACAGTCAGTGATCTATTGCATGTCTTGTCCAAGCTATCATTCTGTATGTACGCAAGTTTGTCAGTCTTGAATCTCTCTGGTACACAGTCCGTTTCATAGCGATAGACAATTTCTACGACCTAAGCAAAACAAACGGCCCATCAAAATCAAGCGTCAATTAGATGGTTGTTCAGACTTCAGACACCCAATCATCAAGAGACTTACATCCCGTGAAGCGAGGAGAGACGCAACTCCAATGGGGATGAATATTATGCCGACGAGCACAAACGCCCCAATCACCTGTTCAACACACCATATTCTCTGATTAGGACGACATCTTAATGGATTCTTTGATGAGACCCTTCGGTCTCCTATTCAGACCCAATTTCCAAAATACAACTTACGCTTTCAACTGATTAAAATAATCGAATATGGAAAATCTAAAACAAAAACCAAAATCTGAAACCAAAAGTGAAGTTCAAAATACTCATTTGGAAAAATTTTGCAAAGGAAAATCCGTCTGACAATTAGTTCCAAGAATCAATTTTCAAAAACAACTATTTCATAAAAGCTGCTCTCAAATACCAATCCAAAACCAAAAGCTTTTTTTTTTTTTTTTTAAATACCCATTTAAAACTGATCATCAAAAATCTGATTTTACAAAAGCAGAATCAATCGGAGCATTAAAAGAGAGAGAGAGAGAGAGAGAGAGAGAGAGAGAGAGAGAGAGAGCATGTTTTTACCCATTGGGGGGTGAGAATCGGCTTGCAAGCCGGAAGCTCCTGCTGCGTGAACTTCGAATCTGAAAAAAACATCAAACATAATCAAAACAAGAAAAAAAAAAAAACCCAATTGTTCATCACAAGTCAACAAATCAGAAACAAAGAACAAGAACTGATTTTTCTTCTTCTTTTAGTGAGGATTTACATTTGGGTCTCTTCGAATTCCTCCTGGGAGCCGTCTGATCCACCGATCCGACGCCCGTCGACGTCGATGCCCCGTTTGTATTCATGGCTTGTAAAAACAAAAAGAGAGAGAAAGAGAGATCAAAAACAGGTCGTCTTTTGAGGGTTCTATATTTCTTGGTGTTCTCCCTCTCTCTCTCTCTCTATATGTATATGAATCAAAGATTTGACTTTGTTGTTTTGTGTGAGTCGACGAGAAGAAGGAGAGATCGAAAGAGATTCTTCTTTGGCCGGCGAGAGAAAGGCAGGGTCAAAGCAAACGCGGTTGGTTGATCAGTCTTTATTGATATTTTTTTAATAGTTGTTTGTTCTGGAAGCTCTCTGTCTCTCCCTCTCTCTCTCTCTCTCTCTATTTCTTTGAAAAATATAACATCAAATTATAAATGCAAAGTTGGCCAAACGTGAATGTCGAGTAACCCAATCAAGATACTGACAAGGAAAGAGACTTTCTTAGCACCAACATAATTCGAGTTTCACGACAAGGGGCAAGAATTGTCCGTGGTGAACTGGAAATAAAATTTTTGATTTTCAACTGACATTATTCATATTACATCTATTTTAAACACAAAAAAAACATTGACTATGTTGAATTAATGGAGTGTGTTTAATAAGTAATAAATGAACCCCAAAAATAAATTGTAGTTAACATATGTACATAGACAATCCTACATTTATTGTGAGGTTTATGTCTGGTATACGAATGGATAAGTATATCAATTAAATAAGTAAATTTTTTTATTTGGTTTTGGTTTTAGGGCCCGTGTTTTTAGAAAATTCGTTTTAAAAATAAAATTTTAAATAAAGTACTTTAAATATATGCATAAACCCATATAATTCATTACAAATTTGTGGTGGGACATATACGTTCTTTAAACTGTTATGGTTAATTAATTTAGTCTTAGGGTTAGAAGTAACTATGGATGCTATTTGACTATTATACCCTATAAAAATTTAAAAACACCTCTCTATTATGATTTAAAATTTTGGTTATTTAACTTACCAAAATTTTGGTCAAGTTTTTTAATTTTTATGGGGTATAATAGTCAAATAGCACCCATAGTTATTTCTAACCCTATGTGAGTTAATAGAAGTTAACGGTAGGGATTTATATGATATTTTGTATGATTGCAAGTAGGCCTGTCAACGGGTCGGGTCCAGACCCACCCGATCCGAATCCGATTACACGTGTAATATACCTGACCCGATTTAGACTCAACCCGATTTTGACCCGACTTGTTGGACCAGAACATACAAACGGGTCAGGTCCGGGTCTGCCCCGCCCTGACCCGTTGGACCCGAGACCCGACTGTTTTATTAGTATATGCTCATATATTACAAGACTGTTAGTATTAGTTGACCTATAATTTTGTTTCTTATTTATCAAGTTATAAGTATAAGTTTTAACTCATTTTTGTATCCATAAGTCCATAACGAAGCCCATAAATCATAACTCATAATCAACCAAACCCACCCGTTAACAAATCTTATTAGTTTATTAGCTTTTGAATTTGTATAATATATTGGTTTGTTGCATGATTTATGTTCATTGTTTAGGTTAATATGTTAGTGTTTATTGTTTTGAATGCTGTTTAGATTAATATGTAGTATCTATTATTTTGAACTTTTACTTTGTGACACAAATAACCATTAACTCTCCCTTTTAATTCATTGTTATATTGTTTAGATTTTTGTTTACTTTGAATGTTATATGTTATTGTTAATTTTTTTGAATTGTACAAAAATATGTTCAAACATAATGTTAGGACACCAGTTTAGAAAGCTCAAAACTAATGCTTCATACAAAATTTTCCTAATAAAATGATAAGGCAAACAAATTGATGAGCTCACCTTTTTTTTTTATTAACTGTATTCGGGTCGGGTCGGACCGGGACCTGACCCGGGTCCACATTTCCAAGGACCCACAGAGCCCTCGGTTGGATCCGGACCCGCCGGGTCTTACCACGGGTCTGGTCCGGGTCCACCTCGACCTGGCCCAGACCCGACCCGTTGACATGCCTAATTACAAGGACATGTGTGTCCTACCTCAAGTTTACAAGGATATATGTGGGTTTATAGGTGTTTGTAGGGACTTAGATGTCTTTAACCCAAATTTTTATTATTTGATAAGTTGTGGATAAAATTTGAATAAGATGTTAATAAGAATCTATAAAAATTAGAAAAATCATCTAACATGTGGATCCCATGATTTATAAAAGATATTGACAGTTGATTTGACATGTGGGCCCTTTTATATATGTGTCACTTTTAACCTACTGGTAACCGTTGGAGCGTTCTGGCAGTTTTTCATTTTTTTTTCGGTTTTCGATCGGAACCGCTAATTTTTGGACTGTTAGCTATCGTCCTGAGTTAGAGGACACCGATTGAAAATCTAACTGCATATTTGGTGTCCTGGTGTCTCTTCTCCTCTGTTTTGGCCCATTTCGGAGGTGGGAGTAGATCCGGGCGTTGGAAGCCCTTTGGGAAAGGTTTCGGTGCGCGGAGAGCAACCGGACTTCCCTTCTTCCCCTCGGTAAACCTCCTTTCCCTCTTGGGAGGCGGTCGGCGGCGGTGGGTGGCCGTCGAAGGGCTGTGCTGGTGGTCGGAGGCCATGGGGTGGTCGGAGGTGGGTGGTTGAGGAGCTCGGGCTGGCATCATATTGAATGTCTGTCTTGCAGATCTGGACGGACGGTCGCGCGACGACCCAGATACCGGTGAGTGGGACAATCCAACCCAGTAGAGAGGGGTCATACGCATTTGGGCGTATACCGACCTCTCCTGGGGCACCAGTAATATGTAATCCATGCTTGCATGATTTAAATGTAGAATGCATGCTACCCTAGTCTTTGCATATTAGGGACTTGCACCCTTAGGATAGGTGTAAGAGCCATGCACCATGCCCCTGTTTTCATGTTAGGAAACCTCGGCCTATGCATGCGTCCTACTAGTTTATTTATTAAATTAAATGCTAGTGTATGTTAAATCGCATGCCTTAGATAATATTATAGGGAGGAGCCTTGCGAGGTCAACATTGAGACCCGTGTTAGGGTACTCCGTGTTCCTTGTTTGGTTGTCGGGATGTCCTGTATCGGGACTTCATGCTGCCCTCCCAAGGTTTCTAGTCCCAATAATATTATAAGTAATGTTGCATGATTGGTATGATTATTAGCATATTAGTGAATATTATAGGGGAGGGGCCTTGCGAGGACAGCGGTGAGACCCGGGTTAGGGTACTCCGTGTTCCTTGTTTGGTTGTCGGGGTATCCTATATCGGGAACTCACGCCGCCCTCCCGAGTTCTTTCCCCCAATAATATTACAACCTTGCTTTTATTGTACTTATTTCCCCGCATCGTGGTTATGCGCCCTAGAGGAACTCTGAAGAGTTCATGACATTTGAGTTGTAGAGATGTGTTGTCGGCGGATCCGAGTGGATCATATGCGTATGGATAGGCTGTTCTGTTTTCCTTCGTTGGATCCGGTAGAGACTACCCCAACGTTAGAAAGGCCGTCCTTCGGAGGACCCACATCAGTAGGCGCCTCCCGATATTTGTGACGGACTGTGCTGAAGTTGTGGGTGGAGACCAAGCGGCCTACGGAGTGGAGGAGAGACTACCGGTGGACTAAGGGTGACCAACAGCCTAGTCAGTCCCAATATCCTATGTCACCCGTGGTAGGGTGAGGGTGAGGGTGTAGTGGGTTGGCGATGAGCGACCTACTGGATTTGTGGTTGGATGATTATCAGTCCCAATAGCCTATGTCACCCATTGATGGGTGAGGATGAGGGTGTGGTGGTTCGGCGGAGTACGAACCACTGGAGTATGTTGTTATGTCACTTAGAGGCTGGATAAATAATGGAATTGTGGTAAATATTGTCTGTGATGCATGGGTTGTGCTATTCACTGAGCGTGTGGCTCACCCCTCGCATATGTTTTTCCCCAGTTGCCACTGAGCCTGAGCTGGAGCCGGAGCAGCAGTTGGAGCTTTCCGAGGGATTCCTTCAGTAGCGGAGCAGCGCCACGTTCCGCGAGTACCAGAGGTTATCAGCATCCCTTCTTGACTGTATGTATTTGATTTCCGTGCTTGGCACGTGTTTGTATATGTTAAGTTGTATTTGTGTATATTGGCTCTCAGAGTCAGTAGAATGTTTATTTACAGATTCAGTCTTTTGCTTCCGCATTTGGTGTATATATCATGTCAGCCCTTTTGTTGCATGTGTGTCATTCTAGACCCTTTTATACCAGTAGAATAGATTAGGTGGAATAACATAATTATATGAGAGGTAGACTTGAAATACAAATACCAACTTATTATCACGTATTCAGATATATCTATACCCACGTATTCCGTCCAAACAAACAGTTTTTTAGCTTATTCCCTCTTATTGTTCCCTTATTCCATTACCCAAATGGCCCAATAAGTTTCAAATTGGCATATCACCTAAGTTTATCTATTATTTATTTACTTATTAAAAGAAATAGGTCCGGGTTACATCAAACACATGTAGAGTAATTAGATTGTTCAATGCGTTCATGACTATCCTATCTTATCATCTTGACTGCTTGACATATATAGGTAAAGTTAAGAAGTTTTCTATAAAAAAAAATGGTTAAAATTTAGGTCCCGTTTGTTTTTTTATCAATTTGGGATAGATTTTGATTCCATGTGAGATTACCAGAAAATTATGTAAAATCCAGTGTTTGGTTAGTAGTAATCTTGATAGTAATTGTGGAGCCCACTGGAATTAAAATCCGTGCATGTGAAAAAATAGGGTGGAATCAAATTCTCACCCTTTGTTGTGGTAATCTCAAACTTCGCAAGAAATCCTAAATCAGATTACTATTCTACCCTTTACAAATTAATTAAATTATTATTTACATCCTTTCTAAAATAAATAGCCTCCTCCCTTCTCTTTTCACCCACCTCCTCTCTCTTTTCTCTCTCTTTATTCTCTTTTTATTTGCATTCTTTAACTATTTAAAAAATATTTTTTAAAAAAATTACTTTTTTTTTATAATTATGATATAAATAAATAAATAAATTTTTTTATAAGTAAATCTACTAACGAACCAAATAGTCTGATGGAATCTGAATTCGTCGTAAAATGATTTTTCAGGCAAAGTAAATCCTTAAAAAATAAATGAGACATATTAAACGGGGCCTTAATTGAATCAGATTTCTAATTTTGAAATCCTACATCACATCTCACTCACAGTGTCTAAAGTGACCCGGTTTTTATTTTTTTTTTACATTCCCGTTAATTTAGTAACTACTTACATCTATTTATTAAATTAAAGATATTTACAAGGTCTATCTTAGTGGAATTCTTTGATTTGCTCGTTATCTTTATTATAATATATGTATATGTGTGTATATATCTATAAGACTATTACTTCTATTACTTTACTTATTGAAGGAAAAGTGATCTAACTTTTTCATTTATGTTATTACTGTGGCGGAGCCACAAATTATGCCCAGTGGGGGAAAACTTACATAACTTAATTTTTTTTAATTTAGCAAAGTATTATTAATCGAATTTTTAATTAATCAAATTATACATCTTTTCAAAGTATTATTTTTAAATTGACATACAAGAAATTTAAAAATATGTCTTTACAAGCTTAAACAAATTATGTTAATTGTCACTTTAAAAAAAAAAAAATATATATTTTAATTTTCATTTGCAATTCATTAACATAGAAAAAAGAGACAGCTAACTAAATAGATAGATAATACTATTTTATACCCAAATATTTATCCAAGAACCAATCAAAAGTTACAAAAACAAAAAATGAAAGGGCGCTGTTACATACGATCTTTTTCCAGTCTCAAATGTAACCTATACCTCGTTAGTTATCTAGTTAAGTATATACATTTTTAGACAATGTATATAAAAATGGGTTCATTCAATTCGAAATGAAGCAATATACACATTTCATCGAAGCATATATCTCATTAATTCAGTGTTGCTATCTAGGCTAAAAAAATTAAGCCCCATTGGTAAGTCCGAATAGGTGGCACAATCCTATTGGTTCACTGTTTGACTTTTTCAAACCATTAAAAAGAGAATGACTAGAATACCCTCATGAAAAATTTAAAAATTGGCTCCAATTAATACCACCATTAATCCTTGTTTTCGGAATCCCAAAAATTGCGCAACCAAACGACCATCAATCGTCTTCCCGACTAAACATATTTCAAAAAAATTTAAATGTTAGGGTTTCCAAATTGGGTGAAACATACGAACACAAAAAAAATAAATCGGTTATGAAAGACAATATCATCCGCTCTCTTCCCCAAACTAATTGTCGACAATGACGAAGAATAAATGTTAGATTTCTTCCCACATTTGACACTTTCCTGTCGACGTGTTTTTTTTTTTTTTTTGCTATATAAACATGTCGATTGGATGGATTTATTGCACTTCTTATAAGAAGAAACCTCTGATTTTCATAATCATATATGAGACGACGCAATTCCAGATACATGAATCTGAAATCCAAACAAATTAGATTATCTTTTTTTTTTGGTATAAAAACAAATCAGTCTTTCAGATACACTGTATCTGAAAACCAAACAAATAGTGTATCTGGAATTAATTTTTATTTTTATGCAATGTAAACAAATCTCACTTTTAGATACATGAGTTTGATATCAAAACAAATTAGTGTATATGGAATTCATTTTTATTTTTTACTATATAAAATTATAGCAATCACATATTAATTTATAGCAATCACATATAGTGTATCTGAAAACCAAATAAATAGTGTATCTGGAATTAATTTTTATTTTTTAGCAATGTAAACAAATCTGACTTTCAGATACATGAGTTTGATATCCAAACAAATTAGTGTAACTGGAATTTATTTTTATTTTTTAGCAATGTAAACAAATCTGTCTTTCAGATACATGAGTATGATTTGTATGTTTCTTATACATTGTCTTCGTTTACTAGTGTATCTAGATATGTTAAACATATGTAAATCCTTGGTTGTATCTGAAATAACAATCATCATTTATTGGTGTGGAATGTGGCTGTATTGCATGTATTAGAAATATAAACCTCTGCATTTTATGTGTGAACTGCAGATTTTTTTTTTAAGATACTAGGTATCTTAAAAAACGAAGATGCATATGTCTTTCAATGTAATGACATATCAATTGTATCTGGTTTTGTATCAATATGATTTTTCAAAGGACTATTTTTGGCAACAGAATCTCAAAAAGACAGAATTGCTGAACAAAGAAGAAACCGGGCATACCATCCGCAATATAGATCTACGTTGCACAGAATATTTGAAACATTTGCTGTCACGCCCCAGGGTGGCCGTCCCCGAGACGTGGAAGGTATATATAATATCAGCAGTCTAAATAGGAGATCAATAAAATACTCTAAACAACATCGAAATGACAACACAGACCATAAGGTGGCTGACATAATATATACAAATAGCGGAAGCTTAAACAACTGAGTCTGTAATTCAAAGACATATTACAGACCCGATACATAATCAACTGTCCTGTGAGAGCCAATATACACAATGACATCCAAATACAAACGTGTGCCCAAGCACGGATAACAATACATACAATCAAAAGGGGATGCTGATGGCCTCTCACTCGCAGAACATGACGCTGCTCCGCTACTGCTGTAGTGCCTCCGGGAGCTCCTCCTTCAGATCCGACTCAGATATCATTGGAGAAAAATATATGCGAGGGGTGAGCCACACGCTCATTGAATAGCACAACCCATGCATCACAATTCATTTTATCCACAAATAATTTATAGTCCCTAACACGGGAGCAACTACACATTCTAGTGGGTCGTTTCATCGCCAACCCACCTCCCCCCTCACCCTCACCCTTTCCGGGGGGTGACATGGGCCTCTTGGGGCATACTAGACCGCTCTCCACCCCTGGTCCACCCGGTAGCCTCTCCCACCCTCGGGCCTCCACCTGGTATACTCCCACTATCAGTACTGTCCGACGCATCGGAGGTACCTACGGGCGGGAGCCCTCTGTAAGGTCAGCCAACGCCGGGGAGTACCTACATCGGATCCAACCAATAAGGGGAAGACAACCTACTCACACGGATACGATCCTCTTGGATCCGTTGACACCGATTGTAACTCTACTAATGTCATGAATTCTCAAGAATTCCTCCAGGGCGCATAACTAAGATGCGGGGAGACATATTATAACAACAAGGTTATAATATTCTCTAAGGCATGCTTGTAACTATATACTCTCATTTGATTTAATTAAATTAAACTAGATGGGAATATGCATAGTTCGGGGCTTTCCAATTAAAGGACAAGGTGACTAAACATGCATTGGCCGCTATACATGATATAAGGGTGCGTATTCCTAGCATACAAAGTCTAAGGTGGTATGGATATATCATATTAATCATGCATGCATAGATTTATATTTATTACATGTTAATACACAATTATTGTGCCCCAGGGGAGGGCAATGCACGCCTACATGCATCGAACGCCTCCCTACTGGGTTGGATTGTCCCACTAACCGAAACACGGGTCGCTACGTGACCGTCCGTCAAGATCTGCAAGATAGGGCATTCAATATGGTGAGTAAACCACACAAATACATAATAAATTTACTAGAAATACCCAATACTCGGACAAGCATGGATACGGGCCCGCACGCATGTGAGTCCGAGTGCCCCGACACCCTCCCGAACCCACGGGCAGCCATACGCACGGCCACCCGCACGCGCACGCACGAATGCACACGCCCGCACGCGCCCCTGCGCCCCGGGTGCACTGCTGCGCCCCTGCCCGCGCGCCCAGACACGCTGCCACGCGCGCGCGCATGCTCGCGCGCGCTTGCGCGCACTGCGCGTCCAGCCCTGGTGTACCCGCGCGCATTGCGCCCCCGCGCAGCACTCCGCACGCACCCCCCGCGCACCGCGCGCACTGCGCCCCCGCGCAACACTCCGCGCGCACGCCCGCGCGTCTGCGCGTACGCGCGCGCGCCAGCCAGCGCGCCCGTCTGTGGGTGCCAGCGCCTACCTGCGCGCAGACTCGTGCGCACGCGCGCGGATGACCCCGCCCGAGCGCCCGAGCCCCTTCCGCCCCCTCCTCAGCCCTTCCACACCCCCTAACACCCATGCATAGCATGCATACCCAATTTCACACCTAAAACAAGCATCTAAACAAGAAATAGGGAGGAGAAGGACTCACCCAAGAGAGGAAGAACAAAGGGAGGAACTCGGGTGCCCTTCGCGCACCAACTCGCCACCACCAAGACCACCACAACCAAGACCACCCTCAGCCCTAACAAAGGCTGAAAACAGGGGAGAAGGGGGGCCATGAGAGGGAGGTAAACAAAGGGGAAAGCAAAACAAAAACCATAGGAAGATAGATCAAGCCCTTACCAATCTTTTTCCCTTCAATGGCTTTCTATTTCAACACCTTCTACTAGGTCTTATGGGGGAAAAAGAGAAGAGGGAGTGAGTGATTTTGTGTGTGAGAGAGAGAGGAAGAGAAGAGAAGGGAAGAAGAAGTGGGCGCCCACTTTAGGGCACACACACACACACACACTCACACACACTTAGGTTTTGGTGTTTGACTTTAGGTCAACCCAACCTCACAAACAAACAAAACCAATTGACCAAGTCAACGGTCAAACTTGACTTGGTCAAAGTCATCTTTGACCTGGTCAAGTCCCCCTTTGACATTCCCACTTGGTAAAAACCCGGATACGATTCGGAACTGCCAAATTCTGAACGTTATCGGAATTCTATGAAATTTTCGTGGGTGGTTTGAAATGGCACCATGACACATAATGTGCAGTTAGATTTTTAATCGGAGTTCTCAAGCTCATGATGATAGCCAAAAGTCCAAAATTTTAGCGGTTCCGATCGAAAAAGAAAAAGTTGAAAAACTGCCAGAAATGCTCCAAAGGTGCCCAGAAGGCTAAAAGTGACACATATATGACATTTGCAATATTGGAGTTGAGCAGGAAGCATTCAAAGATGGTCTAGAGAACTCTATTCTGGAATTTATTCAAGTCCTTCGTTGACCGGTCATACGATTACGGAAAGGTGAAGAAAAATGATGATGATGTCTTGTCCATCATCCAATCATTCGACCATAAGTCCAACAGCTTCAACATTGGTGGGAAGCTAATAAAAATTACAACAGATGAGATGGATCTTATATTTGGGATAAGATCAGGGGTCAAAAAAGGTGAAGGTATAAAATTTTAATAGAGTTCATTCAATCGAAGATTATTAAATTTTATTTTTCTTATTGTATCTTGAAATCTTGACATTATCATTATTTTGTAAACACAGTTGAGTTAGAAGGGAAACCAAAGACTGCTTTTGTTCAAAGGAGATTTCAAAATGTGAAAAGGCCGAATGGTCCAATTGTAAAACAACAGCTCCTAAAATCTTTTTCCAGAGAGACAGACACAGATTATGAAGATTTCACCAAACTCTGCTGCCTATATGTCTTCGTATGTCTTTTCTATACAAATAGTGGACAAACACTGAGCTGGGGTTATTTCAAATATGTTGAGCACATCAGCAAGATCAAGGATTATGCTTGGTCCTCTTCAGTATTGGATACCTTAATGCAGTCCATCAAAAACTATCCATCAGCTCTGTTGAGTGTCACTGGATGTGTGATATTATTGCCAGTAAATTACCTCCTCACATATTAATTTATAGCAATCACATATATCATTAACTAACCAAAAATTTTCATTTATGCAGTATTGGCTCTGTGAACACACACGCATAATTCACTCAACACAAGAAAGCAAATTTCCACGCTTCTTGAAATGGGATCTACGCAAACTGCACAAAGAGATGAACAAAACAAAAATAAAGAAAATTAAAAAAGATGAGGTAGTGTAAAAGCATCCATCTTTATTACATTGAATCTTCCCTTTGAATTTCATATTATTTTATTTGCTCAGATACATATGTAATTTTTTTTTAAAATATAATAGGTATTGTATATGTGATCATTTACTTGAGTATTGCTGATTTTCTTTTTTAAGATACAGTTGTATCTCAAAAACACTAGGCATATATAAATGTGAATGGTGAATGTTAAAAACACTAGACATATATGTATGTGAGGGGTGTATCTTAAAAATAATAGGTGTACATGTATGTGATTGCATTATGTCACGCCCCAGGCGTCCCCGAGACGTGGCAAAGATAATATAATATCAGTTATCAATACCTGAGGTCAATAAGGACACCAACAACAATACACAAGGCGACAAAGCAAGATAAAGATAACTGACTGAAAAGCGGAAGCATAATATATAACAATGTTTGTAAATCAAAAACATTATTACAGACCCGAATACACAATCAATGTCCTGTGGAAGCCAAGTCTAGACCAAAGAAAATACAACCTGTGCCACATGCACGATTTACAAAGCATAAATGACTCTAGGAATGCTGACAGCCTCGCACTCTCCACCCACCGGCAGAACGCTCCATGCCCATAAGACCACGCCACAGGAAAGCTCCAGCTCCACGCCCAACACTGCCCCTAAAAAGAAACAGTATGCGAGGGGTGAGCTACAAGCTCAGTGAGTGGCTGGAAACCAATCACCATTCTACAGTTCAATACATAATCAGTTTCCTTTCAAAGAAAACATGGGTAGAAACCCAAAGGATAACAGGGTCACGTGGCGGCGCGACTAACCTCACCCCCACCCTCACTCCCGGAGGGAGTCTTTTGGGACTTATGGGGAGAGAAAGAGACCCGGATTTACTGGTCTAGGGACCATGCCGTCGGTCGAAGTGACCCGGATTTACTGGTCCAGGGACCATGCCGTCGGTTGAAGAGACCCGGATTTACTGGTCCAGGGACCATGCCGTCGGTTGAAGAGACCCGGATTTACTGGTCCACTAAACACTACTGGATCATCTATATCTAGATAATCGCCCATCGATGTCCTTCAACATCCATCACGAGACCGGACCCAACATCTATGGGAACGGTCGAACAACGAATGGGTCACGAGGCGACGTGTCTTCGCCTCATCCACACCCTCACTCCTGAAAGGAGACATCTTGGGACTTTGGGAGAGACTTAGACTGCTCTACACCCCTGGTCCACCGGTAGCCTCTCCCCGCTCCGTAGCTTACCTGGTATACTCCCACGATCAGCACTGTCCGAACACATCGGAGGTACCTACAGATGGGAGCCCTCTGTCAGGATAGCCTGTCTAACGCTGGGGCTGTACTACACGGATCCAACGAAGGGGAGAACGATTCCCACGCCCGTAACATCATTCGTTAACCCTCTCCCGGGTAGTATCTACAACCCGATCTCCTCAACTCAGCCTCTCCCACCCTCGTGGCCTCCGCCTAGTCCTCTGACAGGTATAGCCAACGCCGGGGAGAACGATCCCATGTTCGCAAAGCGAAACCCAATGGAAAACAACCATTCTCGATACTCGCTCATCGAGATATCACACACATGCATAACAGCAACCAACACCCTCATATTAACCTTAATGTAGTCATAGTCCCTAAACGGGAGTAACTACACAATCCAGTGGGTCGTTACATCGCCGACCCACCACACCCTCACCCTCACCCTCGAAGGGGTGACATGGTCTTTTGGGACTGACTAGGCTGTTAATCACCCTTGGTCCACCGGTAGCCTCTCCCCGCTCCGTAGCTTACCTGGTATACTCCCACGATCAGCACTGTCCGAACACATCGGAGGTACCTACAGATGGGAGCCCTCTGTCAGGACAGCCTATCTAACGCCGGGGCTGTACTACACGGATCCAACGAAGGGAAGAGAACAGCCTACCCACACGCATGCGTGTCACGCCCCAGGGTGGCCGTCCCCGGGACGCGGCAAGGGTATACATGATATCAGCAGTCAATACAGGAGATCAATAATATACCATAAACAACAGCTAAAAAGACAACACAGACAACAAAGAGGCTGACATGATGTATACACAGAAAGCGGAAGCTAAAAGACTGAATCTGTAAATCAACAACACTTTACAGACTCGATACATAATCATATGTCCTGTGAGAGCCAATATATCCACATACATCCAAATACAATCCAAACTGGGTGCCCAAGCACAGAAATATATACATACAATAAAAGAAGGATTCTGATGGCCTCAAAACTCGAGGGATGTGGCGCTACTCCGTTACTGGTGCAGTCGCTCGGGAAGCTCCTCCTTCAAGTCCGCCTCGGTAATCACTGAAGAAAAATATTATGCGAGGGGTGAGCCACACGCTCAGTGAATAGCACAACCCATGCATCACAGTTCATATTAACCACAATTTATCAGAAAAAGCCTCAAAGTGGCATAAACAACACAAATCTGGGGGTTCGTTACATCGCCGAACCACCACACCCTCACCCTCACCCTCACCCCTCGATAGGTGACAAAGGATATTGGGACTTAGTAGGCTGATAATCATGCTTACACAAACCAGTGGGTCGCCACATCGCCGGCCCACCACACCCTCACCCTCACCCCTCAACAGGTGACATAGGCTATTGGGACTGACTAGGCTGTTGGTCACCCTTGGTCCACCGATAGTCTCTCCCCACTCCGTAGGCCGTTTGGCCACTCCCACATTCAGCACAGTCCGTCTACCAAATCAGGAGGTGCCTACTGATGGGAGCCCCTGCACGGGACGACCTTTCTAACGCTGAGGTAGTCTCTACACGGATCCAACGAAGGGAACAGAACAGCCTATCCATCGCATATGATCCACTCGGATCCGCTGACAACACATCTCTACAACTCTAATGTCTTGAATTCTTCAGAATTCCTCCAGCGCGCATAACCAAGATGCGGGGAATACATAAGATAATAATGAGGAAAAGAGACCTTGGGAGGGCAACCTGAGGTCCCGATATAGGACATCCCGCCAACCAAACAAGGAACACGGAGTACCCTAGCCCGGGTCTCAATGTTGACCTCGCAAGGCCCCCTTAATATTCCCCAAGGCATGCTAAAAATATCTTAAGTCTGCATTTAATTTAATAAATCAAACTAATAGGACGCATGCATAGGTCGAGGCTTTCCTAGCATGATAACAAGGTGACAGGATGCACGGCTCTTACACATATCCTAAGGGTGCAAGTCCCTAACATACAAGTCTAGGGTGGCATGCATTCTACACACTAATCATGCTTGCATGACAAGTTAATATTAACTATGTGCCCCAGGGGAGGACGGTACACGCCCAAGTGCATGTAGCGCCTCCCAACTGGGTTGGGTTGTCCAACTCACCGGTAAACGGGTCGTCACTCGACCGTCCGTCAAGATTTGCAAGACAGGGTAATCAACCCGGTGAGTAAAATACACAAATACCACAAAATACTAAAAAATACACAATTAAATACCCAACACTCGGGCAAACGTACATACGGCCCGTACGCACGCTAGCCCGAGCACCCCGACTCACTCCCGCACCCCCGGCAACCATCCGCACTGCCACCCGCCCCCAGATGCACCACCGCGCCCCAGCCCGCGCACCCAGGCGCCCTGCCGAGCCCCTGCTCGCACGCCAGGACACGCCGTCGAGCTCCCCGGGTGCACCGCGCGCTCACTGAGCCCCATCACAGCAGCCCGCGCGCACACAGCACGCCCCGCGCCCAGCTCCTCGCCCCGCGCGCACCCCGCGCGCACCACTGCTCGCCTAATCGCGCCCTCGCCTCGCTCCGCGTGCACCCTGCGCGCACCATCGGCTCGCCCAGCGCTCCATCGACTCGCCGCGCGCGCACAGCGCGCCTGCGCCTCTGCGCAGCGCTCCGCGCGCACGCCCCAGCACGGCGCCCTGCACGCAGCGCCCCATCTCCCACGACCAGCGCCCAACACACCAGCGCCCAGCACGCGCGCCCAGCACACGCGCCCAGCACGCCCTCCAGCTCCACCCGAGCGCACGCCCGCGCGCACGCGCGCGCGCGCCCTGCCTGCTGCGCTGCTTGCTGCCTGTGCTGCCAACCTGCCCGAGACAGCCAACCACCCTGTCCGAGCCACCCTACCTCCTCTATCCGGCCACCAATGGCCTCCAACAGCCACCAATCACCCCCCACAGCCACCAACACCCAAACCCACCCTCCTAACAAGCATCTAAACATGGAAAAGAAGGAAAGAGAGCTTACCCAAAGGAAGGAGAGGAAAGGAAGGGAACCGGAAGCTCTTCTTGCACCGAAATGCCTCCCCAAAGCCCTACACCACCAAGGACTCTTCCCACCCTCAAAGGGGCCGAAAACTGAGGAGAAAAGAGGGGGTAAGAGGGGGCTAAACACCTCGGAATTCGAATCCGAAACCACCGGTAGATAGATCGGGACCGGATCTAACCTTTCTATGCTTTGAGTTTTAAGGTTCAAGCACTCTAGGTGGCTCAAATCCAAGAAAAAGAGAGAGGGGGAGAGAGAAAATCTATTTCAAAAGATGATGAATAGTGTAGGGCAACTTTTGCTACTCACTTAAATAAGTCAACACACTTAAGTTAGTGTTAACCTAGGTTTAATTAGGGCTAAGAGAGGGTTAGGGTGATTTAAGTGAGCTTTGACTTGGGTCAACCCAACCACACAAAAAAAAAAAAGGGTTGACCAAGTCATGGGCCCACTTTGACCGAGTCAACTCTCCCAATGACTTCTCGCTCGGTCAAAACCCGGATACGCCCCGGAACTGCAAAATTCTGAAACGTATCGGAATTCGATGAAATTTTCGTGAGTGGCTTAGAATGGCACCAGGACACATAATATGCAGTTAGATTTTCAATCGGAGTCCTCAAACACAAGACGATAGCTAACAGTCCAAAATTTTGCGGTTCCGATCGAAAAACGAAAAAAACTCAAAAACTGCCAAAATGCTCCAATGGTTACTAGCAGGCAAAAAGTGACACATATATAACAATGCATTCCTCTTGGATCCGTCGACAACGCTTCCTAACATTTCTAATGACATGAATTCTCAAGAATTCCTCCAGGGCGCTTAACCAAGATGCGGGGAAACATATATTATAACCACAAGGTTATAATATTCTCTAATGCATGCTTACAACAATATAATCACATAATCCCATCTTGATTTAAATAAATTAAACTAAATGGGAACATGCCTAGGTCGAGGCTTTCCTAGCATGAAAACATGGTATCAGGATGCATAGGCCTCTATCCTCAACATTAGGGTGCATATCCCTAGCATACAAGTCTAAGGTGGCATGGATACATCATATTGATCATGCATAGATCAAGGCTTTTAAGTACAGGACATGGTGTCCAGGCATGTACGGGCCTCTATACACGATACATGGATGTATATCCCTAGCATGCAAAACATCTACATATTAGTTAGGGGGCCCCATCGATGCGCGACGCGCGTCTACGACCCGGGACCTCGCACATCTCATCTGACGAGATCTGCAAGGTAGGGGCATCAAACTGGTGAGAAACAACACAATTTACACAAAGAAAACATTAAAAATACCCAATACTCGGACAAGCATGCATACGGGCTCGCACGCATGCGAGCACGCACGTACGCACGCGAGTCCGAGTGCCCCGACACCTACCTGAACCCTCTGGCAGCCACACGCATGGCCCCCCGCACGCGCACGCACGAATGCGCACGCACGCACGCACCCCTGCACCATCGGCGCACTACCGCGCGCTTGCCCGCGCGCCCAGACGCGCTACCGAGCGCACGCGCACGCTCGCGCCCACCCGCGCGCACTGCACGTCCATCCCGCGCCCTCGCGCAGCACCCCGCGCACGCCCTAGCATGCGCACGCAAGCGCACGCACGCACGCGCGCACACTGGTCCCCTGCCCCACGCCCAGGCACATGCCCAGGCGCACTGCCCGCGCGCGCTCGCGCGCACCCCTGCTCGCGCCAGCACCCGCGCGACCACTCCGCGCGCACCCGCGCACTCGCGCTTAAGCGCCCGCGCGCGTTTGCCTGCCGTACTGCGCCTGCGCGCGCACGAGCGCAGATTGCGCCCAGCCCATCCTAACCTCATTTTAACCTTCCCCAGCCCCTCACACACACCCTAACCCATCTACCTAGCATGCATGACCTCCCTAACATCCCCTTAAGCCATGAAAATCAAGAAAAGAAGGGGAGGAGCTCACCTTGGAGGGGGAACAAAAGGGGGAGGTTCGGGGGCCCTCGACGCACCCGCGACCACCTCAACCACCACCACCACCTCCTCGGCCTCTCCTCAGCCTCCTCCAACGGCTACAAATCAGGGGGGGGGGAGGGAAATCCATGTAAGGGCTTGAGAGAAGAGAAGAACAAACAACAACAACACAAGAACCAACCTTCTCTTCTTCCTTCACCTCCTCCTTCACTTCATCTCTTTGGGGCATTCTATCAAACACTTGGTGGGGGGGCTTTGAAGGAGAGAAAGAGAGACCAGATGTAGATAGACGTGGGGATTTGGGAGGGAGAGAGAGAGGGAGAAAGATATTTATCACCCAAAATAGCTAAAGAGGAAAAGACTAAGACGCCCTTTGACTTGAAATTCTGCGCATGCATCACTGGAACAGCCATAACTTCCTCCATATAGCTCCAAATTGCACAATTCTAAGTCCGTTGGAAAGCCAAGAAGATTATCTACAACTTTCATGTTCATGCCAAGATCAAATAATATCTCCAAATATTCCGAAATTAGAGCTAAACATAGAGCAGGGCTGCTGCCAGAATTTCCATCCCCGGGGTATACTTGGAAAAATACCCATAACTTTTACTACAAGAATCCAGTTGATCTAATTCCACTTCTGTGCGAAAGTTAACTCAAAACTGGACATCTCATAATAAAATCATATTTAAACCTCTTCATCTTGGATTTTAACAAAATCAAATCCAAATACCAAATTGGAAATACATAACTTCGAGGAAAAAAATTATGTACCCAAATTTTCAAACAGAGCGCTCCAAATGACACAGGCACAACACATTAAGTATTGTTGTATCTTAAACAAATCTGCAAATGAATTCTACATTCATTGAGACTTCCCTTTGTAGCTCATATTTATTTTCCATTTTAGATACATTTGTAACTGAATAATCAAAATACATATATGTCTGATATGTATTTAAGTACTGCTAACTTTGGTTTTAACTTAACACTGTATCTGAAAAACTGTGTATGTATTATGACTACTGTAGGTTTTCATTGAGGATCTTAGCGCCAGTCTAAATGAACTGAAACATCTTAACACTAAGGCCCCTTCTCAAGGCCAATCAGAGGCTGAAGATGATGAAGATGAGAGTGAACCCCATACTGATTCTGATCAAAACAGTGAGCAGGACACAGAAGAAGAGAGTGAGAGACACAGTGGCAATCAATCACCAGTGGGTGATGAAAATCATGTCAATCTGTTAGCTCAGTTACAACAACGGATGATAGAAATGGAGGAGGAGAACGTAAACCTATTGAAGAAGGACAAAGAGATGGAAATCCAAATTTTAGAGTGGCGAGAGGGGTGGAAAAAGCTTTCCTGCGCATTAGAAACAACAGAAGACAAAATTTTTTTGGAGAAACAAATTCAAGGACTAAAGGAGCAAATAAGTTTGAAAAATGCAGAAATCACATCAACAAAAGAAGCTATCGAGAGGCTTCAAAAACAAGTTGATGAACAACTTAAAGTGATCGAGGAATTCCAATTGGATGCCACTGTCCATAACATCACACAACGCATCGGTTTGGAGAAAGAAAATGAATGCCTAAGGCAAAAGGATGAAATGATTGTTGATCTTCAGAAATTAAATGCATCAAGTGTTGAAAGCCCACTTCAAATAGTTCCATTTCAAGCTTGGTCACCAATACATGGACCTATGGACACCATACATTGTCAGACAGCGGCTGAAAAAGAGATAAAAGATAAAAGGAAGCGATCAATGATTTCGAATATCAAACTTGAACAGCGGAAGAGCACAAAAAACCTTGACTTCAAGTATACATTTGATTCATCAAACACAACAAGGGGTAGAAAGAGAAAAAAAAACTAGGGGGTCAAAAAAATCTGAAAGCAAAACCGAAAAAATTCAAATACAGCTTTCCTAAAACAGCTGTTGTGAAGCTCATGGACAAAAAGGACCTAGAAAAACTGAAACACATTGTGGAACTCACAGAAGGAAGGTAATAAGCAAACTCTTTTCATGTTCGACTCCTTCATATGTTTTTGCTTATGCTTAAATAAAAATGCATCTGTTAATTTTTTTTCAGATACAGTATTTGTATCTGAAAAAATTATAAACATGTATAGAGCTCTTGTAAACAACAATGCTTTTGAATATTGTGCAGAGGAGCAATATGGGAAGGAAGTATGGGTGTGGTTCATTATGAAGACACGAGGGCAATATCAGAAGAAGATGAAGTCCCAAGCAACGTAAGTATCATTAGCTAAAGATAGTGAATTTTAGTCTATGTATCTGAATTAATGAACAACATATATGATAATTGAAAAATGAACATGTAACTCTCTTCTGATCTTTTTGATTGCCTAGGTCATTGATGCGTACACAGAGATTCTATATGCTGAGCAAGGAGATAAATCAATAGATAGAGGATCATCTCATTTGTATCTGCCAACATATCCCGATCGCTTTTAGATGAAAACCAGAAGTATCTGTTTGACACCCTGGTGAACAAGAAGGTGGATCTAAACTTCCACCGATTCATACACTTTTTGCTTCACAACCAAGGCCATTGGACATTAGCAGTCTATGACATTTCGGAGAACGTGTTGTCACGTCCCAGGGCGGCCGTCCCCGGGATGCGGCAAGTGTATATATGATATCAGTAGTCTAAACAGGAGGCCAATAATATACCCTAAACAACATCAATAATTCCAACACAGACAACAATGAGGCTGACATGATATACACACAAATAGCGGAAGCTAAAAGACTGAATCTGTAACTCAAAGACATATTACAGACTCGATACATAATCAACTGTCCTGTGAGAGCCAATATATACAATGACATCCAAATATAATACAAACGTGTGCCCAAGCACAGAATACAATACATACAATAAAAAAGGGATGCTGATAGCCTCTAAAACTCGCGGAATGTGGCGCTGCTCCGCTACTGCTGAGGTCCCTCGGGGAGCTCCTCCTGATCCGACTCAGATAACACTGGAGAAAAATATATGTGAGGGGTGAGCCACACACTCAGTGAATAGCACAACCCATGCATCACAATTCATATTAACCACAATTAATTATTCAAGCCTCAAAGTGGCAAGAACTACATACTCCAGTGGGTCGCTACATCGCCGACCCACCACACCCTGACCCTCACCCTCCAATAGGTGACATGGGATATTGGGACTGACTAGGCTGTTAATCACCCTTGGTCCACCGATAGTCTCTCCTCCACTCCGTAGTCCGCCTGGTCTACTCCCACTTTCAGCACAGTCCGTCACCAAATCAGGAGGTGCCTACTGATGGGAGCCCTCTGTCAGGACGGCCTGTCTAACGCTGGGGCAGTCTCTATACGGATCCAACGAAGGGAACAGAAACAACCTATCCACACGTATACGATCCACTTGAATCCGCGGTATTTCCTTAACTGGAAAAAGAAACCTTGGGAGGCCACCATGAGGTTCCGATATAGGATATCCCGACAACCAAACAAGGAACACGGAGTACCCTAGCCCGGGTCTCAACGTTGACTTCACAAGGCTCCTTAATCCAGAGAAGGGAGACTCTACTGGTGTCATGAATTCTTCAGAATTCCTCCAGGGCGCATAACCAAGATGCGGGGAACATATACAATAACCATCAAGTTATAATACTTACTAAGGCATGCATAAATACCATAAGTTCGCATTTAATTTAATAAATTAAACTAATAGGACACATGCATAGGTCGAGGCTTTCCTAGCATGAAAACATGGTGACAGGATGCATGGCTCTTACACATATCCTAAGGGTGCAAGTCCCTAACATACAAGGTCTAGGGTGTCATGCATACTACATATTAATCATGCTTGCATAGATTACATATTATACAAGTTAATATTAAACTATGGTGCCCCAGGGGAGGATGGTATACGCCCAAGTGCATATAGCGCCTCCCTACTAGGTTGGATTGTCCCACTCACCAATAACCGGATCGTCGCGCGACCGTCCGTCAAGATCTGCAAGACAGGGTAATCAACTGAGTCGGATCTGGAGGAGGAGCTCTCCGGTTGCATGGACTTGATGGGCACTGCTGCAATGGGTGCTGGATCCCACCCTGGCACCGCATCAGCTGGAGGAGAGGCAGCCGCTGACTGCTCGAAGCGGGGCCTCTTCCTCTTGCGCTGCCCCTGGTCCCGACTCCCAGAAGGACCCTGATCTGCAGAAGGGGTCGGAACCCCCACGATGATCCCGAGGTCTCGCTCGACTGTCTTCGCCCGAGACACCAAGTCCGAGAACCTCGAGAAAGCGTGGGCGGAGACACGCACCCGAATGGCGCTGCAGAGACCAAGCTCGAAACGGCGGCACCGCGCCTCTTCGTCCATCACCAAAGCTGGAGCGAACCTGGATAGCCTCGTGAAGCGCGTGGAGTAGTCGGCGACAGACATAGAGCCCTGCGTCAACCGCACAAACTCCTGCACCACGATCTGCTGCGCCGAGAACGGGAAGTACTCTTCCAGGAAATACCTCCGGAATCCTGCCCAAGAAAGCTGCTCCACTCCCTCTGGAATGTCCACCACTCGGGTAGCCCACCAGTCGGCAGCGCTACCCTTCAGCATGAAGGTGGCCAGGGAGACTCGCTGGCGATCGGTGCAAAGCATGGTCGAGAAGATCACCTCCACCTCCATCAACCATCGCTCTGGGGCAAGGGGATCCGCCAACTGGCCATAGAACTCGGGAGGATGGAGCTTCAGAAAGGCTGCGAGGCCACTCTGCTGCACCCGCGCTGCAGCCTCTAGCCCCACCTCCCTCGCCAGGGGATCCTGAACCCTCGCCGCTGGAATCACCACGGGGACTGGGGGTACTTCGGGTACCACAGACGGATCTGCTACCAAGGGGACCTGTGGAACTGCATCACGGGCCGCCCTCAGCTCCCGGGTCTCCCGCGCCTGCTCTACCAACACTCTGGTCTGGGCCTCCAGTGCCTTGATCCGAGTCTCCAACGAATCCGCTATCCGAGCGAACGCACGTTCCCGTGCGGGAGGCTCCTACGCCGATCTTGGCCTCACAGCCGTGGACTCTCCAGTAGCATCCTCGCCTCCGGTAGGTCCGGAAACCTCCAAAGGTCGAGAGGGACTATGTCCGCGCCGTCCTCCACGAGGAGACATATCAGCAATCCTAAGAAAACCAGACACTAGGATCAGAATACTCATATCAAAATCCTAGGACTCATCTCTACGAAAGAAGACCATTAGCTCTGACAGGACCAGGTTCTGATACCACCTTTTTGTCACGCCCCGGGCGTCCCCGAGACGCGGTAAGTGTATATAAAATATCAGAATCTACACAGGAGGTCAATAATCCATCATACACAAACAACTAGAATGACACACAGACAACAAAAGTAGGGCTGACATGATATATACACCAAATGCGGAAGCTAAATACTGAATCTGTAATCAAAACACACTACAGACTCCATACATAATCACATATCCTGTGAGAGCCAATATACATACAAAGACATCCAAATACAATACAAACACGTGCCCAAGCACGGAAAATAATACATACAGGCACAAGGGATGCTGATAGCCTCTGATACTCGCGGGACGTGGCGCTACTCCGCTACTGATGAAGTCCCTCGGGGAGCTCCTCCTCCAGATCCGACTCAGATGACACTGAAGAAAAATATTGTGCGAGGGGTGAGCCACACGATCAGTGAACGGCACAACCCATGCATCACAGACAATATTGACCACAACCAGATAATTCTTAACATCCACAACCACATTACCATAGCCACAAATAACAACAATTCCTCAAACTAGTGGGTCGCTAACGCCAACCCACTACACCCTCACCCTCACCCTCAATGGGTGACCAAGGATATTGGGACTAATCAAAATCCAATCACAAATCCGGTGGGTCGCTTCCGCCAACCCACTACACCCTCACCCTCACCCCTCAAGGGGTGACCAGGGATATTGGGACTAACTACACCAATCCAGCAGGTCGCTATTGCCAACCTACTACACCCTCACCCTCACCCCTCAGCAGGAGTGACATAGGATATTGGGACTGACAATCATCCATAGACAAATCCAGCGGGTCGCTCATCGCCAACCCACTACACCCTCACCCTCACCCTACAACGGGTGACATAGGCTCTTGGGACTGACTAGGCTGTTGGTCACCCTTGGTCCACCGATAGTCTCTCCCCACTCCGTAGGTCGTTTGGCCACTCCCACGTTCAGAACAGTCCTTCTACCAAATCAGGAGGCGCCTACTACTGGGAGCCCCTGCACGGGACAACCTGTCTAACGCTGAGGTAGTCTCTACACGGATCCAACGAAGGGAACAGAACAGCCTATCCATCGCATATGATCCACTCGGATCCGCAGACAACACATCATAACAACACTACTGTTCTGAATTCCTCAGAACCCACCAGGGCGCATAACTACGATGCGGGGAACATGCATAAGGTTATAACAAGGGTGGAATATCATTGGGGGAAAGAAACTCGGGAGGGCAGCGTGAGTTCCCGTTATAGGACACCCCGACAACCAAACAAGGAACACGGTGTACCCTAACCCGGGTCTCACCGCTGTCCTCGCAAGGCCCCTCCCCTATAATATTCACTATAACATGCAATTTAACAAATACTAGCATTTAATTTAATAAATAAACTAGTAGGGCACACGCATGGGTCGGGCTTCCTAACATGGAACCAGGGGACATGCTGCATGGCTCATACACATATCCTAAGGGTGCAAGTCCCTAACATGCAAAGTCTAGGGTAACATGCATTCTACAATTAAATCATGCTCGCATGATATACATATTACACATGCCAATATCTATCCATGGTGCCCCAGGAGAGGTCGGTATACGCCCAAGGGTGTATAACACCTCTCTACTGGGTTGGATTGTCCCACTCACCAGTATCTGGGTCGTCGCGCGACCGTCCGTCCAGATCTGCAAGACAGACATTCAATATGGTGAGAACAACACATAAATACTCTAAAAATACCCAAACATACAAAACCCACAACTAGACACCTAACACTCGGGCAAACGTGCATACGACCCGCACGCACGCTAGCCCGAGCACCCCCGGCAACCACCCGCACGGCCGGCAACCACCCGCACGGCCGCCCGACCCCTCGGGTGCGCCGC
The DNA here is from genome assembly GCA_030737835.1 of Acorus gramineus. Classification (NCBI taxonomy): domain Eukaryota; kingdom Viridiplantae; phylum Streptophyta; class Magnoliopsida; order Acorales; family Acoraceae; genus Acorus; species Acorus gramineus. Next base: position 25,087,129 of record CM060847.1, read on the forward strand.
CGCGCCTAAGCCCACGCGCCCAGGCGCCGCCGAGCCCCTGCCCGCCGCCTTGGACCCGCAGCCGAGCCACCTGGTGCGCCGCCACCCACTGCGCCCCGCCGCAGCAGCCTGCGCGCACCCCCGCGCTCCCCGCGCACACTACACGAACACGCCGCACGCCCCGCGCGCACCGCCAGCTCCGCCCCGCACGCACCGCCAGCTCCGCCCCGCGCGCATCACCAGCTCCCACACCGCGCGCACGCCTGCCTCTGCCCAGCGCCCCGCGCGCACGCCCCACAGCGGTGCCCAGCGCCCAGCGCCCAGCACCCTCGGCCAGCACCCGGTACCCGCGACCCAGCGCCCAGCACCCGGGACCCTCACCCAACGCCCACGCGCACGCCCGCGCAACACGCACCCAGCGCGCCTGGCAGCACGCGCCCAGCGCGCCTGCCAGCCTGCCCACGCTGCTGCCCGCGTTGCCTGCCTGCGCGCGTCGCCAAGTGGCCCGAGCACCGCTCGCCTACACGCCCAGGGCACTGCCCGCCTGATGCCCGAGCGCCCCTGCCCTGCTCGCCTGCGCGCCCAGCCTGCTCGCCCGGCCTGCCAGCGCGCACAGCCCAGCTAGCCTACCCGCATGCATCTCCCTGCACCCCCCGAGCGCACGCCCGCGCGCGCACTTGCGCGCACGCGCTCGCGCGCCCAGCAAACTGGTGCACCTGCTCCCAGCCTACCCGAGCTAACCCTGCCAGCCTGCCCAGCGCGCACGCCCAGCCCTGCTGGCCCCCCCAGCGCCAGTTGAGCGCCCGCACGCCCAGCCCTGCTGGCCCCCAGCACCGCCCGAGCGCACGCACGCGCGCACGCCCGCGCGCACGCGCGCGCGCGCCTGCGCCAGCCACTGTGCCTGCACCACCCTGCGCTGCTGCCCTGCCCGAGACAGCAGCCGCCCAGCCCGAGCCGCAGGCCTGCCAGCCCGAGCTCCTCTACCACCCACCTCCGACCACCACTACAGCCTCCGACCGCCTCCCACAGCCCTCCGACGGCCACCCACCGCCGCCAACCTCCACCCAACCCCATTTCCACCCTCCTAGCATACATCTAGGCAAGAAAGAGAGGAAAAAGAGGCTTACCAAGGGGAGGAAAGGAAATCCGGTTGCTCTCCGCGCACCGAAACCTCTCCCAAAGGGTTTCCAACGCCCCGATCTACCTCCACCACCGTGATGGCTCAAAACAGAGGCGAAGAGAGGGCGGACGGACGGCCAAAACTCACCGGAATTGGGATTTGAAACCACCGGGGTGTAGATTCCTAGGTTTTAACTTTTAAGGTTTGAGGGGTCTAAGGGCCTCAAACGGAAGAAAAACGGAGGAAAGGAGAGAGAGGGCTCAAGGTATGGGATGATGAATAGTGCCAGGATATTTTTTGCTTTCACTTATATAGCGGGCGACTTAAAAACCCAGATACGCCCCGGAACTGTGAAATTTTGGAAACGTTACCGGAATTCAACGAAATTTTCGTGAGAGGCCTAAAATGGCACCAGGACACAAAATATGCAGTTAGATTTCCAATCGGAGTCCTCTAACTCAGGACGATAGCTAACAGTCCAAAAATTAGCGGTACCGATCGAAAACCGAAAAAAAATGAAAAACTGCCAGAATGCTCCAACGGTTACCAGCAGGCTAAAAGTGACACATATATAACACTACCCGAGACAACCCTACCACCTCCCCGACGGCCACCAATGGCCACCAACAGCCACCAACCGCCACCAACAGCTACCCAAACCACCATGAAAGCCATACATACCCAAAAACACCTCCTAATCAAGCATCTAAACAAGAAAGGAAGGAAAAGAAACTCACCCAAGGAGAGGAAAGGAAGGGGAGGAAGATCGGGTGCTCTTCGCGCACCGAAACACTGCTTCCAAGACTACCACCTCCGAGATCTCCAACTCAGCTAGAGAGGGGCTGAAACAGAGGAGAAAAGAGGGTATGAGAAGGGGTCACACATGTGGGAATTCGAATCCGAGACCACCGGAAGGTAGATCGGATTCTTACCTATCCTTTCTCTTTTTAGGGTTTTTGATTTCCACCACTAGAACTAGGTCATATGGGGGGATTAAAGAGAGGGAGAGAGAGAGAAATTTTGGAGAAAATGATGAATAGGAGGCTTATGTTGTCGTGGGATTTCTTTATACTCACACACCCACCACACACTCTCACACTTAGATTAGCCCTAATTAGGTTTAGGCTAGGATTAGATTAGGTTTAAGTGTGGTTTGACCCTAGTCAACCCAACCACACTAAAATCCAAACTCATTTGACCAAGTCAAAGGTCAACCTTGACCAAGTCAAGTCTCCCAATGACTTTTTGCTCGGTCAAAACCAGGATACGATTCGGAACTGTGAAATTCTGAAACGTTACCGAAATTTGATGAAATTTTCGTGAGTGGCTTGGAATGGCACCAGGACACATAATATGCAGTTAGATTTCCAATCGGAGCCCTCAAACTCAGGGTGATAGCTAAAAGTCTAAAATTTTAGCGGTTCTGATCGAAAAACGAAAAAGCTGAAAAACTGCCAGAATGTTCCAATGGTTACCAGAAGGCTAAAAAGTGACACATATATAACACGTGTGGAAACATTATAATTCACTCCTTCCAGATGTTGATGCGGAGGATAAAACTCATTTAAAATTTGTCTCAAAATTGGTAACACCTTCATTATTTCTTCATACTTGGCATAGTTCAATACACTATAATTAGATCATAAACAGTTGTATCTGAATGTTTTTTTTATGTATACCTATATTTAAAAACAGAGGGAAGAGTTTGGAAAACACTTCACTAGCAACAAAGATGGCGAAATCATATTAGTGGCAGACGGACCGTAGCAAAATCGAATGTCGTAAGTGTCAATCAAAATGAAAGTCCAAAATTCAGATTATTATTTGTATCTTTAATAAAAATCAATTTATTGCAGAATGGATTGTGGACCAATCATCATGAATATAATGAAACAACATGCTGCAAATGAGCAAGTGACCACATGTTTGATGGATAGGAAGTAGTGTAGACCAATAAGGGCGCACATTATGCATAAATATCTGAATGACAAGCACCGTACATATACAGACAAAGACCACATGGTCAGGCAGATGTACATGGAAGATTGACCAGTGAAAGAATGGAGTTTATAAATGAACAAAAATTTGGATCTCAGTACGTAATGAATTCTTTGTAAATGTTTGAATATGAAGTTCTATATTCAATGTACTCTTGATGTTCGATGAACAATTGATCGGTTATAATTATGTGTTTAACAGCATATCTCATATAGTTGAGTTGTATCTAGATTTTGTAAGGTGTATCTGAAAATCTTTATTGGAGATGTGTTTGTGAAATATACAGGCTTCATTTTTAACCACAAATATATCAAGATAGTTCAGCTGTATCTGAAATTATATTCCATATCTGAAATATTTTTAGACATCTGTCATGATGAATTGTATCTTCCAATGTGATGAATATGTGAATTGTACCTGGTAATTGTGAAGTAGCTTGTCTTTTGTACTTAACAAAATCTGGTCCTTTTTATTTAAATGTATCTTAATTCAATTGAATCATATCAAATTGGCTATATCTTTCACATATTAAGTAAAGCTTATTTCCTAAATTTGTAATGTATCTGAATTTGATGACTGTATCTGAAAACCTGTATGACTTGACAAAGAAAGAATAATTTGAATATGAAACTGTGATGTGTATCTAAAATGTGATGAGTATCTGAAAACATAAATCAAACATTAAACACTTTGAAAAATAGTGAAAAACACATCGACAGACCACATTAACATCAAATGTGTTGTACAATGAAGCAAATAAAAAAGCCCTCTACAACCTTCTAAAAATTAGAGCTTTGAGGTATTTTCACCTTCTTGTTCCTCGGCTTATAGACCTTGGGTGTCTTCCTTCTTGATGGTGGTCGTCCTTTACTTCGAACCTTGAAAGGCGAGTGAACAATTGAATCTGGTAGCTCATCACCAACACTACAGTCATTATGATCAGAATTTGCTTTTGTCAAGTCATCATACAAAGAATCAAGCTGTTTTTTGCACAACTCAAACTTTTTAGGAGAGAGAACAGCAACATCAGCGATTAACAAAAATTTAGAGTACAAGTCATGGTGCCTCCACATTTGCTCATTTGGCATGTTGTTTACATAACCATTTTTCACGAAATTATGTTTTCGTTTGATGCCCTTCTGCCAATGATCAAGGATGTATTCTTGAGAAACTTCCATAATGTTGGTGTGTATGAGAACTTTCATAGAATGTCTACACATGATACCTTTAAATTAAAAAAGACAGCAGAGACATTTAAACCTCCTGCTTACCTTCATCGAAATGAACTTGATACGCTATTTTTTTGGTCACTCCATCATTGCCCTTAGAAATATCATCAACTACAAAAAATCTAACACGACCCACATCTGACACATGGACAAGATTGCAAAAAATCATTCCCTTGATTTCATTCTGAACCTTCCTAAGAATATCATGTGTATATGCCTCTTGGAATTGTTTCTCAAAATAGAATTTCGTGAGCAAAGGAATGATTGAATTTATCGAATGAAAATCAGCCTTCTCCTTCTCAACCTTGCTTTTCAAGGCATTGTCGTAATGCTCAACAAACTACTTCAATGTTGTCATTGAATTAACATAATCATAAAAAAATGCATTCATGCTTTCACTTCTCTGTGTAGTAGACATACAAGCCCGGAAAGTTTCTTTCACATATATTAGAACCCAACGATCAGCGAATAATGAAGACAGCCACGCATTCTCCATCAGTCCATGCTCCTCTACCATATGTAGCCAATTGGTGTCAAAATCACCAGGTGTAAGAGACTCGTACACAATAGACTTCATTCGTTTCTTAATTTCATCATAGTTTTTGAATCTGCAAACATATACACCACTTATATTAACTACAAGTCAAGTTTAAAGGGTGTAACTGAAACACAGGGTTGTATCTGAATTCCCAACTGTATATGAAATTAAAATAACATGTACAAATCAAAACACAACCATGCATACTTGCCCAACTTCTCTAGTAGCTTCTTCATGATGTGCCATAAATTGAGTCTGTGACGAGATTCTGGAAAAACTTGAGTCACAGCTCCCTGAATTGCTTTACACTGATCAGTGACTATAGTATTTGGCTTACGTCCTGACATGCACTCTAACCAAGCTTTAAACAGCCATGTCACGCCCCAGGGCCGGCCGACCTTGGGACGCGGCAAGTGTATATATGATATCAGTATAACAGGAGTTCAATAACATACTCACACAATAACTAAAACGACAACAAAGACAACAAAAGCAGGACTGACATAATATATACACCAAAAGCGGAAGCTAAAAGACTGAATCTGTAATCCAGAAACATATTACAGACTCGATACATAATCAACTGTCCTGTGAGAGCCAATATATACAAAGACATCCAATAATACACAGACGCGTGCCCAAGCACGGAATAAATACATACAATCACAAGGGATGCTGATAGCCTCTGAAACTCGCGGGACGTGGCGCTACTCCGCTACTGATGAAGTCCCTCGGGGAGCTCCTCCTCTGGATCCGACTCAAATGACTCTGGAGAAAAATATTATGCGAGAGGTGAGCCACACGCTCAGTGAATAGCACAACCCATGCATCACAGCTTATATTAACCACAACCAGATATCATTAATCCACAATCTCATTATTGAAAGCCACAAAATGGCAACAACTATGCAAACCACTGGGTCGCTACCGCCAACCCACTACACCCTCACCCTCACCCCTCAATAGGTGACAAAGGATGTTGGGACTTCACAAACCAGTGGGTCGCTATCGCCAACCCACTGTACCCTCACCCTCACCCTCACCCCTCAATAGGTGACATAGGATATTGGGACTTAATAGGCTGATAATCATCCTTACACAACCTAGTGGGTCGCCACATCGCCGGCCCACCACACCCTCACCCTCACCCCTCAATATGGTGACATAGGATATTGGGACTGACTAGGCTGATGGTCGCCCTTGGTCCACCGATAGTCTCTCCCCACTCCGTAGGCCGTTCGGCCACCCCCACATTCAGTACAGTCCGTCCCAAATCAGGAGGTGCCTACTGATGGGAGCCCCTCCATGGGACAGCCTTTCTAATGCCGGGGTAGTCTCTACACGGATCCAATGAAGGGAACAGAACAGCCTATCCATCGCATATGATCCACTCGGATCCGCAGACAACACATCCTAACAACTTTGATGTCATGAATTCTTCAGAATTCCTCCAGGGCGCATAACCAAGATGCGGGGAACATGCATAATAACAATTATTAACAAGGGATATCATATTAATTATTAACAAGAGTTATAATATTATTGGGACAAGAAACCTTGGGAGGGCAGCATGAGGTCCCGATACAAGACATCCCGACAACCAAACAAGGAAAACGGAGTACCCTAACCCGGGTCTCAATGTTGACCTCGCAAGGCCCCTCCCTATAATATTATACAAGGCATGCTAGCATTTAATTCAATAATCAAACTAATAGGACGCATGCATAGGCCAAGGCTTCCTAGCACGAGGACAGGGTGACAAGATGCATGGCTCTTACACATATCCTAAGGGTGCAAGTCCCTAACATACAAAGTCTAGAGTAGCATGCATACTACATTTTTATCATGCTCGCATGGATTACACATTACAACAGTTAATATAATATCCATGGTGCCCCAGGGGAGGACGGTACACGCCCAAGTGCATATAACGCCTCCCTACTGGGTTGGATTGTCCCACTCACCGGTAGCCGGGTCGTCGCGCGACCGTCCATCCAGATCTGCAAGATAGGGTAATCAAATCGGTGAGTAAACTACACAATTAAATCCAGGAATACATTAAAATACACCACACTCGGTCAAGCGTACATACGGTCTGTACGCACGCGAGCCCGAGCATTCCCACTCACTCCCGAACCCCAAGGCAGCCGCACGCACGGCCACCCACCCCGGGCGCACAGCCGAGCCTCGGCACGCGTCCCCAGACGCCCTTCCGAGCCCAGCCCGCTCGCCCGGACACCCTGCCGAGACCTCCCGGGTGCACTGCGCGCTCACTGCGCCCCAGCGCAGCAACTCGCGCGCACACCCGCACACCCTGCTCCCCATCGCCGCATCCCGTGCGCACCACCCGCTCGCATTACCCGCTCGTCCAGCCCCGGGTGCACCCGCGTGCACTGCGCCCCAGCGCAGCGCCCCAGCGCAGTGCCCCGCACGCGCACCCGCCCGCACTGTGCCCCAGCGCAGCGCCCGCACACCTGCCCACTCACACTCCCCGCTCGCACCACTCGCTCTGCGCGCACTACACCTCCTGCGTAGCACCCGCACACCACCCGCTCGTCCACGCGCCCCTGCGCAGCGCTCCTAGCGAGCCCGTCAGCACGCGCCCAGCGCGCCTGCCCACAACTCGCCCGCCTGCGCCTGCCCGCCTCCGCCTGACCGCCTGCGCCTGCCTGCTTGCGCGCGTAGCTGCCCGCATGCGCCCGAACCGAGCTCCACCCGCGCGCACGCCCTCGCGCACGCCTGCGAGCACGCCCACACTGCCCTGCCTGCGCCCGACAGCCTACCCGAACCCTGCCTGCCTGCGACCATCGCCCAGCGCCCAGCAGCCCCGCGCCCAGCGCCTAGCACACGCCCTCCAGCTCCACCCGAGCGCGCGCCCGCGCGCACATCCGCCACCAACAGCCACCAACAGCCACCAGCCCTCAAAACCACCCTCCTAACAAGCATCTAAGCAAGAAAAGGAAGGAAAGAGAGCTTACCCTAGGAAGGAAAGGAAGGAAGGAAGGACCGAGAGCTTTTCGGGCACCGAAATACCTCCACAAGGACCACCACCACCTAGATCTCCACCTAGCCAAAGAAAAGCTGAAATCAGGGGAGAAAAGAGAGGGTGAGAAGGGGCTAAACACTTTGGATCTCGAATCCGAGACCACCGGTGGATAGATCGGGAGCTCTCCTTACCTTTCTCTTCTTTGGGTTTTTGGTTTTGACCCCTTGAACTAGGTCAAATGGTGGTTTCAAGGAGAGGGAGAGAGAGAGAGAAATTTGGAGACGACGATGAATAGGGGGGGGGGATTTTGTCTTAGTCGTGGGATTTCTTTATCCTCCCCCCACTCATCACACATTCTCACACCCCCATTTAGCCCTAATTAATTAGGTTTAGGCTAGGATTAGGAGCACTTAGGTGAGGTTTAAGTGTGGTTTGACCTAAGTCAACCCAACCACACAAAAAGTCAAAAACCTTTGACCAAGTCATGGGCCCCACTTTGACCAAGTCAAGTCTCCCAATGACTTCTCGCTCGGTCAAAACCCGGATACGCCTCGGAACTGCGAAATTCTGAAACGTACCGGAATTCGACGAAATTTTCGTGAGCGGCTTGGAATGGCACCAGGACACATAATATGCAGTTAGATTTTCAATCGGAGCCCTCCATCTCGGGGTGATAGCTAAAAGCCCGAAATTTTAGCGGTTCCGATCGAAAAACGAAAAAACCCAAAAAACTGCCAGAATGGTCCAATGGTTACCAGAAGGTTAGAAGTGACACATATATAACAAGCCACACATATGTTTCAGTGTTCTCATTGGACAATAAACCACATCCAAACAAAACAGATTGACCATGGTGATTAACACCAACAAAAGGGACAAAAGGCATGTCATATTTATTTTTCAAATAGGTAGAATCAAATATGAGAATGACTCATATAGTGCTCTAGATTTTGCATCAACCCAAAAAATATTCCTCACTTTGAAATTCTCATCAAAATCAACAAGGTGAAAAAAATTTGGATTCCTCTTTTACATACGAACAAAATAATCGCACACATCTTGAGCGTCTCCCCCACCAAGCCTGGCAAGCCTAGATCTGGACAAATAATTCCTAGCATCCCTCTCATCATAAAATATGCAATCATAACCGCCAGCCTTAATCACAAAAGAGTTAAAACTTTTCAATGCTTTAATTCTAGCATGGTCATTAATATCCAAAACCCTTTTCGACATAGGATCAATCTTCGTGTGACATGCAAAATGCCGAGTGTTATATATGTGTCACTTTTTAGCCTTCTGGTAACCATTGGAGCATTCTTACAGTTTTTTAACTTTTTCGTTTTTCGATCGGAACCGCTAAAATTTTGGACTTTTGGCTGTCACCCTGAGTTTGAGGGCTCCGATTGAAAATCTAACTGCATATTATGTGTCCTGGTGCCATTTCAAGCCACTCACAAAAATTTCATCGAATTCCGGTAACGTTTCAGAATTTCACAGTTCCGAATCGTATCCGGGTTTTGACCGAGTCAAAAGTCATTGGGAGACTTGACTTGGTCAAAGTTGACCTTTGACTTGGTCAATGGGTTTTGGTTTTTAGTGTGGTTGGGTTGACTAGGGTCAAATCCCACCTAAACCTAGCCTAAACCTAATTAGTGCTAAGTGTAAGTGGTGAGTGTGTGAGGTGTGTGTGTGTGTGTGCTTTAAGTAGGCGCCCAAGAATAGTTCCCCCCACCATTCATCATCTTCTCCACTTCAAATCTCTCTCTCCCCTCTCTTTATTTCCTCCATATGACCTATTAGAAGGTATTGAATCAAGAAACCCCAGAAGAAGAAAAGATAGGTGAGGACCCGATCTATCTTCCTATGGTCTCGGATTCGAGTTCCCTCATGTGTGACCCCTCTCGTAGCCTCTTTTCTCCTCTGTTTTCAGCCCTTCCTTGGCTGAGTGGAGATCTTGGTGGTGGTGGTCTTGGAGGTGGCAAATCGGTGCGCGAAGAGCACCCGTTCTTCCTCCCCTTCCCTTCCTCTCCTTGGGTGAGTTTCTTTCCTTCCTTTTCTTGTTTAGATGCATGTTAGGAGGTTTTTTTGGTTATGCATGGCTGTTGGGTGGTTGGAGGGGGCTGTTGGGGGCTGTTGGAGGTGTTAGGGTTGGCTCGGGTGCATGCGGGCTCATCGGCGCGTGCGTGCGGCAGGCAGGCGCAAGCAGGCGGGCAGGCGAGCTACTGTCAGGTGCGCTGGGTGCGTGCTGTCGGGCTCGCTGGGCGTGTGCGGTTGGGCGCACTGGGCACAGTGCGCGGCGTGCGCGCGGAGCGCTGCGCATGGGCGCAGTGCGTGGGTGTGTGCGGGGAGGCGAGCGGGCGTGTGCGTGGGGTGCTGCGCTGGGGAGCAGTGTGTGCGGGTGTGAGAGCGAGGCGCTGCGCTGGGTCGCAGTGCGCGCGGGTGCACCCTGGGCCGGACGCGCGGTGTGCGCGGGCGCGCGCGTGCGTGCGCCCGAGCGTGCGGCGTGTCTGGGCGCGCGGGCTGGGGAGCGGCAGTGCACCCGGGCCGAGGGTGTGCGTGGATGCGTGCGCACCCGTGCGTGCGCGTGCGGGTGGCCGTGCGTATGGCCGCCGGGGGTTCGGGAGTGAGTCGGGGCACTCGGGCTCGCGTGCGTGCGGGCCGTATGCACGCTTGTCCGAGTGTTGGGTATTTATAGCGTATTTTTGTATGTATTGTGTATTTTACTCAACGTGTTGAATACCCTGTCTTGAAGATCTTTACAAACGGTCACGCGATGACCCGGGTATTGGTGACTGGGACAATCCAACCCAGTAGGGAGGCGTATATGCTCTTAGGCGTGTATCGTCCTTCCCTGGGGCACCATAGTTTGATATTAACTTGTATAATATGTAATCCATGCAGGCATGATTGTTATGTAGTATGCATGCCACCCTAGACCTTGTTTGTTAGGGACTTGCACCCTTAGGATATGTGTAAGAGCCATGCATCTTGATACCATATTTTCATGCTAGGAAGCCTTGACCTATGCATGTGTCCCAGTTAGTTTAATTTATTTTAAATCAAATGTGAGTTATTTAGTAATGAGCATGCTTAGTGAATATTATAACCATGCAGTTATAATACAGGCTTCCCTGCATCGTAGTTATGCGCCCTGGAGGAATTCGCAAGAATTCATGACATTTAAATTGTTAGGAAGATGTTGCCGACAGATCCGATTTGATCGTATACGTGAGGGTAGGCTGTTTCTGTTCCCTTCGTTGGATCCGTATTGTTATATATGTGTCACTTTTAGCCTCCTGGTAACCGTTGGAGCGTTCTGGCAGTTTTTAATTTTTCTTTTCAGTTTTTGATCGGAACCGCTAGTTTTTGGACTGTTAGCTATCGTCTTGAGTTAGAGGACTCCGATTGAAAATCTAACTGCATATTTGGTGTCCTGGTGTCATTTTAGGCCTCTCACAAAAATTTCATCGATTTTCAGCAACGTTTTCAGAATTTCACAGTTCTGGGGCATATCCGGGTATTTTAAGTGACTTGCTATATAAGTGAGATCTAAAATTAGATTGCCACTATTCATCATCCCTACCAAATGAAATCTCTCTCTCCCCTCTCTCCTTTTCTTTGATTTGAGCCCCTTAGAGCCCTCAAACCCAAAAACCTAAAGCATAGAAAGTGTAGATCGGGTCTACACCCCGGTGCTTTCAAATCCGGATTTCGGCCTACCTAGCCCTTCCGTCCGCCCTCTCTTCTCCTCAGATCCGAGCCATTTCGGAGGTGGGAGTAGATCCCGGCGTTGGAGGCCTTTGGGGAAAGGTTTCGGTGCGCGGAGAGCAACCGAACATCCTTTCTTTCCCTTGGTAATCCCTTTTTCCTCTCTTTTTATGCTTAGATGTATGTTAGGAGGGAGGATATGTGGTTGGGTGGTGGTCGGCGGCGGTGGGTGGCTGTCAGAGGTGGTTGGAAGCGGTCGGAGGCCATCGGAGGCCGATGGATGGGTGGTGGAGGTGCTCGGGCATGGGGGTTGCAGTCCCGGGCAGCAGGCAGCACAGGCAGCGCTTAGGCAGGCGCAGCAGGCGTGCAGCGGTAGGGCGCACGCGCGCGTGCGCGCGGACGTGCGCGCGGGCGTGCGCTCGGGTTGGCGCTGGGCGTGCTGGGTGCTGGGCGTGCGGGGCGCGCAAGGTAGACTGGCAGGGCTAGCTCGGGTAGGATGGCTGGGCTGTGCGCGCGGGCAGGCCGGGCTGGCAGGCTGGGCGCGCAGGCGAGCAGGGCAGGAGGTGCTCGGGCATCAGGGGAGCAGTGCCGGGCGTGCAGGCGAGCGAAGCTCGGGCCACTCGGCGATGCGCGCAGGCAGGCAGCGCGGGCAGCAGCGCGGGCAGGCTGGTAGGCGCACTGGACGCGTGTTGCCAGGCGCGCTTGGCGCGTGTTGCGCGGGCGTGCGTGTGGGCGCTGGGTGAGGGTCCCGGGTGCTGGGCGCTGAGCGCTGGGAGCTGGTCGCGGGTGTTGAGCACTGGGCACTGGGCGCCGCAGAGGAGCATGCGCGCGGGGCGCTGGGCAGAGGCGCAGGTGTGCGCGCGGTGAGGAGGGCAGTGGGTGCGAGCGGGTGGTGCGCGCGGGGTGCGCGCGGGGAGAGGTGCTGGGCGCGCGGGGCGTGCGGGGTGCGCGCGGGCTGCTGCGGCGGGGCGCAGTGGGCGCGCGGTGCACCCGGGTGGCTCAGGTGCATGTCCAGGCGGGCGGGCAGGGGCCCGGCGGTGTGCGTGGGTGCGCGGGTTGAGGCGCGGCGGCGCATCCGGGGGCGGTTGGCCGTGCGGATGGTTGCCGGGGGTGCAGAAGTGTGTCGGGGCGCTCGGGCTAGCGTGCGTACGGGTCGTATGTATGTTTGCCCAAGTGTTGGGTATTTATTTGAGTAGCTTGGTATATTTTGTAGTGTTTTTGGGTTTTACTCACCAAGTTACTACCCTGTCTTGCAGATCTTGACGGACGGTCGCGCGACGACCTGGTTTCTGGTGAGTGGGACAATCCAACCCAGTAGGGAGGCATACTACTCACTTGGCAGTGTATTTCCCTCCCCTGGGGCACCATGGATGTATATTAGCCTGTTACAAATATTAATCCATGCTGCATGACTTATGTGTAGAATGCATGCTACCCTAGACTTGCATGTTAGGGACTTGCACCCTTAGGATAGGTGTAAGAGCCCTGTATCTTGTCCCCCTGTTCTCATGCTAGGAAGCCTTGGCCTATGCATGTGCCCTACTAGTTTATTTATTAAATTAAATGCTAGTATATGTTAATTGCATGCTTTAGATAATATTATAGGGAGGGGCCTTGCGAGGTCAACATTGAGACCCGGGTTAGGGTACTCCGTGTTCCTTGTTTGGTTGTCGGGATGTCCAGTATCGGGACCTCATGCTGCCCTCCCAAGGTTCTTGTCCCAATAATATTATATCTCTAGTTGATAATTAATGATTTATCCATTATATGATTGTTAGCATATTTAGTGAATATTATAGGGGAGGGGCCTTGCGAGGACAGCGGTGAGACCCGGGTTAGGGTACTCCGTGTTCCTTGTTTGGTTGTCGGGGTGTCCTATATCGGGAACTCACGCTGCCCTCCCAAGTTTCTTTCCCCCAATGATATTCCACCCTTGCTATTATTGTTGCGTTCCCCGCATCTTGGTTATGCGCCCTGGAGGAATTCTGAGGAATTCAGGACATTAGAGTCGTTGATGTGTGTAGTCGGCGGATCCGAGTGGATCATGTGCGTATGGATAGGCTGTTCTGTCCCCTTCGTTGGATCCGGTAGAGGCTGCCCCAGCGTTAGAAAGGCCGTCCCTTCCAAGGGTTCCCATCAGTAGGCGCCTCCTGATTTGGTTTCGGACTGTGCTGAAGTTGTGGGTGAGGGCTCCCATCAGTAGGCACCTCCTGATTTGGTTTCGGACTGTGCTGAATGTGGGAGTAGACTAAGCGGCCTACGGAGTGGAGGAGAGACTATCGGTGGACCAAGGGTGACCAACAGCCTAGTCAGTCCCAAAATCCTATGTCACCCGTGGCAGGGTGAGGGTGAGGGTGTAGTGGGTTGGCGATTAGCGACCCGCTGGTTTTGTGATTGGATGATTATCAGTCCCAAAATCCTATGTCACCCATTGAAGGGTGAGGGTGAGGGTGTAGTGGGTTGGCGATTGAGCAACCCACTGGTTTGACTATTTGTTACCATTTTGTGGTTGTTAATAAGAGATTGTGGGTTATAAAGAATGAATTGTGGTCGATATTGTCTGTGATGCATGGGTTGTGCTGTTCACTGAGCGTGTGGCTCACCCCTCGCATATGTTTTTCCCCAGTTGCCACTGAGCCTGAGCTGGAGCCGGAGCAGCAGGTGTAGCCGTCCGAGGGATTCCTTCAGTAGCGGAGCAGCGCTACGTTCCGCGAGTGCCAGAGCCTATCAGCATCCCTTCTTAACTATATGTATTTTATTTCCGTGCTTGGCACGCGTTTGTATATATTCAGTTGTATTTGTGTATATTGGCTCTCACAGGACAGATGATTGAGTATCGAGTCTGTAGTATGTTTATTTACAGATTCAGTCTTTTGCTTCCGCATTTGGTGTATATATCATGTCAGCCTCTTTGTTGTCTGTGTGTCATTCTGGTTGTTTGTGTATGATATATTATTGACCTCCTGTATAGATTCTGATATTTTATATACACTTGCCGCGTCCCGGGGACGGCCACCCTGGGGCGTGAAAAAAAGTTGGTATCAGAGCCTGGTCCTGTTAGAGCCAATAGTCTTCCTTTCGTAGAGATGAGTCCTAGGATTTCTATATGAGTATTCTGATCCTAGTGTCTGGTTTTCTTAGGGTGCTGATATGCCTCCTCGCAGAGGACGGCGCGGACGAGGTCCCTCTCGGTCTTTGGAGGTTTCCGGACCTACCAGAGACGAGGATGCTACCGGAGAGTCCTTGGCACAGGAGCCTCCTGCTTGGGAGCGTGCTTTCGCTCGGTTGGCTGATTTGGTGGAGACACAGACGAGGGCGCTGGAGGCCCAGACCAGAGCATTGGCGGAGCAGGCTAGAGATATTCAGGAGCTGAGGGCGGCTCGCGAGGCAGTTCCGCAGGTCCCCTTGGTGGCAGATCCGCCTGTGGTACCCGATGTACCCCCAGTCCCCGTGGCGATTCCGGCAGTAGGAGTTGAGGATCCCCTGGAGAGGGAGGAGGAGCTAGAGGCGGCGGCGCGAGTGCAGCAGAGCGGCCTCAACGCCTTTCTGAAGCTCCACCCTCCCGAGTTCCATGGTCAGTCGGCAGATCCTCTTGCGCCAGAGCGTTGGTTGAGGGAGGTGGATACGATCTTCGTGGCCATGCTTTGCACCGATCGCCAGCGAGTTTCCCTGGCCACCTTTATGCTGAAGGGTAACGCCGCCGACTGGTGGGCTACCCGAGTGGTGGACATCCCAGAGGGAGTGGAGCAGCTTTCTTGGGCAGGATTCCGGAGGTATTTCTTGGAGGAGTACTTCCCGTTCTCGACGCGCCAGATCGTGATGTGGGAGTTCGAGCAATTGACGCAGGGCTCCATGTCGGTTGCTGACTACTCTACGCGCTTCACGAGGCTCTCCAGATTTGCTCCGGCCTTGGTGATGGATGAGGACACGCGGTGCCGCCGTTTCGAGTTGGGTCTCAGCAGCGCCATTCGGGTGCACGTCACCTCCCAGGCATTCTCGAGGTTCTCGGACTTGGTGTCTCGAGCGAAGACAGTCGAGCGAGACCTCGGGATCATCGTGGGGGTTCCGACCCCTTCTGCAGATCAGGGTCCTTCCGGGAGTCGGGACCAGGGGCAGCGCAAGAAGAAGAGGCCCCGCTTCGATCAGTCAGCGGCTGCCTCTCCTCCAGCAGATGCGGTGCCAGTGTGGGATCCAGCACCCATTGCAGCAGTGCCCATCCAGTCCATGCAGCCGGAGAGGCGGCGCTATTTCCATTGTCAGCGCATCGGGCATATCAGATACAATTGCCCAGATGCTGGCCGACCCCGAGTGCTACCTCTCCTCCAATCGATGTGGTGCCAGCGTGAGGTCCAGCACCCATTGCAGCAGTGCCAGTCCAGGCCAGGCGACCGGAGACGCGGCGCTGTTACCACTGTCAGCGCATCGGGCATATCTTGTATAATTGCTCTGATACTGACCGACCCCGCGTGCTGCCTCCGCAGCAGCAGTTCCAGCAGTTCCAGCAGCAGCCACAGGGTGGCCGTGTTGACCAGAGGAGGCAGCCAGCGCAGCCGGCGAGGCGTGCCCCTGCTCCTCAGCTGCAGTTTGTTCAGGGCCGAGTGGCAGCGCTTTCGACAGAGGAGGCTCAGGCTTCGGGTAGTGTAGTCCGAGGTATTGTTCAGATCTCCCAGCTCCCTGCATATGTGTTATTTGATTCCGGAGCCACGCACTCGTTCGTGTCTCCCGCTTTTGAGAGATGGACGGGCGTGGCGTCCGCCCCTCTTGAGGTTGTTTTAGAGGTATCATTGCCCGTGGGAGACCGTATTCTCCTCCGTTCTGTGTACCGAGGGTATACGGTGGTGGTTGCGGAGCATGAGTCCCCAGTGGAGTTGGTAGAGCTTGCGATGACGGACTTTGATGCCATCCTGGGAATGGATTGGCTTTCAGCTAGTCACGCCAGCATCGACTGTTTTGCCAAGTCGGTGTCTTTCCACCTTCCGGGTCGGAGGTCCTTCCAGTTCGTGGGCGATCGTGACGTATCCCCTTTGGGATTCGTATCATCCATCCAGGCGTGGAGACTCCTTCAGAGAGGATGCGAGGGCTTTCTGGCGTATATTGCTTAGGAGGACGCACCGCTGCGGGCAGATATCAGTCAGACTCCGGTCGTGGCAGAGTATCCCGAGGTTTTCCCCGATGATCTTCCGGGGTTACCGCCGGATCGCGCGATCGAGTTTGAGATAAATCTGATTCCGGGGACCGAGCTGATTTCGAGAGCTCCGTACCGGATGGCCCATGCAAAGCTGAAGGTGCTCAAGGAGCAGTTGGAGGAGTTGCTGGAGAAGGGCTTCGCACGTCCGAGTGTTTCTCCGTGGGGAGCCCCTGTTCTGTTCGTCCGGAAGAAAGACGGTTCGCTGCGGCTTTGTATCGATTACAGGCAGCTGAACAAGCGGACAGTGAAGAACAAGTACCCCTTGCCGCGGATTGACGATTTGTTTGACCAGCTCCAGGGAGTGTGACTCTTTTCTAAGATCGATCTCCGCTCGGGCTACTACCAGCTGAAGATCCGGGAGTCAGACATTCCGAAGATGGCCTTTCGCACCCGTTATGGGCACTACAAGTTCAGAGTACTGCCGTTTGGGTTGACGAATGCGTCGACAGCCTTCATGGATCTGATGAACCGGGTGTTTCGACCCTTCCTCGACTCCTTTGTGGTAGTATTCATCGATGACATATTGGTGTACTCGAGGAGTCTTGAGGAGCACGCTCACCATCTCCGCACTGTCTTGGAGACTTTGGCCTGACATCAGTTGTTCGCCAAGTTCAGCAAGTGCGAGTTTTGGTTGGAGCGTATGGCCTTTCTGGGCCATGTGATTTTCGACGAGGGCATATTTGTGGACCCGGGCAAGACGCTCGCCGTGTCGAATTGGCGTCGACCGTCGAACCCCACAGAGATTCGGAGCTTCCTGGGCTTGGCGGGTTATTACAGGAGGTTTGTCGAGGGTTTCTCGAAGATAGCTGTACCTCTTACCCGCCTCACTCGGAAGGATGTCTGGTTCGAGTGGTCCCCGTCTTGCGAGGAGAGCTTCCAGGAGTTGAAGCGAAGGCTCACCTCAGCGCCAGTTCTTACCCTTCCGTCTGGGAGTGGTGGGTTCGCAGTATACTCCGATGCATCGCGGTTGGGTGTGGGTTGCGTCCTGATGTAGCACGGTAAGGTTGTGGCTTACGCGTCGCGTCAGTTGAAGCCCCATGAGCAGAATTACCCCACCCACGACCTTGAGTTGGCAGCGATCATCTTTGCGCTGAAGATGTGGAGGCATTACCTCTATGGCGAGGAGTTCGAGCTCTTTACTGATCATAAGAGCTTGACATATTTGCAGTCCCAGCCGGAGCTCAACATGCATCAGAGACGTTGGGTCGAGTTCCTGAAGGACTATGATTGTGACATTGCTTACCATCCGGGTAAGGCGAATGTCGTGGCGGATGCTCTCAGCAGGCAGCCCTTGGGCATGGCCGCCCACATGGCTGTACGTCGTTGGAGGCTTTTGGAGGAGGCTCTTGCTGGATCAGCGTTCGAGGGACTCCTGCGGGTGGCTTTTTGGCTAGGCTAGTGGTGCAGCCCGTTCTTCTCGACGAGATCCGCACGGCTCAGGGTCAGGATCCTCACTTTCTAGTCCTCTCCGAAGGCGTCGCCCGGGGCGAGCGTCCGGACTACCAGATTCGCGAGGACGGGATCCTGCGGTTTAGAGGCCAAGTATGCATTCCTGACGACGCAGAGCTGAAGCAGAAGATCTTGGACGAGGCCCATCGTTCGAGGTACACAGTGCATCCTGGTGGCACGAAGATGTACAGGGGCCTTCGTCGTGGCTACTGGTGGCGCGGGATGAAGACGGATATTGCCCGTTTCGTTGCCCGATGCTTAGTATGCCAGCAGGTGAAGTCGGAGCATCAGCGTCCTGCAGGGAAGCTGCAGTCCATTGAGATCCCTCAGTGGAAGTGGGAGCAGATCACCATGGACTTCGTCTCGGGTTTGCCGAGGTCACGTTCGGGTCGCGATGCCATCTGGGTGATCGTCGACCGACTGACGAAGTCCGCTCATTTCCTCCCCATCCGACTCATCGATTCTCTGGACACCCTGGCGCAGTTGTTTGTCTCTGAGATTGTTCGTCTCCATGGCACTCCCGTCAGCATCATTTCCGATCGAGACGCGCGATTTACTTTGAGGTTCTGGCGTAGCCTCCAGCACACCCTTGGTACGAACCTCCACTTCAGTACAGCGTTTCATCCGCAGACGGACGGCCAGTCGGAGAGGATGATCCAGACCTGGAGGACATGCTGCGAGCCTGCGTTCTCGATTTTGGGGGCAGTTGGGAGAGGCACCTTCCGTTGGTGGAGTTTGCCTACAACAACAGCTACCACTCGAGTATCCGGATGGCTCCTTACGAGGCGCTCTATGGCCGCAGCTGCAGGTCCCCCTTGTGTTGGGACGAGGTCGGAGAGCGCCAGTTGGAGGGACCAGAGATCATTCACCAGACCTCAGAGATGGTCAAGACGATTCGCGAGCGTATCCGAGTCGCTCAGAGCCGTCAAAAGAGCTACGCCGACCGTCGTCGCCGTGAGCTCGCCTTCGAGGTTGGTGACCATGTCTTCTTGAAGGTGTCCCCGATGAAGGGCATCTTCCGTTTCGGTGTGCGGGGCAAGCTGAGTCCGCGTTTCATTGGGCCGTTCCTCATCCTTCAGCGAGTTGGGGAGGTGGCCTATCGCATAGCTTTGCCCCCACAGTTGGCTCAGGCCCATGACGTCTTCCATGTCTCGTAGCTGAGGTGTTATGTCCACGATCCTGCTCACGTCATCCCGTTTGAGCTGCTCGTCTTCGAGCCAGACTTGTCATTCGTGGAGCAGCCGATTGAGATCTTGGACCGCCGCGAGAAGAGGCTCCGCACCAAGACTGTCCAGTTGGTCAAGGTGCGATGGCAGCACTGTTCTGGTGCCGAGGCCACTTGGGAGCTCGTGGACGCCATGCGTGACGCGTATCCGCATCTTTTCCCTTCCTAGATGTTTTTGTATTTATTTTGAGGACAAAATTTCCTAAGGGGGGAAGAATGTTATATATGTGTCACTTTTTAGCCTTCTGGTAACCATTGGAGCATTCTGGCAGTTTTTCAACTTTTTCGTTTTTCGATCGGAACCGCTAAAATTTGGACTTTTGGCTGTCACCTTGAGTTTGAGGGCTCCGATTGAAAATATAACTACATATTATGTGTCCTGGTGCCATTTCAAGCCACTCACGAAAATTTCATCGAATTCCGGTAACGTTTCAGAATTTCACAGTTCCGAATCGTATCCGGGTTTTGACCGAGCGAAAAGTCATTGGGAGACTTGACTTGGTCAAAGTTGACCTTTGACTTGGTCAATGGGTTTTGGTTTTTAGTGTGGTTGGGTTGACTAGGGTCAAATCCCACCTAAACCTAGCCTAAACCTAATTAGTGCTAAGTGTAAGTGGTGAGTGTGTGAGGTGTGTGTGTGTGTGCTTTAAGTAGGCGCCCAAGAATAGTTCCCCCCACTATTCATCATCTTCTCCACTTCAAATCTCTCTCTCCCCTCTCTTTATTTCCTCCATATGACCTATTAGAAGGTATTGAATCAAGAAACCCTAGAAGAAGAAAAGATAGGTGAGGACCCGATCTATCTTCCTATGGTCTCGGATTCGAGTTCCCTCATGTGTGACCCCCTCTCATAGCCTCTTTTCTCCCCTGTTTTCAGCCCTTCCTTGGCTGAGTGGAGATCTTGGTGGTGGTGGTCTTGGAGGTGGCAAATCGGTGCGCGAAGAGCACCCGTTCTTCCTCCCCTTCCCTTCCTCTCCTTGGGTGAGTTTCTTTCCTTCCTTTTCTTGTTTAGATGCATGTTAGGAGGTGTTTTTGGTTATGCATGGCTGTTGGGTGGTTGGAGGGGGCTGTTGGGGGCTGTTGGAGGTGTTAGGGTTGGCTCGGGTGCATGCGGGCTCATCGGCGCGTGCGTGCAGGCAGGCAGGCGCAGGCAGGCAGGCAGGCGGGCAGGCGAGCTGCTGTCAGGCGCACTGGGCGCGTGCTATCGGGCTCGCTGGGCGCGTGCGGTCGGGCGCACTGGGCGCAGTGCGCGGCGTGCGCGCGGAGCGCTGCGCAGGGGCGCAGTGCGTGCGGTGTGCGCGGGGAGGCAAACGGGCCTGCGCGCGGGGTGCTGCGGTGGGGCGCAATGTGTGCGGGTGTGCGCGTGAGGCGCTGCGCTGGGTCGCAGTGCGCCCGGGTGCACCTGGGGCTGGACGCGCTGTGCGCGCTGGGGCGCGCGTGAGTGCGCTCGAGCGTGCGGCGTGTCTGGGCGCGCGGGCTGGGGCGCGGCAGCGTGCCTGGGAGCGCGGGCTGGGGCGTGGCAGTGAGCCCGGGCCGAGGGTGTGCGTGCGTGCTTGTGCACCCGTGCGTGCGCGTGCGGGTGGCCGTGCGTATGGCCGCCGGGGGTTCGGGAGTGAGTCGGGGCACTCGGGCTCGCGTGCGTGCGGGCCGTATGCACGCTTGTCCGAGTGTTGGGTATTTATAGCGTATTTTTGTATGTATTGTGTATTTTACTCACTGTGTTGAATACCTTGTCTTGCAGATCTTGACGGACGGTCACGCGACGACCCGGGTATTGGTGAGTGGGACAATCCAACCCAGTAGGGAGGCGTATATGCTCTTAGGCGTGTATCATCCTTCCCTGGGGCACCATAGTTTAATATTAACTTGTATAATATGTAATCCATGCAGGCATGATTGTTATGTAGTATGCATGTCACCTTAGTCCTTGTATGTTAGGGACTTGCACCCTTAGGATATGTGTAAGAGCCATGCATCCTGATACCATATTTTCATGCTAGGAAGCCTTGACCTATGCATGTGTCCCATTTAGTTTAATTTATTTTAAATCAAATATGAGTTATTTAGTAATGAGCATGCTTAGTGAATATTATAACCATGCGGTTATAATACAGGCTTCCCCGCATCGTAGTTTTGCGCCCTGGAGGAATTCGCAAGAATTCATGACATTTAAATTGTTAGGAAGATGTTGCCGACGGATCCGATTGGATCGTATACGTGTGGGTAGGCTGTTTCTGTTCCCTTCGTTGGATTCGTATAGAGACTGTCCCAGCGTTAGACAGGCCGTCCTGACAGAGGGCTCCCATCAGTAGGTACCTCCTGATTTGGTTTCAGACTGTGATGAATTGTGGGAGTAGACTAGGCGGGCTACGGAGTGGAGGAGAGACTATCGGTGGACCAAGGGTGATTAACAGCCTAGTTAGTCCCAATAGCCGTGTCACCTATTGGAGGGTGAGGGTGAGGGTGTGGTGGGTCGGCGATGTTGCGACCCACTGGATTGTGTAGTTCCTGCCACTTTGAGGCTTTGAATAATTTTGAGGTTAATATGAATTGTGATGCATGGGTTTGCTATTCACTGAGCGTGTGGCTCACCTCTCGCATATTTTTTCTCCAGTTATCACTGAGGCAGATCTGAAGGAGGAGCTCCTCGAGGGACTTCAGCAGTAGCGGAGCAGCGCCATGTTCCCGCGAGTGTTAGAGGCTATCAGTATCCCTTTTTGATTGTATGTATTATATTTATGTGCTTGGGCACCCGTTTGTATATATTGGCTCTCATAGGACAGTTGATTATGTATCGAGTCTGTAATATGTTTTTGAATTACAGACTCAGTCTTTTAGCTTCCGCTATTTGTGTATATATATCATGTCAGCCTTGCTTTTTTCTGTGTTGTCATTTTTGGTGTTGTTTAGAGTATATTATTGACCTCTTGTATAGACTGCTGATATCATATATATACCATTGCCGCGTCCCGGGGACGGCCGCCCTGGGGCGTGACACCGAGATTTAAGGGGGCTTAAATGATGGTTATGATTCTAAAACCACTTTTGATATCAAGAAGCACTTGTTTCCCTTCACACTGATGTTTATCCTGGCACCACAACCAGTCTTGATCGAAGATCGGGCACTAAAGGCATTCTTTCCATATGGCACATGCTTCCCATTTCTACAGCAAGCAAGAGAAAAAAACCTTTACCTTCCATTTTCATCATTTTTCCCATGAATCTTGGCAAACCAAATCCAACCTTGTGAGCAAAATTATTATAAAACAACCGCACCTCATCTTCAGAATGAAAACACATCCCAACAGATGGAATAGATTATTCTGCACATGCTACAATCTCATCTACATTTTGCTGATCAGCCAAATCAAACAATTCATTCATCAAACTGGTTTCCAGATCACATGGATCATGGATGTCTTCCAAATGAATTGAGTCTTCACATGTGTCATCTATACAATCGTCATCACTGCCTGCTGAAAAATTAGAAAAGTTGTTACATGTTATATAATTAAGATACAATACTGTAACTTAAAACCAAAACAAACAATTTAATTGCCTAAAGGCCCATTAGCAGAACATAGATTTTCAATAAAAAGTCCTTCAAGCCTTTATATACATACAACAATAAGCAATTAAATATTAACCAGATACGCATTAAAAAGGGCTAGAAACAACTTCAAGATACACGTGTATCTGGAAGTGGAATTAACATCTACACATTCAATACTACCAAATATTGAATCTAATGAGTTGAATACTGATCATTCAAAGCTATAAAATATGCTGAATGACTTAATATGCATAAATGTACAAATACACACAACTAAAAAGCTTATTATACAGATCATACGTAAAACACAAGAATGCATCAGAATTTAGATACACAACACATATCTTAATTTAAATTAAATTCTGTATCCAAAAAAGGTATATGATGATTCAAAGGAACAATTAAAAAAATCAGATCAATTTGAATTATTCAGATCGAAAACAGTCTAACATGAATGGATCGCCATTGTTTACACCACAATCGTGTGATTCTTATATTCTCAACCGATCAAACTGAAATAAAAAACAATTTCGATATTTGTTTTCATTTTCACCGAATAAACTGGATCTAAAAATTATAAATTGTCAATTTTTGGGGGTTTCGAAAGGCCTAACTTGAATGTTTGCAACAGATCGCCCAAAAAAAAACGTTGAAATCTTCTCTTCTCCACCAATCAAATGTGAATGAAAAAAAAAATTGATGTTTGTTTTCGTAGCGACAGATCAATCGGTGTAAAAATAAATGAAACTCGTGATTTTTTATTTTCTTGAACGTGCAATTGAATTTGTAACTATGTGATTATTGGACCGGTTATGGAAGCAACGGAGAGATTAGTTAGGGGGGGGGGTAATATAGGAAATTCACACTTGCCACCTCATGGGGATTAGGATGGGGTCTACCAATTGGGGCCCAAAAATCATTATTGTCATTGATTAGATAATACAGTGGTGATACCTAGGCCCCAAAAAATAAGCCCCACTCATAGGCCTCATGAGGTGTTATCACATTATTGGTTCTTATTGATTGGTTTGTTGACTTTTCAAAAAGTGTAAAATGTCAAAATACAAATATGTCCTTAATTAAAAATCTATCCCATTAACCCAAATCTCCCAATTTTTTCTATTCGGTTATTACTCTTCCATGTGAGTCTTGAAATTTATTTATCTATTTCAAATGTTGAATTTTGAAATCCTTACCTAAATTACAATTAAACCTAGATTACACCAAAAGTTACCTAAATTGTTTTTGTCAAAATTCTTCAAATGGCCTAGATTTTTTTTTCAAACTTATATTCTTATTATACACATTAATTTTTTTTTAAGAATGTTATTAACTGAACATTAAAAAATTTGGGTATTTATTGTATTGAAATTTAAATAAAAAAACACATTACATTTCTTAAATATTTATATCTTTCACAACGATTTGTTACATTTACATAAAAACTGTTACATTTACCTAAATGTGACAAATTGTTTCATTTACCTAAATATTTTTTACATTCCATGCAATGTTTAAACAATTTAGAAAAAGATTTTATTTTCAATAGTCAGTTACATTTTATTGAAAATGTCAAACTTTGTTGTGTGTTACATTTAACAAATATATGTACTTGACTATACATTAATAAATGTAACAAATATAAATTACTATTTGCATTGAAAGAAGTGCAATACACGAATGAATGTTACATTTATGAATGTAACAAAAATTAGAATATGAGTATTTCAATGTAAAAAATGTGACATTAACATCATACAAACCATGTATAAATTAAATGTAACTAACCTTAGAAACGGTAGAACAAATAAATAGATGATTTTGGAACGTTTTGCAACATCCTCCATTATTGTCATCATCTCCTCCTTTCAAGCAATGAATGCCATTACCATCTCATGTCAAATATACACATTGAGAAAATGATGATGATTTTGCTTTAATTTCCCGTACCCAACGATTCCTTATGAAGCTTTCTTTCTTATTTATCGGTAGTCTATATTGGAAAAATCTTCTTTGTATTTTTGGTCCGTGGGAGAAGTGGAGAGGATGATAAGTGAAGGTTTGCAAGATGATGTGGATTATGGAAAAAAAGTAAAACGTAATTGTCTCCTCGTTTTGTGAGGATCATTTACCAAAAAAACACAATAATCACACAAGCGTATAACATGTATTAGACATATGCCACCTCATGGGGCCTGTAATGGGGCCTGTGATGTTGGGGCCTAGAAAACATTATTCTAGATAATAATGTTTACTATTTTTAAAAAAAAAAGTTTTACAATTTCCAAAATGAAATAATAATGTGCTACAATTATATATATAAACATAAATAATTCAATTCATAATCAAACTACTTGATACATACACATCATAAATATTTAAAATTTATTAATATTCTACCAAATTACAGTGGGTGATCTTACACACAATTTTTATTTCAACTACCCCAATTTTAGTTCTATATGCATCGATAGAAAAATTATCAGAGTATATATTCACCTTAGCAAGGTATATGATTCGATAAATTTTTTTCTCATATTCTATAAATGCATCTGTGCAATTCGTTAGAATATATACTTCATTATTTTTAGAAAAACACATACCTCATTAGATGAGGTATACTATTTTTAAAAAATGAAAACACTTGTAGACTGGATTTAGGGCTGAAAAATTGACTAGATGTAACATTATTCAATTACAAATTTTAAAAACATACATACATATGATATATGTATTTTTTTCATAAAACCGAGTGGGGGCAGTGGTTATTACCCTCTTAGAAATTTAGCAATTACTTATATATCCTACTTATAAAAATTTAAGATTTTAAATCAGATTTAGATAGATCATAAATACTACACCAAGAGAGCCTAGGGGATAGCTGTGTGGTGCCAGCCAAAGGGACTCCAATGTTCAAGTTAGCGAAGTAAATGAACGGAGAATATGAAGTAGAGAAAATGAAGTGAAGAACAAGAATTGCTTATTTGTGGATGTCCCTTTCTCTCCTTCTCTCATTGCCCTTGTAGCCGAGTGAGTGGCTACATCATTTCCCGTCCAAATGTCTCTTTGTGCCAATTGGAATCTTCTAACAAGGAAGATTTCATGGGACTCGAGACTGGAGGTTCGTTATGATGTCGTGGCCACATGTAGCCCTCTTATTGGCCTCGACTGCGACTGCAACAAATAGTGGCAAATGGTTTGTCAGAGTCAAGGCACGTCTACGTCTCTGCCAATTCAGAGGTGTAGAGAAGCCTTGACCACGCTTTGTGGTGTCAGCGGTCGCTTTCCTCCTCTAGTTAAGGCTGGGTTCGAACCCAAGTCAAAGTGATTAGCCCCAACTATCATGCTAGGTATGAGTAGCTGGTCTGGTCAACCCACCTTAGTCATGTCGGGGAAGGTGTTGATCTGGTTGCAACTTTGGTCTTCTTGTCATAATGTCTTTGACGGAGGAGACACGGTTCGAAGTGCCCTTCTCGGGCTAGGTGGTTCCCGAGCAGGACTTTGCGGGTAGGATTTCCTTATTGAGTTATCCTGCCGATCTCTCCGGCAGAAGGATTATCGGTTATATCTTGGGTCAAGTCACGCTACCGTTTGGCTGATTAGCCGAGACACGTGGCGTCTTTAGGAAGAGCGCAAGATTTTTCCTCTATAAAAGATATTCATTAAATCTATCTAAATTAAATTCTTTAAAAATTTGTTACTTATTTTTAAAATTAACTTAAAAAGAAAAATATTAGAATTATTTTTCATGAGTTTGTTCATATCCTAGTGGATTATGAAATTTATTTTTGTTGCTTTATAAATTTTTTATATTATAAATTTTTTTTACAATTTCTTTGATAACTATTTATCGATATTCACCCTTTCTATACCATGGCAAGTTTGTTTTTTGTTTTTTTTTATATCGGAGGGACCTTCCGTGGCTGATCTTATGGTCGAGCTGGGAAGGCTACCTTCGCCTGTTTGCCCCGGTTCCACAGAAAATTCTATCGAATAATCACCAACAAACAGGTGGGTAAGTCAACGGCAAGACTCGAATCCAAGACCTATCGATAACACCGCTAAGCCTTGAACCATTGTACTATGACTACTGGGGACCGGGGCAAGTTGACTTGACAATATTGCTTATTTCATTTTATTTTACAAAGTTAAATTTTTAATTGTTATTTTAATGGATTCTGAATTATACCTCAAAATTGGATCTTTTGAAAGTAAGACGAAACATTTCATCCGTTGAATTCTATAATATGAAAAAATATTACTTGGTATAAAATTATTGCCCTGCATGTTTAATGTTATAAGCTTTTAGGGTGGTTCAATATTTTATAAATATTTTATCTATATTATGTTATTTATATCAATATTAAATGTACATCCGTTAAATTTAAGTCCACATGCATTTGACATATGTATAAAACTAGTATTTTATTATAAAACATATATTTATTTTATTAGATAAACATATTTTTAAAAAAAAATGTGTGCAATCTACAAATTTAATAGCGGAATTATTGCATTGAATTTCCTAAAAATCTAATAATCAAAAAATTATCTTGGACTACATGTTATGTCTCAAATCATGTGTCCATATATGAAGTTACATGCTGGGATGGAGACAGTTGCTCGCGCCCACTAACAATAAAAAAAGGGAAAGGAAAATGTTAAATTCAGTTATTTTTTATTTTTATATTTTTAAATAGTAAATATTATCTAAAGAAGTATTCGTTCAATTTCGAGTTGAATGAACTCATTTTAAGTAAGTGTAAGAAAATATTTAACGAGATATAGACATCACCTATTGAGATATATACTTCAGTGGAAAATAAAAAGACTCAATGTAAAATACCCCAAAAACAATAATATTTTGCATAGCATTTCAACTTTGCGACCTATGTAATGGAAATTTTTAACAATGTTTTCTAATTAAGCGCTTATACACGCATTCATTTTTGCAGCCCATTTTGCAGCCACATACGCTATGATAACGTAATATATACTGCATTATCATAGTGTATGGGTCTTATTATAGTATATGACCCAATTTTTTTTTAATTTTTTACCATGAAAAAAAATACATTATTGTATTTCAGTATATA
Organism: Acorus gramineus; assembly: GCA_030737835.1. Lineage (NCBI taxonomy): Eukaryota > Viridiplantae > Streptophyta > Magnoliopsida > Acorales > Acoraceae > Acorus > Acorus gramineus. Next base: position 25,115,198 of record CM060847.1, read on the forward strand.
TTTTATTTTATATAATAGCATGCACTTCAACAGGGGCGGAGCCAAGAATTAGAGCAAGGGGGGGCCGCAAATAAGGGACTTCAACTAATTTTTTTTTTTTCAATATAAATATATAGTGTGATAATTTAAGACAAAAATATGTCGAAAGTCAAACAATTCATAAAATCAATGCACATATGTTTATTTAATACCAACCAAAATGAATTAAAAAAATATACAGCTTCTACTTTAATTGTGCCCGACGATTTTTCACAGCATAGAATTCATCCACAATCATATTATTGTCAAATTTTTCAGTTATTTCTCTTTCAATATATAAAATCAAGCAATTTGCAAGAAATTCATCTTTCATTTTATTACGAAGTCTTGTTTTCACAAGCTTCATTGCTGAAAATGATCGTTCGGTAGCTGCTGTGGAGACTAGCGGAGTCAAAACAAGATAAATCAATATGTCAATCAGATAAAAAATCTTTGACTTTTCTGTTTCCTTTAATTCTCGACATAGTTCAGAAAATTCTGGATAAATTTTGTAGTCTTGTGTTAGCAGGTACATCGAGCTCATAATGTTGTAGTTGATATCTTAACAAAACAGTCTCTTTCTCTGTGAAATCTTGATGATAAAATGTTTTAGCGAGGGTGCATATATCATCAATATTTAATGACTTATAACTATCTCTCGGATCAAGAGCCATACTAAGACGAAGAAGTTCCATAGAATCCTCATTAAATCTGTCACCTACGTCACGCCCCAGGGCGGCCAACCCCGGGACGCGGCAAATGTATATATCATATCAGAAACCTACACAGGAGGTCAAATATATATACTCTAAACCACAAATAAAATGACAACACAGATCAAACAGGGCTGACATAATATATACACAATATAGCGGAAGCTAAAACTGAGTCTGTAACCAAAACATATTACAGACTCGATACACAATCATACGTCCTGTGAGAGCCAATATACATGGAAACAACTGAACATATACCAACACGTGCCAAGCACGGAAATAAAATACATACAGCCAAGGAAAGGGATGCTGATAGCCTCTGGTACTCGCGGACGTAGCGCTGCTCCGCTACTGAAGAAATCCCTCGGAAAGCTCCAACTGCTGCTCCGGCTCCAGCTCAGGCTCAGTGGCAACTGGGGAAAAACATATGCGAGGGGTGAGCCGCACGCTCAGTGAACAGCACAACCCATGCATCACAGACTATATTTACCACAATTCCATTATTTTATCCAGCCATCAATACATAACAACATAATCCAGTGGTTCGTACTTCGCCGAACCACCACACCCTCACCCTCACCCTCACCCATCAATGGGTGACATAGGCTATTGGGACTGATAATCATCTATTCACAAATCCAGTAGGTCGCTCATCGCCAACCCACTACACCCTCACCCTCACCCTCAACGGGTGACGTAGGATTTTGGGACTGACTAGGCTGTTGGTCACCCTTGGTCCACCGATAGTCTCTCCCTCCACTCCGTAGGCCGCCTGGTCTACTCCCACATTCAGCACAGTCCGTCACCAAATCAGGAGGTGCCTACTGATGGGAGCCCTCTGTCAGGAAAGCCCTGTCTAACGCTGGGGGTAGCCTCTACCGAATCCAACGCAGGGAAAAGAACAGCCTATCCATACGCATATGATCCACTCGGATCCGCCGACTACATATCCTTACAACTCAAATGTCATGAATTCCTCTGAATTCAACCGGGTGCATCATCAAGATGCGGGAACATGTACAAAAATCAGCAAGGCTGGAATATCATTGGGGGAAAGAAACTCGGAAGGGCGGCGTGAGTTCCCGTTATAGGATACCCCGACAACCAAACAAGGAACACGGAGTACCCTAACCCGGGTCTCACCGCTGTCCTTGCAAGGCCCCTCCCCTATAATATCCACCAACTATGCTAATAATTATACCAATCATACAACATTACTTATAATATTATTGGGACTAGAAACCTTGGGAGGGCAGCCTGAGGTCCCGATACAGGACATCCCGACAACCAAACAAGGAACACGGAGTACCCTAACACGGGTCTCAGCGTTGACCTCGCAAGGCTCCTCCCTATAATATTATCCTAAGGCATGCGATCTAACAGATACCAGCATTTAATTTAATAAGTAAACTAGTAGGACGCATGCATAGGCCGGGGTTTCCTAGCATGAAAACCAGGGGACATGCTGCATGGCTCATACGCATATCCTAAGGGTGCAAGTCCCTAACAGAAAAGCCTAGGGTAACATGCATTTCTACATATTCATCAGGCTCACATGCAATACATATTATTACAGGTTAATATAATCCACGGTGCCCCAGGAGAGGTCGGTATACGCCCAAGTGCGTATAACACCTCTCTACTGGGTTGGATTGTCCCACTCACCAGAAACTGGGTCGACGCGCGACCGTCCGTCGAGATCTGCAAGACAGGGTATTACTTGGTAAGTATAAATCCACAAATATTATTAAATACTCAAATAAATACCCAAAACCCACAACAAACACCTAACACTCGGGCAAACGTGCACGCGACCCGCACGCACGTTAGCCCGAGCACTCCGGTAACTACCCGCACGGCCGGCAACCACCCGCACGGCCACCCGACCGCCCGGGTGCACCGCCGCGCCTCCGCCCGCGCACCCCGCGCGCCTCGCGCCGCCCGCGCGCAGCGCCTCGCCTCGCGCGCACCCCGCGCGCACCTCCGCCACCTCGCCGCGCCTCGAGCGCACCACCGCCGCCTCGCCGCGCCCCGCGCGCACCACCACGGCCTCGCCGCGCCCTCCGCGCGCACCCTGCACTCGGCCAACACCTCGCGCACAGTACCACCGTTGCTCAGCCACCACCTCGCACCCGCGCGACCTGCTCCACGCGCACCAGCCCGCCTGCTCGACCCGCACCTCGCGCACAGTACCACCGCTGCTCAGCCACCACCTCGCACCCGCGCGACCTGCTCCACGCGCACCAGCCCGCTCTGCGCTCGCTGCCGGTGCTGCCTGAGGCCCCCAGCCCGAGCACGCCAGCACTGCCAGCCCGTCTCGCGCGCCCAGCACGACCGGCACCTCGCACCAGACCCGCGCACGCCCGCGCGCACGCCGCGCCCGCACGCCCGCGCGCGCACGCGCGCATCCCCGCACGCGCCCAGCCTGCGCGCTGCCTGGGCCGCTGCCGCTGCTGCCTGCGCCCGAGGACAAGGCCTGCCACGGCTCGAGCACCTCCACCACCATCCGAAAGCCTCCAACGGCCTCCGACCACCTCCCACTGCCCCCGACGGCCACCCACCGCCTCCGACCACCACCCAACCCTAGATCCACCTCCCTAGCATACATCTATGCAAGAAAAGAGAAGAAAAAGATCTTACCAATGGAAGGGAGCGAAGTCCGGTTGCTCTCCGCGCGCCGAAACCTTTCCCAATGGTTCTCTTACGCCCCGATCTATCACGGCCCTCGAAATGGCCCGAAACGGAGGAGAGAGAGGGGAGGTCGGGGTGGCTAGAGTCGTCGGAATCGGGTTTTGAAGACACCGGAGTGTAGATCGGACTACACTTCCCGTGCTTTAGGTTTTCGATTTTGAGGGGTGTAGGGGGCTCAAACGGAAGAAAAACGGAGAAGGGGAGAGAGAGGGCTCGACGAGGAAGACGATGAACAGTAACTCGGGTTTTAGATCCCACTTATTTATAGTGCGCGACTTAAAAACCCGGATACGCCCCGGAACTGCGAAATTTTTGCAAACGATGCCAGAATTCGATGAAATTTTCATGAGAGGTCAGAAATGGCACCAGGACACCAAATATGCAGTTAGATTTCCAATCGGAGTCCTCTAACTCAAACGATAGCTAACAGTCCAAAAATAAGCGGTTCCGATCGAAAACCCTAAAAAATTTTAAAACTTCCAGGACGCTCTAACGGTTACCAGCAGGCTAAAAGTGACACATATATAACAACCTAACTCTTGCAACATGCAGTCCATTGTGCCATTGAAAATGTCAACTCGATAGTGATGCTCCAGAGTGACATTATCACGTTTAGTCCGAAAACGTTTATCACCATAGGGGACATTCATGTCAGGAACTTTAACTTCATTTTGCTCACAAAATAATATCACATTATGAAGAAAATTATCCCAACAATTTTCTCACAACTTCTGAATGAGAGCATTTGTAGTGGACACTAAATTCATTGCATTCAATATGTCTTGGGTTTGATGTTGCAAGCATTGACAAAGAATATCTGTAATTCCTAGAACTTCTTTCATTAAATGTAATATAAATAGGAACTCAAATTTTCTCATCTTTCTGAAAGCAGCTTCGCCATCTCTACGTTGAGCTGATGTGGATGCATGATCGCTGATTTCAAGTAAAACATAGCAAGCTGCAGCATACATTTTTATAACACTGCAAACAAAAGAATAATGAGATGACCATCGAGTATCTCCAGGTCGTTGTAGTGTGCCAAGTTGATTAGCTCCTAAGCCTATCTCAATTTCGTCAAGATCAATCATATGCTGAATATAAACTTTTTAAGCATCACGTAATTGATCATTACACTTGGCAGAAGCACCAATAGTATTAACAATGTAAACCAATTCATTGAAAAAATTATGTACTAATTTAACTTCTTTCGATGCTGCAACTATAGCTAATTGGAGTTTATGCGCAAAACAATGCACATAATATGCAAATGAGCATTCACTAAGAAATAAAGATTTTAATCCCTTCCATTCACCGCGCATATTACTTGCACCATCGTATCCTTTGCCTCGCATATTTTGAATACTTAGATTATGACGAGAGAGGACAACAGAAATCTTATTCTTCAAGGTGAGTGCAGTTGTGTCTTTAACATACACAAGATCTAAAAATCGTTCTCGCACAAACCCATTGTCGTCTACGAATCTCATTACTATAGCCATTTGCTCCCTTTTAGATTCATCTCTAGATTCATCAACAACAATGCAATATTTAGCATCCTCAATTTCTTTACGAATTGCATTTTGCACCATAGTTGAGAAAATAGACAAAAGCTCTTTCTGAATCATAGGTGACATATACTTAGCATTTCCAGGGGCATTTTCTAGAACAACTCCATCGACTTCTTTATTGTATTGTGCAAGCACTTTTATCATTTCGATGAAGTTACCTCAATTTATCGAATCTGGGCATTCGTTGTGTCCTCAAAAAGTGATTGCTTGAAATGCACAATAGTGTAAAGCATCAATTGATGTCATAAGCCGCAATCGATTATCTGCGATTTGATTTGAAGTTTGTCGCTCTATCACTTTCTCTATGTGTCCAGATTGTGCCATTAAATCCTTACAATTTCTTACGGCGACGTTGTGTGGAGAACAATGATCTTTTCCCACATGAGTCAAGAATGCACAATTCTTTCCATTCACTTTCTTCTACTTGCGAAATCCTTCAATGGTAAATGTGGTTGATCAAAAACGCCCATTAAATGACTTATTAAAAACATAACATGGCTAGCAAAATGCGGCATCCTTTGCGGGAGAATACTCCAACCATGAAGAAAACTTTTCAAACCAAGAATATTGAAACTTGCGATTATGTTCACCCGATGCTGGATATTCTGAAAGCTTATGTTGATAAGGTCCTGCCTTAATGTAAGCTCGACGAATAATATCTTATTGATTTATCTGATATTCCCAAATTTGAGAACGCAATCCTGGATCACGTTCTATAATTGGAAGAGGAGTATCAATTACATTTTCAGTTCTTGGACGTTTCGATGAAGGATTTTCAATGATTGGAGGTGGATCAACATTAGAAGAAGAATTAGTATTGGCTTTGGAGTTGGAGCAATTTCCTTTAAAAGAAGAATCAATCGTTTTCATCTTGCTCATGATTTGACCTAAATTTAAATTGTAAAACATAAATTAAAAAAAAAAATATGGAACAAAAGTTAATTCAAATATTAAAAAATTTAATATAACAAATAACAAGAGATCCACATTTCAAATTAACGAATCAATCATATGATAATAAACAAAAATTAAACAAAATAAAAAATAAACAAATAAAAAATTCACTAAAGAATTAAGAATTAATTATATAATAAATACGCTATATAAATACAATATATAAATAAATAAAAAAAACAAAATAAACAAAAAAAATACAATACGTGAGAAGAGACTAATATGCAGTTTCGGAGAGGACGCATGAATTTGATGTTGCCGCCGCTGTGGGATATGGCGCTAGGAATAAACATGGGAATATAAGGAGGGGGTGAGGGTTTTTTGGGCATTTATTTTGATCATTGATGTACCATGTGGGGGAGTGGCCCACCTAAATTGTTTTGGGCTTTGTTTGGGGGCCTAAGCTGGGTAACGTGGGAATGTAAGGGGAGTGTTTGTTTGTTTTTTTTTTTTTTTGTCATTTAATTTGATTAGCCATGTGTGGGAGTGACCCACTTAAAAATTTTTGGTTTTGCTTGGGGGGCCTCGGTCTCAGCCGGCCCCCTCTCTCCGCCCCTGTACAAAAAGTGAGTATATTATTATTTTTTATTTAAAATAGGATAGATTGTAATTATGGTTGTAATTGGTGTTGAGTCTATCCTTTTCCTTTCCAATTCCATGTATTCCCACAAACCCACAAACTTCCCACACGACAGGTCTTGTCCAACTTTTCTTTGTGCATGGGCCATTAAATTGCACATGTGGACTTAATCTCTGGTCTCTTTATTTGTTAGGGTATAAAAATATTGGTATTTTTTTATTAATTGTATTCTTATTGATTTTGATTAACTTAAATTTTTTTTTTTTTTATGAGAGAGAAAAAATATGACAACACAAGATTCATTTTGCATCTATAAATGAGGGTGCGGTTACACCCACCACCTTTTTTTTTATTATTTGGCCCACCTCCTCATGTACCAAAAAAATCACTTTTTTTTTTTTTTTGGAAAAAATGCATGTAACCCCCTTTAATCTGTCTAATATTCATATAATTCCCTATGTTCTTGTAAAATCCAAATAACACCCTACAAATTCTGATTAAATCCAGATTAACCCTGAAGTTAGAAAATGGTTAACAAAATTAGAATATTCGGAGAATATTCTACCCAATTAACTAAATATTGGTGAAGCAATTATATCCCTCATGTAAAAAATATACATAGACCCCTGTATATGACAACTTTTCCCATCTTCACAAATAACCACCTTTTTCCTCTCGAAAAAAACATGCTGGACATGCATAGTCCATGTATAAATAGACCTAGAACACAATCTAGGAGAATATAAATTTGATAAATATAAAACATTTTCATTGATATAAAAACATTGTTTACATGTACTAAAACATGAGTTTTTTTTTTTTTGGAGGGTAAATAAAAGTTTTCTATTGATCTATAACCGGAGTAGTTACAAAGTTACAAAAAGATTTACAAAATTGATGAAAGCCCCACCTTTGAGTTTGCTACCCATTTGCTAGGAGGGAAGAGAAACTCTTCATCCCCATAAAGCTCAAGAGGAGAAAAGCACCCATCCTGCTAGTAAAAAATAGGCCTTGGACTATTTGCTTCTTCTGTATAGAGTGCCCACCCTGTCCAGTTGGATCGCACTCTCCAATCCGTCCCAAACCTCTTCCAACGTAAGTAATTGCTCTCTGTCCTAGGTCCTCCAAGAGGCTAGGAGATCAGCCGGTTGATTCCCCTTTCTACATATGTGACTTGCTTTCCAATCAGATAAAAAAGAAAGGCAGTGACATACGTGATTTAAAGATCTGGTAGCTTGCCATGGAGGGTTTCCCTAACCATTCATCCAAGTGATAGCAGTCAAAGAGTCCACTTCAATCCACAGTTTGGTCGCCCTTTGTCTCTGCGCTAGCAGCACACCTGCGAGTATCCCTTTCAGTTCAAGGATATTAATAGAGGCCCTATGGGATTGCGCCACCAGGTCACATTTGAAAACACCCCCGTGGTCTCGAAGAAGAACCCCGTAACCTGCCCTGTCCAAAGACAGTGCCCCATCAGAGTTTGATTTCAACCATCCAGGCTCTGGTGGTAGCCATTGTATCAGTTGAACAGAGGCCGTCTTCTAGATGATATGTACCCCCCACTCGTCCGCAATCATTTTCATCTTAGGAGTGAGGTCTTCCACTAGCTTCTTCCCTTGTAGCAAAATTTGAACAGTCTCCATGATCAACCTGCATAAAACAGTTTTGTGCCTAGGAGGTATATTGCAAAGCCGACTATTTCTTTCCTTCCACAGCCACCAAATAGTTGAAGTAAAGGTAGCTTGCATGATGACCTGTGGAGCCCCTACCGGAAATTTGTCTTTGAGCCACTTGAGGAAGTCCATTAGGCTAGCCCTCCTCACCTTTTTTTCTCCAAGCTTCTTCAGCAGGAAGGCCCAAACAAATGCAGAGTAGGAGGAGCGTAGGAAAAGGTGGCTGGTCGTTTCATTCTCTCTATTGCATAATTTGCATCACGTGTCATGAACTAGTCCTCGTCTGTGAAGTATTTCGAGTGTCGGTGACTTGTTATGGCAAGCCAACCAAGCACATCATGAGTGTTTGGAGGCTTGATGGGAGTGCCAAAGCCAATCTGTCCATTCCTGTTGCATACCCCTCACATGGACAACTTCCCATGCATCCGAATTTGTCAAGGACCCAAAGTGGCTTAAAGGCCAAACAAGCATGTCCTGCTCATCACCACCTACCTCCTCTTCAAGAATTTCATCCCAAACATTCAGTTTATCTGATGGCCATCTATGAGGTCGAGACCATCCCCCATTATTGATTAATTGAGCCACTGTGGCTTTCGTTGGGGGGCCAAATAGAAGTGAAGAAGAACCTCCAAATAGTTGAGCAAGATCCCTGCCTTTAATCCATGGGGCATTCCATAGGTCCACTTTTGTTCCTGAAAAAATAAGATACCTCACTTGCAGCTTTATCCACTCTCTAGATGTAAGAATTTTAGACCATATTTTGGAAGAACCAACCGAGGCCACCACCTGCCATATAGAATGATGATTCAAGTACCTATGCCGAACCCAAGATACCCATATAGATTGCTTGTTGACTGCAATATCCCAAAACTTCACCCCAAGGGAAGCATTTCCCCATGCATTGAGAGATTTGATGCCAAGACCTCCTTCTTTCTTTGCAAGACATATGGTGCTCCAGTCAAGGTGATGCATTGATCTTTTTAAGCTTGGACCACCCCATATGAATCCGCGAAACAGCTTTTCTAAGGCCCTGATGGTCTTCTTTGGAAGAAAAAAAACCGCAGACCAAAATACCTGTAAGGAGTTAAGAATTGTTTTGACTAGTTCTACCCGTCGAGCGAATGATAGCAGGTGCCCCTTCCAGCCCGCAATTCTTCTTCGAACTTTATCAATGAGGGGAGTGCAAATAGAGTGGGAGAGGGATTTATCCGTGAGTGGTAGGCCCAAATATCTGACTGGAAGGATGCCACATGGTATGCCTATCAGATTCAGAAACTTAGTCGGAGAAGAGAAAGTGTTGCTAAGGAACACTTGTGATTTGTTGATGTTGATATGCAGACCCGAGCCCGATGCAAATTCTGAAAGTATCTCCCCCATGGGCTGACTGTTTAGACCCATCACAGAAAAGTAGAAGATCGTCCGCAAAAAGTAGGTGAGAGACCTGTGCCTTTTGCTTCAGAAAACCACCAACGCGACCTTGCATAATTGACCGATCAAGGTGCTGCGTGAAAGCCTCCATGACTAACACAAAGAGTAATGGAGACAGAGGGTCCCCTTGTCAGAGGCCACTGCTAGAACTAAAGAACCCCTAAGGAGACCCATTGACGAGTACTGAAAACCGGGGAGTTTCAATACATTCCTTGACCCACATAATCCACCTTTCAGGTAAATGCATGCCCCTCATCACATCATAGAGGAAAGACCAACTGATGCTGTCAAAGGCCTTTCGTAAGTCCACTTTGATTGCCGCTCTTGCTTTCTGGCCGCCATGACTGAGGCATCGAACAAGTCAAGCGCCAGCAGGATGCCATGAAAGATGCTTCTGCCCTTAACAAAGGCGGTATGGTTTAGACTTACCAACTTGCCAAGAAATTTTTGTAGACGGGAATCCATAACTTTGGTGATCAGCTTGTATATAGTTCCACATAGGGAGATCGGCCTGAAACTATATAGAGAATCAGCATTTGGCTCTTTAGGGACAAGGCATATAAAAGAATGGTTGAGTTGCTTGAGTAATCGACCAGAAGAGAAGAACTCTTTGACTGCTTTGATTACATCCTCCCCCACCATGTCACTCCCAGGCGTCCCTGAGACGTGGCAAAATAAATATAATATCAGCTATCAATACCTGAGGTCAATAAGGACACCAACAACAATACACAAGGCGACAAAGCAAGATAATGATAACTGACTGAAAAGCGGAAGCATAATATATAACAATGTCTGTAAATCAAAAACATTATTACAGACCTAAATATACAATCAATGTCCTGTGAAAGCCAAGTCTAGACCAAAGAAAATACAACCTGTGCCACATGCACGATTTACAAAGCATAAAATGACTCTAGGAATGCTGACAGCCTCGCACTCACCACCCGCCGGCAGAACGCTCCACGCCCATAAGACCACACCACAGGAAAGCTCCAGCTCCACGCCCAACACTGCCCCTGAAAAGAAACAGTATGCGAGGGGTGAGCTACAAGCTCAGTGAGTGGCTGGAAACCAATCACCATTCTACAGTTCAATACATAATCAGTTCCCTTTTTCAAGGAAAAACATGGGTAGAAACCCAATGGATAACAGGGTCACGCGGTAGCGCGACCAACCTCACCCCCACCCTCACTCCCGGAGGGAGTCTTTTGGGACTTATGGGGAGAGACCATACCGTCGGTCGAAGAGACCCGGATTTACTGGTCTAGAGACCATGCCGTCGGTCGAAGAGACCCGGATTTACTGGTCTACTCAACACTACTGGATCATCTACATCTAGATAATCGCCCATCGATGTTCTTCAACATCCATCACGAGACCGGACCCAACATCTATGGGAATGGTCGAACAACGAATGGGTCACGAGGCGACGCGTCTTCGCCTCATCCACACCCTCACTCCTGAAAGGAGGCATCTTGGGACTTTGGGAAGAGACTTAGACTGCTCTACACCCCTGGTCCACCGGTAGCCTCTCCCACCCTCGTGGCCTCCACCTAGTCCTCTGACAGGTATAGCCAACGCCGGGGAGTTCCTACATCGGATCCAACGAAGGGGAGAACGATTCCACGCTCACGACATCATTCGTTAACCCTCTCCCGGGTAGTATCTACAACCCGATCTCCTCAACTCACCGCTCTACACCCTTGGTCCACCGGTAGCCTCTCCCACCCTCGTGGCCTCCGCCTAGTCCTCTGACAGGTATAGCCAACGCTGGGGAGTTCCTACATCGGATCCAACGAAGGGGAGAACGATCCCATGTTCGCAAAGCGAAACCCAATGGAAAACAACCACTCTCGATACTCGCTTATCGAGATATCACACACATGCATAACAACAACCAACACACTCATATTAACCTTAAAGTAGTCATAGTCCCTAAATGGGAGTAACTACACAAGCCAGTGGGTCGCAACATCACCGACCCACCCCACCCTCACCCTCACCCTCACCCTCACCCTTTAGGGGTGACATGGGCCTTTCGGGATTGACTAGACTGCTATTCACCCTTGGTCCCACCGGGTAGCCCCTCCCACCCTCGTAGCCTCCACCGGTATACTCCCACGATCAGCACATGTCACGCCCCGGGCGTCCCCGAGACGCGGCAAGTGTATATAAAATATCAGAATTCACACAGGAGGTCAATAATATATCATACACAAGCAACCAGAATGACACACAGACAACAAAAGCAGGGCTGACATGATATATACACCAAATGCGGAAGCTAAAGACTGAATCTGTAATCAAAACACACTACAGACTCCATACATAATCACATGTCCCGTGAGAGCCAATACACATGTAAAGACATCCAAATACAACCAAACGCGTGCCCAAGCACGGAAAATAATACATACTGGCACAAGGGATGCTGATAGCCTCTGATACTCGCGGGACGTGGCGCTACTCCGCTACTGATGAAGTCCCTCGGGGAGCTCCTCCTCCAGATCCGACTCAGATGACACTAAAGAAAAAATATTGTGCGAGGGGTGAGCCACACGCTCAGTGAACGGCACAACCCATGCATCACAGACAATATTGACCACAACCAGATAATTCTTAACATCCACAACCACATTACCATAACCACAATTAACAACAATTCCTCAAACTAGTGGGTCGCTAACGCCAACCCACTACACCCTCACCCTCACCCTTAATGGGTGACCAAGGATATTGGGACTAATCAACACAAAACCAGCGGGTCGCTTCCGCCAACCCGCTACACCCTCACCCTCGCCCCTCAAGGGGTGACCAGGGATATTGGGACTAACTACACCAATCCAGCAGGTCGCTATTGCCAACCTACTACACCCTCACCCTCACCCCTCAGCAGGAGTGACATAGGATATTGGGACTGACAATCATCCATAGACAAATCCAGCGGGTCGCTCATCGCCAACCCACTACACCCTCACCCTCACCCTACAACGGGTGACATAGGCTCTTGGGACTGACTAGGCTGTTGGTCACCCTTGGTCCACCGATAGTCTCTCCCCACTCCGTAGGTCGTTTGGCCACTCCCACGTTCAGAACAGTCCTTCTACCAAATCAGGAGGCGCCTACTACTGGGAGCCCCTGCACGGGACAACCTGTCTAACGCTGAGGTAGTCTCTACACGGATCCAACGAAGGGAACAGAACAGCCTATCCATCGCATATGATCCACTCGGATCCGCAGACAACACATCATAACAACACTACTGTTTTGAATTCCTCAGAACCCACCAGGGCGCATAACTACGATGCGGGGAACATGCATAAGGTTATAACAAGGGTGGAATATCATTGGGGGAAAGAAACTCGGGAGGGCAGCGTGAGTTCCCGTTATAGGACACCTCGACAACCAAACAAGGAACACGGTGTACCCTAACCCGGGTCTCACCGCTGTCCTCGCAAGGCCCCTCCCCTATAATATTCACTATAACATGCAATTTAACATTTACTAGCATTTAATTTAATAAATAAACTAGTAGGGCACATGCATCGGTCGGGCTTCCTAGCATGGAAACAGGGGACATGGTGCACGGCTCATATACATATCCTAAGGGTGCAAGTCCCTAACATGCAAAGTCTAGGGTAACATGCATTCTACAATTAAATCATGCTCGCATGATATACATATACACATGCCAATATCTATCCATGGTGCCCCAGGAGAGGTCGGTATACGCCCAAGTGCGTATAACACCTCTCTACTGGGTTGGATTGTCCCACTCACCAGTATCTGGGTCGTCGCGCGACCGTTCGTCCAGATCTGCAAGACAGACATTCAATATGGTGAGAACAACACATAAATACTCTAAAAATACCCAAACATACAAAACCCACAACTAAACACCTAACACTCGGGCAAACGCGCATACGACCCGCACGCACGCTAGCCCGAGCACCCCCGGCAACCACCCGCACGGCCGGCAACCACCCGCACGGCCACCCGACCCCTCTGGTGCGCCGCCGCGCCTCAGCCCGCGCGCCCAGGCGCCGCCGGGCCCCTGCCCGCCGCCCTGGACCCGCAGCCGAGCCACCCGGTGCACCGCGCCCACTGCGCCCCGCCGCAGCAGCCCGCGCGCAGCCCCGCGCTCCCCGCGCACATCGCGCGAGCACGCCGCACGCCCCGCCCGCACCCCGCGCGCGCTGCCAGCTCCGCCCCACGCGCACCCCGCGCGCACCGCCAGCTCCCACACCGCGCGCACCACCAGCTCCCACACCGCGCGCACGCCTGCCTCTGCCCAGCGCCCCGCGCGCACGCCCCACAGCGGTGCCCAGCACCCAACGCCCCAGCGCCCAGCACCCTCGGCCAGCACCCGGTACCTGCGACCCAGCGCCCAGCACCCGGGACCCTCACCCAGCGCCCACGCGCACGCACGCGCAACACGCGCCCAGCGCGCCTGCCAACCTGCCCACGCTGCTGCCCGCGTTGCCTGCCTGCGCGCGTCGCCGAGTGGCCCGAGCACCGCTCGCCTGCATGCCCAGGGCACTGCCCGCCTGATGCCCGAGCGCCCCTGCCCTGCTCGCCTGCGCGCCCAGCCTGCCAGCGCGCACAGCCACTACCCGCAGCTAGCCTGCACCGCACGCTTCCCTCTGCACCCCCCGAGCGCACGTTCGCGCGCGCACCCGTGCGCACGCCCTCGCGCGCCCAGCAAACTGGTGCACCAGCTCCCAGCCTACCCGAGCTAGCCCTACCAACCGGCCCAGCGCGCACGCCCAGCCCTGTTGGCCCCCAGCGCCAGTCGAGCGGCCGCACGCCCAGCCCTGCTGGCCCCCAGCACCGCCCGAGCGCACACCCGCGCGCACGCGCGCGCGCATCTGCGCCAGCCACTGCGCCTGCACCCCCTGCGCTGCTGCCCTGCCCGAGACAGCAGCCCGCCTGCCCGAGCTGCACGCCTGCCAGCCCGAGCTCCTCTTCCACCCACCTCCGACCACCACCACAGCCTCCGACCGCCTCCCACAGCCCTCTGACGGCCACCCACCGCCGCCAACCTCCTCCCAACCCCATTGCCACCCTCCTAGCATACATCTAGGCAAGAAAGAGAGGGAAAAGAGGCTTACCAAGGGGAGGAAAGGAAATCCGGTTGCTCTCTGCGCACCGAAACCTCTCCCAAAAGGTTTCCAACGCCCCGATCTACCTCCACCACCGAGATGGCTCAAAACAGAGGCGAAGAGAGGGCGGACGGACGGCCAAAACTCACCAGAATTGGGATTTGAAACCACCGGGGTGTAGATCGGGACCCGATCTACACTTCCTAGGTTTTAACTTTTAAGGTTTGAGGGGTCTAAGGGCCTCAAACGGAAGAAAAACGGAGGAGAGGAGAGAGAGGGCTCAAGGTAGGGGATGATGAATAGTGCCAGGATATTTTTTGCTTTCACTTATATAGCGGGCGACTTAAAAACCCAGATACGCCCCGGAACTGCGAAATTTCAGAAACGTTACCGGAATTCAACGAAATTTTCGTGAGAGGCTTAAAATGGCACCAGGACACCAAATATGCAGTTAGATTTCCAATCGGAGTCCTCTAACTCAGGACGATAGCTAACAGTCCAAAAATTAGCGGTACCGATCGAAAACCGAAAAAAACGAAAAACTGCCAGAACACTCCAACGGTTACCAGCAGGTTAAAAGTGACACATATATAACAGCACAGTCCGATGCATCGGAGGCACCTACAGATGGGAACCCTCTGTCAGGCCAGCTAACGCCGGGGAGTTCCTACCTCGGATCCCAACCAATAAGGAGAAGACAACCTACTCACGCGCGTACGATCCTATTGGATCCATCGACAACACTTCCTAACACTACTAATGTCATGAATTCTCAAGAATTCCTCCAGGGCGCATAACCAAGATGCGGGGAGACATATATCATAACCACAAGGTTACAATATTCTCTAAGGCATGCTCACAACTATATAATCACATAATCCCATCTTGATTTAAATAAATTAAACTAAATGGGAACATGCATAGGTTCAGGGCTTTCCTAGCATGAAACATGCTATCAGGATGCATTTCCCTAGCATTCAAGGTCTAATGTGGCATGGATACATCATATTGATCATGCATAGATCAAGGCTTTTAAGTACATGAAATGCTGTCCAGGCATGTACGGGCCTCTATACACGATACATGGATGTATATCCCTAGCATGCAAAATATCTACATATTAGTTAGGGGGCCCCATCGATGCGCGACGTGCGTCTACGCGGGTCGAGCGCATCCCTAGAGAGGGGGGGGGATTGGAATCAAACCACTCACCTTACGACCCGGGACCTCGCGCATCCCATCCGACGAGATCTGCAAGGTAGGGGCATCCAACTGGTGAGAAAGAACACAAGTTACACAAAGAAATCATTAGAAATACCCCATACTCGGACAAGCATGCATACGGGCTCGCACGCATGCGAGCACGCACGCGATTCCGAGTGCCCCGACACCTACCCAAACCCTCGAGCAGCCACACGCATGGCCACTCGCACGCGCACGCAGGAATGCGCACGCACGCACGCACCCCAGCACCATCGGCGCACTGCCGCGCACCTGCTCGCGCGCCTAGACGCGCTGCCGCACGCGCGCGCCTGCGCGTCCAGCCCTGCGCGCCCCCGCGCGCACTGCACCCCCCGCGCAGCACCGCGCGCACGCCCCAACACGCACGCGCACGCACGCACGCGCGCGCACTGGTCCCTGCCCCGCGCTCAGGCGCACTGCCCGCGCGCGCCCGCGGACACTCGCGCGCACTCCCTCGCACACCCTCGCTCGCGCCAGCACCCGCGCGACCACTCCGCGCGCACCCGAGCACTGGCGCGCACGCGCCCGCGTGCGTTTGCGCGCAAGACTGCGCCTGCCAGTGCCCGCCTGCGCGCGCACGCGCGCAGACTGCGCCCAGCCCATCCCAACCTCATTTGAACCTTTCTAAACCCCTCACACACACCCTAACCCATCTACATAGCATGCATGACCTCCCTAACATCCCCTTAAGCCATGAAAACAAAGAAAAGAAGAGGAAGGGCTCACCTTGGGAGGGGAAAAGAAAGGGGGAGGTTCGGGGGCCCTCGACGCACCCGCGACCACCTCAACCGCCACCACCAACACCACCATCTTCAGCCCTCCTCAGCCTCTTCCATGGCTGCAAATCAGGGGGGGGGGATCATGAAAAGGTTTGAGAGAAGAGAAGATCAACAACACCACAACAAAACCTACACATGCTTCTTGCACCATCTCCTTCCATCTCTTTGAGACCTTTAATCAAACACCTAGGGGGATTGGATGAGAGAAAGGGAGGGCTTGAATAATTTGCGTGGAAGTGAGAAGGGAGAGAGAGAGAAGATATTTATCACAGATATCTAAGGAGAAATGACCTAGTCGCCCTTCGACTAGAAATTCTGCGCATGCTTCACTGGAACAGCCATAACTTCCTCAATATAGCTCCGAATTACTCAATTCCAAGTCCGTTGGAAATCCAAGAGGATTATCTACAACTTTCATGTTCATGCCAAGATCAAATAATCTTTTCAGCTATTCCGAAATTAGAGCTAAACATAGAACAGGGCTGCTGCCAGAATTTCCATCCCCGGGGTATACTTGGAAAAATACCCATAACTTTTACTACAAGAATCCAGTTGATCTAATTCCACTTCTGTACGAAAGCTAACTCAAAATTGGACATCTCATAGTAAACTCATATTTAAACCTCTTCATGTTGGATTTTAACAAAATTAAATCCAAATACCGAATCAGGAATGCATAACTTCTACAAGGAAAAAAAATTTATTTATCCAAATTTTCAATCAGAGCTCTCCAAATGACACAGGCACAACATTCTTCCCCCCTAAAAAATTTAGTCCTCGAAATTTACGGAAACCCAAAGGGAAGACCGAAAGTATCATGCATAGACCTTTTGCTCCCTAGTGGTCTTCGCACCAGACTGGCGCTACCAACACACTAGAATCAAAGGAACGGTCTTAGCGTGGAGCCTCTTCTCATGCTTGTCCTTGACCTCGATCCACTGCTCCACGAATGACAAATCCAGCTCGAGTATGAGACAGTCGAACTGAATGACTGAGCAGGATCATGGACATAACGCCTCGGTCATGAGACAAGGACGACGTCGTGGGCATGAGCCAGCTATGTCACGCCCTGGGCGTCCCCGGCACGCGGCAAGTGTATATATGATATCAATCTAAACAGGAGTTCAATAACATACTCACACAACAGCTAAAATGACAACACAGACAACAAAGCAGGGCTGACACTGATATATACACAAAAAGCGGAAGCTAAAAGACTGAATCTGTAATCCAAAAACATATTACAGACTCGATACATAATCAACTGTCCTGTGAGAGCCAATATATACAATGACATCCAAATACAATACAAACACGTGCCCAAGCACGGAATATAATACATACAATCACAAGGGATGCTAATAGCCTCTGATACTCGCGGGACGTGGCGCTACTCCTTCAGTTCCGACTTAGATGACTCTGGAGAAATAATATCATGCGAGGGGTGAGCCACACGCTCAGTGAACAGCACAACCCATGCATCACAATTATATTAACCACCAGATCTTAATAATCCATAATCTCATTATTAAAAGCCACCAAATGGCAACAGCTATACAATCCAGTGGGTCGCTATCGCCAACCCACTACACCCTCACCCTCACCCTCACCCCTCAATAGGTGACATAGGATATTGGGACTAACTACACAAATCCAGCGGGTCGCTATCGCCAACCCACTACACCCTCACCCTCACCCCTCAATAGGTGACAAAGGATATTGGGACTTACAAGGCTGATAATCATCCTTACACAATCCTGTGGGTCGCCACATCGCCGGCCCACCACACCCTCACCCTCACCCTCAATAGGTGACATAGGCTCTTGGGACTGACTAGGCTGTTGGTCACCCTTGGTCCACCGATAGTCTCTCCCCACTCCGTAGGCCGTTTGGCCACTCCCACATTCAGCACAGTCCGTCTACCAAATCAGGAGGTGCCTACTGATGGGAGCCCCTGCATGGGACAGCCTTTCTAACGCCGGGGTAGTCTCTACACGGATCCAACGAAGGGAACAAAACAGCCTATCCATCGCATATGATCCACTCGGATCCGCTGACAACACATCTCTACAACTCTAATGTCTTGAATTCTTCAGAATTCCTCCAACGCGCATAACCAAGATGCGGGGAATACATAAGATAATAATGAGGAAAAGAAACCTTGGGAGGGCAACCTGAGGTCCCGATATAGGACATCCGCCAACCAAATAAGGAACATGGAGTACCCTAGCCCGGGTCTCAATGTTGACCTCACAAGGCCCCCTTTATATTCCCCAAGGCATACTAAGATACCATAAGTTTGCATTTAATTAATAAATCAAACTAGTAGGACACATGCATAGGTCGAGGCTTCCTATCATATGAACAGGGTGACAGGATGCACGGCTCTTACACATATCCTATGGGTGCAAGTCCCTAACATACAAGTCTAGGGTGGCATGCATTCTACACACTAATCATGCTTGCACAAATTACATATTAATCAGTTAATATTAACTATGGTGCCCCAGGGGAGGACGGTATACGCCCAAGTGCATATAGCGCCTCCCAACTGGCTTGGGTTGTCCCACTCACCGATAACCGGGTCGTCGCGCGACCGTCCGTCAAGATCTGCAAGACAGGGTAATCAACTCGGTGAGTAAAATACACAAATAAACCCAAAAATACACTAAAAATACACAATACTCGGGCAAACGTACATACGGCCCGTACGCACGCGAGCCCGAGCACCCCAACTCATTCCCGAACCCCCGGGCAGCCGCACGCACGGCCACCCGCACGCGCACGCACGAATGCGCACGCATGCACGCACGCCGGCACCATCGGCGCACTGCCGCGCGCCTGCCCGCGCGCCCCAACGCACTGCCGCACGCACGCGCGCGCCCGCGCGCACCGCGCGTCCAGCCCAGCGCACCCCCGCGCGCACGCCCCAGCACGCGCACGAACTGGGCCCCAGCTCCGCGCCCAGGCGCATGCCCAGGCGCCCTACCCCGCACCCAGGCGCAGTGCCCAGGTGCCCTGCCGCGCGCGCGCACGCCCGCGCGCACTCCCGCGCACACCCGCGCGCACCCCCGCTCGCACCTGCACCCGCGCGCACTCCCTTGCGCACCCGCGTGCACGCGCCCGCGCGCGTCTGCGCGCCCGCCAGCGCCCGCCTGCGCGCGCACGCGCGCAGACGACGCCCAGCACGCGCCCAGCCCATTCTAACCACATTTTCACCCATCCCAACCCCTCACACACACCCTAACACATCTACCCAACATGCATGACCCTCCCAACATCCCCTTAAGCCAAAAATATCAAGAAAAGGAGGGGAGGAGCTCACCTTGGAGGGGGAACAAAAGGGGGAGGTTCGGGGGCCCTCGACGCACCCGCGACCACCTCAACCGCCACCACCGCCTCTCCTCGGCCTCTCCTCAGCCTCCTCATGGAAGCAAACAGGGGGGAAAGAGATCATGAGAAAGGGAGCTTGATATAGAGGGGAGAACAACAAACAACACACATGAACTCACCAACACCTCCTCCTCCACCATCTCCTTCACCATCTCTTTTAGGAATTATAACAAACACATGGGGGGTGTGTTTGAAAAGAGAGAAGGAGAGAAAAAAATGCTGGTCGGAAGATTTTGGGAGGGGAGAGAGAGAGAGAGAGAGAAGATATTTATCAAATATCTTAAGGAGAATTTACTAAGTCGCCCTCCGACTAGAAATTCTGCGCAAGCTTCACTGGAACAGCCATAACTTCCCCGATACAGCTCCGAATTGCTTGATTCCAAGACCGATGGAAAGCTAAGAAGATTATCTACAACTTTCATGTTTATGCCATGATCAGATAATCCTTCTAGCTAATCTGAAATTTGAGCTAAACATCGAGCAGGGCTGCTGCCAGAATTTCCATCCCCGGGGTATACTTGGAAAGATACCAATAACTTTTACTACAAGAATCCAGTTGGTCTAATTCCACTTCTGTGCGAAAGCTAAGT
Source organism: Acorus gramineus (assembly GCA_030737835.1). Classification (NCBI taxonomy): domain Eukaryota; kingdom Viridiplantae; phylum Streptophyta; class Magnoliopsida; order Acorales; family Acoraceae; genus Acorus; species Acorus gramineus. The sequence continues at coordinate 25,135,935 of CM060847.1, forward strand.
CAAAACTGGACATCTCATAATAAAATCATAATTAAACCTCCTCATCTTGGTATTTAACAAAATCAAATCCAAATACTAAATCAGGAATACATAACTTAGAGAAAAAAAATTATGTACCCAAATCTTCAAACAGAGCGCTCCAAATGACACAGACCCAACAAGCTGTGGGGGAAAGGCTACATGATAAGCCACCTCCCCAATCCACTTGTCTAATTAAAGAGTAAACTCAGCTTACCCCGAATGTCAAAACAGAGGGTGCCCTTTAACCAGGACACCTTCTTGAAAATATGGTCGCCAAACCCAAAGGTAAGCCCCTGGCGACAATGACCTGGGTATCCCTTCTATCGGTTATGGGAGGTGCAGATGTACACACGAAGCAACCTGGCCACCGCAAGGTCAAACAACTAACTTATGGCCCCTCCAACTGGCGCTCCTCAACCGTCCCAACACAAGGGAGGAAAAAAACTGCACCTGTAGAGTGCCTTCACAGATCCATCTGGGTGCTCGAATGGCAGTCGTCTTGCAGGCATACCCCAACAAATGGGTGGTGCCTCACCCAACTGCCCTCATCATCGAGCACGCAGGCACTTAGCATGTCCTCCAAGGTCTGAATCGTCCTCTTTGTCTAGCTGTCCATCGGCGATGAAACGCTATACTTAAATGGAGGCTCGCGCCAAAGGCTGCGCCACAACCTCAAAGTAACCCTCGCGTCTCAACCGAAAATAGCGCTGACTGGAGTGCTATGAAGACGAACAATCGCGAAGGCGAAAACCCACGTCAAGGCGTCCAGAGACTCAATCAGCTGCATTAGGGAGGGAAGCGCGGACTTAGTCAGTCGGTCAATGATCACCTAGACGGCGTCGTGACCCGAACGTGACATTAGCGAGTCCACAACAATCCCTGATAACCCACTCCCACGTCCACTGAGGAATCTCGATGGACTGACGCTTTCCACTCAATGATGATTCTCGAACTTTGCCTGAGGGCATGCCAACCTGGGGAAACAAGGTCACCCACATCACCTTTTCATCGCACTACTAGCAATCTCTATGAAGACTACCTCAAAGTAGTCCACGGAGGCCCAATAAAACTTTTGAGATCCACGAAGGCATCCAGCGCATTCGTCAACCCCGACGGCAATACTTAAAACTCGTAGTGCCTGAACGGTCACGAAAGGCCATCTACGGGATGTCCAACTCTCGGATCTCTAACTTGTGGTACCCTTCTGCGAAGATCAATCTAACAGCAGACACTCGCTCCCAGAGCTGGTCAAATAGATAATCGATTCGCGGCAAAGGTAATTGATCTTCAACCTCCACGGGGAGATCAAAACAACACCACGAACAATTAAGTCCAGATTCTGCTCCTCGAGCATGTCTGGCGCTCATGATGACACTTACACGCTTGGTAAGTCGCTCAACCGCACTTAATCCACAAGACACGCAATAAGGGGTCGTCGAACCTCGACAATGCCTATGCGACGTCATCTATCTAATAGGGCGGTTGAGTCCCATCACGAACGCTAGCATCGCGTCTCCTTATTTGCGACCAATGTGGGGCAAAACGCGATAGTATCCACAACTGTGCTTCACATGCCACCAGAGATAGGTCGCTCATCTACAACCATTGGAACTCCAGCATTCTGCACTCCATGGGCAGATTCATCACGGGGAGTCCACGCTCTCGACATCATTTAGCAGCACTCTCCCGGCGTGGCCTCTACCTGGTAGCCTCCCAAGCCTACTATCTCTGCCATATGGGCGCACCACAAGCATAGTATCTGGGAGCACCTCACAGGGCTCTGGCCTCAACCGGGCAGCTACAACGCACCATGATATATCGAAGCGACTCCAGATGCCACTATGGAACCCTGTCCACTAGCGATCGCCCACTGAGCTGCAATAGGACGCACCCAATCCCGATCGTACGCATCACCACTCGCTACAGCACCTTCCAAGTGAGAGGGAAAAATCCACCATCAATTTGATGCTTCTAAGGTATTCCTTGACTGGGAAAAGAAACCTTGGCAGGGCACCATGAGATCCCGATATAGGATATCCCGACAACCAAACAAGGAACACAGAGTACCCTAGCCCGGGTCTCAACGCTGACCCTGCAAGGCCCCTTAATCCTGAGTAGGAAGGCTAGAAGAAGACATCATCCCTTAATGAGCAATACGCCACATCCTCAACACTTTACACTGGCGCCGCACGCGAACTCAATGGTTACCAGCGATACCGATACACGGGAAAGAGCTCCATTATTGAGACGCAATCCATACCTTAGAAATTACAACCAATTCATCACTATCACACTACTGGGTATAAATCTCCTACCCAAACCTTAATCCCGCACAAGAGATCTAACAACTGACCCAAACCAGTCGACCCAGTCGACAACTTAAGGGTGGTTCCAGGGGGTCACGTCCACGTCAACGGATGCGAGGAGGCATGTCAGCAACCTAAGATAACTTCTAAAACAAGAGTACTCGGATGACAATCCTACAACTCATCATCTATACGACTAGACTTAGGCTCTGACAGGACCAGGCTCTGATACCAACTTTTTGTCACGCCCCAGGCGTCCCCGAGACGTGGCAAAATAAATATAATATCAGCTATCAATACCTGAGGTCAATAAGGACACCAAAAACAATACACAAGGCGGCAAAGCAAGATAATGATAACTGACTGAAAAGCGGAAGCATAATATATAACAATGTCTGTAAATCAAAAACATTATTACAGACCCGAATGCACAATCAATGTCCTGTGAAAGCCAAGTCTAGACCAAAGAAAATACAACCTGTGCCACATGCACGATTTACAAAGCATAAAATGACTCTAGGAATGCTGACAACCTCGCACTCGCCACCCGCCGGTGGAACGCTCCACGCCCATAAGACCACACCACAAGAAAGCTTCAGCTCCACACCGAACACTGCCACTAAAAAGAAACAGTATGCGAGGGGTGAGCTACAAGCTCAGTGAGTGACTGGAAACCAATCACCATTCTACAGTTCAATACATAATCAGTTCCCTTTTTCAAGGAAAAACATGGGTAGAAACCCAATGGATAACAGGGTCACGCGGTAGCGCGACCAACCTCAGCCCCACCCTCACTCCCGGAGGGAGTCTTTTGGGACTTATGGGGAGAGACCATACCGTCGGTCAAAGAGACCCGGATTTACTGGTCTAGAGACCATGCTGTCGGTCGAAGAGACCCGGATTTACTGGTCCACTCAACACTACTGGATCATCTACATCTAGATAATCGCCCATCGATGTCCTTCAACATCCATCACGAGACCGGACCCAACATCTATGGGAACGGTCAAACAACGAATGGGTCACGAGGCGACGCGTCTTCGCCTCATCCACACCCTCACTCCTGAAAGGAGGCATCTTGGGACTTTGGGAAGAGACTTAGACTGCTCTACACCCCTGGTCCACCGGTAGCCTCTCCCACCCTCGTGGCCTCCGCCTAGTCCTCTGACAGGTATAGCCAACGCCGGGGAGTTCCTACATCGGATCCAACGAAGGGGAGAACGATTCCACGCTCGCGACATCATTCATTAACCCTCTCCCGGGTAGTATCTACAACCTGATCTCCTCAACTCACCGCTCTACACCCTTGGTCCACCGGTGGCCTCTCCCACCCTCGTGGCCTCCGCCTAGTCCTCTGACAGGTATAGCCAACGCCGGGGAGTTCCTACATCGGATCCAACGAAGGGGAGAACGATCCCATGTTCGCAAAGCGAAACCCAATGGAAAACAACCACTCTCGATGCTCGCTTATCAAGATATCACACACATGCATAACAACAACCAACACACTCATATTAACCTTAAAATAGTCATAGTCCCTAAACGGGAGTAACTACACAAGCTAGTGGGTCGCAACATCACCGACCCACCCCACCCTCACCCTCACCCTTTAGGGGTGACATGGGCCTTTCGGGACTGACTAGACTGCTATTCACCCTTGGTCCCACCGGGTAGCCCCTCCCACCCTCGTAGCCTCCACCGGTATACTCCCACGATCAGCACAGTCAGATGCATCGGAGGCACCTACAGATGGGAGCCCTCTGTCAGGCCAGCTAACGCCAGGGAGTTCCTACCTCGGATCCCAACCAATAAGGAGAAGACAGCCTACTCACGCGCGTACGATCCTCTTGGATCCGTCGACAACGCTTCCTAACACTACTAATGTCATGAATTCTCAAGAATTCCTCCAGGGCGCATAACCAAGATGCGGGGAGACATATATCATAACCACAAGGTTACAATATTCTCTAAGGCATGCTCACAACTATATAATCACATAATCCCATCTTGATTTAAATAAATTAAACTAAATGGGAACATGCATAGGTTCAGGGCTTTCCTAGCATGAAACATGCTGTCAGGATGCATTTCCCTAGCATACAAGGTCTAATGTGGCATGGATACATCATATAGATCATGCATAGATCAAGGCTTTTAAGTACAGGAAATGGTGTCCAGGCATGTACGGGCCTCTATACACGATACATGGATGTATATCCCTAGCATGCAAAATATCTACATATTAGTTAGGGGGCCCCATCGATGCGCGACGCGCGTCTACGCGGGTCGAGCGCATCCCTAGAGAGGGGGGGGGGATTGGAATCAAACCACTCACCTTACGACCCGGGACCTCGCGCATCCCATCCGACGAGATCCGCAAGGTAGGGGCATCCAACTGGTGAGAAAGAACACAATTTACACAAAGAAATCATTAGAAATACCCCATACTCGGACAAGCATGCATACGGGCTCGCACGCATGCGAGCACGCACGTACGCACGCGAGTCCGAGTGCTCCGACACCTACTCGAACCCTCGGGCAGCCACACGCATGGCCCCCCGCATGTGCACGCACGAATGCGCACGCACGCACGCACCCCAGCACCATTGGCGCACTGCCGCGCACTGTGCCTCCCGCGCAGCACTGCGCGCACGCCCCAGCACGCGCATGCACGCGCACGCACGCGCGCGCACGCACTGGTCCCCAGCCCCGCGCCCAGGCGAATGCCCAGGTGCACTGCCCGCGCGCACTCTCGCATGCACCCCTGCTCGCGCCAGCACCCGCGCACTCGCGCGCACGCGCCAGCGTGCGTCTGCGGGCCCGATTGCGCCTGCCAGGGCCTGCCTGCGTGCGCGCCTCCGCGCGCACGCGCAGACTGCGCCATGCGCGCGCCCAGCCCATCCCAACCTCATTTTAACCTTTCCCAACCCCTCACACACACCCTAACCCATCTACCTAGCATGCATGACCTCCCTAACATCCCCTTAAGCCATGAAAATCAAGAAAAGAAGAGTAAGGGCTCACCTTGGGAGGGGAAAAGAAAGGGAGAGGTTCGGGGGCCCTCGACGCACCCGCGACCACCTCAACCGCCACCACCAACACCACCATCTTCAGCCCTCCTCAGCCTCTTCCATGGCTGCAAATCAGGGGGGGGGGATAATCATGAAAAGGTTTGAGAGAAGAGAAGATCAACAACACCACAACAAAACCTACACATGCTTCTTGCACCATCTCCTTCACCATCTCTTTGAGACCTTTAATCAAACACCTAGGGGGATTGGATGAGAGAAAGGGAGGGCTTGAATAATTTGCGTGGAAGTGAGAAGGGAGAGAGAGAGAGAGAGAGAGAGAGAGAGAGATATTTATCACAAATATCTAAGGAGAAATAACTTCCTCAATATAGCTCCGAATTACTCAATTCCAAGTCCGTTGGAAAGCCAAGAGGATTATCTACAACTTTCATGTTCATGCCAAGATCAAATAATCTCTCCAGCTATTCCGCAATTAGAGCTAAACATAGAACAGGGCTGCTGCCAGAATTTCCATCCCCGGGGTATACTTAGAAAAATACCCATAACTTTTACTACAAGAATCCAGTTGATCTAATTCCACTTCTGTACGAAAGCTAACTCAAAACTGGACATCTCATAGTAAACTCATTTTTAAACCTCTTCATCTTGGATTTTAACAAAATCAAATCCAAATACCGAATTAGGAATACATAACTTCTAGAAGGAAAAAAAATTTATGTATCCAAATTTTCAATCAGAGCTCTCCAAATGACACAGGCACAACACACCACCTCCCAACAATGTTGAAAGAAAACACATTGAACCCATCTGGTCTTGGGCTACTGTTGGCCTTCATTGCTTTTAAGGTGCCCAAGATTTCTTCCTCTGTCACTTCCTGGATAAGCCCAGCAGCCTCTTGAGGGGACAATTTTGCTTTGAAGTCCATGCTGGGCATTGGGGCTGCTGGTGCTTGATTTAATAGAGTTGTGTAGTAACTAATCACTTGTTCTTTGACTACCTCTGGGTCTTCAAAAATTTCACCCGATGACAGAGCGACCTGGCGCAGAGTATTTTGAGACTTTCACCTTGCAAAAAAAGCATAAAAAAATGTAGAATCCAAGTCTCCAAGTTGCAACCAATTTTGACGAGATTTCTGCCTGATCATGGATTCTTCTGATTCAAGTAGCTCCCTGTATTTAAGCCTTTCTTGAGTTTTTAGAGCCATAAGATTGTTGTTGAGGGTGTCATTTTGAAGCTGGAGTTGAATTTTGTCAAGAGTGCATCTTTGTTGCGCAAGGCAGTGCTGGATAGGACCAAAAACTTCCTTACTTCAAGCCTTGAGTGCCACCTTGACCCGTTTTAGCTTGCATACTAAGTTGAACATTGCCGTTCCATGCAAATCCACTTCCCAAATAGATCGCACCAATGGAAAAAAAGAATCATGCCTGACCCAGTCATTGAAAAATTTAAAAGGCTTGGGACCTGATGGAAAGGAGGGCACCGGAATTAACAGCATGGCTGAATGATCGGAAAGCCCAGGCAAATGATAGAAAACCAATGCTTCAGGATGCAAAAGAAGCCAGTCTTTGTTCACAAGTACCCTGTCCAGCCTACTCATTATTCGATTCTCCTGTCTATTCGACCATGAGAGGGTGTTGTCCGAGCTTTGGACTTCAATGAGTTGACAGTCATCGATACAATCATTGAACCTCTTGAGACGGGTAATTTGTTGCGGCCTACCACCGATCTTTTCATGAGAGAAACGCACTTCATTGAAGTCCCCTCCCACTGTCCATGGTGTTATGCCTGTGTCATTTGTAGCCTTATTTTTTTTATCAGAGTTGCTAAAATTTTTGGCTTTTAGCTATCTGCGGGAGTTGGAGTGCTCTGATTGCATAATTGTTCTACTGGTACTGACATTGTTCTACCTGTAAATTTTCGTTGCATTTTGATGTCTTTTTAGAAGTTATGCAATTCCGATTGGTATTCGGATTTAATTTTGTTAATATCCAAGATGAATAGGTTTAAATCTGATTTTCTCATGGGATATTCAGTTTTGAGTTAGCTTTCATGTAAAAGTGGAATTAGATCAACTGGATTCATGTAGCAAAAGTTATGGGTAATTGTCCAATTATACCCCGGGATGAGAAAATCCTGGCAGCTACCCTGTTTGATGTGTAGGTCATATTTCGGAATAGCTGGAGGGGTTATTGGATCTTGGCATAAACATGAAATTTGTAGATAATCTTCTTGGCTTTCGAATGGATTTTGCATTGTGCAATTCGGAGCCATATGGTGGAAGGTATGGCTGTTCTAGTGAAGACTGTCCAGAATTTCTTATCGGGGATGATTTGGTCCTTTCAACCCCCTTTATTTTCATTAAAAGCCCACTATTTGTTATTGAATCTCTCTCTCTCTCAAGCAAAAGAAAACCATGCGAGGCTTCTTTTTCTAATCTCTCCCTCTCATGTGTGTGTGTTAGAAGAGAAACAGAAGGAGAAGGTGATGGAGAAGAAGAAGCACTTGAAGGAAGAGCAAGGTTTGTGTGTGCATATGTTGTGTTGTTGTCTCTTCTTTCTCTTCCTCCTCTAGCTCCCTCATGTATCCCCTGTTTCCCCTCCCCTCTGGTTCAGCAAGAAGAAGAGAGGCTAAGATTGAGGTGGTGGTAGTGGTAGTTGTGGTGGTGGTCGAGGTGGTCGTGAGCACGCGTGTGAGCTCCCACATCTCCTCTTTTCTCCCCCCTCTCCTGGTAAGCTTTCCCCTCTTCTTTCTATTGGTTTTTCAGCACATGTGGGTATGTGTGGGTGCTGTTGGGAGAGTGATGTTAGGTGTAATTGTTGCTGCACATGAGGTGTTTGTGTTTATGCATGAATGTGGTGGCTTTGTGTTGTAAGTAAGGCAGATTTTCTGTCTCCTTAAGATCCTTGTGAATCAGGTACCTAGAGGCATATTTTGAGGCTTGTATCCCCATGTAATATGATCATCTATGTGTCTAGATGTTATATATGAAATTTGGTGTCATTATGATACCCATGTTGTGAGTTAGAACCTGTTTTTGCATGGATTGTCCAGATTCGCGAGGGAATTGACCAACTTCTGGAAATATTTTATTTCGGGCCTATAGAGGCCAAAATTAGGTTATAATGTATTCATGGATTATGATCCCAGCATGTCAGAGAATGTGTATGATTTATTACATAATTTTTGGATGTGTATTTGGTGCTGTGGAGATCAAATAGTAGGGCTGGTTGCAGTAGGTTTACCAGTTTTGCTTGATTGTGTGTCAAGGAGTAGTTATGCATGTTGGGGAAAATATCAAGAGTTAGGTAGTCTTTGTTTGAAGTATTCACCCCCTTTTGATGCCCTTGCCTTGCAGATCTCGTCGGTTGGATGCGTGATGACCCGGGTATCAGTGAGTGGTTCGATCCAACCCTTCTGGAAGCGTTGGATGCACGTAGTCGTGCGTCGCGCATCCGTTGGGCACCCTGACTATACTACTTATTTAGATAAGTAGTGTGGTCATGTCTGACCCATAACATGCTAGCTATTTGCATGCTAGGTTATTATAGCTCATATATTACGTAGAACCCTCGTATTCTACCTTATACTGGTCTGTGTATAGTATTTATGTGTGAATGATCATGGTTGCATGTATCTTGTGTTTTTATATGGGTGTATAGAATATGGCATGAATTAGGTAGTCCCTTCTAGTAATACTACCCCATTATTAGTAATATCCAGCATGATTAAGCCTGGGTTAATAAACAGGCACAATCCTAATATTCCCTTGCAATAAGACTTGAGGGTGTGGTGGTGATAGCTAAGAGTCCAAAATTTTAGCGGTTCCGATTGAAAAACGAAAAAAACCGAAAAACTGCAAGAATGTCCCAATGGTGACCAGAAGGTTAAAAGTGACACATATATAACAGGTCTCTCCCCAAGAGTCCCAAGAGTCTCCCTCCGGGAGTGAGGGTGAGGCTGAGGTTGGTGATCCAGTAGTGTTGTGTTGACCAGTAATCCCGGGTCTCCTCGACCAACGGTATGGTCTCTCCCCAAAAGTCCCAAGAGTCTCCCTCCGGGAGTGAGGGTGAGGGTGAGGTTGGTCACACCGCCGCGTGACCCTGTTATCCATGGGTTTCCACCCATGTTTACCTTGAAAGGAAATTGTTTATGTATTGAACTGTTGTATGGTGATTGGTTTCCAACCACTCACTGAGCTTGTAGCTCACCCTTCGCATACTGTTTCTTTTTAGGGGCAGTGTTGGGCGTGGAGTTGGAGCTTCCCTGTGGCGTGGTCTTATGGGCGTGGAGCGTTCTTCCGGTGGGTGGCGAGTGCGAGGCTGTCAGCAATCCTAGAGTCATTTTATGTATTGTAAATCGTGCACGTGGCACATGTTGTATTTTATTTGGTCTAGACTTGGCTCTCACAGGACAGTGATTGTGTATTCGAGTCTGTAATAATGTTTTTGGTTTATAGACATTGTATATATATTATGCTTCCGTTTTTCAGTCAGTTATCATTATCCTTGCTTTGCCACCTTGTGTGTTGTTGTTGGAGTCTTTATTGACCTCAGATATTGATAGCTGATATTTCATTATTGCCACGTCTCGGGGACGGCCACCCTGGGGTGTGACAATATATGTGTGCTTGTTAGGAAGTACTTTGTAGGGATTTCTGTCACTCGGCTTTGTGCTCACTCTTTTCTTTGGGCTATATTTTTTTTAATCTAGGTACCACCCCGGCTAACGTTCCTGAGTCCAGTACTGCACAAGGATCTTAGGGTCATGCATCGTCATCCCACCAGCCGAGCAGAGTCGGAGTTCCCATATTTTGTTCAGGTCCATGTTGTATATTTCATTTTTGACAAATGGATCTTGTGTACATAAGTCCTAGGGCTCTCACAGGACAGACAATTGTTGTATGCATCTTTTGGCATCTGTGCAGTTGTTGTTGGCCAGTTTGTTCTAAGTTCTTTGTCTTCTAATTGCATATTTTGAGTTATGATTTTCTGTATATCAATTTTCTTGTGACGATTCATAAGACGGCTGCTTCTGGGTCATGACAAAAATTGGTATCAGAGCCTCGTCTTGTAAGAGCCATTGGTTGTCATTTTAGTAGAATTATAGGATTCTTGCATATTGAGTCCTAATCTTAGGGTCCTTTCATATAGGCTATGTGCATGGCTCACCGTGATCGTGGGCGTGACCGCGGACGCTCTATGACACGGGCTTCTACTGGTAATCGAGACGAGGTGGGGGATGATATTGGACGGCCGTTGGATGTGAGGAGGGGGCAAGTTGAGGTTGAGGTGCCCACTTGGGAGTGAGCATTTGTTCGACTGTCTGGAGTGGTAGAGGCTCAGGCGAGAGGGATTCAGGCACTCCTTGCAGCTCAGGAGATGCGAGTTGTTCCTCCAGTTACACCATCTCCAAATTCGGTTCTTGTTGTTGTTTCCCAGGCTCAGGATGCCCCGAGGGTTGAAGCGAGTGCAGAGAGTATAGCGGAAGGCAGTTTGAGATTATTGAACCAGTTCATGAGGCTTCAACCTCCGATGTTCCATGGAGCGACTTCAGACCCTCTTGCTTCTGAGATGTGGTTGGCAAAATTGGAGAAGATCTTCCTTTCAATGGAGTGCACTGATCGTCAGAAGGTGGCTATGACCACATATGTAATAATATCCAAAGCAGAGATGTGGTAGAGTGTTCAATTGACTGATTTACCAGGTGGTATGGAGCAGTTATCATGGGGTGAGTTTAGGCGTATGTTCCTGGCTAAATGTTTCCCTATTCCTACTCGCCAAGGTTTGGAGCTGGAATTTGAGCAGTTGTCTCAGGGTTTAATGTCTGTGACTGAGTATGAAATTCGATTTACCTCGTTATCCTGATTTGCTCCTTCACTGTTTACGGATGAGAACATGAGGTGCAGACGGTTTGAGCGGGGAGTTGCTGATCACATCAAGGCCCATGTCTCCACGCATGGGTTTACGGTGTTTAGTTTGTTGTTGGAGCGCACTCTTGTTGCCGAGCGTGATAGTCGAGTTGGCCCACCTGGGCGTCGGCTAGATCAAGGATTTTCAGGAGGGATAAGAGGGCTCGTATAGATCACCCAGCAGCAGTTCCCATGCAAGCACCTACGGCAGCGGTGCCTATGTAAGGGAGAGCTCCAGACCATAGGGTGGGTTACCATTGCCGTTGTCTGTGTCACGCCCCAGGGCGGCCGTCCCCGGGACGCGGCAAGTGTATATAAGATATTAGTAAACAGGAATCAATAACATACTCATACAACAACTAAAATGACAACACAGATAGAAATAGGGCTGACATAATATATACACCAAATGCGGAAGCTAAAAGACTGAATCTGTAATCAAAACATACTACAGACTCGATACATAATCATAAGTCCTGTGAGAGCCAACATGTCCATATACATAAATACAATCCATACATAACCCAACAAGGTGCCCAAGCACAGAATGTATACATACAACGAGAGAAGGGTGCTGATGGCCTCAAAACTCGAGGGACGTGGTGCTACTCCGCTACTGGTGTAGTCGCTCAGGATGCTCCTCTGCCAAGTCCTCCTCAGTGCTCACTGAAAAAGATTTGATGCGAGGGGTGAGCCACACGCTCAGTGAATAGCACAACCCATGCATACAGTTCATATTAACCACATTTAAATCAAGTCAATAGCCCCAAAGCGGCATAAACAACACAAATCCGGGGGTTCGTCACATCGCCGAACCGCCATACCCTCACCCTCACCCTCAATAGGTGACCAAGGATGTTGGGACTTAATGGGCGGATAATCATCCATACACAATCCTGTGGGTCGTCGCATCGCCGGCCCACCATACCCTCACCCTCACCTCTCAACAAGTGACCTAGGCTCTTGGGACTGACTAGGCTGTTGGTCACCCTCGGTCCACCGATAGTCTCTCCCCACTCTGTAGGTCGTTTGGCCACTCCCACGTTCGGCGCAGTCCTTCTACCAAATCAGGAGGCGCCTACTGATGGAAGCCCCTGCACGGGACAACCTTTCCAACGCCGGGGTAGTCTCTACACAGATCCAACGGAGGGAACAGAACAGCCTATCCATCGCATATGATACACTCGGATCCGCTGACAGCACAACTCTACAACTCTAATGTCTTGAATTCCTCTGAATTCCACCAGCGCGCATAACCAGGATGCGGGGAAATAAATAAGACATAAATGGGGAAAAGAGACCTTGGGAGGGTAACCTGAGGTCCCGATGTAGGACATTCGATAACCAAACGAGGAACACGGAGTACCCTAACCCGGGTCTCAATGTTAACCTCGCAAGGCCCCCTTATATTCCCAAAAGCATGCTATCAATATTAAAGCTTGCATTTAATTAAATAAATCAAACTAATAGGACGCATGCACAGGTCGGGCTTTCCTAGCATGATAACGGGGTGACAGGATACACGGCTCATGCACAAATCCTAAGGGTGCAAGTCCCTAACATACAAGTCTAGGGTGGCATGCATTCTACACACACACATCATGCTTACATGGATTATAACAAAGCAGTTAATACCAACTATGTGCCCCAGGGGAGGACGGTACACGCTCCAAGGCATGTAGCGCCTCCCAACTTGGTTGGGTTGTCCCACTCACCGGAAGTCGAGTCGACGCGCGACCGTCCGTGGAGATCTGCAAGACAGGGTATTAACTGGTGAGTATAAATCCACAAACACAACAAGAAGACTTAAAATACACAAAACCCACAACCAAACACCCAACACTCGGGCAAACGTGCATACGACCCGCACGCACGCTAGCCCGAGCACTCCGGCAACCACCTGCACGGCCGGCAACCACCCGCACGGCCACCCGACCACCCGGGAGCACCGCCGCGCCTCAGCCCACGCACCCCGCGCCCCGCCAGGCCCCTGCCCGCCGCCTGGACACGCCGCCGCACCACCCGGGGCACCGCGCGTCCACTGCGCCCAGCCGCAGCAGCCCGCGCGCTCCCCGCACGCCTCGCGCCAGCCCGCGAGCACCCCGCACGCCCCCGCGCGCAGCGCCTCGCCCCGCGCGCACCCCGCGCGCACCTCCGCCACCTCGCCGCGCCCCGCGCGCATCATCCCTGCCTCGCCGCGCCCCATCCGCTCGCACAGCCCCTTCCACTAGCCGCTCGCACAACTCCTCCCGGGTGCACATGCGCGCAGCACGCCCAGCGCCCAGCACACCCGCGCGCATGCCTTGCACGCCCGCGCACACCTGCTCGACCAGCCCTCGCACCAGACCCGCGCACAGCTGCTCGACCAGCTCCTCGCACCAGACCCGCGCACAGCACGCCCAGCACACGCGCCCCTGCTGGCCACCAGCTCCCCCCGAGCGCACGCTTGCGCGCATGCCACGCGCACGCACTCACGCACGCCCGCGCGCGCCTAGCCTTTGCGCTGCCTATGCTGCTGCCGCTGCTGCCTGCTGCCTGAATCAGAACCCCCACTGCCCCGAGCACCTCCACCACCCACCCAATGACCTCCGACGGCCTCCGACCGCCCCCAACCACCTCCGACGGCCTCCCACAGCCGCCGACCACCTCCCAAACACAAAAACCCCCTCCTATCAAGCATCTAAGCATGAAAAAGAGGGAAAGAAAGCTTACCAAGGGGGAGGAAGAGGTGACCGGGTGCTCTCCGTGCACTGAAACCTTTCTCAAAGGCCCTCCTACGCCCGGATCTCCCTCGGCCTTCGAAACGGCCCAAAACAGAGGAGAAAGAGGGGAGGATGGGGAGGCTAGACTCGTCGGAAATGGGATTTGAAGGCACCGGGGTGTAGATAGATCGGGGTGTAGACCCGATCTACACTTCTTGTGCTTTAGGTTTTTGGGTTTGAGGGGTCTAAGGGCATCAAAAGGGAGAAAAAGGAGAGAGAGGAGAGAGGGAATGAGTTGGTAGGGATGATGAATAGTGATTTCGAAATTAGATCACACATATATAGTAAGCGACTTAAAAACCCAGATACGCCCCAGAACTGTGAAATTTCAGAAACGTTGCCGGAATTCGATGAAATTTTCATGAGTGGCTTAAAATGGCACCAGGACACATAATATGCAGTTAGATTTTCAATCGGAGTCCTCTAGCTTAGGACGATAGCTAACAGTCCAAAATTATGCGGTTCCGATCGAAAAACGAAAAAAACTCAAAAACTGCCAAAATGCTCCAATGGTTACCAACAGGCTAAAAAGTGACACATATATAACATTCTCCCCCCCTTAGGAAATTTTGTCATCAAAATAAATACAAGAACATCTAAGAAGGGAAAAGATGCGGATACGCGTCACGCATGGGGTCCTCGAGCTCCCAGGTGGCCTCGACACCGGAACGGTGCTGCCATCGCACCTTGACCAGCTGGACGGTCTTGGTGCGGAGCCTCTTCTCGCGGCGGTCCAGGATCTCAATCGGCTGCTCCACGAAAGACAAGTCCGGCTCGAAGACGAGCGGCTCGAACGGGATGATGTGAGCAGGATCGTGGACGTATCGCCTCAGCTGCGAGACATGGAAGACGTCATAGGCCTGAGCCAACTGTGGGGGCAAAGCTATGCGATAGGCCACCTCTCCGACTCGCTCGAGGATGAGGAACGGCCCAATGAAACGCGGACTCAGCTTGCCCCACACACCGAATCGTAAGATGCCCTTCATCGGGGACACCTTCAAGAACACATGGTCACCGACCTCGAAGGCGAGCTCACGGCGACGGCGGTCGGCGTAGCTCTTCTGACGACTCTGAGCGACTCGGATACGCTCGCGAATCGTCTTCACCATCTCGGAGGTCTGGTGAACGATCTCTGGTCCCTCTAGCTGGCGCTCTCCGACCTCATCCCAACACAGGGGGGACCTGCAGCTGCGGCCATAAAGTGCCTCGTAGGGAGCCATCCGGATGCTCGAGTGGTAGCTGTTGTTGTAGGCAAACTCCACCAACGGAAGGTGCCTCTCCCAACTGCCCCCAAAATCGAGTACACAGGCCCGCAGCATGTCCTCAAGGGTCTGGATCGTCCTCTCCGACTGGCCGTCCGTCTGAGGATGAAACGCGGTACTGAAATGGAGGTTCGTACCAAGGGCGTGCTGGAGGCTACGCCAGAACCTCGAAGTAAAACGCGCGTCTCGATCTGAAATGATGCTGACTGGAGTGCCATGGAGACGGACAATCTCGGAGACGAATAACTGCGCCAGAGTGTCCAGAGAATCGGTGAGTCGGATGGGGAGGAAATGAGCAGACTTCGTCAGCCGGTCGACGATCACCCAGATGGCATCGCGACCCGAACGTGACCTCGGCAGACCCGAGACGAAGTCCATGGTGATCTGCTCCCACTTCCACTGAGGGATCTCAATGGACTGCAGCTTCCCCGCAGGGCGCTGATGCTCCGACTTCACCTGCTGGCATACTAGGCACGGGCAACGAAACGGGCGATATCCGTCTTCATCCCGCGCCACCAGTAGCCGCGACGAAGGCCTCTGTACATCTTCGTGCCACCAGGGTGCACGGTGTACCTCGAGCGATGGGCCTCGTCCAGAATCTTCCGCCTCAGCTCTGCGTCGTCGGGGATGCACACTCGGCCTCTGAATCTCAGGATCCCGTCTGCACGAATCTGGTAGTCCTGGCGCTCGCCCCGGGCGACGCCCTCAGAAAGGACTATAAAATGCGGATCCTGAGCCTGAGCCGTGCGGATCTCGTCGAGAAGAACCGGCTGCACCACCAGCCTGGCCAAAAAGCCACCCGCAGGAGTCTCCCGAACACTGATCCAGCAAGCGGCCTCCTCCAGAAGCCTCCAACGACGGACAGCCATGTGGGCGGCCATGCCCAGGGGCTGCCTACTGAGCGCATCTGCAACGACATTCGCCTTACCCGGATGGTAAGCGATGTCACAGTCATAGTCTGTCAGGAACTCAACCCAACGCCTCTGTCGCATGTTGAGCTCCGGCTGAGACTGCAGATATGTCAAGCTCTTATGATCAGTAAAGAGCTCGAACTCCTCTCCATAGAGGTAATGCCTCCACATCTTCAGCGCAAATATGATCGCAGCCAACTCGAGGTCATGGGTGGGGTAGTTCTGCTCATGGGGCTTCAACTGACGAGACGCGTAAGCCACCACCTTACCGTGCTGCATCAGGACGCAACCCACACCCAACTGCGATGCATCTGTGTAACTGCGAACCCACCACTCCCAGATGGAAGGGTAAGAACTGGCGCTGAGGTGAGCCTTCGCTTCAGCTCCTGGAAGCTCTCCTCGCAAGAAGGGGACCACTCGAACCGAACATCTTTCCGAGTGAGGCGGGTAAGAGGAACGGCTATCTTGGAGAAACCCTCCACAAACCTCCTGTAATAACCCGCCAAGCCCAAGAAGCTACGAATCTCAGTGGGGTTCGACGGTCGACGCCAATTCGACACGGCGAGCGTCTTCTCCGGGTCCACAGCTATACCCTCACCGGAAATCACATGGCCCAGAAAGGCCATCCGCTCCAACCAGAACTCGCACTTGCTGAACTTGGCGAACAACTGATGTCTGGCCAAAGTCTCCAAGACTGTGCGAAGATGGTGAGCGTGCTCCTCCAGACTCCTCGAGTACACCAATATATCATCGATGAATACTACCACAAAGGAGTCGAGGAAGGGTCGAAATACCCGGTTCATCAGATCCATGAAGGCCGCCGGCGCGTTCGTCAACCCGAATGGCAGTACTCTGAACTCGTAGTGCCCATACCGGGTGCGAAAGGCCGTCTTCGAGATGTCTGACTCCCGGATCTTCAACTGGTAGTACCCCGAGCGGAGATCGATCTTGGAAAAGACGCACGCTCCCTGGAGCTGGTCAAACAGATCGTCGATCCGCGGCAACGGGTACTTGTTCTTCACTGTCCGTTTATTCAACTGCCTGTAATCAATACACAGCCGCAGTGAACCGTCCTTCTTCCGGACGAACAGGACAGGGGCTCCCCACGGAGACACACTCGGACGTGCGAAGCCCTTCTCCAGCAACTCCTCCAACTGCTCCCTCAGCACCCTCAGCTCTGCAAGGGCCATCCGGTACGGAGCCCTCGAAACCGGCTCGGTCCCCGGAAGCAGATTGATCTCAAACTCGATCGCGAACCGGCGGTAATCCCGGAAGATCATCGGGGAAAACCTCGGGATACTCTGCCACGACCGGAGTCTGACTGATATCTGCCCGCAGCGGTGCATCCTCCAGAGCAATATAAGCCAGAAAGCCCTCGCATCCACCCTGAAGGAGTCTCCACGCCTGCATGGACGACACGAACCCCAGAGGAGCTACGTCTCGATCGCCCACGAACTGGAAAGACCTCCGACCAGGAAGGTGGAACGACACCGACTTGGCGAAACAGTCGATGCTGGCATGACTAGCTGCAAGCCAATCCATCCCCAGGATGGCATCAAAATCCGCCATCGCAAGCTCCACCAGCTCCACCGGGAACTCATGCTCCGCGATCTCTACCGTACACCCTCGGTACACTGAACTGAGGAGAATCCGGTCTCCCACGGGCAATGACACCTCTAACACAGCATCTAGAGGAGCGGACGCCACACCCGTCCGTCTCGCGAAAGCGGGAGACACGAACGAGTGGGTGGCTCCGGAATCAAATAGTACATAAGCAGGAAGCTGGGAGATCTGAACAGTACCTCTGACCACGCTGCCTGATGCCTGGGCCTCCTCTGCCGAAAGCGCTGCCACTCGGCCCTGGACGAACTGAGGCTGAGGAGCAGGGGCACGCCTCGCCTGCTGCGCTGGCTGCCTCCTCTGATCAGCACGGCCACCCTGTGGCTGCTGCTGCTGACGCTGAGGCTGCTGCTGCGGCTGGCGCTGAGGCTGCTGCTGCTGCTGCTGGCGCTGCTGCTGAAACGGCTGCTGCTGCAACTGCTGCTGCTGGGGCATCACTTTGGGTCGGCCAGCGTCGGGGCAATTATACAGAATATGCCCGACGCGCTGACAGTGATAACAGCGCCTCGTCTCTGGTCGCCTCGACTGGACTGGCACGGCTGCGATGGGTGCTGGACCTCGCGCTGGCACCACATCTGCTGGAAGAGAGGAAGCCGCTGACTGCTCGAAGCGGGCCCTCTTCTTCTTGCGCTGCCCTCTGTCCTGACCTCTGGGTGGCCTCTGGTCTGTCGACGGGGTCGGAGCCCTCACCTGGATCCCGAGGTCTCTCTCGACGGTCTTCGCTCGAGACACTAAGTCGGAGTACCTCGTGAAAGCGTGGGCGGTGACGTGCACTCGGATGGCACTACTGAGACCGAGCTCGAATCGACGGCACCTCGTCTCCTCGTCCATTCCAGAGCTGGAGCGAATCTGGACAGCCTCGTGAACCGCGTGGAGTAGTCAGCGACGGACATAGTGCCCTGAGTCAGCTGCTCAAACTCCTGCATCACTATCTGTCGCGTCGAGAAGGGGAAATACTCCTCCAAGAAATATCTCCTGAATCCCGCCCATGTGAGCTGCTCCAATCCCTCTGGGATGTCCACTGATCTAGTAGCCCACCAGTCGGCGGCGCTACCCTTCAGCATAAATGGCCAGGGAGACTCGCTGGCGGTCTGTGCAAAGCATCGTCGAGAAGATGGTATCCACCTCCATCAACCATATCTCTGGAGCAAGGGGGTCCTCCGTCTGACCCTGGAACTCGGGAGGATGGAGCTTCAGAAAGGCTGAGAGGCCACTCTGCTGCACCTCGCTGCTGCCTCTAGCCCCCTCCCTCTCCTGAGGATCCTGAACTCTGACCGCCGGAATCCACAGGGACTGGGGGTACATCGGGTACCACAGGTGGATCTGCCACCAGGGAACCTGCGGAACTGCCTCGCGGGCCCCGCAGCTCCTGTATCTCCCGTGCCTGATCTGCTAACACTCGTCTGGGTCTCTACCAAATCTGCTAACCGCGCAAACGCGCGCTCCCAGGCAGGAGGCTCCTGCGCTGGTCCTGGCCTCTCGGCTGAGGACTCACCAATAGCATCCTCGACTCTGGCAGGTCCGGAGACCTCCAAGGGTCGAGAGGGACCACGTCCGCGCCGTCCTCTGCGAGGAGGCATATCAGCAACCTAAGAAAACCAGACACTAGGATCAGAATACGCATATAGAAATCCTAGGACTCATCTCTGAAAAAGAAGACATTTGGCTCTGACAGGACCAGGCTCTGATACCAACTTTTGTCACGCCCCAGGGCGGCCGTCCCCGGGACGCGGCAAGTGTATATATGATATCAGTAAACAGGAATCAATAACATACTCAACAACAACTAAAATGACAACACAGATAAAAGCAGGGCTGACATAATATATACACCAAATGCGGAAGCTAAAAGACTGAATCTGTAATCAAAACATACTACAGACTCGATACATAATCATACGTCCTGTGAGAGCCAACATGTCCATATACACAAATAAATCCATACATAATCCAACTAGGTGCCCAAGCACAGAATATATACGTACAACAAGAGAAGGATGCTGATGGCCTCAAAACTCGAGGGACGTGGCGCTACTCCGCTACTGGTGTAGTCGCTCGGGAAGCTCCAAGTCCTCCTCAGTGATCACTGAAAAAGACATTATGCGAGGGGTGAGCCACACGCTCAGTGAATAGCACAACCCATGCATACAGTTCATATTAACCATATTTAATCAAGTCATAAGCCCCAAAGCGGCATAAACAACACAAATCCGGGGGTTCGTCACATCGCCGAAACCCCATACCCTCACCCTCACCCTCACCCTCAATAGGTGACAAAGGATGTTGGGACTTAATGGGCGGATAATCATCCATACACAATCCTGTGGGTCGTCGCATCGCCGGCCCACCATACCCTCACCCTCACCTCTCAACAGGTGACCTAGGCTCTTGGGACTGACTAGGCTGTTGGTCACCCTCGGTCCACCGATAGTCTCTCCCCACTCCGTAGGTCGTTTGGCCACTCCCACGTTCGGCGCAGTCCTTCTACCAAATCAGGAGGCGCCTACTGATGGAAGCCCCTGCACGGGACAACCTTTCCAACGCCGGGTAGTCTCTACACGGATCCAACGAAGGGAACAGAACAGCCTATCCATCGCATATGATCCACTCGGATCCGCTGACAGCACATCTCTACAACTCTAATGTCTTGAATTCCTCAGAATTCCACCAGCGCGCATAACCAGGATGCGGGGAAATAAATAAGACATAAATGGGGAAAAGAGACCTTGGGAGGGTAACCTGAGGTCCCGATGTAGGACATCCGACAACCAAACGAGGAACACGGAGTACCCTAACCCGGGTCTCAATGTTAACCTCGCAAGGCCCCCTTATATTCCCAAAGCATGCTATCAATATTAAAGCTTGCATTTAATTAAATAAATCAAACTAATAGGACGCATGCACAGGTCGGGCTTTCCTAGCATGATAACGGGGTGACATGATACACGGCTCATGCACAAATCCTAAGGGTGCAAGTCCCTAACATACAAGTCTAGGGTGGCATGCATTCTACACACACACATCATGCTTACATGGATTATAACAAAGCAGTTAATACTAACTATGTGCCCCAGGGGAGGACGGTACACGCCCAAGTGCATGTAGCGCCTCCCAAACTGGGTTGGGTTGTCCCACTCACCGGAAGTCGGGTCGACGCGCAACCGTCTGTCGAGATCTGCAAGACAGGATATTAACTGGTGAGTATAAATCCACAAACACAAAAGACTTAAAATACACAAAACCCACAACCAAACACCCAACACTCGGGCAAACGTGCATACGACCCGCACGCCCGAGCCCGAGCACTCCGGCAACCACCCGCACGGCGGGCAACCACCCGCACGGCCACCCGACCGCCCGGGTGCACCGCCGCGCCTCAGCCCGCGCACTCCGCGCCCGCCGGGCCCCTGCACGCCGCCCTGGACCCGCTGCCGAGCCACCCGGGGCACCGCGCGTCCACTGCGCCCAGCCGCAGCAGCCCGCGCGCGCCCCGCACGCCTCGCGCCGGCCCGCGAGCACCCCGCACGCCCCCGCGCGCAGCGCCTCGCCCCGCGCGCACCCCGCGCGCACCTGCCACCTCGCCGCGCCCCGCGCGCATCATCCCTGCCTCGCCGCGCCCCATCCGCTCGCACAGCCCCTTCCACCAGCCGCTCGCACAACTCCTCCCGGGTGCACCCGCGCGCAGCACGCCCAGCGCCTGCACGCCCAGCACACCCGCGCGCCCAGCCCGCACGCCCAGCCCACCCGCGCGCACGCCTTGCACGCCCGCGCACACCTGCTCGACCAGCCCTCGCACCAGACCCGCGCACAGCTGCTCGACCAGCTCCTCGCACCAGACCCGCGCACAGCACGCCCAGCACACGCCCCTGCTGGCCACCAGCTCCCCCGCGCGCACGCACTCGCGCACGCCCGCGCGCGCCCAGCCTGCGCGCTGCCTGTGCTGCTGCCGCTGCTGCCTGCTGCCCGAATCAGAAGCCCCACTGCCCCGAGCACCTCCACCACCCACCCAATGACCTCCGACGGCCCCCCCAACCACCTCCGACGGCCTCCCACAGCCGCCGACCACCTCCCAAACACAAAACCCCCTCCTATCAAGCATCTAAGCATGAAAAAGAGGGAAAGAAAGCTTACCAAGGGGAGGAAGAGGTGACTGGGTGCTCTCCGCGCACCGAAATCTTTCTCAAAGGCCCTCCCACGCCCGGATCTCTCTCGGCCTTCGAAACGGCCCAAAACAGAGGAGAAAGAGGGGAGGATGGGGAGGCTAGACTCGTCGGAAATGGGATTTGAAGGCACCGGGGTGTAGATCGGGACCCGATCTACACTTCTTGTGCTTTAGGTTTTTGGGTTTGAGGGGTCTAAGGGCTTCAAAAGGGAGAAAAATGAGAGAGAGGAGAGAGGGAATGAGTTGGTAGGGATGATGAATAGTGATTTCGAAATTAGATCACACATATATATAGTAAGCGACTTAAAAACCCAGATACGCCCCGGAACTGCGAAATTTCGGAAACGTTGCCGGAATTCGATGAAATTTTCATGAGTGGCTTAAAATGGCACCAGGACACATAATATGCAGTTAGATTTTCAATCGGAGTCCTCTAGCTCAGGACGATAGCTAACAGTCCAAAATTATGCGGTTCCGATCGAAAATCGAAAAAAACTCAAAAACTGCCAAAATGCTCCAATGGTTACCAACAGGCTAAAAAGTGACACATATATAACAGTCTGGGGCATATTGCACGAGTTTGCCTAGATATAGGGCATCCACCAGTACCAGTGCAAAGGAGGCCACCACCACCGCAACTGCGAGGAGGTTATGGTGGTCAAGGGCAGCAATATCCATCGCCAGGCCAGAGAGAGCAGTATCATCGAGGCCCGGATCAGCCTGTCTAGGGACATTTTGCGGCTCTTGCTTTCGGGGATGCACAGGCATCTGGTAGTACGGTTCGAGGTACTTTTTCTATCATTCATCGCCTTGCTTATGTAATGTTTGATTCAGGTGCTACGCACTCGTTTTTTGCTAGTGAGTTTGCTAGAGGGTTTGGGGTAGAGCCAGCCTCCCTTCCTTTTTCGCTAGAGGTAATAAATGCAGTTGGGGCTCGTTTTTATCCTAGAACTGTATACCATGGATGCATTGTAGAGATAGACGGTGTAGAGATGCCAGCAGATCTGATTGAACTGGATATAGCTGTCATGCCCCAGAGCAATCATCCCCAAGACGTGGCAATATATATAATATGAGTAATCAAAACAAGAGGTCAACAATGACGCTAAATATATATAACATACAAGGCTGGCAAAGCAATATTAACTAATAGCTCAACTGAAAAATGCGGAAGCATAAAAATACCAATAAGTCTGTAAACCAAAACATTATTACAGACTCGAATACACAATCACTGTCCTGTGAGAGCCAAGTCTAGTCCAAATAAAATACAACCAGTGCAACTCACACGATTTACCAATACATACAACACTAGGACTGCTGACAGCCTTGTAATTGCCAATCGCCGGACGGGATGCTTCCACGCACGCAAGACCATGCCACAGGGAAGCTCCAGCTCCATGCCCAACACAGCCCCTGTAGAAGAAACAATGCGCGAGGGGTGAGCTACAAGTTCAGTGAGTGGCTGAAAACCAAATACCATCACAACAATTCAACATTAAGGCAATTTCCTTTCAAGGAAAAACATGGGTAGAAACCCAAAGTATAATAAGGTCACGCGACGACGCGACCATACCTCGCCCTCGCCCTCACTCCCGGATGGAGGCTCTTGGGACACTCGGGGAGCAACAACTGTTAACCATAACACATAGTGTTACTGGATAACGAGATACAACGAGTCCATCTGCTACGAGGTAGAGATACACTACGATACCTCAACCGTTAGGAGTAACATACTCAAAGTATACTCGATGGGTATAAGAGTCACCTGACTACATGACTTCAACTCACCCTCACCCTCACCCCTAAGGGTCACACGGGACTGTTGGGAGAAATTCGTCTCCTCTACACCCTTTGTCATCTGATAGCCCTCTCCCGGGTAGCGTCCATCTGCTATACTCCCATGATCAGTACATTTGTCGAATGTGTCGGTAGTACCTACAGGTGGAAGCCCTCTGTCAGGACAGCTTCAATGCCGGGCAGCTTCGACACGGATCCGACGAAGGGGGAGAACGACTCCACGCTCGCAATATCATTCGTTAGCCCTCTCTTGGGTAGCCTCTACCTGGTATACTCTCATGATCAGTACATCTTGTCGCATGCATCGATAGTACTTACAGGTGAGGGCCCTCTATCAAGACAACTACAACCCGGGGCACTTCAACACAGACGATATTGGGAGGAAACATCCCATGCTCACAATGCAAACCCAATGGAAAAAAAATGCTCTCGGTAATCATCTACCGATGCTATCGAATACAAATGAACTCTCACACCGATACGTTGCTCGGACGCAGGGAGTTACCTCGACTCTCACACAGAAAATAACCCCAAGGCATAACCCAATGAACGGTTCATACACGCGCCTAGCGCGGGTAAGCCTATCTTTTAATTCCTTACCTGGATCATCAAAATCCATCGAGCGCTACCTCCATATCACACACGATGCCGACACCGATGCCGCGCTACCTCTATATCACACACAATGCCGATGCCGACGCCGAACGCCACGACGAGGACAGACGCCGCCACCCTCGCGTGTACCTCTTTCGGTTCAGCATCCACTTCCTCTCTGTTTGGATATTTGTTGGAGGGGGGTTCTGTTTGGAGATGAAAAGAGGGAAAATAAAAAACGAAGAATGGTGAACGATTTGGGAAGATGATGAGACGTCTATTGTTTTTTTTTTTTTAATAATTAATAATGAGACACCTCTTAAAGTAATTTATCATTTGAATGGAAAGATCAAGGAAACGTGGGATAAATCGGTGAATTAATTTCATTTGGGGTAGAGTTAAAATTTCAGAATTTGATAAGACTAAATATGTCAAACGAATGTTTTTTCAAGATCAGTTCTTTTATAAGTAGTAAGTATAGATAAATATAGATAAATATAGATATAGATATAGATTATTAATGGCCAAGTTAACCAAAGCACATCCAAACAGGTCACCATTTGGGTGTTTGGATATCTTTACGCACTGTAAGGCCACCGACATACATTAGTGTTTCATTTCCAAAAGCGCGGGAAAATAACGATCGACAACGGACAGGAGAACCCAAAATGGGGAAACCATAAATGTTAGGGTTAGGTTTTCGTCTTGAACTTTTTTTGATTCCTCAAACGATGGAAGGAGAAGACCTGACCCAACCTCCTCCGACGGTGAAAAACGGAATCATCGGCACCATCGATTTGCACGGCAGCGGCGGATCCACCGATCTGACGGACCACGTCCACCTCCTCCCCTGCTCCGTCAAGCACGACGGACCCCAACCGGTCTCCGACTACTTCAAACCCAGAAACACAGGTCCACTACCTCCCCCCCCCCCCCACCTCTCATTCATCTGATCTCGATCGAACGGTCGAAAATGGATCTGATTTAGCATCTGAAAGACTGAAACAGGTGAAGTCGTGGACAAGATGGTTGTAAAGGAAGCGTTTTTCAGAGGACGGAAGCTCCAGGGGACCACCGTTTCGATTCATGATGATTATTGCGGTATGTCCATCGGATCAAATTCGGTGTTGCTTTCTTTTGGTTTGGGGGGTATAATTATTTTTTGGTAAGGGAATGTGATTCTGTATAGGATTTGTGTTGGGGAAGAAGATGAAAGGTCCGAAAAGTGGTGATTCGTTGGACTCGAATGATTGGGAGGCAAGGGCAAGGTTTGGGAATCTGACATATTATAATCATGATGATGTCCCATCAAATGAAGATGCTTTGCCGCGATGTTTTCACTGGTTTGCCGTCGCTGATGCTGTGAGTATTTTTTATGTTTTTAAATTTTAAGTGCTACTGTTTCTTCTAGGTAACACACAAAAACAATTTTTTTTTGGTCACGGTATACTGTGCGTTGAATAAAGAAATGTATAACTGTTTTTTATTAGAAACCTTAATCTACATATGTTGCATGATTGAATTAAGGGGCTTGGTCCAGTAGCTCAATGGTTGACAATAGAATTTGCAAATTGATGTCTGGAGTTCAAGTTTCTTTACTAGCCTAACCAAAAACAAAACATGAGTAAGGAAAATGCAAAAGCCTCACAAAAGTCTATGATGTAGTAGGACATGAGAGTTATATTATACACGGTTCCTCCTCTCACAATAGCCTCGCTCAATTAGAGATGATATCTCCCCAGAAATGGATATGTTGACTGCCTTTTGAATATAGGTATAGTTAGTCCAAAGTCCTTTACGTTTATTTTTTTTACTCGGTTATTGCCAGCACACACAGATTTGACACTAGCAATCTCTCCTTTTAACAATATTGTGACAAAACTAAAAAAAAATCCCAACCATGATCTACTTGTGGAAGCATATAATGGAGGCCCAGTTGTTCTCCACATAACACACTGTCATGTTAAATACTCCTTCCTTTTTTCTACCTTATGAAAACAAAGGTTCTTTTTGGTTCAAAGTAGGATTTAGTTATTCATTTGCCAGAGAGTCACTATCAGTGATGTTTGCCATTTCTTCTTTCTTGAACATGAAATTTATATTTGATTTTCAAATTCTTCAACTATAGGTAAAACGTGGGTCATTGAACACACTTGAAGCATCTGACTGTTGGTTGGAGGTCTAGATTAGATATGTTGAAAATAAGTGAACTGTAAAATAAACAAGGAAAATATGGGCTTGCACACCTGTGAGTAGACTTTTAATCATCCCACATCTTGTTTGTAGGAAAGCTACTAATTTAGTCCTATAACTTTCATAACTTTCTTGTGTTATAGTATTCATTGACATTATGTTTGTTGCTAACTGCCTAACCATAGTTTTTAGGTAATTCCAATTGGATCTGTCCCACAGGGTGAGACTGGATATGATCCTAATTTCTAACCTATAAGTACTCCTTGAACTGTGTGATAAAATGTTATCAGTTTCATACTTCTGATGCTGTAGGCATATATGCCACCTATAAAACTGAAGTAATGGATGCAATTTAATGACATATGCATGGCATTCATATGTTTCATCTAGGGAAGGGAATACCAGTACCATCTACTCCTAAGCATGCAAAATTAGAGATGGATGTGTGTTGTGCCCAGGAGCGATTGTCACCAATATGTAACAATAACATTATACAGAATAATTAAGAGGCCAATAATGAAACATGTATATTACGGGTGTTCTGCTGGGGATGACCGATGACCCATTTTTTCCTTCTTTTTTATTCTCTTATCCTTTTACTTTGTAAGTAGATTTGTCATCCTCTTTGTTCGGGGACACCTTTTAATAACATGTTCCAATCTTCAAAAGAAAAAGAAGAGGAAGAAGAATTTGTTCATGACAATGAATAACAAAGTTGATATAATTCTAAAATAAGTGTCAAAAGATATAACAATGGAAGTCATAAATGTAGCTCAAGGCCATTCAAAGACCGAACAACATATATGTAATTCAAAAATCAAAATAATAATGCAAACTTTAAAGCGCTATGCCGTTATCATGTCCTATGAGTGCATTATATCTAGTATAATACCTGACTGTGAGGTCCCGAGTTAGGATGTCATGATGACAAACTAACGCAATATGCCTTAGCTTAATGTTTGAGTGATAACCAAACATGGTTTTCCAGACTTGTGAGGCAACAAAATTCAAATAAGCGAGTAAATGAACTACAAATTTTGCTTGTGGCCCACATTAGACCCACTAGACCAAACCATAAGTTTCTCAAGGTTTGAGCAACCACTATGCTCTTAAAATATTCCTTGAATCATCATGCTTCTTGGGGGGGATTCACCTTCCAAAATTATGGGGGTCAAATGGAAAAGGACAGATTCAATGAGAAAATGGGGGCTGGCAGCTGTTGTACATTGTTTGGGTCTTGTTTATTTTTTGGTGATCCCTCATTTGGGGATGTCATTTAAAGTGAATGCTTCAAGGGAAAAAAAAAAGTTGTTGGTCACACCAAGGAATGAGTGCCATACTCCTTAAAATAGCGAAATTTCGAATCACGTTTGGGCATGAGCATGCCATGCTCCTCCAAAGAGCCAAATTTTGGAAGACATCGAAATATGAGCACCCTACCTCTAATACCAACCTTCAGATTATGTCAAGGTACAAACACCCTGATCCGCAAATGCTTCTAGGATTTTAGAGCACTCCCTGTGTGCTTGTGTGGGGACCCCAGCCCGCTTAGGGTTAAGGCCGGGCCTGTTTGTATATATACCCACATGAATTTGCTCAGTTTAACTCAATTACACATCAAGTTACTAAATACTGTAAGCTATACTATAAGCCCTAATTATGTTTCTTGTATCAGGGAACTCAAGCTGTTTATTTGTTCAGTGAAGAATGTTTTCTTGAAACAATTTTCACATCATCTAACACAGATCTTTATGCGTGTATGTAGTTGCATAGGCCTGTGACAGCAGAAGACTTGGCTTCCACTTCAATTACTCAGGAACAACAGAGGAATTAAATGAAGGAAAAGCGGATTTCTTCAATCTAAGCTGGTGGACATCATTGTTATGATCCAAATAGGCACCCCAAGTTATCTTTAAAAAAAACTAGGCTTTTTTATCAACCCAAATTTGATTCAAAGGGACTTTTACCTTTGGCATGACGGTTAAACTCAGTAGTTCACTGTTCTTACATCTTCACTAATATTTTCTTACCCCTAATAGTGGTTTATTTTAATTGTTTTGAATGCCTTCTTTATGAATGGCGAGTTTTCGTTTTTGTTTGTTGGATGCATAGAGCATCTTTCATCCATATTAAAGAATCTTAGTGCTATTAATATTTCTTTTTTGTCCTTAGGCTGTGATATTGATTCTAATGCCTTCCATGATAATGACAAGTCGACATCTTTATTTATCAAGATTCAGACGCATGGAACAATTTTCTCTTTTAGTGGGGATCAGGTTATATTCTCTTCCCACAAACAACTCAAATGTGGAGAATAATTTCAACATACATGGGTGCAGCATCAACTTTATGAAATTTGTCATAGTTCATGTTATAAATTCTTAGCATACACATGGAAGAAGCAAAACTAGAAGAAAAATGGGACTTGTTCTTGCGCGAGAAACGACTAAGAATGCCCCAGAAGATGTGAAGACACAATGGTCACAGAAAAGGCTTCCTCACAATTTTGAAGCCATCGTGAAAGAGGCCGATGATGACCAGGGAGACCTTCAGCGGATCCTCCGCTCCGGCATCTTCTTGAATCACAAAAAAAGGCAACACTCTCTCTTCTTTAATGCGTTTCTTACACGTAAATACTCATCATGTTTGATATTCATTTTTATGCAGAAATATTGGGTAGATAAATCAGGCTACAACTGTTTTACGGTGTACGCGAGGGACCTTAGTATCACTTGGAGCAGCGAACAACGCTACTGGCATTGGCTTCCTCTAAATGATTATTCAAGGTGAGTTTAGGTAGCGTTTGGAAAATGGTTTGGACAGCTTGTAGAGATTGTGATTCTGCCGGAATCATACTTAAATGGAAACTCGTTTTCAAATCCCCTAGCAGTCCCAACTTTGAAAAAAAAAACTGTTAATTAAAAAAAGTTTTTTTCATGAATCTAATAAAAGTATGCTATGCTTCCTAGAAGGTTGTTTTCATTTGAAGCAGTTTTAAAAATAATTTTTTAGTAAGCGCATTCTGTTAATTTCTTAAAACACTGTTTTTTATAACTAAAAGTTGTTTTTCGCTTTCTTCAAAAGCTGGAACAATTGAGAGCGTATGGAATATGATTCATGCAAAATTGTTAAAAATTACACACTCATTTTCAAACACTAGCTTAGTCTTCTTATCCATGCGTATGAATTTATGAAGATTGATTGTTTTCATTCCCTCGTGTAGTGAGGCGGATATTGCAGTTGCAAGCTTGCAAAATGTGTGCTGGCTCGAGGTGCAGGGAAAGCTTGATGCATCACATCTATCGCCGGAGGTGACTTATGAGGTCGCCTTTCTTGTGATGATGAAGGACTCGTCGTCTGGTTGGCATGACCTGGTGACTCTGAGCCTCAAGTATCCGGGAGGGGACAAGCATGATCGCAAGGTGAGCTTGAATGATGATAACCTTAAAAACAAGTGGTCCGAACTTCAGGTGGGGACCTTTACAACTAGTAGGGATATCCAGGGGGATATACAATTTTCCATGTTTCAATGTGGGGCGTGGAAGCGTGGGCTAGTCATCAAAGGCGCAACTATCCAGCCAGCCAAGGGTGTTTAAGATTGATATTTATGAATAGGTTTTTGATGCAAGTTTCATTAGTGTGTAATATAGTATCAATCAATGTTCTATTATTGACTAGGGTTGGCTTTGACCCTAGGCAGACTGGGCAACAATTTAGGGCCCCCATCCAAAGGGGACTTGTAGATCAATTTATGCATGTTAGATGGTTATCATTTTTGGAAAATGTTATGTTCCACCCTGCTTGTATCATGTGAACATTTTGATTTTTTTGAACTATATACTTTTCTAATGAAGTATGCTCGTTTGTATAAAAAATGTACGTACTTGTATGAATTGAATATGTATATTTCTATATTTTTCATAATAATGTATATACTTTGATAGTGGATTATATATTAGGTTGGTGATTTTTATATACTACATTAGTAACATGATGCTGGAAAATGAATTGAGTGAATGAGTGTCCATTTTTTGTGTGTGGGGTGTTTATTTAAAGCTTTGATACACATTATGATTTGCAATCCCGTCTGCATTACAAAAGCGATCCCCCCATCGATCTATGTATTTTTTTTATTTTTATTTTTTTAAATGAAATTGATAGGCTAGCTATTTTTTTGCATTCAAGTTAAAAGAAGTACAAAGGAAGTACAGACCAAGAACATAAAAAATGGCTAGGAGGAGA
The DNA here is from genome assembly GCA_030737835.1 of Acorus gramineus. Classification (NCBI taxonomy): domain Eukaryota; kingdom Viridiplantae; phylum Streptophyta; class Magnoliopsida; order Acorales; family Acoraceae; genus Acorus; species Acorus gramineus. The sequence goes on from CM060847.1 coordinate 25,166,748, forward strand.
AAAGGAATATGAAGGATTAAAAGACATGATCCTCCACCCCCCTCCCCAAAATGGCAACATAAATCACATAGACGCTATGATAAAAGAGCGAAGCACCCTCACTGATGAAGCCCCGGCACAAAAATATCCCCATGCCACAATGAGACCTTTGGCGTTCTCCCATATGCCGTCCGCAGAGACGACTGAACCACCGAAAACAACCTCATTTCAACCCAACCAAATTGTCCAATGGCACGCTGGAATTGAAAGATGTAAGACCTTACTTTGAATGCTTCTGTCCCCATGCCAAGAAGATTTTCTACCCATTCCAACAACTACTCCACCGAGTTAACCATCCAGGTCCTCCCCTACACCGTCATCAGATATCCCCAAACCTCCTCGACCACCCTGCATTTGCAGAACAGGTGGGAGACAGTCTACGCACCTCTCCCACATAGCACACAAATAATGGAATCCTTGGGCACCAATGTGCCCTATATGCCTTCATGAGGAGCCTCCCTTGTAACAAAAGCGATAAAAAACACAGACCTTTCAACAGAATTTTAATCCTGCATAGGTCTTGAGCCAACCTTGCTAACTAGGCATTGAAGACCTCCTTCCCTCCACCATGAGTAGGCAGATTTGACAGAGAAGCCCGCAAGCCCCCCTAGCAACCACATAGGACAGTCTTTCACGTTTGTGGAATTGCTAAAGTTAGCCAGAACGCAAAAAATGTATCGAAGGAATTCTTCGTCAAACAGGCTCCTCCTCAAAAGCAAACTCTATCCTCCAACATTAGGGGACGACACCTAGAACTCTTTCACTATGCCCATTCTATTTCGGGCTAAAGCATAAAGCTCCGGGAACACCTCCATAAGAGGACCAGAGCCACACCAATTAAACGCCCAAAAGCGAATCAAATCACCATCCCCCAGGCTCCACTGAATAGAACCCCGGATATGGCCGGTCCCCCACTCGACAGATGGATCTCTAAATGCACGAGGACCCACGCCCAGGCTGTGGAAGATGCGAGCAGCTCTGCTTGTTGCCTTGCAAACACAACGACACCACTTGCCGCCAAAGTGAGGAATGATCTGTGCTAAACTTCCATACCCACTTTGACAACAGTGCAGAATTAAACACATTGAGGTTTAGGACCCCTAAACCCCCCCTCGCCTTACTCTCGCCTTGCAAACTTGATTCGGCCCAACACTGTTTCAAGGAATCCAAAACAAAGAGAGGTGGCATACAAGGAGATTTGATAACACCGTTTGAAGCAGAACCAAACACCTTCCAAACTAAGCATCCTTCTAGCCCAACCATCCAATCTACTTTCGAGTCGATTCACCAAGGGAGCCCAATCACTTCAGGCAATTGGCCTTAAAGACAATGGCAACCCGAGGTCTCTTGTATGGAAGGACCCCACAGGACACCCCAGACACCCAGCAATCCTGCTTAGTGTCTCCTCCCCCACGTTCACCCCAAAAACCGCACTCTTGTGCAATTCACCTTTAGACCTGACAACCACCCAAAGATTTTCACGACAAACAAAGCCCCTTGCATGTCACGATCTACCCCATGGCACAGGAGCTTTGTGTCATCCACATATTGGACATGCGAGAGAGAAAATTACAAATTGCCACACCTCATCCCATGCAAACACCTTGCATTTTCTGCTTTTTTTTTATCATTAGGCTTAAAGCTTTGGTAACCAAAATAAACAGAAGAAGCTGTAGGCCCATCCAGATTGGGAAGAAGCTGCACGGCTCCCCATTTACTAACACCAAAGCATGCATAGTGGGGAACCAATTTGAGACCATCGAGAGTCACCTCTCACTGAAACCATGACTACGCATCAAATGGAGAAGAGAATTTCAATCCACACAGTCAAAAGCTTTATGAAAATCGAGCTTAATAAGAACCCTTGCATCCCGTGAACAATAGACGCAAGAAATACATTCTTGGACGGCAAAGAAGCCTTCTTGCAATGATCTCCTTGGGACAAAGGCGGTCTAGTTCTCCTCAATGAGCTCTCCTTTAGTCTAATTGACAAAACCTTTGTGATAAGTTTATAACAAGTGTTAACAAAAGTCACCAATCTCTACTGCCCCTTGCTTTTGGGATGAGAGCAAGAAATGTGGATTGAGACAACCAATCCCCCTAGATCCCTTATAGAAATCTGAGAACATTTGAAAGATATCTTGCTTCCTAATCACCCAAAATTCTTGAAAGAAACGAGCGTTGTATCCAACCAAACCTGGTGCCTTGTCTCCTTCTAATTCAAAGACTACGTTCCAAACCTCAAGCTTTGAGAAAGGTTGGTCCATCTGAACCTGCACATCAGGAGGGATACGTTTCACATCTTTGTCAACCCAGCTATTTCTTCGGCCATTCCTAGTCTTGAACATCTCACGAAAATGTTCCACCAAGCACTCCTTAATATTAGCTTTCGTCTCCAACCTGGGCTCCCCAACCCACAGATCAACTATATGATTGGAACGTCTCCTGAGAGAAGTAGTCTTATGAAAAAATCAAGTGTTATTATCCCTTTCCTTAAGCCAAAGAGCACAAGAACGAGTACTCCACTCTGCCTCCTCCATGAGTAGAATCCACATCATAGCACCTTTGTGAGGGTTCCTGTCTTCCCACCCCACCTCATCCAACAAGCTGCATTCTTCGAGAGTATCAAGCCCAACAATAAACGCTACCAACCTCTGCTTCTCGGCTGACCTTCTAAGCCTTCCTTCCTTTGCCACAACCTTTCAACACTATTTTAAGTCGTCGCACATTCAAAGTCAATCTTTGCGCTCCTAAGACAGTAAGAACAGGGGATATCCATGAATTATGGACAACATCTCAGAAGCCATCCACCTGGAGCCATCAAGATTCAAATCTGAACTGAGATCTCCTCTGAATTAGTTGACACCCAATCAACATTAATGGGCAGTGGTCTAAGATATTCCTCGACAAACCACGAACACAACAATTCGAAAAACAATCTTCCCAATCAACATCAACAAGGACCCTATCCAGCCTTGCAAGAGCAAGGTCATCTCTCAAGCTGCTCCACGTAAAAGCTTGATTAGACAAAGAGAGATCAATCAAGTCTTCAGCCATAATCCAATATGAGAAATCTCGCATCTCCCCAGAAATACCACCCCTATTGCGATCTTCCACCACCCTTGTGACATTAAAGTCACCCATTAAGCACCAAGGTGCTCTGCTCCTTAGCCCTGTTTAACCTCGCTCAACTCTTCCCACATAAGTGCCCTCGACTCACCCTTAAGAGGGCCATACACACTTGTACAAATCCAGCACCATCCAAAAGCAACATCTTCCAATAGCACAGAGAGGGAGAAGGAATCAATCTGATGATCAACACACCGCCATCTTGAAGGGTTCCAACAAATAATAATATCCCTAGAAGCCCCCTCCGAAGGTTTAAATCTGAATTCACCCAACCGACCTCCTCCTATTGCTCTGATAGTAGCAGGAGCAACCACCCCCATTTTCGATTCCTATATACAACATAAGTCCACCAAATGCTCCAAAACCAAATTCCAAACAACCTCCTTCTTTCTAAGGTCATGGAGCCCCCGAACATTTCAACAAATGGATTTCAACATGGGTTAACTTAGGGTGCGTTTGGCAACAACTCAGAAGTACTTTTGAGTGACTTCTCTTTCTACAGAAGGAGAAGTGATCGCATTTGGGAACCCAGTAACTACCACTTCTCCTTCTGTAGAAGGAGAAAAACTCTTTTTTTCAGAAGGAGAAAATAACTCCTTCTGAGGAAGGAGTTTTTTTACTTCTGCAGAAGTTAAAAAAAAGTTATTGTTTCAACAAAAATACCCTTATGAAATTTTACAAATTCTTAAAACCCCTTTGCCCATATTTAGTTAGAATTAAGTTATATTCAGATTTATGTCTATTCTAGTATAAATAAGAATAAAATGATTTTTTTATTTGGTTGGAATAACTTAAGTCCAAGGATTGGCTAGAATTCATATACCACTTTATACTAGTTAATTCTGGCATACAGATTCTCATTTATTCCAGCTTTCCAACCACTCATTTTGAAACTATTCCTATTTATTCCCATTTATACTAACCATATTCTCGAACTAAACATAGGCTTTAGGTATTATATAAAACAAATTTTCTCTCACCTATCTCATTATGTGATGTAGGACAAATCTAGGATATATTTTAGATTTGTTAATTTAGGTTCATTTCTATTTTAAATTTGAATAATTTTGTTAGTATCTTTTAATTGTTAGAATAAATTTGTTAGTAATATCTACCTTTTTTTCACACAAAAAAAAAATTTGTTAGTATTTTAATTGTTAGGATTTGTTAGTTTGATATTGTAACCAATTGTGGTTAGAAAAAGTTTGTTAGTATTTAAGATCTATATAGTTGATTATATTTATTTATTTATATTGATTAATTAAGATAATTTTATAATATGGGTGCAAGGGTATTTAAGACAATTCATGTGATTTCTATTATAAAAATACTTTTTAAAAACATTCATCAATATGTGTTCTCAAACAGTTTCTACTCCAGAAACAAGAAACTCATTCTTTAAAAGCAACTTCATCCAGAAGGAACTTCTTGTAGAAGTACTTCTAGACAAATTGTCAAACTATACCTTAGAAACCCTCCCACTGAATCATCCAAAAAAACCAACGGACAATCAACTCAACGTGGGGCCGACCCCGACTCTGACTCCCTTCGGAGAAACGAAAGAAACTGGTGCTTTTCCCCCCAACCTGATAAGCGAACGCCGGTGTCATGAGCCCTTCCGCATGCTGCTTCACTAGAGAAACCAGCATCGAGCCCTGCAAGGAGCCTCCCCCTCGGAGAAGATAGAGGAGAATGCACTTCGGGCCTTATTTCAAGGGTGCCAGAAGAGGGACTCTCCCTATCACCCTCAGCTTCCTCCAAACTACCACCAACCAGATGAAACACCTCATCCTCCCTCCTAATTGAGGTGACGCGAAAAGATGGAGAGGAGGCACCGTTATTTACGACTGTTGTGGTCGACTCCGCCTCCCCTTCCAATAAGGAGACTCCACTAACAGCCTCCTAGTCCTCCATCGAAATCCCGCACGAACCCTCCAACGATTGAGACAACTGATTCGCCCCGCCCACCACAATGGACCGAAGCGTACGCCGTCCAAATTGGTCAATGAAATAAGGGTCCAAAACCAAACCTCCCTTCCCAAGATCCTCCTGACCGGATCCTACCCGAGAGGGTAAATCACCCCCAGCAACCTGAAACCAAGCCCACTGAACCACCCCGTTCGAACCGACTTGGTTGGCCCACGACCCACATCCAAGAGAGTTTCTATAGCTAGGCTGACTGTCAAGAATTTTAAAAAAGTGTTCTACATTTAGAAAAGTCCAAATCATCCATTTCTAAGAATTCTAAAAAAAAAATCTTAATTTTAAAAATACCAAATCATTCATTTTTAAGAATTCTACCAAAATTTTTTCTTTAATTAATTTCTAAAATTTAAGAATGTGCAACAAATCTTCTAAAGTCTTATCTATGGTTGAGTCTATCTTTCAAATATTCTCCTTTTAGTTCATCTTCCATTGTCCTTTTTGTTGCCCAAATAGAAAATATACTAAAAATTATTCTTAAGAAATGTCAAACTCAAATATTTTTAAGGATTTTAAAAAATTATCTAAAGTTTAGAAATATTTAAATTATCCTATTTTAAAATTTCTAAAAAATTCTTAATTTAAAAAATAGTAAACCATTCATTTTTAAGAATTCTACTAAAAAAATTTCTTTTATTAATTTCTAAAATATAAGAATGCCCACAGATCTTCTAAAATTTGTACTGTTGTCCTATAAGGTACTCATGATTATAAAAAACAATATTAAAATCATTGTCATATAAAAAAAACTATTTTTTTCTGTTTTACTAATGTTTCTCTAAGTCTCAACTGATCGAGGATTTGAATATATTAAATGAAGAAAGAGTTTTAGCATATGATTTAAGATAAATAAAGTCAATTTAGGTTAATAAATATCCAAAAACAAAGACATTTTGTTTGTAGAATTTCTAAAAATGATCTATTGGGGTATCCCAAAAAATCTAGAAGATTATTTTGGGTATTTTTTGTCCTTCTAAATTGGTGTTAATTAGATTGTCCTTTAAATCCAAGACACATCGTAAAAGTGGATTGTTTATGGCTGTCAGTTAGTGGGAAATTTTATAGATGGGATCATTTAAAAAACATAAATTTTATAAAAATTTTAAAAACTCTACTCTTATCATATATTTAAGAAAAACATAAACTTTTTTTTTTAAATAGAACAATTTACATTAATTAAAAAATAAATCATCAAAGAAAGGAGATGAAAGATTTCCAATATGTAAACTTTATAATTGTCTTCGACGAGATTTCATATTTTAAAATTATTGCAGGATAATTTTATTGTTAACATTAACGAATGTGTCTAACGAGAGGGGCTGCGTGATCATGGCGAATAGTGGACTGTGGAGATGGGAGAGAAAAAAAGATTATTCAAATTTAATGTTAGGGTAACACCACATGGGTAATTTTGGTGTTTTAATATAAAATCGGGGCCAGATAAGGTCAATTGGTGGGTTGGATTGCCATGGTTTTAGAGTGGAACATGTAGTAATTTAAATTTTTTTTAAAAAAAAAATGTAATGGGGTCAATTGATCCCACCACATTATATGTGGCGCCGCCCTGCCATCTAATCTTATCACCCAAGATAGACATTGTGATTAAGAGTATTTTGAGATTTCAAAATTAAAAGTAGGACTCTATTAAATTATAATACTTTGATTTTAGGATTCTTCTAAACTTTGTCAATCTTGAGGTGAAAAGATCGGATGACCATAGACGCATTGAACAATTTATACGCATTAGACAACATGGATGTGTTAGACAATTTAATTATCCAATGCGCGTTGAAACTAATCCAATTTTATAATTGATATATACATGGGTGGAACCAAGAATTAGAACAAGGGGGGCCAAGGGCCAAAGATACAATAGGTAAAGAGGAAATTATACTTGTAAAAGAACAAAAAATATATGATAAATGAAATAAAATCTTGCAATCTTAATATTTTTCATCACAAAAAACAGAAAAAAAATGAAGCTTGAAAATATATAAAAATAATAATTAATCATAAAAATATACAAAGATTGTTATGCCTGTGTCATTTGGAGCCATTTCGGTTGAGCCTTGGTCACATCTGGGTCATTCAGGGCCTTTTTCTTTTTCGATCGAAGTCGCTAAAATTTTAGCATTTAGCCACCTGTGGGAGTTGGAGTACTCTGATTGAAAATCTAACTGCATATTATGGGTCTTGGTACTGTTTCGTACTACCCATAAATTTTTTATCGAATTCCGGTAACGTTTTGAAAAATATGCAGTTCCGAACTGTATCCGGGTTTTGAGAGTTCCTGGTTTGATTAGTCGAATAGTGTGAGATATTTTGAGGATGTGGTGACCTTGGGTAACCTTACCCTCCTTTGCTTAGTGGTGAAGCAACCACTTGGTTAGTTAGTGTGTTAGTTGGTGAGTTTAGGTTAGGTTTACCCCCCCCCCTTTTTCCTTTACACTCACCCCCCCCCCCCCAAGTGAGAAAAATTTTTCTCTCTCTCTCTCTCTCTCTCTCCCACTCCCTACGTCTCCCTCTCTTTGGCTCTCATTCTCTCTTTCACACATCCCTCATGTGTTTGATGAAATGCCAAGGAGAAGAAGATGGAGCAAGAAGAGGAAGTGCAAGTGCAAGACTAGGTGAGTGTGTGTGCGTGCATTGTATTGTTGATTGTTTCTCCTCCTTCTCCTCCTCCCATGGTGGATCCCCTTATTTTCTCTCCCATCCCCTTTGGTTCAGCCATGAAGAAGAGAAGCAAAGATGGAGGTGGTGGTAGTGGTGGTGGCGGTCGAGGTGGTCAAGGGTGCGCTTGCGAGCCCCTACATCTCCCCCTTCCCTCCCCCTCTCTTTTGCTGAGTTTTCCCTCTTCTTTATTGGTTTATATGCATGTTAGGGTGGTTGGGTGGGCATGCATGTGAGGTGTTTTGAGTTGGGTGCATGTAGGGGCAGGGGGGGAGGGTTGGGGAGTGCTAGGCGCGCGCGGGGGGCAGGTTGTCTGGGGGCGCCTGGGCATGCGGCAGGGTGCCAGTGTGCGCATGCGCTTGCGTGCGCGTGCAGGGGCACGCGTGGGGCTGCCCAAGAGCTCGGGTAGGTGCTGGGGCACTCGGGCATGCGTGCGTACGCGCATGCTCGCATGCGTGCGAGCCCGTATGCGTGCATGTCTAAGTGTTTGGCATTTCTAGTAATTTCTAAGTGTTATAATGTGATGTTACTCACCAAATTTGATGCCCTTACCTTGCAGATCTCATCGGATGGGATGCGCGAGATCCCGGGTTGCAGTGAGTGGTTTGATCCAATTCCCCCCCCCCCCTCGAGATGCGCTCGACGCACGTAGTCGTGCGTCGCGCATCAATGAGGCATCCTAGCTATACTACTTGTGTAGATAAGTAGTATGGCCATGCTTAAACTATAATATGTTAGATATCTTGCATGCTAGGCTTATATTGCATGTATTGTATCCATGTATGAATGACTATATCGCATGCGCCCCTCTAGTATGGGCATCTATTTCTGTAATGTGTATGGATGTATAGAATAGGCATGCCTTAGGTAGTATTGTAATACTACTCCTACCATATTAATTAGAATATCCAGCATTATTATGTTATATATGTGTCACTTTTAGCCTGTTGGTAACCGTTGGAGCGTTCTGGCAGTTTTTCATTTTTTTTCGGTTTTCGATCGGAACCGCTAATTTTTGGACTGTTAGCTATCGTCCTGAGTTAGAGGACTCCTATTGGAAATCTAACTGCATATTTGGTGTCCTGGTGCCATTTTAGGCCTCTCACAAAAATTTCATCGAATTCCGGCAACGTTTCCAGAATTTCGTAGTTCCGGGGCGTATCCAGGTTTTTAAGTGAGTTGACTTTATAAGTGGGGTGAGAAAAGTTGCCTAGCACTATTCATTGTCTTCCCCAAAAGTTTTTCTCTCTCCCCCTCTCTCTTTTCAAGCATTTGAGCCCCATAGAGTCCTCAAACCCAAAAACCTAAAGCATAGAAAGTGTAGATCGGGTCCCGATCTACACCCCGGTGCTTTCAAATCCGGATTCCGGCCTACCTAGCCCTTCCATCCGCCCTCTCTTCTCCTCAGATCCGAGCCATTTCGGAGGTGGGAATAGATCCCGGCGTTGGAGGCCTTTGGGGAAAGGTTTCGGTGCGCGGAGAGCAACCGAACATCCTTTCTTTCCATTGGTAAGCCCTTTTTCTTCTCTTTTTATGCTTAGATGTATGTTAGGAGGGTGGATATGAGGTTGGGTGGTGGTCGGCGGCGGTGGGTGGCCGTCGGAGGGCTGTGGGTGGTGGTCGGAGGCCTTGGGGTGGCTGGTGGTAGAGGGTGGTTGCTCGGAGAGGCGGGTAGGCAGTCCCGGGCAGGGAGGCTAGCTGCCCCGGGTAGGGTGGGAGCAGGCGCACCAGTTTGCCGGGCGCGCGAGGGCGTGCGCGGGGGGTGCGGGGGGGGGGGGGGGGGGGGGGGCATGCGGGTAGGCTGGCTGGGCTGTGCGCGCTGGCAGGCCGGGCAGGCAGGCTGGGCTGTGCGCGCTGGCAGGCCGGGCAGGCAGGCTGGGCGGCAAGCGTGCTAGGCAGGAGGTGCTCGGGCATTAGGCGAGCAGTGCCGGGCGTGCAGGCGAGTGGTGCTCGGGCCACTCGGCGATGCGCACAGGTAGGCAGCGCGAGCAGCAGCGCGGGCAGGCTGGCAGGCGCGTTGGGCGCGTGCTGCCAGGCGCGCTGGGCACGTGTTGCGCGGGCGTGCGCGTGGGCGCTGGGTGAGGGTCCCGGGTGCTGGGCGCTAAGCGCTGGGAGCTAGTCGCGGGTGCTGAGCGCTGGGCGCTGGGCGTCGCAGAGGAGCATGCGCGCGGGGCGCTGGGCAGAGGCGCAGGTGTGCGCGCGGTGAGGAGGGCAGTGGGTGCGAGGCTGGTGGTGCGCGCGGTGTGCGCGCGGGGCGAGGAGCTGGGCGCGCGGGGCGTGCTATGTGCTCGCGGGTCAGCGCGGGGCGTGCGGGGTGCGCGCGGGCTGCTGCGGCAGGGCACAGTGGGTGCGCGGTGCCCCGGGTGGCTCGGCTGCATGTCCAGGCGGGCGGGCAGGGGCCCGGCGGTGCGCCTGGGTGCGCGGGCTGAGGCGCGGTGGCGCATCCGGGGGCAGTTGGCCGTGCGGATGGTTGCCGGTGGTGCGGGAGTGTGTCGGGGTGCTCGGGCTAGCGTGCGTACGGGTCGTATGTACGTTTGCCCTAGTGTTGGGTATTTATTTGTGTAGCTTGGTATATTTTGTAGTGTTTTTGGGTTTTACTCACCAAGTTACTACCCTGTCTTGCAGATCTTGACGGACGGTCGCGCGACGACCCGGTTTCTGGTGAGTGGGACAATCCAACCCAGTAGTGAGGCGTTATACGCATTTGGGCGTATACCGACCTCTCCTGGGGCACCATGGATTTATATTAACCCGTTGTAAAGTGTATTCCATGCGAGCATGATTTAAAATGTAGAATGCATGCTACCCTAGACTTTGCATGTTAGGGACTTGCACCCTTAGGATGTGTAAGAGCCATGCATCATGTCCCCCTGTTCTCATGCTAGGAAGCCTTGGCCTATGCATGTGTCCTACTAGTTTATTTATTAAATTAAATTCTAGTATATGTTAATTGCATGCTTTAGATAATATTATAGGGAGGGGCCTTGCGAGGTCAACATTGAGACCCGGGTTAGGGTACTCCGTGTTCCTTGTTTGGTTGTCGGGATGTCCTGTATCGGGACCTCATGCTGCCCTCCCAAGGTTCTTGTCCCAATAATATTATATCTCTAGTTGATAATTAATGAATTATCCCTTGTGTGATTATTAGCATCTTCGTGAATATTATAGGGGAGGGGCCTCGCGAGGACAGCGGTAAGACCCGGGCTAGGGTACTCCGTGTTCCTTGTTTGGTTGTCGGGGTATCCTATATTGGGAACTCATGCTGCCCTCCCAAGTTTCTTTCCCCCAATGATATTCCACCCTTGCTATAACTGTACATGTTCCCCGCATCTTAGTTATGCGCCCTGGAGGAATTCTGAGGAATTCAGGACATTAGAGTCATTGAGGTGTGTAGTCGGCGGATCCGAGTGGATCATGTGCGTATGGATAGGCTGTTCTGTCCCCTTCGTTGGATCCGGTAGAGGCTGCCCCAGCGTTAGAAAGGCCGTCCCTTCCAAGGGTTCCCATCAGTAGGCGCCTCCTGATTTTGGTTTCGGACTGTGCTGAAGTTGTGGGTGAGGGCTCCCATCAGTAGGCACCTCCTGATTTGGTTTCGGACTGTGCTGAATGTGGGAGTAGACCAAGCGGCCTACGGAGTGGAGGAGAGACTATCGGTGGACCAAGGGTGACCAACAGCCTAGTCAGTCCCAAAATCCTATGTCACCCGTGGTAGGGTGAGGGTGTAGTGGGTTGGCGATTAGCGACCCGCTGGTTTTGTGATTGGATGATTATCAGTCCCAATATCCTGCGTCACCTGTTGAGGGTGAGGGTGAGGGTGTGGTGGGTCGTCGATGGAGCGACCCACTGGGTTATGTGTTATGCCACTTAGAGGCTGAATAAATAAATGAATTGTGGTCGATATTGTCTGTGATACATTGGGTTGTGCTGTTCACTGAGCGTGTGGCTCACCCCTCGCATATGTTTTTCCCCAGTTGCCATTGAGCCTGAGATGGAGCCAGAGCAGTAGGTGGAGCCGTCCGAGGGATTCCTTCAGTAGCGGAGCAGCGCTACGTTCCGCGAGTGCCAGAGGCTATCAGCATCCCTTCTTGACTGTATGTATTTTATTTCCGTGCTTGTCACGCGTTTGTATATATTCAGTTGTATTTGTGTATATTGGCTCTCACAGGATAGATGATTGAGTATCGAGTCTGTAGTATGTTTATTTACAGATTCAGTCTTTTGCTTCCGCATTTGGTGTATATATCATGTCAGCCCCTTTGTTGTCTGTGTGTCATTCTGGTTGCTTGTGTATGATATATTATTGACCTCCAGTGTAGATTCTGATATTTTATATACACTTGCCGCGTCCCGGGGATGGCCGCCCTGGGGCGTGACAGATTAAGTCTGGGTTGATAACGGACACTTGCCTAATATTCCCTTGTGATAAGACTCGAGGGCGTGGTGTAGTTGTTGCGCCCATGCTAATGGGGACCAACTTCACGAGATGATGACCTCTCTCGCCCTCTCCCTTTGCACGAACTGAGTAAGTAGATGCGATTTCCTACTCGACTCAGGTTCGTTTGGAATATTGGCATGCACCTGTTAGTGCGCGAGATCGCGCTTGACCCTTCCCTTTTAAGTTGGTGATATCCAACGCATGCTTAAGCCATACCTTGTATGCATGTTGTTTATGATGTAAATCTATGTTAGGGATTACCCTTAAAATCAATTGTTAGATGATCGTGCATATGGTTCATGCACATAGCTATGATATGATTCTCCTGTTATATATGCACACATGTTAAAACTAATTAGGCCTATCTGAAATAGGCGTGGGTACGACCCGTCGTTGGGATGTACCTCATTAGTTAGTGTGCGAGCGATGTAATCGCCACTGCATCCGTGTGATGCACTTGAATGGAATTCAGGAGAATTCATTTGTTGTATCGGTTTTGTTAAACCGGTAGCTTTGGCGTTAAGTTAGGTGATTAACGAGAGTAGTTGTTTTTCCATCGGGTTCGCTTTGCGAACATGGAGTGTTTCCTCCCAATGTCGTCCGTGTTGAAGCGGGCCGGGTTAAAGCTGTCCTGACAGAGGGCTCCCATCCATAGGTACCACCGATGCGTTCGGAAGCGTACTGATCGTGGGAGTATACCAGGTAGAGGCTACCCGGGAGAGGGCTAACGAATGATATTGCGAGCGTGGAATCGTTCTCCCCTTCGTTGGATCCGTGTAGGAACTCCCCGGCGTTGGAAAAGCTTTCTTGACAGAGGGCTCCCATCCGTAGGTACTACCGATGCGTTCGGGAGCGTACTGATCGTGGGAGTATACCAGGTAGAGACTACCCGGGGAAAGGGCTACCGGTGGACCAAGGGTGTAGAGGAGTCTAAGTCTCTTCCATAAGTCCTATGTCACCTCTAAAGGGTGAGGGTGAGGATGAGGTGAAGACACATCGCCGCATGACCCATTCGTTGTTCGTCCGTTCCCATAGTTGTTGGGTCCGGTTGTGTATCGATGTTCAAAGACATCGTTGGGCAGTTATCTCGATGTAGATGATCCCGTAGTGTTGTGTAGACCAGTAATTCCGGGTCTCTTCGACCAACGGTATGGTCTCTCCCCAATAGTCCCAAGAGTCTCCCTCCGGGAGTGAGGGTGAGGTAGGTGATCCAGTAGTGTTGTGTGGAGCAGTAATTCCGCGTCTCTTCGACCAACGGTATGGTCTCTCCACAAAAGTCCCAAGAGTCTTCCTCCGGGAGTGAGGGTGAGGGTCAGGTTGGTCACGCCGCCGCGTGACCTTGTTATCCATTGGGTTTCTACCCATACTTTCCTTGAAAGGAAATTGCCTTAACATTGAACTGTTGTAATGGTGATTGGTTTCGAGTCACTCACTGAGCTTGTAGCTCACCCCTCGCATACTGTTTCTTTTCAGGGGCTGTGTTGGGCGTGGAGTTGGAGCTTCCCTGTGGCGTGGTCTTATGTGCGTGGAGCGTTCTGTCCGGTGGGTGGCGAGTGCGAGGCTGTCAGCAGTCCTAGAGTCATTTTATATCTCCCCGGGAGTAGAAAGGTCAGCACCTTCTGGAGTACAGAGACTAGAGATGTTATTAGTAACAGAACGACTCTTGATAGAGTCATAGAAAAACCTGGAGTGTTTATCTCCAGAGCTGAGCCACATTTGCCTTGACTTTTGTCTTAAGAAGCAGTCTTCTTGGGATAATTTTTGCAGGTAGGACTTGTGGACTGGGGTATTCTTCTTGGTATTAGAGCCTGTTTATTTTCCTTGATCCTACCTTACACTGATCAGTCTTTGACTCTCCCGGGGAGATATACAATGACTCTGGGACTGCTGACAGCCTCGCACTCGCCACCCGCCGGAAGAACGCTCCACGCCCATAAGACCACGCCACAGGAAAGCTCCAGCTCCACGCCCAACACTACCCCTGAAAAGAAACAGTATGCGAGGGGTGAGCTACAAGCTCAGTGAGTGGCTGGAAACCAATCACCATACAACAGTTCAATACATAAACAATTCCCTTTCAAGGTAAACATGGGTGGAAACCCATGGATAACAGAGTCACGCGGCGGCGCGACCAACCTCACCCTCACCCTCACTCCCAGAGGAAGACTCTTGGGGCTTTTGGGGAGAGACCATACCGTTGGTCGAAGAGACCCGGAATTACTGGTCTACGCAACACTACTGGATCATCTACATCGAGGTAACTACCCAACGATGTCTTTGAACATCGATACAAGACCGGACCCAACAACTATGGGAACGGACGAACAACGAATGGGTCACGAGGCGACGTGTCTTCACCTCATCTTCACCCTCACTCCCGGAGGGAAACTCTTGGGACTTTTGGAAGAGACTTAGACTGCTCTACACCCTTGGTCCACCGGTAACCCGTTCCCCATGTAGCCTCTACCTTGTATACTCCCACGATCAGTACACTTCTGAACGCATCGGTGGTACCTACGGATGGGAGCCCTCTGTCAGAACAGCTTTTCCAATGCCGGGGAGTTCCTACATCGGATCCAACGAAGGGGAGAACGATTCCACGCTCGCAATATCATTCGTTAGCCCTCTCCCGGGTAGCCTCTACCTGGTACACTCCCATGATCAGTACGCTCCCGAACGCATCGGTGGTACCTACGGATGGGAGCCCTCTGTCAGGACAGCTACAACCCGGGCCTCTTCATCACGGACGACATTGGGAGTAAACATTCCATGTTCGCAAAGTGAACCCAATGGAAAATAACTGCTCTCGATAATCACTTATCGATATATCGAATACTACTGTACTCCCACACCGTTGCGTCGCTCAGACACAAAGGGGTTGCCTCTGCTCTCACGTAGGAATAATCCCATAAGCTAATGAATTCTCCTGAATTCCGAATGAGTGCATCGCTTGGATGCATGGGGCGATTACATTGCTGGCGCTCTAACTAATAAGGTACAACCCGACAGCGGGTCATAACTACACCTATTTCAGATAGGCCTATCAGTTTTTAACATGCGCATATAAATATATCCAGCTATGTGCATGAACCATATGCACAATCATCTAATAATTATAGGGACACTCCCTAACATGGATTTACATCATAATAAATCATACAACATGCATACATGGTCATTAATCACAAGGCCTAACTTAAGCATGCGTTGGATATCGCCAACTTAAAAGAAAGGGTCAAGCGCGATCTCGCGCACTAACAGGTGCATGCCAATATTCCAAACGAACCTGAGTCGAGTAGGAAATCGCATCTACTTACTCAGTTCGTTCAGAGGGAGAGGGCGAGAGAGATCATCATCTCATGAAGCTGGTCATAGCTTTGCCCATTAGCATGGGCGCAACAGCTACACCACGCCCTCGAGTCTTATCGCAAGGGAATATTAGGCAGGTGCCCGTTATTAACCCAGACTTAATCATACTGTATATTCCCATTAATATGGTGGGAGTAGTATTACAATACCACCTAAGACATGCCATATTCTATACATCCATACACATTTACAACATACATGCCCATACTAGAGGGGCTCATGCAACACAATCATTCATACATGAATACAATACATGTATATAAGCCTAGCATGCAAGATATCTATATATTACAGCTTATGCATGGCCATACTACTTATCTACACAAGTAGTATAGCTAGGGGGCCCCATCGATGCGTGACGCGCATCTACGCGCGTCGAGGGCATCCCGAGAGTAGGGGGATTGGATCGAACCACTCACCATACAACCCGGGACCTTGCGCATCCCATCCGACGAGATCTGCAAGGTAAGGGCATCAAATTTGGTGAGTAACATCACAATTTAACACTTAGAATTTACTAGAAATGCCAAAGACTTAGACATGCACGCATACGGGCTCGCACGCATGCAAGCACACGCGTACGCACGCATGTCCGAGTGCCCCACCACCTACCCGATACCCTTGGCAGCCCCACGCATGCCCCGGCACGCGCACGCACGCGCGCGCACTGGCACCCAGTCCCGCGCCCAGACGCATGCCCAGAAGCATGCCCAGCGCGCGCGCGCGCTCGCGCGCACCCCTTTCTGCCAGCGTCCGCGCGCACCAACGCGCCCGCTCCCCGCGCATCCGCGCGCGCCTGCACGCGCACGCGCGCAGACAGCCCCCAGCGCGCGCCCAGTCAATCTTAACCCCTTTTTAACCCTCCCCTACCCCTCACACACACTCTAACCCATCTACCTAGCATGCATGACCTCCCCAACCATCCCAACAGCCCAAAAAAATCAAGAAGGGGAAGAGGACTTACCAAAAGAGGGAAAGGGAAAGGGGGAGATGCGGGGCTCTCGACGCGCCCACGGCCACCTCAACCACCACCACCACGCCTCCTCTTCAGCCTCTCTCCAGCCCTCATTGGCTGCAAATCAGGGGGGGGGGGAACAAGATATGAGAGGGTGCTTGAGAGAGGAGAATCAATAACAACAACAACACCTACACAAACTTTTCTCTTCCTCCTTCACCTTCTCCTTCTCTTCTCTTTGAGGAAATAACACAAACACATGGGGAGGGGATTGAAAGAGAGAGACCCAAGAGAGTCCACGTGAGAGTGGGAGGGAGAGAGAGAGATATTTGTTTGGGCCAATAAATATCCAAAAGAGGGATCCAATGACCAATTCGTCCCTGACCAGAAATTCTGTACATGCTTCACTAGAACAGTCATAACTTCCTCAATATAGCTCCGAATTGCACAATTCAAAGTCCACTGGAAAGCCAAGAAGATTATCTACAACTTTCATGCTTATGCCAAGATCAAATAATCCCTCCAGCTATTCTGAAATGAGGGCTAAACATTGAACAGGGCTGCTGCCAGAATTTTTCATCCCCGGGGTATACTTGGAAAAATACCCATAACTTTTACTACATGAATCCAGTTGATCTAATTCCACTTTTGTACGAAAGCTAACTCAAAACTGAGCATCTCATAATAAAATCATATTTAAACCTCTTCATCTTGGATTTTAACAAAATTAAATCCAAATACCAAATCGGAAATACATAACTTCTAGGAGAATTTTTAATCAGAGCGCTCCAACTTCTGCAGGTGGCTAAAAGCCAAAATTTTAGCGACTCCGATCAAAAAATAAGGCTCCAAATGACACAGGCATAACATTCTTCCCCCCTTAGAAAATTTAGTCCTCGAAATTTAAGGAAACCCAAAGGGAAGACCGAATATAGCAAGTATCTCGCATAGACCTTTTGCTCCCAAGTGGTCTTTGCACCGGACTGGCGCTACCAACACACTAATATCAAAGGAACGGTCTTAGCGTGGAGCCTCTTCTCATGTTGGTCCTTGACCTCGATCCACTGCTCCACGAACGACAAATCCAACTCGAGGATGAGGCGGTCGAACAGAATGACATGAGCAGGATCGTGGACATAACGCCTCGGCCATGAGACAAGGACGACGTCGTGGGCATGAGCCAGCTGTGGGAGAAAGGCTACATGATAAGCCACCTCCCCAATCCACTCAATGATGAGAAACGGTCCCATTAAAGAGCCAACTCAGCTTGTCCCGAACGTCGAAACAGAGGGTGCCCTTAAACCAGGACACCTTCTCGAAAACACGGTTGCCAAACCCAAAGGTAAGCATCCTGGCGACGATGACCTGCGTAGCCCTTTTGTCGGTTCTGGGAGGTGCGGATGCACACACGAACCAACCTGGCCACCGCAAGGTCAAATAATTAACTTGTGGCCCCTCCAACTGGCGCTCCTCAACCGTCCCGACACAAGGGAGGTATAAAACTTGCGCCTGTAGAGTGCCTTCAACAGTACCATCAGGATGCTCGAATGGCAGTCATCTTGCAGGCATACCCCAACAAATGGGTGGTGCCTCACCCAACTGCCCTCATCATCGAGCACGCGGGCACTTAGCATGTCCTCCAAGGTCTGGATCGTCCTCTTTGCCCGGCTGTCCATCGGCGATGAAACGCTATACTTAAATGGAGGCTCGCGCCAAAGCCTGCCAAGGCTGCGCCACAACCTCAAAGTAACCCTCGCGTCTCAACCAAAAATAGCGCCGACTGGAGTGCCATGAAGACGAACAATCGCGAAGGTGAAAACCCACGTCAAGGCGTCCAGAGACTCAATCAGTCGGATTAGGGAGGGAAGCGCGGACTTAGTTAGTCGGTCAGTGATCACCTAGACGGCGTCGTGACCCGAACGTGACATTAGCGAGTCCGCAACAATCCCTGATAACCCACTCCCACGTCCACTGAGGAATCTCGATGGATTGACGCTTTCCACTCAATGATGATTCTCGAACTTTGCCTGAGGGCATGCCAACCTGGGGAAACAAGGTCACCCATATCGCCCTTTTCATCGCACCACAGCAATCTCAATGAAGACTACCTCAAAGTAGTCCACGGAGGCCCAATAAAACTTTTGAGATTCACGAAGGCATCCGGCGCATTCGTCAACCCCGACGGCAGTACTTAAAACTCGTAGTGCCCAAAACGGTCACGAAAGGCCATCTACAGGATGTCCAACTCCGGGATCTCCAACTTGTGGTACCCTGGTGCGAAGATCGATCTAACAGAAGACACTCGCTCCCAGAGCTGGTCAAATAGATCATCAATTCACAGCAAGGGGGTACCTGATCTTCAATCCTCACGGGAAGATCAAAACAACACCTCGAACGATTAAGTCCAGATTCTGCTCCTCGAGCATGGCTGGCGCTCATGCTGACACTTACACGCTTGGTAAGCCGCTCAACCGCGCTTAATCCACAAGACACGCAATAAGGGGGGTCGTCGAACCTCGACAATGCCTATGCGACGTCATCTATCTGATAAGGCGGTTGAGTCCCATCACGAACGTTAGCATCGCGTCTCCTCGTTTACGACCCATGTGGGGCAAAACGCGACAGTATCCACAACTGTGCTTCACATGCCGCCAGAGATAGGTCGCTCATCTATAACCATTGGAACTCCAGCATCCTGCACTCCATGGGCAGATTCATCACGGGGAGTCCACGCTCTCGACATCATCTAGTAGCACTCTCCTGGTGTGGCCTCTACCTGGTAGCCTCCCAAGCCTACTATCTCTGCCATATGGATGCACCACAAGCATAGTATCTGGGAGCACCTCGCAGGGCTCTGGCCTCAACCGGGCAGCTACAACGCACAATGATATATCGAAGCGACTCCAGATGCCACTATGGAACCCAGTCCACTAGCGATCGCCCACTGAGCTGCAATAGGACGCACCCAATCCCGATCGTACGCATCACCACTCGCTACAGCACCTTCCAAGTGAGAGGAAAAATCCATCATCAATTTGATGCTTCAAAGGTATTCCTTGACTGGGAAAGGAAACCTTGGGAGAGTACCATGAGGTCCCGATATAGGATATCCCGACAACCAAACAAGGAACACGGAGTACCCTAGCCCGGGTCTCAACGATGACCCCGCAAGGCCCCTTAATCCTGAGTAGGAAGGCTAGAAGAAGACATCACCCCTTAATGAGCAATACGCCACATCCTCAAAATTTGAAACTGGCGCCGCACGCGAACTCCATGGTTACCAGCAATACCGATGCACGGGAAAGAAGCTCCATTTTCGAGACGGAATCCATACCTTAGAAATTGCAACCGATTCATCACTATCATACTACTGGGCTGGAATCTCCTACCCAAACCTTAATCCCACGACAAGCGATCCAACAAATGACCCTATTCAGTCGACCCAGTCGACAACTTAAGGGTGGGTCCAGGGGGGTCACGTCCACGTCAACGGATGCGAGGAGGCATGTCAGCAACCTAAGATAACTTTTAAAACAAGAGTACTCGGATGACAATCCTACGACTCATCATCTATATGACTAGACTTAGGCTCTGACAGGACCAGGCTCTGATACCAACTTTTGTCACGCCCCAGGGCGGCGTCCCCGAGACGTGGCAATAATAAAATATCAGCTATCAATACCTGAGGTCAATAAAGACTCCAACAACAACACACAAGGTGGCAAAGCAAGGATAATGATACATATAAACAATGTCTGTAAACCAAAAACATTATTACAGACTCGAATACACAATCACTGTCCTGTGAGAGCCAAGTCTAGACCAAAGAAAATACAACCTGTGCCACATGCACGATTTACAATATATACAATGACTCTAGGACTGCTGACAGCCTTGCACTCGCCACCCGCCGGAAGAATGCTCCACGCCCATAAGACCACGCCACAGGAAAGCTTCAGCTCCTCGCCCAACACTGCCCCTGAAAAGAAACAGTATGCGAGGGATGAGCAACAAGCTCAGTGAGTGGCTGGAAACCAATCACCATACAACAGTTCAATACATAAACAATTCCCTTTCAAGGTAAACATGGGTTGAAACCCATGGATAACAAAGTCACGCGGCGGCGTGACCAACCTCACCCTCACCCTCACTCCCGGAGGAAGACTCTTGGGGCTTTTGGGGAGAGACCATACCGTTGGTCAAAGAGACCCGGAATTACTGGTCTACGCAACACTACTGGATCATCTACATCGAGGTAACTACCCAACGATGTCTTTGAACATCGATACAAGACCGGACCCAACAACTATGGGAACGGACGAACAACGAATGGGTCACGAGGCGACGTGTCTTCACCTCATCCTCACCCTCACTCCCGGAGGGAGACTCTTGGGACTTTTGGAAGAGACTTAGACTGCTCTACACCCTTGGTCCACCGGTAGCCCTTTCCCCACGTAGCCTCTACCTGGTATACTCCCACGATCAGTACGCTTCCGAACGCATCGGTGGTACCTACGGATGGGAGCCCTCTGTCAGGACAACTTTTCCAACGCCGGGGAGTTCCTACATCGGATCCAACGAAGGGGAGAACGATTCCACGCTCACAATATCATTCGTTAGCCCTCTCCCGGGTAGCCTCTACCTGGTACACTCCCATGATCAGTACGCTCCCGAACGCATCGGTGGTACCTACGGATGGGAGCCCTCTGTCAGGACAGCTACAACCCGGGCCTCTTCATCACGGACGACATTGGGAGTAAACATTCCATGTTCGCAAAGCGAACCCAATGGAAAAACAACTGCTCTCGATAATCACTTATCGATATATCGAATACTACTGTACTCCCACACCGTTGCGTCGCTCAGACACAAAGGGGTTGCCTCTGCTCTCACGTAGGAATAATCCCATAAGCTAATGAATTCTCCTGAATTCCGAATGAGTGCATCGCTTGGATGCATGGGGCGATTACATCGCTAGCGCTCTAACTAATAAGGTACAACCTGACAGCGGGTCATACCCACGCCTATTTCAGATAGGCCTATCAGTTTTTAACTTGCGCATATAAATATATCCAACTATGTGCATGAACCATATGCACAATCATCTAATAATTATAGGGACACTCCCTAACACGGATTTACATCATAATAAATCATACAACATGCATACATGGTCATTAATCACAAGGCCTAACTTAAGCATGCGTTGGATATCGCCAACTTAAAAGAAAGGGTCAAGCGCGATCTCGTGCACTAACAGGTGCATGCCAATATTCCAAACGAACCTGAGTCGAGTAGGAAATCGCATCTACTTACTCTGTTCGTTCATAGGGAGAGGATGAGAGAGATCATTATCTCATGAAGCTGGTCATAGCTTTTCCCAATTAGCATGGGCGCAACAGCTACACCACGCCCTCGAGTCTTATCGCAATAGAATATTAGGCAGGTGCCCGTTATTAACCCAGACTTAATCATACTGTATATTCCCATTAATATGGTGGGAGTAGTATTACAATACCACCTAAGACATGCCATATTCTATACATCCATACACATTTACAACATACATGCCCATACTAGAGGGGCTCATGCAACACAATCATTCATACATGAATACAATACATGTATATAAGCCTAACATGTAAGATATCTACATATTACAGCTTATGCATGGCCATACTACTTATCTACACAAGTAGTATAGCTAGGGGGCCCCATCGATGCGCGACGCGTGTCTACGCGCGTCGAGCGCATCCCGAGAGGGGGGGGGGAATTGGATCGAACCACTCACCATACAACCCGGGACCTCGCGCATTCCATCCGACAAGATCTGCAAGGTAAGGGCATCAAATTTGGTTAGTAACATCACAATTTAACACTTAGAATTTATTAGAAATGCCAAATACTTAGACATGCACGCATACGGGCTCGCATGCATGCAAGCACGCGCGTACGCACGCATGCCCGAGTGCCCCAGCACCTACCCAAGACCCTGGGCAGCCCCACGCATGCCCCAGCACGCGCACGCACGCGCGCGCACCGACACCCAGTCCCGCGCCCAGACGCATGCCCCGTGCGCGCGCACCCGCTTGCTGCCAGCGTCCGCGCGCACCAGCGCTCCCGCTCCGCGCGCACCCGCACGTCCAATCAATCTTAACCCCTTTTTAACCCTCCCCTACCCCTCACACACACTCTAACCCATCTACCTAGCATGCATGACCTCCCCAACCATCCCAACAGCCCAAAAAAATCAAGAAGAAGGGGAAGAGGACTTACCAAAAGAGAGAAAGGGAAAGGGGGAGATGCGGGGCTCTCGACGTGCCCACGGCCACCTCAACCACCACCACCACCACCACCACGCCTCCTCTTCAGCCTCTCTCCAGCCCTCATTGGCTGCAAATCAGGGGGGGGAACAAGATATGAGAGGGTGCTTGAGAGAGGAGAATCAATAACAACAACAACACCTACACAAACTTTTCTCTTCCTCCTTCACCTTCTCCTTCTCTTCTCTTTGAGGAAATAACACAAACACATGGGGAGGGGATTGAAAGAGAGAGTCCACGTGAGAAGTGGGAGGGAGAGAGAGAGAGATATTTTTTTTGTGCTAATAAATATCCAAAAGAGGGATCCAATGACCAATTCGTCCCTGACCAGAAATTCTGTACATGCTTCACTAGAACAGCCATAACTTCCTCAATATAGCTCCGAATTGCACAATTCAAAGTCCACTGGAAAGCCAAGAAGATTATCTACAACTTTCATGCTTATGCCAAGATCAAATAATCCCTCCAGCTATTCAGAAAGGAGGGCTAATCATTGAACAGGGCTGCTGCCAGAATTTTTCATCCCCGGGGTATACTTGGAAAAATACCCATAACTCTTACTACATGAATCCAGTTGATCTAATTCCACTTTTGTACGAAAGCTAACTCAAAACTGAGCATCTCATAATAAAATCATATTTAAACCTCTTCATCTTGGATTTTAACAAAATTAAATCCAAATACCAAATCGGAAATACATAACTTCTAGGAGAAAAATTATGTAGCCAAATTTTTAATCAGAGCGCTCCAACTCCTGCAGGTGGCTAAAAGCTAAAATTTTAGCGACTCCGATCGAAAAATAAAGCTCCAAATGACACAGACATAATAAGGTTCTCCTTGCTTATTCAAGCACCAAAGCATTTTAACTAAAAGGCAAGGGAGTCTGACATCGGAATTGCCTCTTTTTGAAAGCTCTATTTATATTTTTATTTTATGTAAAGAGTTGTCTATTTGTAAAACTCACTTTTTATTGCAATACAAAATTTTGATTACCCATAAAAAAAGAATAGGGTTGGATCAAGTCAAGTTATTAATAAGACACACCCTATTGATATCCTACACCTATCTGGCTTATGAAAGCACATCGGATGCTCTATTAATAAAAGATAATGATCTAGATTAATTAGTTAGAACATCAAGAATAAGAATCACAAAAATCTAGAATTCATTTAGACCTCAAAGCAAAACTTTTTTTTTTTTTTTTTTTAAAGTTGTTAAAAATTTTTGTATAATGTTCTCAATGTTGTGAACCTGAAAGACAAAAGATGTGTTCCTCGCCTCCCTCGCAAAGCTCGCATTTCAAAAATTATAGCTCCATAAGATTTTGTGAGGAGTCGCTCATGGGCTGTCTTGACATGGTGATGAAATCATTTCTGCTTCCTCCTTGTCTTCGTGATGTAGCATTTATTAATTATGTTTTTTTTAGCTTTGTTATTTCAGGTTATCAACTTCAATGGTAATGTACAAGAACGATTAAGGCAACTCAGTGAAGGTGTGGTCCAAGCGACATTATTGTCTCTTGCGAGTCCAAAACGATTAAGAGCATCTCTAATGAATATGTTAACTAACATGTTAGTGTCAAGATGTTACATAACATGTAAAAATGTTTCTTTAATGAAGATGTTAAAAGGGAGCTAACATGGGTGGAGAGGCGGGGTCCACTATTATTTTGGCTAGTTTATTTAGCTAGTCCATTGGAGCAACAATAATTAACTAAATGGGGATGTAGTAAATGAGGGTGTAGTTGAGATATAAAGTGTTGACATGGCACTTTAATATTTTGATTAGCTAACATATCCATTGAAAATGCTCTAAAGGTGTGTTTATGCCACGTGGAAAGTGAGGAAAAATGATGAAAGCATAATCTTGCCCTTTAACCGCACTAAAAAATCAATGTTTGTGTCAAACAAGTAAAAGAAAATTTTTTTGTCACTTTATCTTTATTATTTTGTCTTGTAATGATTGAGGGGGGGAATTTTCTCCCACCCTAGAAGAGGAAAAGTGAGAGAAAGTTAAGGAAGATAGTATTTTCTCTCCACACCAACAAGAATAATTATATTGAAATTGTTTATTTTAATTATCTTGAATGCCTTCTTTAAGCTAGGTTTGACCCTAGTCAACCCAACCACACTAAAAGCCAAACTCATTTGACCACTTTGACCAAGTCAAGTCTCCCAGTGACTTCTCGCTCAGTCAAAACCCGGATACGCTTCAGAACTGTGAAATTCTGAAACGTTACGAGAATCCAATGAAATTTTTGTGAGTGGCTTGGAATTGCACCAGGACACATAATATGCAGTTAGATTTTCAATCGGAGCCCTCAAACTTGAGCGACCCACTAGATTGTGTAGTTATTGCCACTTAGAGGCTATAAATGATTTGAGGTTAATATGAATTGTGATGCATGGGTTGTGCTATTCACTGAGCGTGTGGCTCACCCCTCGCATATATTTTTCTCCAGTGATATCTGAGTCGGATCAGTAGGAGGAGCTCCCCGAGGCACGTCAGCAGTAGCAGAGCAGCGTCACGTTCTTTGTGTGAGAGGCCATTCAGCATCCCCCCTTTGCTTGTATGTATTGTATTCCGTGCTTGAGCACGCGTTTGTATTATATTTGGATGTCGTGTATATATTGGCTCTCACAGGACAGTTGATTATGTATCGAGTCTGTAATATGTCTTTGAATTACAGATTCAGTCTTTTAGCTTCCGCTATTTGTGTATATATCATGTCAGCCTCTTTGTTGTCATTGTTGATATTGTTTGAGTATATTATTGACCTCTTGTATAGACTGCTGATATCATATATACCCTTGCCGCGTCCCGGGGACGGCCGCCCTGTGGCGTGACAAAAGTTGGTATCAGAGCCTGGTCCTGTCCGAGCCAATGGTCTTTTTTTTCGTAGAGATGAGTCCTAGGATTTCTATACGAGTATTCTGATCCTAGTGTCTGGTTTTCTTAGGTTGCTGATATGCCTCCTCGCAGAAGAATGCGTGGACGAGGTCCCTCTCGACCTTTGGAGGTTCCCGGACCTACCAGAGGTGAGGATGCTACTGGAGAGTCCTCGGCTGTGGGGCCAGGATTGGTGCAGGAGCCTCCTGCATGGGAGCGTGCTTACGCTCGGATAGCAGATTTGGTGGAGACTCAGACCAGAGTATTAGAGTCCCAGACGAGGGCGTTAGCTGAGCAAGCTAGAGAGATTCAGGAGCTGAGGGCGGCCCGTGATGCAGTTCCACAGGTCCCCTTAGTGGCAGATCCGCCTGTGGTACCGGATGTACCTCCTGCTCCCGTGGTGATTCCAGCGGTAGGAGTTCAGGATAACCTGGTGAGGGAGGTGGAGCTAGAGGCTGTAGCACGAGTGCACCAGAGTGGCCTCACAGCCTTTCTGAAGCTCCACCCTCCCGAGTTCTATGGACAGACGGCGGACCCCCTTGCCCCTGAGCGATGGTTGATGGAGGTGGACAAGATCTTCTCGACCATGCACTGCACCGATCGCCAGCGAGTCTCCCTGGCCACCTTCATGCTGAGAGGTAGCGCCGCCGACTGGTGGGCTACCCGATCGGTGGACATTCCCGAGGGAGTGGAGCGGCTTTTGTGGGCGGGGTTCCGGAGGTATTTCCTGGAGGAGTACTTCCCGTTTTCGACACGCCAGATCGTGATGTGGGAGTTTGAGCAGCTGACGCAGGGCTCCATGTCGGTCGCGGACTACTCTACGCGCTTCACGAGGCTTTCCAGGTTTGCCCCAGCCTTGGTGATGGACGAGGAGACACGGTGTCGTCGATTTGAGATGGGTCTCATCAGCACCATTCGGGTGCATGTCTCTTCACAGGCTTTCATGATGTACTTGGACTTGGTATCTCGGGCCAAGACAGTCGAACGAGACCTCGGGGCCTCCATGGGGGTTCCAACCCCTTCTGTAGACCAGAGACCTCCCAGGAGCCAGGACCAGGGACAGCGCAAGAAGAAGCAGCCCCGCTTTGATCAGTCAGCGGCTGCCGCTATTCCAGCCGATGTGGTGCCAGTGCGAGGTCCAGCACCCATTGCGGCAGTACCAGTCCAGTCCAGGCGACCAGAGACGCGGCGCTGTTACCATTGTCAGCACATCGGGCATATTTTGTATAATTGCCCTGATGCTGGCCGACCCTGCGTGCTGCCTCTGCACCAGCACCAGCAGTAGCCTCAGTGCCAGCAGCAGCAATAGCCTCAGCGTCAGCAGCAGCAGCCACAGGGTGGCCGTGTTGACCAGAGGAGGCAGCCAGCGTAGCCTGCGAGGCGTGCCCCTGCTCCTCAGCTACAGTTTGTCCAGGGCAGAGTTGCAGCACTTTCGGCCGAGGAGGCGCAGGTTTCGTGTCATGCCCTAGGGCGACCGTCCCCGGGACGCGGAAAGTGTATATATGTTATATATGTGTCACTTTTTGGCTTGCTGGTAACCATTGGAGCATTTTGGCAGTTTTTGAGTTTTTTTTTTCGTTTTTCGATCGGAACCGCTAAAATTTTGGACTGTTAGCTATCGTCCTGAGCTAGAGGACTCCGATTGAAAATCTAACTGCGTATTATGTGTCCTGGTGCCATTTTAAGCCACTCATGAAAATTTCATCGAATTCCGGTAACGTTTCTGAAATTTCGCAGTTCCGGGGGCGTATCCGGGTTTTTAAGTGACTTGCTATATAAAGGAGATCTAAAATTTGGATTCCACTATTCATCATCCCTACCAAAAGCTTTTTCTCTCTCCCCTCTCTCCTTTTCTTCCATTTGAGCCCCTTAGAACCCTCAAACCCAAAAACCTAAAGCATAGAAAGTGTAGATCGGGTCCCGATCTACACCCCGGTGCTTTCAAATCCGGATTCCGGCCAACCTAGCCCTTCCATCCGCCCTCTCTTCTCCTCAGATCCGAGCCAAATCGGAGGTGGGAGTAGGTCTTGGTGGTAGAGACCGTTGGGGGAGCGTTTCGGTGCGCGGAGAGCAACCGGACATCTCTTCCTCCCCCTTGGTAAGCTCTTTTTCCTCTTCTTTTTGGCTTAGATGCATGTTAGGAGGGGGGTTTTGGGGTTGGGTGGTGGTCGGCGGCTGTGGGTGGCTGTCGGAGGTGGTTGGGGGCGGTCGGAGGCCGTCGGAGGCCGATGGATTGGTGGTGGAGGTGCTCGGGCATGGGTTGCTGTTTCGGGCAGCAGGCAGCACAGGCAGCACCGGCAGCAGCACAGGCAGCGCAGCAGGCTGGGCGCGCGCGGGCGTGCGCGCGTGCGTGCGCGCGGGCGTGCGCTCGGGGGGAGCTGGAGGTCAGCAAGGCGCACGTGTTGGGAGCTGGGCGCACGTGCTGGGCGCTGGGCGTGAGTGTGCTGGGCGCAGGCGTGGGCGTGCTGGGGGGTGCTGGTCGAGGGGCGTCGTGCAGGGTGCGCGCGGGGCACGGCGAGGCAGCGGTGGTGCGCGCGGGGCGCGGCGAGGCAGCAGTGGTGCGCGCGGGGTGCGCGCGGGGAGAGGCGCTGCGCGCGGGGCGTGCGGGGTGCTCGCGGGCCAGCGCAAGGCGTGCGGGGTGTGCGCGGGCGGCTGCGCTGGGGCGCAGAGGGCGCGCGGTGCACCCGGGAGGCTCGGCGGCGTGTCCAGGCGGCGGGCAGGGGCCCGACGGTGCGCTGGGTGCGCGGGCTAAGGCGCGGCGGTGCACCCGGGCGGTCGGGTGGCCGTGCGGGTGGTTTCCGGGGGTGCGGGTGGTTGCCAGAGTGCTCGGGCTAGCGTGCGTGCGGGTCGTATGCACGTTTGCCCGAGTGTTGGGTGTTTGTTTGTGGGTTTTGTATGCTTTTGTGTATTTTGTAGTATTCGTAGGTTTTACTCACCAAGTTGTTACCCTGTCTTGCAGATCTCGACGGATGGTCGCGCGTCGACCCGACTTCTGGTGAGTGGGACAACCCAACCCAGTTTGGGAGGCGCTACATGCACTTGGGTGTTATATATGTGTCACTTTTTGGCCTATTGGCAACCATTGGAGCATTTTTAGCAGTTTTAAAATTTTTAGTGTTTTTCGATCGGAACCGCATAATTTCAGACTGTTAGCTATCGTCTGAGCTAGAGGACTCCGATTGAAAATCTAACTGCATATTATGTGTCCTGGTGCCGTTTTAAGCCACTCATGAAAATTTCATCGAATTCCGGCATCGTTTGCAAAAATTTCACAGTTCCGGGGCGTATCCGGGTTTTTAAGTCGCGCTCTATTTAAAAGGAATCAAAAATATCTTCACACTATTCATCATCTTCCCGACTTGCTCTCTCTCTCTCCTCTCCTCCGTTTTTCTTCCGTTTGAGCCCCCTACACCCCTCAAAACCAAAAACCTAAAGCACGGGAAGTGTAGATCGGGTCCCGATCTACGCTCCGGTGTCTTCAAATCCGAATTCCGACGATCCTAGCCTCCCCGACCTCCCCTTTTCGTCCTCTGATTTGGCCCATTCCGAGGGCCAAGCTAGATCGGGGCGTGAGAAGGCTTTTGGGAAGGGTTTCGGCGCGTGGAGATCCACCGGACGCCTCTTCCTCCCCTCGGTAAGCCTCCTTTCCCTCTTTTTTCTTGTCTAGATGATTGCTAGGGGGGGTTTTGTGTTTGGGAGGTGGTCGGTGGCAGTGGGGGTCGTCGGAGGGTGGTCGGAGGTGGTTGGAGGTGGTCGGGGCAGTGGGAGGGCTGGTTGGAGGTGCTCGGCAGGCGGGAGATGTCCTCGGGCGCAGGCAGCAGCAGCAGCGGCTCAGGCAGCGCACATGCTGGGCGCGCGCGGGCATGCGCGCGTGCGTGCGCGGGTGTGCGTGCGCGCGGCGTGTGCGTGGGTGTGCGCGGGTCTGGTGCGTGGGGATGGTCGTGCTGGGCGCGCTGGATGGGCTGGCAGCGCTGATTCGTGGGCAGGGGGCCTCAGGCAGCACAGGCAACGAGCACAGGAGCCGGCTGGGCGTGCGCGCATGCGTACGCGCGAGCGTGCGCTCGGGGGAGCTGGTCGCGGCGGTGCGAGGCGTGCGAGCTGCTCGGGTGGTGCTGTGCGCGGGTCTGTTCGTGCAGCTGTGCGCGAGGGGCTGATGGCGAGCTGGTCTGGGCGCGGGTCTGGGTGCTGGTCTGGACGCGCGAGGTGCTGGCGGGCAGGAGCGGTGAGTGCGCGAGGTGGTGGCCGAGGTGCTAGGCAGTGCGCGCGGGTGTGCAGAGTGCGCGCGGAGAGCGCGGCGAGGTGGCAGTGGTGCGCGCGAGGCGCAGCGAGGAGGCGGAGGGGCGCGCGGGGTGCGCGCGGGAAGGTGCTGCGCGCGAGGGCCGTGCGGGGTGCTCGCGGGGTGCTCGCGGGGCGGCGCGAGGTGTTCGGGGCGCTCGGGCTACGGCGGCGGGGGCGCAGTGGATGCGCGGAGCCCGGGGTTGGTGCGGCGGCGTGTCCCAGCGGCGGACAGGGGCCGGCGGAGCGTGGGATGCGCGGGCTGAAGCGCGGCGGTGCACCCGGGCGGTCGGGTGGCCGTGCGGGGGTGCCGAGGGTGTTGGGTGTTGATTTGGGATCTTTGGGTGTCTATTTGTGTGTGTTATGTATTTTTGGGGTCATTGTGGATTTATTCTAACCAGTTAATACCTTGTCTTGCAGATCCCGACGGACGGTCGCGCGTCGACCCGATTTCCGGTGAGTGGGATAACCCAACCCAGCGTGGGAGGCGCTACATGCTTTGGGCGTGTACCGTCCTCCCCTGGGGCTTATAGTTAATATTAACTGCTTGATGTAATCCATGTATGCATGATGTGTGTGTAGAATTGCATGCCACCCTAGATTGTGTGATAGGGACTTGCACCCTTAGGATTGTGCATGAGCCGTGCATCCTGCCACCTCGCTATCATGCTAGGAAAGCCCGACCTCTACATGCGTCCTATAGTTTGATTTGTTTATTCAAATGCTAGCATAAATGAGGATTGCATGTTTTAGTCAATATTATAGGGAGGGGCCTTGCGAGGTCAACATTGAGACCCGGGTCAGGGTACTCCGTGTTCCTTGTGTGGTTGTCGGGACGTCCTGTATCGGGACCTCACGTTGCCCTCCCCAGGATACTTTCCCAATAATATTGCACCCCTGTGTTATGATTAATAAATGCATGTTCCCCGCATCCTGGTTATGCGCGCTGGTGGAATTCTGAGGAATTCGAGACATTAGAGTCGTAGAGATGTGCTGTCAGCGGATCCGAGTGGATCATGTGCGATGGATAGGCTGTTCTGTTTCCCTCGTCGGATCCGTGTAGAGACTACCTCGGCGTTAGACAGGTTGTCCCGTGCAGGGGCTCCCACTAGTAGGCGCCTCCTGACTTGGAAGGACTGCGCTGAACATGGGAGTGGCCAAACAACCGCGGAGTGAGGAGAGACTATCGGTGGACCAAGGGTAACCAACAGCCTAGTCAGTCCCAAGAGCCTAGGTCACCTGTTGAGAGGTGAGGGTGAGGGTATGGTGGGCCGGCGATGCGACGACCCACAGGATTATGAATGGATGTTTATCAACCCGCTAAGTCCCAACATCCTAGGTCACCTGTTGAGGGTGAGGGTGAGGGTGAGGGTATGGGGTTCGGCGATGAACGAACCCCCGGATGGTGATATTATGCCACTTGTGGCTTATGAATTGATTAAATGTGGTTAATATGAACTGTATGCATGGGTTGTGCTATTCACTGAGCGTGTGGCTCACCCCTCGCATATTGTCTTTTCAGTGATCTCTGAGGGAGGAGCTTCCCGAGCGACTACACCGGCAGAGGGCAGCGCCGCGTCCCACGAGTTTTGAGGCCATCAGCACCCTTCTTTCTGTTGTATGTATATGTTCTGTGCTTGGGCACTTAGTTGGATTATATTTGGATTTTGTTGTGTATATTTATGACATGTTGGCTCTCACAGGACTTTTGATTATGTATCGAGTCTGTAGTGTGTTTTGACTACAGACTCAGTCCTTTAGCTTCCGCACTCGGTGTATATATTATGTCAGCCCTGCTTTTATCTGTGTGTCATTTTAGTGATTGTTTGTGGTTTATTATTGATTTCCTGTCACTGATATCATATATACACTTGCCGCGTCCCGGGACGGCCGCCCTGGGGCGTGACATTGGGCATGTACCGTCCTCCCCTGGGGCACATAGTTAGTATTAACTGTTGTATTGTAATACATGTAAGCATGATGTGTGTGTAGAATGCATGCCACCCTAGACTTGTATGTTAGGGACTTGCACCCTTAGGATTTGTGCATGAGCCGTGCATCCTGTCACCTCGTTATCATGCTAGGAAAGCCCTGTCCTATGCATGCGTCATATTAGTTTCATTTATTTACTTAAATGCAAACTTGTAATATTGTTAGCATGCTTTGGGGAATATAAGGGGGGCCTTGCGAGGTTAACATTGAGACCCGGGTTAGGGTACTCCGTGTTCCTCGTTTGGTTGTCGGGATGTCCTACATCGGGACCTCAGGTTACCCTCCCAAGGTCTCTTTTCCTCATTTTTGTCTTATTTATTTCCCCGCATTCTGGTTATGCGCGCTGGAGGAATTCTGAATGAATTCAAGACATTAGAGTTGTAGAGATGTGCTGTCAGCGGATCCGAGTGGATCATATGCGATGGATAGGCTGTTCTGTTCCCTTTGTTGGATCCGTGTAGAGACTACCTCAGCGTTAGAAAGGTCGTCCCGTGCAGGGGCTCCCATCAGTAGGCGCCTCCTGATTTGGTAGAAGGACTGTGTTGAATTTGGGAGTGGCCAAACGACCTACGGAGTGGGGAGAGACTATCGGTGGACCAAGGGTGACCAACAGCCTAGTCAGTCCCAAGAGCCTATGTCACCTATTGAGGGGTGAGGGTGAGGGTATGGTGGGCCGGCGATGCGACGACCCACAGGATTGTGTATGGATGATTATCAGCCCATTAAGTCCCAATACCCTTTGTCACCTATTGAGGGGTGAGGGTGAGGGTGTGGTGGTTCGGCGATGTAGCGAACCACCGGACTTGTGATTGATTATGCCACTTTGAGGCTTTTGCTATAAATTGTGGTTAATATAAACTGTATGCATGGGTTGTGCTATTCACTGAGCGTGTGGCTCACCCCTCGCATAAAATCTTTTTCAGTGATTACCGAGGAGGACTTGAAGGAGGAGCTTCCCGAGCGACTACACCAGTAGCGGAGTAGCGCCACGTCCCTCGAGTTTTGAGGCCATCAACATCCTTCTCTTTGTTGTATGTATATATTTCTGTGCTTGGGCACCTAGTTTGGATTATGTATGGATTGTATTTGTGTGTGTATGGACATGTTGGCTCTCACAGGACATATGATTATGTATCGAGTCTGTAGTATGTTTTGATTACAGATTCAGTCTTTTTAGCTTCCGCATTTGGTGTATATATTATGTCAGCCCTGCTTTTATCTGTGTTGTCATTTTAGCTGTTGTGTGAGTATGTTATTGAACTCCTGTTTACTGATATCATATATACACTTGCCGCGTCCCGGGGACGGCCGCCCTGGGGCGTGACAATATATGATATCAGTCTAAACAGGAGTTCAATAACATACTCACACAACAGCTAAAATGACAACCCAGACAAAAGCAGGGCTGACATGATATATACACAAATAGCGGAAGCTAAAAGACTGAATCTGTAATCCAAAAACGTATTACAGACTCGATACATAATCAACTGTCATGTGAGAGCCAATATATACAATGACATCCAAATACAATACAAACGCGTGCCCAAGCACGGAATATAACACCTACAATCAAAAGGGATGCTGATAGCCTCTGATACTCGCGGGACGTGGCGCTACTCCGCTACTGATGAAGTCCCTCGGGGAGCTCCTCCTCCAGATTTGACTCAGATGACACTGGAGAATAATATTATGCGAGGGGTGAGCCACACGCTCAGTGAACAGCACAACCCATGCATCACAGTTATATTAACCACCAGATATTATTAACCAAGCCACAAAATGGCAGGAACTACACAAATCCAGTGGGTCGCTATCGCCAACCCACCACCCTCACCCTCACCCCTCAATATGGTGACATAGGATATTGGGACTGACTAGGCTGATGGTCACCCTTGGTCCACCGATAGTCTCTCCCCACTCCGTAGGCCGTTCGGCCACCCCCACATTCAGCACAGTCTGTCCCAAATCAGGAGGTGCCTACTGATGGGAGCCCCTCCACGGGACAGCCTTTCTAACGCCGGGGTAGTCTCTACACGGATCCAACGAAGGGAAGAGAACAGCCTATCCATACGCATATGATCCACTCGGATCCGCCGATAACACATCACAACAACTCTAATGTCATGAATTCTTCAGAATTCCTCCAGGGCCCATAACCAAGATGCGGGGAACGTATATAATAATAATTAACGAGGGTTATAATATTATTGGGAAAATAAACCTTGGGAGGGCAACATGAGGTCCCGATATAGGACATCCCAACAGCCAAACAAGGAACACGGAGCACCCTAGCCCGGGTCTCAATGTTGACCTCGCAAGGACCCTCCCAATGATATTATCTAAGACATGCTAATAATCATATGCTAGCATTTAATTTAATAAATTAAACTAGTAGGACGCATGCATAGGCCGAGGCTTTCCTAGCATGATAACAGGTGACAGGATGCACGGCTCTTACACATATCCTAAGGGTGCAAGTCCCTAACATACAAAGTCTAGGCTGGCATGCATTCTACATATTAATCATGCTTGCATGGATTACACATAACAACAAGTTAATATAAATCCATGGTGCCCCAGGGGAGGACAATACACTCTCAAATGAGTAGTACGCCTCCCTACTGGGTTGGATTGTCCCACTCTCCGATAGCCGGGTCGTCGCGCGACCGTCCGTCAAGATCTGCAAGATAGGGTAATCAAATCGGTGAGTAAAATACACAAATAAATCCAAAAATACATTAAAATACACAACACTCGGACAAGTGTACATACAGCCTGTACGCACGCGAGTCCGAGCATCCTGACTCACTCCCGAACCCCCGGGCAGCCGTACGCACGGCCACCCGCCCCGAGCGCACAGCCGAGCCCCGGCCCGCGCGCCCAGACGCCCTGCCGAGCCCAGCCCGGACACCCTGCCGAGCCTCCAGCCTGCACGCCCACCACCGCGCATCCAGCCCAGGGTGCAACCGCGCGCACTGCGCCCCAGCGCAGCGCCCCGCATGCGCACCCGCGGGCATT
Source organism: Acorus gramineus (assembly GCA_030737835.1). NCBI lineage: Eukaryota > Viridiplantae > Streptophyta > Magnoliopsida > Acorales > Acoraceae > Acorus > Acorus gramineus. The sequence continues at coordinate 25,201,828 of CM060847.1, forward strand.
GCGCCCCAACGCAGCGCCCGCACACCCACTCGCTCACACTCCCCGCTTGAACTGCCTACTCGCCCTACGCACACTGCGCCCCCTGCGCAGCATCCGCGCAAGCCGCCTGTGCGCACTCCTGAAAGTACGCGCCCAGCGCGCCCGACAGCACTCCCCCAGCACGCCTGCCAGCCCGCCCGCGCACTGCCTGCCTGCCCGAGCACTGCCTGCCTGCGCGCTGCCTACCCGAGCCACTCTACCACCACCCGAGCCACTAGTGGCCTCCAACAGCCACCAACAACCACCCACAGCCACCAGCACCCAAAACACCTCCTAAACAAGCATCTAAGCAAGAAAAGGAAGGAAAGAAGGCTTACCCTAGGAGAGGAAAGGAAGGGAAGGGGACCGGGAGCTCTTCGTGCACCGAAACACCTCCCCAAAGACCTCCACCACCAAGATCTCTACCTAGCCCAAGGGCGGCTGAAATCAGAGAAGAAAAGAGGGTGTTAGAGGGGGTCAAACTCGTGGGAACTCGAATCCGAGACCACCGGTGGATAGATCGGGATGAGATCTAACCTTTCTCTTCTTTGTGCTTTTGATTTTAACCCCTCTAGCTAGGTCAAAACCAAGAAAAAGAGAGAGGGGGAGAGAGAAAATCAAATGGGGAAGATGATGAATAGTGGGGGAGATATTTTAGATTCACTTATATATAATCCCCTCACTTAGATTAGGTTAAGCTAGGTTAATTAGGGTTTGAGCTAGCATTAGAGGGGATTAAGTGAGATTTGACTTGGGTCAACCCAACCACACAAGAAAACAAAAGGGGTTGACCAAGTCATGGGCCCACTTTGACCAAGTCAACTCTCCCAATGACTTCTCGCTCGGTCAAAACCCAGATACGCCCCGGAACTGTGAAATTCTGAAACGTTACCGGAATTCGATGAAACTTTCGTGAGCGGCTTGGAATGGCACCAGGACACATAATATGCAGTTAGATTCTCGATCGGAGTCCCCATACTCAGGACGATAGCTAACAGCCCGAAATTTTAGCGGTTCCGATCGAAAAACGAAAAAAACCGAAAAACTACCAAAATGTCTCAATGGTTACCAGAAGGTTAAAAGTGACACATATATAACATTTCGGGTATCATGGTCCGAGTTATTGTTTTGATTTCCCAGCTCCCTATATATATGTGTGTTATTTGATTCCGGAGCCACGCACTCGTTCGTGTCTCCCGCCTTTGCGAGACGGATGGGCGTGGCGTCCGCCCCTCTTGATGTTATCCTGGAGATATCATTGCCCGTAGGAGACCGTATTCTCCTCCGTTCTGTGTACCGTGGCGATTGCGGAGCATGAGTTTCCAGTAGAGTTAGTAGTGTTCATTAAGGGTGATGTCTTCTTCTAGTCTTCCTTCTCTAGATTAAGGGGCCTTGCGAGGTCAGCGTTGAGACCCGGGCTAGGGTACTCCGTGTTCCTTGTTTGGTTGTCGAGATATCCTATATCGGGACCTCATGGTGCCCTCCCAAGGTTTCTTTTCCCAGTCAAGGAATACCATGGAAGCATAAAATTGATGTTGGATTAAGTGCGAGTTTTGGTTGGAGCGTGTGGCCTTTCTGGGCCACGTGATTTCCGGTGAGGGCATATCTGTGGACCAGGGCAAGACGCTCACCGTGTTAAATTGGCGTCGACCGTCGAACCCCATAGAGATTCGGAGCTTCCTGGGCTTGGCGGGTTATTACAGGAGGTTTGTCGAGGGTTTCTCGAAGATAGATGTACCTCTTACCCGCCTCACTCGAAAGGATGTCCGGTTCGAGTGGTCCCCATCTTGCGAGGAGAACTTCTAGGAGTTGAAGCGAAGGCTCACCTCAGCGCCAGTTCTTACCCTTCTGTCCGGGAGTGGTGGGTTCCGATGCATCGCGGTTGGGTGTGGGTTGCGTCCTGATGCAGCACGGTAAGGTTGTGGCTTACGCGTCGCATCAGTTGAAGCCCCATGAGCAGAGCTGAAGCAGAAGATCTTGGACGAGGCCCATCGTTCGAGGTACCCAGTGCATCCTGGTGGCATGAAGATGTACATGGGCCTTCGTCGTGGCTACTGGTGATGCGAGATGAAGACGGATATTGCCCGTTTTGTTGCCTGTTGCTTGGTATGCCAGCAGGTGAAGTCGGAGCATCAGTGCCCTGTAGGGAAGCTGCAGTCCATTGAGATCCCTCAGTGGAAGTGGGAGTAGATCACCATGGACTTAGTTTCGGGTTTGCCGAGGTCACCTTTGGGTTGCGATGCCATCTGGGTAATCGTCGATCGACTAACGATGTCCGCTCATTTCCTCCCCATCCGACTCACCGATTCTCTGAACACCCTGGCGCATTTATTTGTCTCTGAGATTGTTCGTCTCCATGGCACTCCCGTCAGCATCATTTCTGATCGAGACGCGCGATTTACTTTGAGGTTCTGGCGTAGCCTCCAGCACGCCCTTGGTACAAACCTCCACTTCAGTACAGCATTTCATCCGCAGACGGACGGCCAGTCGGAGAGGACGATTCAGACCTTGGAGGACATGCTGCGAGCATGCGTTCTCGATTTTGGGGGCAGTTGGGAGAGGCACCTTCCGCTGGTGGAGTTTGCCTACAACAACAGCTACCACTCGAGTATCAGGATGGCTCCATACGAGGCGCTCTATGGCCGCAACTGCAGGTCCCCCTTGTGTTGGGGCGAGGTCGGAGAGCGCCAGTTGGGGGGACCAGAGATCATCCACCAGACCTCAGAGATGGTCAAGACGATTCGCGAGCGTATCCGAGTCGCTCAAAGTCGTCAGAAGAGCTATGTTGATCATCGTCGCCGTGAGCTTGTCTTCGAGGTTGGTGACCATGTCTTCCTGAAGGTGTCCCCGATGAAGGGCATCTCCCGTTTCGGAGTGCGAGGCAAGCTGAGTCCGCGTTTCATTGGGCCGTTCCTCATCCTCGAGCGAGTTGGGGAGGTGGCCTATCGCATAGCTCTGCCCCCACAGCTGGCTCAGGCCCATGACGTCTTCCATGTCTCGCAGCTGAGGCGTTACGTCCACGATCCTGCTCATGTCATCCCATTCGAGCCGCTCGTCTTCAAGCCGGACTTGTCATTCGTCGAGAAGCCGATCGAGATCCTGGACCGCCGCGAGAAGAGGCTCCGCACCAAGACCGTCCAGTTGGTCAAGGTGCGATGGCAGCACCGTTCCGGTGCCGAGGCCACTTGGGAGCTCGAGGACGCCATGCGTGACGCGTATCCGCATCTTTTCCCTTCCTAGATGTTCTTGTATTTATTTTTAAGAACAAAATTTCCTAAGGGGGAAAGAATGTTATATATGTGTCACTTTTATCCTTCTGGTCACCATTGGAGCATTCTGGCAGTTTTTTAACTTTTTCTTTTTTCGATCGGAACCGCTAAAATTCTGGACTTTTAGCTATCATCCTGAGCTTGAGGACTCCGATTGAAAATCTAACTGCATATTATGTGTCCTGGTGCCATTTCAAGCCACTCACGAAAATTTCATCGAATTCCGGTAACGTTTCAGAATTTCACAGTTCCGAATCGTATCCGGGTTTTGACCAAGCGAAAAGTCACTGGGAGACTTGACTTGGTCAATGTTGACCCTTGACTTGGTCAAAACCTTTTGTTTTCTAGTGTGGTTGGGTTGACTAGGGTCAAAGATCACATAAACCTAGCTTAACCTAATTTTTCCTTAAGTGTAAGTGAGTGGTGAGTGTGTGAGTGTGTGTGTGGTGTGTGTGTGTGTTCTTAAGTGATGTCCACGCCCAAGAATAGTTGCACTATTCATCATCTTCTCTCTCAAGCTCTCTCAAAACCTCTCATCCCCTCTTTATTTCCCACTTTTGATCTAGCTAGAGTGGTTAAACAAGAAAACCCTAGAAGGAGAAAAGGAAGGTGAGGACCCGATCTATCTTTCCATGGTGTTAGATTTCCATTTCCCTTTGTTTTTCCTCCTCTCATGGCACCTCTTCTCCTCTGTTTTCAGCCCCTCTTAGGCTGAGAAGAGGGCTTGGTGGTGGTGGTCTTGGTGGTGGCGAATCGGTGCGCGAAGAGCACCCGAATTCCTCCCCTTCCCTTCCTCTCTTTGGGTGAGCTTTCTTCCTTCCTTTTTCTTGTGTAGATGCTTGTTTAGGGTTGCATATGGGTATGCATGGCATGCATGGTGGTTAGGGGGTTGGAGGGGGGGGCTGGGGCTGTTGGGGGTGTGGGAGTGGCTCGGGCGCGCGTGCGGGGTCATCCGCGCGCGTGCGCGCGAGCCTGCGCGCGCAGGTAAGCGCAGGCAGGCGCAGGCGCACAGTCGGGCGCGCTGGCGGGCGTGCGCGCGTCGCGCAGGGTTTACGCACGGGCTTGCGAGCGGGTGCTGCGCAGGGGGCGCAGTGCGCGCAGGGGTACTACGCTGGGGTGCAGTGAGTGTGGGTGTGCGCGCGAGGTGCTGCGCTGGGGCGTAGTGCGCGCGGGTGCACCCGGGGCTGGACGCGTGGTGCGCGCGGGCGCGCGCGAGGGTGCGCGCTTTCACGGCAGCGTGTCTGGGCGTGCGGGCAGGGGCGCGGCAACGCGCCTGGGTACTCGGGCTGGGGTGCGGCAGTGCGCCCGGGGCGCGGGGCTGCGTGAGTGCGTGCGCACCCGTGCGCGTGCGTGCGGGTGGCCGTGCGCATGGCTGCCCGGGGGTGCGGAGTGTGTCGGGGCACTCGGACTCGCGTGCGTACGGGCCAGTATGCATGCTTGTCCGAGTGTTGGGTATTTCTAGCGTATTTATTGTGTATTTGTGTATTTTACTCACCAGTTTGATTCCCATGTCTTGCAGATCTCGACGGACGATCACGCGACGAACCGGATATTGGTGAGTGGGACAACCCGCTGCCCGGGGGTGCGGAGTGTGTCGGGGCACTCGGACTCGCGTGCGTACGGGCCAGTATGCATGCTTGTCCGAGTGTTGGGTATTTCTAGCGTATTTATTGCGTATTTGTGTATTTTACTCACCAGTTTGATTCCCATGTCTTGCAGATCTCGACGGACGATCACGCGACGAACCGGATATTGGTGAGTGGGACAACCCAACCCAGTAGGGAGGTGTTCGATGCACGTAGGCGTGCATTGCCCTCCCCTGGGGCACCATGATTGCATATTAGATAATATTAATTGTAAACTATGCATGCAAGATTATTATGTAGTATCCATGCCACCCTAGGCCTTGCATGTTAGGGATATGCACCCTTATGATATGTGTAAAGGCCCGAGCATCTTGATACCATTTTTTCATGCTAGGGAAGCCTCGACCCACGCATGCGTCCCATTTAGTTTAATTTATTTAAATCAAATGTGAGTTTTGTAATTAGCACGCCTTAGAGAATATTATAACCTTATTGTTATAATATATGCTTCCCCTCATCTTAGTTATGCGCCCTGGAGGAATTCTGAAGAATTCATGACATTTGTAGAGTTGAGATCGGTGTCGGCGGATCCAAGAGGATCGCATGCATGTGGGTAGGCTGTTCCCTTCCCTTCGTTGGATCCGTGTAGGGACTCCTCAGCGTTAGATAGGCCGTCCTGACAGAGGGCTCCCATCAGTAGGCATCTCCTGATTTTGTTTCGGACTGTGCTGAATCGTGGGAGTAGACCAGGCGAGCTACGGTGTGGAGGAGAGGCTATCGGTGGACCAAGGGTGATTAACAGCCTAGTTAGTCCCAAAAGACCATGTCACCAGTTTGAGGGTGAGGGTGAGGGTGTAGTGGGTTGGCGATGAGCGACCCACTGGATTGTGTAGTTATTGCCACTTAGAGGCTATAAATGATTTGAGGTTAATATGAATTGTGATGCATGGGTTGTGCTATTCACTGAGCGTGTGGCTCACCCCTCGCATATATTTTTCTCCAGTGATATCTGAGTCGGATCAGTAGGAGGAGCTCCCTGAGGCACGTCAGCAGTAGCGGAGCAGCGTCACGTTCTTCATGTGAGAGGCCATTCAGCATCCCCCCTTTGCTGGTATGTATTGTATTCTGCGCACCGAGGGTGCTGGGGTGCGTGCGTGAGTGCGCATTCGTGCGTGCGCGTGCGGGGGGCCATGCGTGTGGCTGCCCGAGGGTTTGGGTAAGTGTCGAGGCACTCAGACTCGCGTGCGTACGTGCGTGCTCGCATGCGTGCGAGCTCGTATGCATGCTTGTCCGAGTATGGGGTATTTCTAATGATTTCTATGTGTAAATTGTGTTGTTTCTCACCAGTTGGATGCCCCTACCTTGCAGATCTCGTCGGATGGGATGCGCGAGGTCCCGGGTTGTAAGGTGAGTGGTTTGATTCCAATCCCCCCCCCCCCCCCCCCCTCTAGGGATGCGCTCGACCCGCATAGACGCGCGTCGCGCATCGATGGGGCCCCCTAGCTATAATATGTAAATAATATGCATGCCACCCTAGACTCGTATGCTAGTCCCAAGAGACTTCCTCCGGGAGTGAGGGTGGGGGTGAGGTTGGTCGCGCCGCCGCGTGACCCAGTTATCCATGGGTTTCCACCCATGTTTTCCTTGAAAGGAAATTGATTGTGTATTGAACTGTAGTATGGTGATTGGTTTCCAGCCACTCACTGAGCTTGTAGCTCACCCCTCGCATACTGTTTCTTTTCAGGGGCAGTGTTGGGCGTGGTGCTGGAGCTTCCTGTGGCGTGGTCTTATGGCCGTGGAGCGTTCTACCGGCGGGTGGCGTGTGCGAGGCTGTCAGCATTCCTAGAGTCATTTTATGCTTTGTAAATCGTGCATGTGGCACAGGTTGTATTTTCTTTGGTCTAGACTTGGCTTTCACAGGACATTGATTGTGTATTCGGGTCTGTAATAATGTTTTTGATTTACAGACATTGTTATATATTATGCTTCCGCTTTTCAGTCAGTTATCATTATCTTGCTTTGCCGCCTTGTGTATTGTTGTTGGTGTCCTTATTGACCTCAGGTATTGATAGCTGATATTTATTATTGCCACGTCTCGGGACGGCCACTCTGGGGCGTGACAGCATGAGAGACATACATACAAGATGAGTTTACTTACATATTCAAGGGGCGCAGATAGAAGCACCTGAAAAAGTTTACATACCAAAAAATATAATAGAGATGAATAAAAAAAGTTTGAGATTAATTTATGTAAATATTGAATTTATTTTTGTGAAAGTACATCATAAATTTTCTATTTAAAAATATTAAAATACCTAACAATGACTATCTTAACATTTTTCCTTTAGGGAAAAATTCATATCCTATGAACTGTCCAAAATCTATATAACCCCTAAAATTTTCCTGGAAACACATGTAATTCCAAATATCTCCCCTGAGTTAAATTTTCGTTAACATATGAAAAATATTCTACCAATTTTCTATTGGGCTAACCTTGACTCAAAACACGCTACACCAAAAAAACCCCTGCAATATATTAAAAATGCTAAAAAACCTCTATAATTGATGATTTTACCCCTCCAAATAGGGTTTTATAATTTATTCAGAAGGGTAAAATCGTTATTTATAAAGGGTTTTTCACATTTGTAACAAATTGTAGAGGATTTTTGGTATATTATGTTAATTGATGATTTTACCCCTCCAAATAGGGTTTTATAATTTATTCAGAAGGGTAAAATCGTTATTTATAAAGGGTTTTTCACATTTGTAACAAATTGTAGAGGATTTTTGGTATATTATGTTTTTAGTCAGGTTTAATCAAACAGAATATTCGTAGAATATTCTTCAACTATCAATGGAAGGTTAACTCAAGAGGTTATTTGAATTTATATAGGTTCTTTCAGGGGGTTCTATGGACTTCAGAAAAAGTAAAGAGATTATATGGATTTAAAAATGTTTAGAGGGGGTTATATGGATTTTTTCCTTTAACATAAACCGTCTGGAAAGTAGGATATGAAGGCATATATGGTAGTTTATCCTGTGTTCGAGTGTACACAATCCCAATATCAATATGAGCTTGAGGAAGTGAGGACAAAAAAGGGTGTGATGGATGCATTTCGGATGGTTATGGTTGTTTTGTTTTGAAGATGAATTGAATATACATGAGTTTGGTACATGTCACATCATGTTTACCAACAAAAACAAAAATAAAAGAAAAACTTTGATCACGTTGGTTGAAGAGAAATGTTTACAGCAAATGTGGGCCTAAAGCAAAAAAAATATTTTTTCTTTACTAGAAATATATATTAATAATTGATACACCCAACCTAATTTTATAATCTCACTTTTAGTCATGCTCCTTTTATCCAGGAGTATATGTATTTATATGAGGTTCTTTCATTATAATATATATTTTTAAATAAATATATATGATCGAAGGTTAAAAATTAAATTTTTGAAACATGTTTTTGTTCCTAAAAGAAATATAGATCTTTGTGATCCAATTTTATTTCTGAATTTGAAATACAAACTTCGAAATGAGAGAGAGTAGACTGGATAAACATAAAGTAAAACATAAAAGAGGGCAACTCGCTCTGACTATCTGTAACGACTATGATTTTCCTAGTCGTTTCTTGATTTTGTGCATTGGGTCATATTCCAATAAAGTTTTAGATGGCTTATATATCTCTAATTTCATAAATTAAGGTATGGTTGGAATCATTATTCTGTCAGCTTTCCAACGCTTTTTACGGATCATGAATCAGATAAGTATCAATCAAGTTATAAGCTAAACTGTGCTGAGAGGTCGGGCAGAAGAATAGTGACGGCTCTAGGGGAAGCTGTTGATTTTCTGACGGATCCAATAGGAGCCGTCGATTTGGAAAAAGTTTCAAACTCGAATATTTCAGTTTATAGAAGGTTTTAATGTGTTTTATTTGATTGATTGGTGTCGATTTGTTGTCCCCACGTGTATAAGCTTATATACACCCTTTTTCTCTCCCTCCTTTGCATTGAAACCCTAAAGCCTCTCTTTCTTCTTCTCTTGTTTCGGCACCATTGTTGAGGAGTTTGGGAAGGGAATTTAAGCAAGGGTTTTTGTGAGTATTATCCTCTTATTTGAAGAGCTTTTGAATGATATAGATCCCCTATAGAAGTCCTTTGTATGTGTACCCGTTTTTAAGTTGTTCCAACAAAAGAATGATTTCTTCTTCTGATTTTTAAGTTTTTTTGTGTGATTTCAGATCCTTATATTATACCAATGATATGTCGATGATTTCATGATTTTTACAAGTTTTTGATGATGTATTAGATCGCACGTATGTACTTCGGATTTCATTGATCTCTTTAGTTTTCTTCTTGAGTTTTTCATAGTTTTGATGGATTTCATATGATTTTCGGACCCTTATGTTATAGCCATGAAATCATGATGTTTTCAAGATGTTTTACAAATCTTTCATGTTCGAAGGAATGGGATATGTATATATCATGTCTAGGGTTGTTTATTAAGGGAAGAAAGCATGTTTATAATCATTTAAAGTCTTGTTTTGACCCTTATATGCATAGATCCGAACATATACATGTTTTTATGAATTGTTTTAGAGTTTTAACATAGATCCATATTAGTTGTTTATGTCTATGATAGATCTACAGTTTTTGAGGATTTTTTAAAGGGATTTGATTGGTATTATATACGTGTTTTGGCAAATCCTTAAGACCTAGGGTTTTTAATCGGGTTTTCTTTCACAAGATTGATCTTAATATATTCCTTGCTATTTTCAAAGGATTTTATCGAGTGTATTTAGATCTATCGTGGGTGCGAGAACGTTAGATGTCACGCCCCAGGCGGCCGTCCCCGGAACGCGGCAAGTGTATATATGATATCAGCAGTCAATACAGGAAGTCAATAATATACCCTAAACAACATCAACAATTTCAACACAGACAACAAAGGGGCCGACAAGATATATACGCAAATAGCGGAAGCTAAAAGACTGAATCTATAACTCAAAGACATATTACAGACTCGATACACAATCAACTGTCCTGTGAGAGCCAACATATATACAAAGACATCCAAATAATATACAAACGCGTGCCCAAGCACGGAATATAACACATACAATCAAAAGGGATGCTGATAGCCTCTGATACTCGCGGGACGTGGCGCTACTCCGCTACTGGTGAAGTCCCTCGGGGAGCTCCTCCTCCAGATCCGACTCAGATGACACTGGAGAAAAATATTATGCGAGGGGTGAGTCACACGCTCAGTGAACAGCACAACCCATGCATCACAGTTTATATTAACCACAATCTCATTATACAAGCCTCAAAGTGCCAGGAACTACACAAAACCAGTGGGTCGCTATCGCCAACCCACTACACCCTCACCCTCACCCCTCAATAGGTGACATAGGATATTGGAATTTACAAACCAGTGGGTCGCTACATCGCTGACCCACCACACCCTCACCCTCAGCCCTCAATATGGTGACATAGGATATTGGGACTGACTAGGCTGTTGGTCACCCTTGGTCCACCGATAGTCTCTCCCCACTCTGTAGGCCGCTTGGCCACTCCCACATTCAGCATTGTCCGTCCCAAATCAGTAGGTGCCTACTGATGGGAGGCCCTTCATGGGACAGCCTTTCTAACGTCGGGGCAGTCTCTAACGGATCCAACGAAGGGAACAGAACAGTCTATCCATCGCATATTGTCACGCCCCAGGGCGGCCGTCCCCGGGACGCGGCAAGTGTATATATAATATCAGAATCTACACAGGAGGTCAATAATATATCATACACAACAACTAGAATGACACACATGCAACAAAGGGGCTGACATGATATATACACCAAATGCGGAAGCAAAAGACTGAATCTGTAAATAAACATTCTACAGACTCGATACTCAATCATATGTCCTGTGAGAGCCAATATACACAAATACAACTGAACATATACAAACACGTGCCAAGCACGGAAATCAAATACATACAGTCAAGAAGGGATGCTGATAACCTCTGGCACTCGCGGAACGTGGCGCTGCTCCGCTACTGAAGGAATCCCTCGGAAAGCTCCAACTGCTGCTCCGGCTCTAGCTCAGGCTCAGTGACCACTGGGGAAAAACATATGCGAGGGGTGAGCCACACGCTCAGTGAACAGCACAACCCATGCATCACAGACAATATTTACCAATATTCCATTATTTATCCAGCCTCTAAGACATAACAACATAATCCAGTGGTTCGTACCTCGCCGAACCACCACACCCTCACCCTCACCCATCAATGGGTGACATAGGCTATTGGGACTGATAATCATCCATTCACAAATCCAGTAGGTCGCTCATCGCCAACCCACTACACCCTCACCCTCACCCTACCACGGGTGACATAGGATTTTGGGACTGACTAGGCTGTTGGTCACCCTTGGTCCACCGATAGTCTCTCCTCCACTCCGTAGGCCGCTTGGTCTCCACCCACAACTTCAGCACAGTCCGTCACAATCATCGGGAGGCGCCTACTGATGTGGGTCCTCCGAAGGACGGCCTTTCTAACGCTGGGGCAGTCTCTACCGGATCCAACGAGGGGGGGACAGAACAGCCCATCCATACGCATATGATCCACTCGGATCCGCCGACAACACATCTCTACAACTCAAATGTCATGAACTCTTCAGAGTTCCTCCAGGGCGCATAACCACGATGCGGGGAAATAAGTACAATAAAAACAAGGTTGTAATATCATTGGGGGAAAGAACTCGGGAGGGCGGCGTGAGTTCCCGTTATAGGATACCCCGACAACCAAACAAGGAACACGGAGTACCCTAACCCGGGTCTCACCGCTGTCCTCGCAAGGCCCCTCCCCTATAATATTCACTAACAGGCTAATAATCATACCAATTATATAACATTACTTATAATATTACTGGGACTAGAAACCTTGGGAGGGCAGCATGAGGTCCCGATACAGGACATCCCGACAACCAAACAAGGAACACGGAGTACCCTAACACGGGTCTCAATGTTGACCTCGCAAGGCTCCTCCCTATAATATTATCTAAGGCATGCGATTTAACATACACTAGCATTTAATTTAATAAATAAACTAGTAGGACGCATGCATAGGCCGAGGTTTCCTAGCATGAAAACAGGGGGACATGGTGCATGGCTCTCACACCTATCCTATGGGTGCAAGTCCCTAACATAAAAGCCTAGGGTAGCATGCATTCTGTATTTAAAATCATGCTCACATGCAATACATATTACTACAGGTTAATATAATCCACGGTGCCCCAGGAGAGGTCGGTATACGCCCAAGTGCGTATGACCCTCTCTACTGGTTGGATTGTCCCACTCACCGGTATCTGGGTCGTCGCGCGACCGTCCGTCCAGATCTGCAAGACAGACATTCAATATGGTGAGAACAAAACATAAATACTCTAAATACCCAAACATACAAAACCCACAACTAAACACCTAACACTCGGGCAAACGTGCATACGACCCGCACGCACGCTAGCCCGAGCACTCCGGCTACCACCCGCACGGCCACCCGCCCTCGGATGCGCCGCCGCGCCTCAGCCCGCGCGCCCCGACGCACTGCCGCACGCGCTCGCGCGCGCCCGCGCACGCGCGTCCAGCCCAGCGCGCCCCCGCGCGCACTGCACGCACGCCCCAGCACGCGCGCGCACTGGTCCCCAGCACCGCGCGCACTGGTCCCCAGCACCGCGCCCAGGCGCATGCCCAGGCGCCCTGCCCAGCACCCAGGCACAGTGCCCAGGTGCCCCCCCCGCGCGCACGCTCGCGCGCACGCCCGCGCACACCCCCGCTCGCGCCAGCACCCGCGCGCCGCTCCGCGCGACCCGCGCACCCGCGCGCTCGCGCGCCCGACTGCGCCTGCCAGCGCCCAGCTCCACCCGCGCGCACGCCCGCGCGCACGCGCGCACGCGCGCGCCCTGCCAGCTGCTGCGCCTGCTGCCTGTGCTGCTGCCACCAGCCACCCTGCCCGAGCACCTCACCACCACCCACCGGCCACCCCAAGGCCTCCGACCACCCCACAGCCCTCCGACGGCCACCCACCGCCGCCGACCACCTCCCAACCTCAAATCCACCCTCCTAACATACATCTAAGCAAGAAAAGAGAGGAAAAGAGGCTTACCAAGGGGAGGAAGGGAAGTCCGGTTGCTCTCCGCGCACCGAAACCACTCCCCAAGGGCTTCCAACGCCCGGATCTACTCCTACCTCCGAAATGAGCCAAAACAGAGGAGAAGAGAGGGCGGACGGAGGGGCAAAACTCGCCGGAATTCGGATTTGAAAACACCGGAGTGTAGATCGGGACCCGATCTACACTTCCCGTGCTTTGGGTTTTAAACTTTGAGGGCTCTAGAGGGGTCAAAAGTGAGAAAAGGAGAGGGGAGAGAGAAAATCAAGTTGGTAGGGATGATGAATAGTGATTTCGAAATTAGATCCCACCTTTATAGTGTGCGACTTAAAAACCCAGATACGCCCCGGAACTGTGAAATTTCGGGAACGTTACCGGAATTCGATGAAATTTTCGTGAGAGGCCTAAAATGGCACCAGGACACCAAATATGCAGTTAGATTTCCAATCGGAGTCCTCTAACTCAGGACGATAGCTAACAGTCCAAAAATTAGCGGTACCGATCGAAAACCGAAAAAAAACGAAAAACTGCCAGAATGCTCCAACGGTTACCAGCAGGTTAAAAGTGACACATATATAACATTCTTCCCCCCTTAGGAAATTTTGTCCTCAAAATATGCAAAAACATCTAGGAGGGGAAAAGATGCGGATACGCGTCACACCTGGCATCCTTGAGCTCCCAAGTGTCCTCGACACCGGAACGGTGCTGCCATCGCACCTCGACCAACTGGACGGTCTTGGTGCAGAGCCTCCTCACGCGGCGGTCCATGATCTCAATCGACTGCTCCACGAATGACTGTCCGGCTCAGAGACGAGCGGCTCGAACGGGATGACGTGAGCAGGATCGCGGACACACCTTTACCCAACTGCGAACCCACCACTCCAAGACGGAGAGGTAAGAATTGGCGCTGAGGTGAGCCTCCGATAAACTCCAGGAAGCTCTCCTCGCAAGAAGGGGACCACTCGAACCGGACATCCTTCCGAGTAAGGCGGTTAAGAGGAACAGCTATCTTCGAGAGTCCCTCGTCAAGCTTCCTACAATAACCCTCCAACTCGGGAAGCTCCGAATCCTTGCGGGGTTCGACGGTCGGCGCCAATCTGACGCGACGAGCGTCTTGCCCGGGTCCACAGATATGCCTTCACCAGAAATCACCCAGCCCAAAAGGCCTTAACCTCTAACCAAAACTCGCACTTGATCTTCCATCTATCTGATGCTTCCATGGTATCCCTTGTCTGGGAAAAGAAACCTCGGGAGGGCACCATGAAATCCCGATATAGGATACCCCGACAACCAAACAAGGAACACGAAGTACCCTAGCCCGGGTTTCAACGCCGACCTCACAAGGCCCCTTAATCCAGAAAGGAACACTTGAAGAAGACATCATTTTAAAATAACACATCTAACCCCTCCAGATCACCTACATCTAGATGATAGCTCAATGATGTCCTTCAACATCAACAACAAGACCGGACCCAACATCATTGGGAATGGTCTAACAGAAACTGGGTCACGAGCGACCCGCCTTCGCCTCATCCACACCCTCACTCCGAAAGGAGACATTTTGGGACTTTGGGAGAGACTTAGACTGCTCTCTACCCCTGGTCCACCGGTAGCCTCTCCCCGCTCCGTAGCTCGCCTGGTCCTCTGACCGGGAGCCTGTCTAACGCCGGGGCTGTACTACGCGGATCCAACGAAGGGGAGAGCGATTCCACGCTCGCGACACCATTCAATAACCTCTTACCGGGTAGCCCCTACCTAGCATACTCCCAAATTCAGTACCCCTCCGACTGCATCGGCGGTACCTACTGATGGGAACTCTCTGCCAGGACGGCCAAACCCGGCTTCCTTAACCCAAACAACCACTCTTAATACCTCACTCATCCAGATACCCCACACACTTGCATAATAACCACCAACTACACACACACCTATCCTTATACTAGAGAGCTGGGAACACAAGATGATACCTCGAACCATGACACCCGAAGGCTGCGCCTCCTCGGCCGTAAGCGCTGCAACTCTGCCCTGGACCAACCGCGGCTGAGGAGCAGGGGCACGCCTCACCGGCTGCACTGGCTGCTGCTGACGCTGAGGCTGCTGCTGCTGCTGCTGGCGCGGAAGCTGCTGCTGCAAGAACTGCGGCTGCTGAGGTGGCACTCGGGGTCGGCCAGCATCAGGGCAATGGTATCTGATATGCCCGATGCGCTGACAATGGAAACAGCGCCGCTTCTCCGGCTGCATGGACTGGATGGGCACTGCTGCAATGGGTGCTGGATCCCACCCTGGCACCGCATCAGCTGGAGGAGAGGCAGCCGCTGACTGATCGAAGCGGGGCCTCTTCCTCTTGCGCTGCCCCTGGTCCCGACTCCCGGAAGGACCCTGATCTGAAGAAGGGGTCGGAGCCCGCACCTGGATCCCGAGGTCTCTCTCGACGGTCTTCGCCCGAGACACTAAGTCGGAGTACCTCGTGAAAGCGTGGGCGGTGACGTGCACCCGGATAGCGCTGCTGAGACCGAGCTCGAATCGACGGCACCTCGACTCCTCGTCCATCACCAACGCTGGAGCAAATCTGGACAGCCTCGTGAAGCGCGTAGAGTAGTCAGCAACCGACATGGAGCCCTGCGTCAACTGTTCAAACTCCCGCATCACGATCTGGCGTGTCGAGAACGGGAAGTACTCCTCCAAGAAATACCTCCGGAAACCCGCCCAAGAAAGCTCCTCCACTCCCTCTGGGATGTCCACCACTCGGGTAGCCCACCAGTCGGCGGCGTTACCCTTCAGCATGAAGGTGGCCAGGGCGACTCGCTGGCGATCGGTGCAAAGCATGGCCGCGAAAATGGTATCCACCTCCCTCAAACAACGCTCTGGTGCAAGGGGATCTGCCGACTGCCCATGAACTCGGGAGGATGGAGCTTCAGAAAGGCGCTGAGGCCGCTCTGCCGCACTCGCGCTGCCGCCTCTAGCTCCTCCTCCCTCTGCAGGGGACCCTGGACTCCTACCGCCGGAATCGCCACCGGAACTGGGGGTACATCGGGTACCACAGGCGGATCTGCCACCAAGGGGACCTGCGGAACTGCCTCGCGGGTCGCCCTCAGCTCCTGAATCTCTCTAGCCTGCTCTGCCAACATCCGCGTCTGTGTCTCCACCAAATCAGCCAACCGAGCGAAAGCACGCTCCCAAGCAGGAGGCTCCTGCGTCAAGGGCTCTCCGGTAGCATCCTCGTCTCTGGTAGGTCCGGAAACCTCCAAAGACCGAGAGGGACCTCGTCCGCGCCGTCCTCTGCGAGGAGGCATATCAGCACCCTAAGAAAACCAGACACTAGGATCAGAATACTCATATAGAAATCCTAGGACTCATCTCTACGAAAGGAGGACTATTGGCTCTGACAGGACCAGGCTCTGATACCAACTTTTTGTCACGCCCCAGGGCGGCCGTCCCCGGGACGCGGCAAGTGTATATATAATATCAGAATCTACACAGGAGGTCAACAATATATCATACACAACAACTAGAATGACACACATGCAACAAAGGGGCTGACATGATATATACACCAAATGCGGAAGCAAAAGACTGAATCTGTAAATAAACATTCTACAGACTCGATACTCAATCATATGTCCTGTGAGAGCCAATATACACAAATACAACTGAACATATACAAACACGTGCCAAGCACGGAAATCAAATACATACAGTCAAGAAGGGATGCTGATAACCTCTGGCACTCGCGGAACGTGGCGCTGCTCCGCTACTGAAGGAATCCCTCGGAAAGCTCCAACTGCTGCTCCGGCTCTAGCTCAGGCTCAGTGACCACTGGGGAAAAACATGTGCGAGGGGTGAGCCACACGCTCAGTGAACAGCACAACCCATGCATCACAGACAATATTTACCACAATTCCATTATTTATCCAGCCTCTAAGACATAACAACATAATCCAGTGGTTCGTACCTCGCCGAACCACCACACCCTCACCCTCACCCATCAATGGGTGACATAGGCTATTGGGACTGATAATCATCCATTCACAAATCCAGTAGGTCGCTCATCGCCAACCCACTACACCCTCACCCTCACCCTACCACGGGTGACATAGGATTTTGGGACTGACTAGGCTGTTGGTCACCCTTGGTCCACCGATAGTCTCTCCTCCACTCCGTAGGCCGCTTGGTTCCACCCACAACTTCAGCAGTCCGTCACAAATCGGAGGCGCCTACTGATGTGGGTCCTCCGAAGGACGACCTTTCTAACGCTGGGGCAGTCTCTACCGGATCCAACGAGGGGACAGAACAGCCTATCCATACGCATATGATCCACTCGGATCCGCCGACAACACATCTCTACAACTCAAATGTCATGAACTCTTCAGAGTTCCTCCAGGGCGCATAACTACGATGCGGGGAAATAAGTACAATAAAAGCAAGGTTGTAATATCATTGGGGGAAAGAACTCGGGAGGGCGGCGTGAGTTCCCGTTATAGGATACCCCGACAACCAAACAAGGAACACGGAGTACCCTAACCCGGGTCTCACCGCTGTCCTCGCAAGGCCCCTCCCCTATAATATTCACTAATATGCTAATAATCATACTAGTTATATAACATTACTTATAATATTACTGGGACTAGAAACCTTGGGAGGGCAGCATGAGGTCCCGATACAGGACATCCCGACAACCAAACAAGGAACACGGAGTACCCTAACACGGGTCTCAATGTTGACCTCGCAAGGCTCCTCCCTATAATATTATCTAAGGCATGCGATTTAACATACACTAGCATTTAATTTAATAAATAAACTAGTAGGACGCATGCATAGGCCGAGGTTTCCTAGCATGAAAACAGGGGGACATGGTGCATGGCTCTCACACCTATCCTATGGGTGCAAGTCCCTAACATAAAAGCCTAGGGTAGCATGCATTCGGTATTTAAAATCATGCTCACATGCAATACATATTACTACAGGTTAATATAATCCACGGTGCCCCAGGAGAGGTCGGTATACGCCCAAGTGCGTATGACCCTCTCTACTGGGTTGGATTGTCCCACTCACCGGTATCTGGGTCGTCGCGCGACCATCCGTCCAGATCTGCAAGACAGACATTCAATATGGTGAGAACAAAACATAAATACTCTAAATACCCAAACATACAAAACCCACAACTAAACACCTAACACTCGGGCAAACGTGCATACGACCCGCACGCACGCTAGCCCGAGCACTCCGGCTACCACCCGCACGGCCACCCGCCCTCGGATGCGCCGCCGCGCCTCAGCCCGCGCGCCCCGACGCACTGCCGCACGCTCGCGCCCCGCGCACCGCGCGTCCAGCCCAGCGCGCCCCCGCGCGCACTGCACGCACGCCCCAGCACGCGCGCGCACTGGTCCCCAGCACCGCGCGCACTGGTCCCCAGCACCGCGCCCAGGCGCATGCCCAGGCGCCCTGCCCAGCACCCAGGCACAGTGCCCAGGTGCCCAGCCCACGCGCGCGCACGCTCGCGCGCACGCCGCGCGCGCCCGCGCGCACTCCCGCGCACACCCCCGCTCGCGCCAGCACCCGCGCGCACCCGACTGCGCGCCCGACTGCGCCTGCCAGCGCCCAGCTCCCCGCGCGCCGCCGCGCGCACGCGCGCGCTCGCGCCCCTGCCAGCTGCTGCGCCTGCTGCCTGTGCTGCTGCCACCAGCCACCCTGCCCGAGCACCTCAACCACCACTCCTCCGGCCACCAACGGCCTCCGACCACCTCCACAGCCCTCCGACGGCCACCCACCGCCGCCGACCACCTCCCAACCTCAAATCCACCCTCCTAACATACATCTATGCTAGAAAGAGAGGAGAAAGAGGCTTACCAAGGGGAGGAAGGGAAGTCCGGTTGCTCTCCGCGCACCGAAACCTCTCCCAAAGGGCTTCCGATGCCCGCATCTACTCCCACCTCCGAAATGAGCCAAAACAGAGGAGAAGAGAGGGCGGACGGAGGGGCAAAACTCGCCGGAATTCGGATTTGAAAGCACCGGAGTGTAGATCGGGACCCGATCTACACTTCCTATGCTTTGGGTTTTAAGCTTTGAGGGCTCTAGGGGGCTCAAAAGTGAGAAAAGGAGAGAGGGGAGAGAGAAAATCAAATTGGTAGGGATGATGAATAGTGATTTCGAAATTAGATCCCACCTTTATATAGTGTGCGACTTAAAAACCCAGATACGCCCCGGAACTGTGAAATTTCGGGAACGTTACCGGAATTCGATGAAATTTTCGTGAGAGGCCTAAAATGGCACCAGGACACCAAATATGCAGTTAGATTTCCAATCGGAGTCCTCTAACTCAGGACGATAGCTAACAGTCCAAAAATTAGCGGTACCGATCGAAAACCGAAAAAAAACGAAAAACTGCCAGAATGCTCCAACGGTTACCAGCAGGTTAAAAGTGACACATATATAACACATATGATCCACTCGGATCTGCCGACAACACATCACAACAACTCTAATGTCATGAATTCTTCAGAATTCCTCCAGGGCGCATAACCAAGATGCGGGGAACGTATATAATAATAATTAATGAGGGTTATAATATTATTGGGAAAAGAAACCTTGGGAGGGCAGCATGAGGTCCCGATATAGGACATCCCGACAACCAAACAAGGAACACAGAGTACCCTAGCCCAGGTCTCAATGTTGACCTCGCAAGGCCCCTCCCTATAATATTATCTAAGACATGCTAATAATCATATGCTAGCATTTAATTTAATTAATTAAACTAGTAGGACGCATGCATAGGTCGAGGCTTCCTAGCATGAGAACAGGGTGACAGGATGCATGGCTCTTACACATATCCTAAGGGTGCAAGTCCCTAACATACAAAGTCTAGGGTGGCATGCATTCTACACACTAATCATGCTTGCATGGATTACATATTACACGGGTTAATATTGACCATGGTGCCCCACGGGAGGACGGTATACGCCCAAGTGCATATAGCGCCTCCCTACTGGGTTGGATTGTACCACTCACCAAATACCGGGTCATCGCGCGACCGTCCGTCAAGATCTGCAAAATAGGGTAACCTATTCGGTGAGTAAAATACACAAATAAATCCAAAAATACAATAAAATACACAACACTCGGACAACCGTACATACGGCCTGTACGCATGCGAGTCCGAGCACCCCGACTCAATCCCAAACCCCCGGGCAGCCGTACGCACGGCCACCCGACCCAGGCGCACAGCCACGCCCCAGCCCGCGCACCCAGGCGCACTGCCGAGCCCCCCACCGGTGCAACGCGCGCTAACTACGCCCCAGCGCCGTGACTCGCGCGCACACCCACACGCCCAGCGCCCCATCGCAGCATCCCGCGCGCACCCCGCGCGCACCACCAGGTCGCACCACCCGCTCGTCCAGCCCCGGGTGCACCCGTGCGCACTACGCCCCAGCGTAGCGCCCTGCACGCGCACCCGCCCGCACTGCGCCCCAGCGCAGTGCCCCGCACACACTCCCCGCTCGGTGCCATGGGCGCAGCACCCGCACGCGGCCCCGCGCGAACGGCACGCACTACGCCTCGTGCAGCGCCCCGCGCGCACGCCCCCGCACCACGCCCAGCGCGCAGCACCCGAACACCCCTGCTCTACCCGCGCGCACGCCCGACAGCGCCCAGCCCTGCGCCTGCCTGCGCTGCCAGCCTACCCGAGCCAACCTACCACCCTGCCCAAGCCACCCTACCACCCCTCACCGGCCACCAATGGCCTCCAACAGCCACCAACAGCCACCAGCACTCATAACCACCCTCCTAACATGCATCTAAGCAAGAAAAGGAAGGAAAAAGAGCTTACCCTAGGAGAGGAAAGGAAGGGAAGGGGACCGGGAGCTCTTCGTGCACCAAAACACTTCCCCAAAGACCTCCACCACCAAGATCTCTTTCAGCCTTCAAAGGGGCTGAAATCAGAGGAGAAAAGAGGGCGTGAGAAGGGGCCACGCATGTGGGAACTCGAATCCGAGACCACCGAAAAATAGATCGGGAGCTCACCTATTGTTATATATGTGTCACTTTTTGGCCTGTTGGTAACCATTGGAGCATTTTAGCAGTTTTTGGAATTTTTGCATTTTTCGATCGGAACCGCATAATTTTGGACTGTTAGCTATCATCCTGAGTTAGAGGACTCCGATTGAAAATCTAACTGCATATTATGTGTCCTGGTGCCGTTTTAAGCCACTCATGAAAATTTCATCGAATTCCGGCATCGTTTCCAAAAATTTCGCAGTTCCGGGGCGTATCCGGGTTTTTAAGTCGCACACTATATATATGTGAGAGCTAAATTCGAAATCACTATTCATCATCCCTACCAACCTTCCCTCTCTCTCCTCTCTCTCATTTTTCTCCCTTTTGAGCCCCCTAGACCCCTCAAACCTAAAAACCCAAAGCACGAGAAGTGTAGATCGGGTCCCGATCTATACTCCGGTGCTTTCAAATCCCGTTTTCGACCAACCTAGCCCTCCCATCCGCCCTCTTTTCTCCTCAGATTTGAGCCAAATCGGAGGAGGGAGTAGCTCTTGGCGGTGGAAACCGAAGGAGGAGCGTTTCGGTGCGCGGAGAGCAACCGGACACCTCTTCCTCCCCCTTGGTAAGCTCTTTTCCTCTTATTTTTGGCTTAGATGTATGCTAGGAGGGTAGATCTGTGTATGGGGGGTGGTCGGCGGCTGTGGGAGGCTGTCGGAGGTGGTCGGAGGTGGTCGGAGGTGGTCGGCGGCCGTGGGATGGGCGGTGGAGGTGCTCGGCAGGCAGGGCCACTGTCTCGGGCAGGGCAGCAGTGCAGGCAGCACCGGCGCAGCAGGCAGAGCTGCTGGCGGGGCGTGTGCGCGCGTGCGCCCGGGCGTGCGCGCGGGCACGCACCCGGGTGGCGCTGGGCGTGGGCTTGCTGGCTGGGCTGGGGGCTGGAGGTGCTGGGCATGGTCGCTGGGGCTCAGGGCGCAGAGCACTGTGCGGGGCAGTGTTGGCGCGGCAGGCGGAGCGGCAGACTGGGCGCGCGAGCGCGTGCGCGCGGGCGTGCGCTCGGTGCGAGGAGGCTGGTCGGGCAGCTGTGCGCGGGTCTGGTCGAGCGGCTCTGGTGGCGAGCTGCGCGCGAGGTGCTGGTCGCGCGGGTCTGTGCGCGAGGAGCTGGTCGCGCGGGTCTGTGCGCAAGGAGCTGGTCGCGCGGGTGCTAGGCGTGCGAGCAGGGGTGGTGCGTGCGCGAGGTGATGGCTGAGGCAGGGGTGGTGCTGTGCGCGAGGTGGTGGCCGAGGGCAAGGTGCGCGCGGGAGGGCGTGCAGGGTGCGCGCGGAGGGCGCGGCGAGGCACTGGTGGTGCGCGTGGGGCGCGGTGAGGCGGGGGTGGTGCGCGCGAGGCGCGGCGAGGCGGCGGTGGTGCGCGCGAGGCGCGGCGAGGCGGCAGAGGTGCGCGCGAGGCGCGGCGAGGTGGCAGAGGTGCGCGCGGGGTGCGTGCGGGGCGAGGCGCTGCGCGAGGGGGCGTGCGGGGTGCTCGCGGGCCGGCGCAAGGCGTGCGGGGTGCGTGGGCTGAGGCGCGGCGATGCACCCGGGCGGTCGGGTGGCCGTGCGGGTGGTTGCCGGGACCGTGCGGGTGGTTGCCGGGGGTGTTGGGTGTTTGATTTGGGATTTTGGGTGTCTATTTGTGTATGCTGTGTATTTTTGGGTAATTGTGGATTTACACTCACCCAGTTAATATCCTGTCTTGCAGATCTCGATGGACGGTGGCGCGTCGACACGAGTTCCGGTGAGTGGGACAACCCAACCCAGTTTGGGAGGCGCTACATGCCTTGGAGCGTGTACCGTCCACCCCTAGGGCTGATAGTTAGTATTAACTGTTATTTTGAATCCATGTAAGCATGTTGTGTGTGTAGAATGCATGCCACCCTAGATTGTATGTTAGGGACTTGCACCCTTAGGATTTGTGCATGAGCCGTGCATCCTGTCACCCCGTTATCATGCTAGGAAAGCCCGACCTGAGCATGCGTCCTATTAGTTTGATTTATTTAATTAAATGCAAGCTTTAATATTGTTAGCATGCCTTGGGGAATATAAGGGGGCCTTGCGAGGTTAACATTGAGACCCGGGTTAGGGTACTCCGTGTTCCTCGTTTGGTTGTCGGATGTCCTACATCGGGACCTCAGGTTACCCTCCCAAGGTCTCTTTTCCCCTTTTTATGTCTTATTTATTTCCCCGCATCCTGGTTATGCGCGCTGGTGGAATTCAGAGGAATTCAAGGCATTCGAGTTGTAGAAAGGTGCTGTCAGCAGATCCGAGTGGATCATATGCGATGGATAGGCTGTTCTGTTCCCTCCATTGGATCCGTGTAGAGACTACCCCGGCGTTAGAAAGGTTGTCCCGTGCAGGGGCTTCCATCAGTAGGCGCCTCCTGATTTGGTGAAGGACTGCGCCGAACGTGGAAGTGGCCAAACGACCGGAGTGGGGAGAGACTATCGGTGGACCGAGGGTGACCAACAGCCTAGTCAGTCCCAAGAGCCTAGGTCACCTGTTGAGAGGTCAGGGTGAGGGTATGGTGGGCCGGCGATGCGACGACCCACAGGAGTATGTATGAATGATTATCAACCCACTAAGTCCCAACATCCTAGGTCACCTATTGAGGGTGAGGGTGAGGGTAAGGGTATGGGGTTCGGCGATGTGACGAACCCTCGGATTTGTGATGTTTATGCCGTTTTGGGCTATTGGCTTGATTTAAATGTGGTTAATATGAACTGTATGCATGGGTTGTGCTATTCACTGAGCGTGTGGCTCACCCCTCGCATATTGTCTTTTTCAGTGATCTCTGAGGGAGGAGCTTCCCGAGCGACTACACCAGTAGAGGAGTAGCGCCGCGTCCCACGAGTTTTGAGGCCATCAGCACCCTTCTTTCAGTTGTATGTATATATTCTGTGCTTGGGCACCTAGTTTGGATTATGTATGGATTTTTGTTGTGTATATATGGACATGTTGGCTCTCACAGGACGTATGATTATGTATCGAGTCTGTAGTATGTTTTGACTACAGACTCAGTCTTTTAGCTTCCGCATTTGGTGTATATATTATGTCAGCCCTGCTTTTATCTGTGTTGTCATTTTTAGTTGTTGTTTATGGTATATTATTGAACTCTTGTTACTGATATCATATATATACACTTGCCGCGTCCCGGGGACGGCCGCCCTGGGGCGTGACACCTATTTTTTCTCTTCTTAAGATTTTTGGATCCAAGCCCTCTAGCTAGGTCAAAAGGGAGAAAAAGAGAGAGGGGGAGAGAGAAAATCAATTGGGGAAGATGATAAATAGTGGAGGAAGATATTTTAGCTTCACTTATATATAATCCCCACAATTAGATTAGGCTAAGCTAGGTTAATTAGGGTTTAAGCTAGCATTAGGGAGGCTTAAGTGTGGTTTGACCCTAGTCAACCCAACCACACTAAAATCCAAACATATTTGACCAAGTCATGGGGCCCACTTTGACCAAGTCAAGTCTCCCAATGACTTCTCGCTCGGTCAAAACCCGTATACGCTTCGGAACTGTAAAATTCTTAAACGTTACCGGAATTCGATGAAATTTTCGTGAGCGGCTTGGAATGGCACCAGGACACATAATATGCAGTTAGATTCTCAATTGGAGTCCTCAAACTCAGGATGATAGCTAACAGTCCAAGATTTTAGCGGTTCCGATTGAAAAACGAAAAAAACTGAAAAACTACCAGAATGGTCCAATGGTTACCAGAAGGTTAAAAGTGACACATATATAACATTAGACTTGCTTGGTCAAAGGACTTGATCAATTTTTTTTCGCATGTAGTTGGCCCATCTTCCTAGTAACTATGATTATGACAAGTTGTATATCTTTATGTATAAGTTATATTCAGACACATTGGGAGTATTTTTGAAATTTTAGATGTTTTAGTATCTTTAAATAATAAAGTTTATTTTAATATTATTTTATTATATCTCTGGATAAAAGGAAAAATAGAACTCTGAGATTTTAGGAATTTAGTTAACGCAACCAGATCTCACGCTTCAAAACGGAGTCATGGATTCAGGGGCATTACAGAAGTGGTATCAGAGCGTAGGTTTAACTCTCGGACTGTAGGTTATGGAAATATTAGTTGGCCTTTGAGGTTTAGAGTTTTAGGTAAATCGAGCTCAAACTCTAAACCTCAAAGGCCAACTAATATATCCATAACCTACAGTCTGAGAGTTGAACCTACGCTCTGATACCACTTCTATAACGCCCCTGAATCCACGACTCTGTTTTGAAGCGTGAGATCCGGTTGCGTTAACTAAATTCCTCAGATCTCAGAGTTCTATTTTTCCTTTTATTTAGAGATATTATAAATTTATATTAAAATAAACTTCATTATTTAAAGATACTAAAACATCTAAGATTTCAACAATACTCCCAATGTGTCTGAATATAACTTATACATAAAGATATACAACTTGTCATAATCATAGTTACTAGGAAGATGGGCCAACTACATGCCAAACAAAATTGATCAAGTCCTTTGACCAAGCAAGTCTAACGTTCTCGCACCCACGATCTCGTTCGCAGCTACACGAGATCCACCAATCTAAGCCTTTAATATGAAAGATGGGAAAAAGGAGGGGTGAGCAACCACACGCTCAGTGAATGGACCTTATAGGTATCATAAGAAAACAATTTGCAACATATGATATTTACAAGTACAATAGTTTCCAATAATCCATAACTTAATAAAAACCTCATTTCAAGATGCACGGTCTCAAAACTTTGTCAAAACTCATGATGCATATGAATGCAACGGACACACATGCCCGTATTCCGTGGCACCTAGCCATAAGGTTTTCGCTCAGGAAATCGTGTCACCTAGACACATGTCACCTAAACTTGGGTCCATTCTGAACCATAGTCACATAGATTGAGCAACCTAGGCTACGCCACCTAGGCGATGTAATGCATACATGATTAACCACATATTTTCATTCCAAAACATATGCATGCGACAGATTTAAAAGTTACATATTTTCAACACAATACGTAATAAGGCATCAACCTATATAATAAAAATGCTCTTGTTCTCCATACATAAAATAACAGTTGTGTTCAAAATGATGTGTCGATAAAATCTTTCAAAAACTACATAGGAGACTAGACCCACTCACCTTCGGTCCAACGATACGAAATAACTGCAGAAACTCTAAGTCAACCTAACTCGTCCTGAAACGATACGACTCGGTCACAATATGCGCAAACAGTACATGACCTAATGGTATTCGTACTCACAGAAAACCGATGGCTCTGTTAAGAGCCGTTCAGAGGCAAACCGACGGCTCCTATAGGGGTCATCCATGACAAAACCGAGGAGCCGTCCAGAAACGTGCCCAACGGCTCTCAACCGAGTCATCCCAAGGCAGAAACCATAAACTCCATTTTTTAAAAAAGATCTATAACAGGAATCGACACGAAAAACCTAGATCAATTCATATTATAAAAATTAATATATAATACGTAAAACTATACAAAAACAATTAGGAGATAGATCAAAAGATCGTATAAAGGAAAAATCGATTTGAAACCCAAACTTATGGAAAAAATAAAAAATATCGATGAAACGTTAAACACACTTGGTAAGCATAAGATCTGAATATACTCGATAAAATCCTTTGAAAATAGCAAGGAATATTTAAGATCAATCATGTGAAAGAAAACCCGATTAAAAACCCTAGGTCTTAAGGATTTGCCAAAACATGTATATAATACCAATCAAATCCCATTCAAAATTCCTCAAAAACCTTAGATCTATCATAGACATAAACAACTAATATGTATCTATGTTAAAACTCTATAACATTTCATAAAAACATGTATAATTTCGGATCTATACATATAAGGGTTAAAACAAGACTTTAAATGATTATAAACATGCTTTCTACCATTAATAAACAACCCTGGACATGATATATACATATCCCCTTCCTTTCGACATGAAAGATTTGTAAAACATCTTGAAAACATCATGATTTCATGGCTATAACATAAGGGTCCAAAAATCATATGAAATCCATCAAAACTATGAAAAACTCAAGAAGAAAACTTAAGAGATCAATGAAATCCGAAGTACATACGTGAGATCTAACACATCATCAAAAACTTGTAAAAACATCATGAAATCATCGACATATCATTTGTATAATATAAGGATCTGAAATCACACAAAAACACTTAAAAATCAAGTAGAAGAAATCATTCTTTTGTTGGAAAAACTTTAAAACGGGAACACATGCAAAGGACTTCTAAAGGGGATCTATATCATTCAAAAGATCTTCAAATCAGAGGATAATACTCACAAAAACCCCTTGTTCGAACTCCCTTCCCGATCTCCTCAACAATGGTGCCGAAAACAAAAGAAAAAAAAAAGAGAGGCTTTAGAGTTTCAATACAAAGGAGGGAGAGAAAGAAGGTATATATAAACTTATACACGATGGGGACAACAAATGGACACCAATCAATCAATTAAAACACATTAAAATCTTCTAAAAATTGAAATATTCAGTTTTGAAACTATTTCCAGATCGACAACTCCTATTGTATCCATCAGAAAATCAACGGCTCCCCCTAAAGCCATCACTATTTTTCTGCCCGACCTCTCTGCATAGTTTGGCTCATAACTTGATAGATACTCATCCGATTCAGGATCATTAAAAAGCGTTGAAAAGCTAACAGAATAACAATTCCAACAATACCTTAATTTATGAAATTGGAGATATGTAAGCTGTCACGCCCCAGAGCGGCCGTCCCTGGGACGCGGCAAATGGTATATATGATATCAGCAGTTTAAACATGAGTTCAATAATATACCCTAAACAACATCAACAATGACAACACAGACAACAATGAGGCTGACATGATATATACACAAATAGCGGAAGCTAAAAGACTAAGTCTGTGATTCAAAGACATATTACAGACTCGATACATAATCAACTGTCCTGTGAGAGCCAATATAAATACAACGACATCCAAATATAATACAAACGTGTGCCCAAGCACAGAATACAATACATACAATCCAAAACAGGATGCTGATAGCCTCTAACACTCGCGGAATGTGGCGCTGCTCCGCTACTGCTGAAGTCCCTCGGGGAGCTCCTCCTTCAAGTCCGACTCAGTAATAACTGGAGAAAAATTATGCGAGGGGTGAGCCACACACTCAGTGAATAGCACAACCCATGCATCACAATTTATATTAACCACAAATAATTCAAAGCCTCAAAGTGGCAGAAAATACACAATCCAGTGGGTCGCAACATCGCCGACCCACCACACCCTCACCCTCACCCTCACATAGTTGACACAGCTATTGGGACTGACTAGGCTGTTAATCACCCTTGGTCCACCGATAGTCTCTCCTCCACTCCGTAGGCCGCCTGGTCCACTCCCACAATTCAGCACAGTCCGAATCCAAATCAAGAGGTGCATACTGATGGGAGCCCTCTGTCAGGAAGGCCTGTCTAACGCTGGGGCAGTCTCTATACGGATCCAACGAAGGGAACAGAAACAGCCTACCCACAGGTATACGATCCACTTGGATCCGTCGGCAACGCATCTCAACAACTCTAATGTCATGAATTCTTCAGAATTCATCCAGGGCGCATAACCAGGATGCGGGGAACATATATAATAACCACCAGGTTATAATACTTACTAAGGCATGCAAAAATACCATAAGTTCGCATTTAATTTAATAAATTAAACTAATAGGATACATGCATAGGTCCAGGCTTTCCTAGCATGAAACATGGTGTCAGGATTCATGGCTCTTACACATATCCTAAAGGTGCAAGTCCCTAACATACAAGGTCTAGGGTGGCATGCATACTACATACTAATCATGCTTGCATAGATTACATATTATACAAGTTAATATTAAACTATGGTGTCCCAGGGGAGGACGGTATACGCCCAAGTGCATATAGCGCCTCCCTACTGGGTTGGATTGTCCCACTCACCAATACCCAGGTCGTCGCGTGACCGTCCGTCA
This sequence comes from Acorus gramineus, assembly GCA_030737835.1. Lineage (NCBI taxonomy): Eukaryota > Viridiplantae > Streptophyta > Magnoliopsida > Acorales > Acoraceae > Acorus > Acorus gramineus. The sequence continues at coordinate 25,230,898 of CM060847.1, forward strand.
AGATCTGCAAGACAGGCTAATCAACTCGGTAAGTAAAATACACAATACATACAAAAATATGCTAAAAATACCCAACACTCGGACAAACGTACATATGGCCCATACGCATGCGAGTTCGAGCACCCCGACTCACCCGAACCCCCTGGCAGCCATATGCACGGCCACCCGACCCAGGCGCACAGCAGCGCCCCAGCCCGCGCACCCAGACGCACTGCCGAGCCCCCTGCCCGCAAGCCCAGACACGCTGCCGAGCCCAGCCCGCTCGCCCAGACACACCGCACGCTCGGGCGCACGCACGCGCTCGCCCGTGCGCACCGCTTGTCCAGCCCCGGATGCACCCGCGGGCACTGCGCCCCAACGCAGCGCCCCGCACGTGCATCCGCACGCACTGCGCTCCAGTGTAGTACCCGCACGCACTCCCCGCTCGCCCTGCACGCACTGCGCCCCCTGCGCAACAACCGCACACCGCCCGCTCGCCTCGCGTACTGCGCCCCCCGCGCAGCAACCGCGCGCACGCACGCGTGCCCAGCTAGCTCGCCCGACAGCGCGCCTGCCAGCCTGCCTGCGCTGCCTGCCTGCGCCGCCTGCCTACGCGCACGCGCCAGAGACCCCGCACTGCTCGAGCCGAACCCAACCACCTCCATCAGCCACCAACAGCCCCCCAACAACCCCCAAACCACCAAGCTCCCCAAGCACACCCATAAACACCTCCTATACATGCATCTAAGCAAGAAAGGAAAGGAAGAAAACTCACCCAAGGAGAGGAAAGGAAGGGGAGGAGATCGGGTGCTCTTCGCGCACCGAAACACCACCTCCAAGGCCACCACTACCTAGATCTCCACTCAGCCAAAGAGGGGCTGAAAACAGAGGAGAAAAGAGGCTATGAGAGGGGGTCACACATGAGGGAACTCGAATCCGAGACCATGGATGGATAGATCGGGTCCTCACCTTTCTTTTCTCCTTCTAGGGTTTCTTGATTCAACTCCTCTAGCTAGGTCTTAATGGGGATTTAAAGAGAGGATGAGAGAGAGAGATTTGGTGGAGAAGATGACGAATAGTGGGCGGTGCAACTATACATGGGCGTGGACTTAAAGGGGGGGGGGGCACACCACACACACACCACTCACACACTCACACCTTGAGATTAATTAGGTTAAACTAGGTTTAGGGGAGGTTTAGGTGCACTTTGACTTGGGTCAACCTATCCATACTAGAAAACAAAAGAGTTGACCAAGTCATGGGCCCACATTGACCAAGTCAAGTCTCCCAATGACTTTTCGCTCGGTCAAAACCCGGATACGATTCGAAACTGTGAAATTCTGAAACGGTACCGGAATTTGATGAAATTTTCGTGAGTGGCTTGAAATGGCACCAGGACACATAATATGCATTTAGATTTTCAATCAGAGTCCTCAAACTCAGGATGATAGCTAAAAGTTCAAAATTTTAGCGGTTCTGATCGAAAAACGAAAAAGCTGAAAAACTGCCAGAATGTTTCAATGGTTATCAGAAGGTAAAAAGTGACACATATATAACATAAGCCCTCCAAAACCCTATTGAAATATGACCCAATACACAAAATCAATAAACTACTAGGAAAACCATAGTCGTTACACTATCCCCCTGGGTTAGAAGAGGCATCTGACCCAAGTGGGGACAAACATCCACGATTACCTGACCTTCCATTACTAAAAACGACCTCCTCTACCTTTGTCCATTATTGGAAACGACCTCCTTTGCCTTTGCAATGTATCGATCCCAATCCCGCAAGCATTCTCGAAACATGTCCCACATGTTCTCTTGGTAAACATGCACTCCTCTGAATATGACATCATTTCACGTCCGTCAAATCATCCATGTCCCCGCCAGTTTGACGGACTACGAGATGATGGCTTCTAGACTGCTGTCTGCCTCAAGGATCCGTTGGCCGCCCATAGCTCTTCAAGCGTCTAGAAGGGGGTTTGAAGACCTGTGTGCACCCCCATTGCTTCCTAGAACACCTTCGCCACCGACCAAGCACATAATAGGTTGTCACGCCCCAGGGCGGCCATCCCCGGGACGCGGCAAGTGTATATATGATATCAGTAACATGAAACCAACAATAAGCCACAAACAATCACTAAAACGACAACACAGATAAAAGTAGGGCTGACATAATATATACACCAAATGCGGAAGCTAAAAGACTGAGTCTGTAGTCAAAACATACTACAGACTCGATACATAATCATAAGTCCTGTGAGAGCCAACATGCCCATATATATACACAACAAAATCCAAATATAATCCAACTAAGTGCCCAAGCACAGAACATATACGTACAACAGAAAGAAGGGTGCTGATGGCCTCAAAACTCGTGGGACGCGGCGCTACCCTCTGCCGGTGTAGTCGCTCGGGAAGCTCCTCCCTCAGAGATCACTGAAAAGACAATATGCGAGGGGTGAGCCACACGCTCAGTGAATAGCACAACCCATGCATACAGTTCATATTAACCACATTTAAGCAATTCATAAGCCACAAGTGGCATAATATCACAATCCGGGGGTTCGTTCATCGCCGAACCCCATACCCTCACCCTCACCCTCACCCTCAACAGGTGACCTAGGATGTTGGGACTTAGTGGGCTGATAATCATCCATACATAATCCTGTGGGTCGTCGCATCGCCGGCCCACCATACCCTCACCCTCACCTCTCAACAGGTGACCTAGGCTCTTGGGACTGACTAGGCTGTTGGTTACCCTTGGTCCACCGATAGTCTCTCCTCACTCCGTGGTTGTTTGGCCACTCCCATGTTCAGCACAGTCCTTCACCAAATCAGGAGGCGCCTACTAGTGGGAGCCCCTGCACGGGACAACCTGTCTAACGCCGAGGTAGTCTCTACACGGATCCGACGAGGGGAACAGAACAGCCTATCCATCGCATATGATCCACTCGGATCCGCTGACAGCACATCTCTACGACTCTAATGTCTTGAATTCCTCAGAATTCCACCAGCGCGCATAACCAGTATGCGGGGAACATGCATTTATTAATCATAATACAGGGGTGCAATATTATTGGGAAAGTAACCTGGGGAGGGCAACGTGAGGTCCCGATACAGGACGTCCCGACAACCATACAAGGAACACGGAGTACCCTGACCCGGGTCTCAATGTTGACCTCGCAAGGCCCCTCCCTATAATATTGTCTAAAGCATGCAATCCTCACTTATGCTAGCATTTGAATAAACAATCAAACTAATAGGACGCATGTAGAGGTCGGGCTTTCCTAGCATGATAGTGAGGAGGCAGGATGCATGGCTCATACATAATCCTAAGGGTGCAAGTCCCTATGACACAACTAGGGTGGCATGCAATTCTACACACACATCATGCATACATGGATTACATCACGCAGTTAATACTAACTATAAGCCCCAGGGGAGGACGGTACACGCCCAAGGCATGTAGCGCCTCCCACACTGGGTTGGGTTGTCCCACTCACCGGGAATCAGGTCGACGCGCGACCGTCCGTCGAGATCTGCAAGACAGGGTATTAACTGGTTAGAATAAATCCACAATTATCCAATAATACACAATAAATACCCAAAACCCACAACAAACACCCAACACCCCTCGGCAACCACCCGCACGGCCCCCGACTGCCTGGGTGCACCGCCGCGCTTCAGCCCGCACATCCCGTGCTCCGCCGGACCCTCTGCCCGCCGCCTGGACACGCCACCGCACCGCCCCCAGGCTCCGCGCATCCACTGCGCCCCGCCGCAGTAGCCCGAGCGCCCCGAACACCTCGCGCCGCCCCGCGAGTACCCCGCACGGCCCCCCGCGCGCAGCACCTTCCCGCGCGCACCCCGCGCCCGCCTCCACCGCCTCGCCGCGCCTCGCGCGCACTGCTCTGCTCGACCAGCACCTCGCGCACACCTCGCCTGCCCCACCGCGCCTCGCGCACACCTCCTCTGCTCGGCCATCACCTCGCGCACGGCACCACCACTGTCCGCCTGCACCTCGCGCACGCACCGCCACTGTCCGCACGACTAGCACCCCGCGCGACCAGCTCCTCGCGCCCAGACCAGCGCGACCAGCACCTTGCGCCCAGACCAGCGCGACCAGCACCTCGCGCGCAGCTCCCTAGCTGGCCTCCAGCTCTTCCCGAGCGCACGCCCGCGCGCACGCACACGCGCGCCCTGCTAGCCCCTGCGCCTGGGCTACCCGAGGCCACCAGCCCACTCGCCAGCACTGCCAGCCCCTCCAGCATACCCAGCACGACCAGCACTGCCAGCCCCAGACCGCGCTCACCCGCGCGCATGCCGCGCGCACGCACGCCCCCGCGCGCACGCGCGCATCCCAGCACGCGCCCAGCCTACGCGCTGCCTGGGCCGCTGCCGCCGCTGCCTGCTGCCCGGGACAGTGCCCCTGCCTGCCGAGCACCTCCAACCACCCCTCCCACTGCCGCCGACCACCTCCAACCACCCCCGACCATCCTCCGACGACCCCCACTGCCGCCGACCACCTCCCAACCACAAAACCCTCCCCTAGCAATCATCTAGACAAGAAAAAAGGGGGAAAGAAGGCTTACCGAGGGGAGGAAGGGGCGTCCGGTGGCTCTCCGCGCGCCGGAACCTTTCCCAAAAGCCCTCACACGCCCCGATCTAGCTTGGCCTTCGAAATGGGCCAAAACAGAGGACGAAAAGGGGAGGTCGGGGAGGCTAGGATCGTCGGAACTCGGATTTGAAGACACCGGAGCGTAGATCGGGACCCGATCTACACTTCCCGTGCTTTGGGTTTTTGGTTTTGAAGGGGTTAGGGGGCTTGAAAGTGAGAAAAAGAGAGAGAGGGGAAAGAGAAAATGCAAGGTCGTAGGGATGATGAATAGTGTGATTTGATTTTTATAACACCTCTTATATAGCGTGCGACTTAAAAACCCGGATACGCCCCGGAACTGTGAAATTTTTGCAAACGATGCCGGAATTCGATGAAAGTGGCTTAAAATGGCACCAGGACACATAATATGCAGTTAGATTTTCAATCGGAGTCCTCTAACTCGGACGATAGCTAACAGTCCAAAATTATGCGGTTCCGATCGAAAAACACTAAAAATTTTAAAACTGCCAAAAATGCTCCAATGATTGCCAATAGGCCAAAAAGTGACACATATATAACATAGGTGATGGACGTTCTCCAATGGGTCCGAACAGTGTGGGCATGCAGTGGAATCATTTCGAGCCCACCTAGCACTGAATGATCTCATGAGTAGACATTCAACAAAAACCAAGCGAACACTTTAATCTTCAATGGGAATTTCGGTTTCCACATTTGCTTGAACAAAGGACAAGTCGAAGAGCTGTTGGAAAGGGACATACGCCATCAATTGTAAGCGTTCTTGGCTGAGAACCCTCTAGAAGACTGGGGTTTCCTCCTAAAATTACCATCTGCTCTACCTTGGACACGTAAAGACCGGATGCGCTCCAATATACCAACAAATTGAGCTATCTCTACCTTGGAAGGTCTCGCTCAGACAAGCTTGATTTGCCATTCACCGGGAGCTGCAAGAAAGAACTCGTTCACCTGCCCGTCCCTCTTGGAAGCTAACCTGAAGATGTACGGGGCTACATCACAGAGGCACATCCCTTGCCCATCTATCCAGCCAAAAATATATCGAGCTACCGTCCCCGAGCTTCCACACGAAAGTAGTTTCCAAAAATGCGCGGTCGGCAAACAGGCCTTTGCAAATTGGGGTCGCTCGCATTCATTGTTAACCACCACTGCTCCCTGATTCCCTCTCCCCCATACATGTATGCCATGATCTGAGTCCACAATGAACCACATCGGGAGATCCATTTCCACACCTATTTTGAAAGGAGAGCTTTATTCATAAGCCAAAGATCAAGTATCTGCAAAGCTCCCTCTCTTTATGTTCGGCACACAGTATCCCAATCCACCATGTGTGGAGTTCTGCGTTCCACTTCTCCGCCTTATCAAAGAAATCACCGACGAATACAATCAATTCTGTTGAATACACCGACCAAAAGTATGAACACTGACAAGTAAAAAATCAGTAAGTTCGACAACACAGCCTGCAAGAGTGTCAACCTCCCTCCCCAACTTTGCATTTTTCCTTTCCATACCGCGAGTCTCCTGTCGAAATGATCGACTAGAGGATCCCATAGATCCTTTTTTATCTGCCCTTTGAACAACGGAAAACTGAGATACTTGGAGGGGAAGGCACACGACGAGCATCCCATGTTCTCAACCAATCAAGCTTCCTCCTCAACAAAAATATGTATCCCGTGCATGGAGCTCTTGTGTAGATTGAGCGAGAGTCCAGAGAGTAACCCAAAGCAGAAAAGGATGAACCGCAGCCACCGTATGCACCATGCATTGGCTTCACTGATGAGGAGGCCAACTGGAATGAATTTTTGGAGTGATGGATGACATAGGAGGGTCAAAAGAGAATTTTGCAAAAGGTGGAGTGTTGTATTGAGAGGTGGTTACAAATTACCTATCAATGAGGGATAGCTTTTCTTTCGCAACGAAAAACTCATATTTAAACAAAGGATTGTTGTGAATATGGTGGATAACCACCACTTCTCTAACCCATAACCTCCCCCACTCTTCAACTCCATAACCTCCCCCACTCTTCCATTTCATAACACTCCCATTATTGCCCACTATCTCCCCCCTCACCTCTATGGACTTGTAACTCTCCACCTTTGGGATTCCTCTATGCACCCTATAAATAGAGGGGCTTTCTCTTGTATTCAACCAACAAAAGTGAATAAGAATCTCTCTCTACTTCTCTTCTATATGCTTGTGTGCTTTGTTTATATACTCTTATATATTATATTCTATTTAGTTTACAACACGTTATCAGCACGAGAAGCTCTTTGTTAAAGAGAAAGGTTTGTATCGATGGGTTCTTAATGATCTATATCAAAAATATACTCCCCTTGATGTTATGTATTTTTATGTAAATCATCTACTACATACATATGATTTTTTTTTTTCAATATGCATGGAACCGTATGCAAATTATGTGTAGAACCCGTATACATCTATCTTTTATTTTCATCTGATGTACTGCATACATCTATCTTTTATTTTCCATGCATGCAATCCCCGTGAAAATTTTCCATACATATGTTATGATATGATTAATTTATGAAAACTAGTATGCAATTTTCCATGCAACAGTATGCGGCATCTATCATTTGATTATTTATTTTTCATGTAACTGTTCCATGTTTGTCATCTTTTATTAAAATTTAAATATTATACATCTATGTGTAGAACCAGAAGTTCTCACAAATATCAATTAATTTGATATTTATATTTGATTTGAAATTCATTTTAATGTTACAATGTCATGTGTCCCTATAGGATCATACAAAAATTGTAATTACATGGATCCCTGAAGGACCATGTAGAAGTTATGAATAATGTGTTCCAATAAGACCATGCAAATTTTATTCTATCCCTGAAGGACTACAAAAATTATTACATGGATCCTTGAAGAATCATGTAAAAGATATGATTAAAAATGTCCCTGAAGGACTATGATTATATTGTATCCATGAAGGATCATACAAATTTTATTTTATTTTATCCCTGAAGGACTGTACAAAAATTATGATTATATGAATCTTTGAAGGATCATGTAAAATTTTATTTTGTTCTATCCCTGAAGGACTATACAAAAATCATGATTGTTCGTGTCCCTGTAGGACCAAACAAAAGTTATATGATATATTTTTCAGGTCCTTGAAGGACCAAATAATAAAAAAAAGATCCATGTATCCCAGCAGGAACATGTAAATTATGATTAGATTTCACCATCATCATCATCATAATGAAGAGGATTTAAAGATTAATACCTCATTGACAAAGGTCCACCGGCCATTATGCCTCAAATATGCTCCAGTTGTAGCAATATTGAGAGCATCAATTTTATATATTCTCGTTGCCGAACAACGATTTTTTTAAAATATCATATAACTCAACTCAATGGCATAGCATCATTACCCGAAGTAAATGCATTTTATTTTATGTTCGCCATGGAAGTTGTGGTCATGAATGATGAGATCATGATTTATATAGTTGAGAAAGCACAACAATCATAAAGTTTGTAAAATATCTCAAATCACTAGAAGTGATTTGCTATTAAACAAAAGCATAATTGAAGGGAAAAGGGTTGCAGAACAAACCCCTAACACAAGGAAAATGATTGTTATGTATTTGGTGCTTTAAAAATATGGTCACGTACCTGATGTACGATCAGACTTTTATAATTTTTATAATTATAATTTTTCTTTGTTATCTAAAATCCATTTTTCTTATTTTTATATTTATCTTATTTATTTCATTTTTTTTTTTACAAGAATGGCTATGGTTGGTGACATTTGTCTAGCAGACAGCGCTACAACACATACGATCCTACGAAATAAACAATATTTCTCGACATTGACATTAATCAATGCAAATGTTAATACCATTTCTGGTACTACGAAATTAATTGAAGGCTCCGGAAGAGCAAATATAATATTACCAGGAGGTACAAAATTTTGTATTAATGATGCATTATATTCAGCAAGATCCAGAAGAAATCTGCTAAGTTTTAAGGATATCCGTCTTAATGGATATCATATTGAGACTATCAATGAAAACAATATGGAGTATTTATGCATTACTTCAATTGTTTCAGGCCAAAAACATGTATTAGAGAAACTTCATGCTTTCTCATCTGGGTTGTATTATACAACCATAAAAACAATCGAATCATATGCTGTAATGAACCAGAAGTTCTATGATTCAGATATTTTTACACTTTGGCATGATCGTCTCGGGCATCCAGGATCTACAATGATGCGTCGAATAATTGATAATTCATTTGGGCATTCGTTAAAGAACCAGAAGATTCTTTTACCTAATCACTATCAATGCACTTCGTGCTCACAAGGAAAATTGATAGTTAGACCATCCCCTACAAAAGTCAATGTTGAGTCACCAACATTTTTGCAAAGAATCCAAGGGGATATATGTGGCCCAATCCACCCCCCATGTGGACCATTCAAGTATTTTATGGTATTGATAGACGCATCTGCTAGATGGTCGCATGTTTGTCTATTATCCACTCGGAATGCTGCATTTGCAAGACTACTTGCTCAGATAATCCGATTACAGTCTCATTTTTCGGATTATCCTATAAAGTCAATACGTCTTGATGGAGCTGGTGAATTCACATCGAAAACTTTTAACGACTATTGTATGTCGCATGGCATCGATGTTGAACACCCTGTTGCTCATGTGCACACCCAAAATGGATTAGCTGAATCATTTATTAAGCATCTTCAGCTAATTGCACGTCCTATGCTTTTGAGGACAAAATTACCCGTTTCAGCTTGGGGTCATGCTATATTGCATGCAGCAGCATTAGTTCGCCTTCGGCCAACTGCTTATCATCAATATTCCCCTTTACAGCTCGTACTGGGTCATCAACCAAATATTTCACATCTTCGAATTTTTGGTTGTGCTGTACAAGTTCCTATTGCCCCTACACAACGAACTAAAATGGGCCCTCAACGTCGATTGGGAATTTATGTAGGCTTTGATTCTCCTTCTATTATAAGATATCTTGAACCATTGACAGGGGATGTTTTTACCGCTCGATTTGCGGATTGTCATTTTGATGAGACAATATTCCCGTCATTAGGGGAGAAAATCCGTCGCCAGAAGAACGACGTGAACTTACATGAAAAACTCCATCTTTGTCTCATCTTGATCCTCGCACTAATCAATGTGAAACTGAAGTGCAAAGAATCACCATCTTCAAAGAATTGCGCATCAATTGCCAGATGCATTCAATGATGCAGCAAAAGTGATGAAATCACATATTCCAGCTGCTAATACTCCAGCTCGAATTAATGTTCCAATAGGAAAAACTGTTAATATGCCGGCTAATGAATCAACAAAAACACGCCTGAAGCGTGGAAGACCTATAGGCTCAAAAGATTCAGCTCCCCGAAGGAGAAAAACAATGAAGAATAATTCTCTAGAAGAGTATGAAACACTTGAAAGACCCACAATAATAACTCCTACAGAGGAAGAAGTCCCTGAAGTGACACAAGTCCCTGAAGAGACTGACGTCCCTGAAGTGACGCCCGTGCATGAAGAACAAGTACATGGAAATGAAGAAATTTCCATAAATTATGCAAATTCACAAATATTGTGGGATCGAAAGCAAGTGCTTGTTGATGATATATTCTCATTTGCAGTAGCTACAGAAATCATTTCAGATAATGATTTAGAACCACGTTCAGTGGATGAATGCAGACGAAAAAATTGTTGGCCACAATGGAAAGCTGCTATTCAAACAGAATTGGATTCACTTGCAAAACACCAAGTATTTGGACCAGTAGTCCTAACCCCTGAAGGTGTTAAACCAGTAGGATGTAAATGGGTGTTTGCGAGAAAACGAAATGAAAGAAACGAGATTGTTAGATACAAAGCTCGTCTTGTGGCACAGGGTTTCCTGCAGAGACCTGGGATAGATTTTGAAGAGACATATTCTCCTGTGATGGACACAATCACATTTCGGTATTTAATTAGTCTTGTAGTCTCAGAAGGACTTGACATGCAGCTAATGGATGTGGTTAAACATGTACTCAATCAAGCTAAGACGATCCTTGTATGGGTTAAAGCAATCTGGACGAATGTGGTATAACCGTCTTAGTGAGTACTTAATAAAAGAAGGATATGTCAATGATCCAATATGCCCCTGTATATTTATTAAGAAAACGGAACTCGGATTTACCATTATTGCAGTATATGTTGATGATATTAATCTAATTGGGACTCCTGAAGAGCTCAAAAAGGCTTTCGAATATCTGAAAAAGGAGTTTGAAATGAAAGATCTTGGAAAAACAAGATATTGTCTCGGCTTGCAAATTGAGCAAAGTTCAAATGGGATACTTGTTCATCAAACAACATATGTTGAAAAAATCCTGAAGCGTTTTAATATGGACAAATGTCATCCATTAAGTACTCCAATGGTAGTAAGGTTACTTGACCCAAAGAAGGACCCTTTTCGTCCAAAAGAAGATACTGAAAATCTTCTTGGTCCTGAAATACCATATCTTAGTGCAATTGGTGCCTTATTATATTTGGCCCAATGCACTAGACTTGACATTGCATTTTCAGTTAATTTATTGGCCAAATTTAGCTCTGCACCAACTCGAAGGCATTGGAATGGTGTGAAGCACATTTTTCGTTATCTTCGTGGAACGTCAGACATGGGTCTATTCTATGCAAAGGATTCCAATAATGGTGCACAACTAAAGGGTTATGCAGATTCAGGATATCTTTCAGATCCTCACAAGGCTCGCTCACAAACAGGCTATGTATTCACTTGCGGTGGCACAGCAATCTCTTGGCGATCTACGAAACAGACTTTGGTCGCCACGTCTTCTAACCACTCTGAGATTCTTGCACTCCACGAAGCAAGCCGGGAATGCGTGTGGATAAGGTCTTTGGTTCATCATATTCGTACTGCATGCGGACTATCTCTCATTACAGATGTTCCAACAACTATATATGAAGACAATGCAGCATGCATTGCTCAAATCAAAGGGGGATATATCAAGGGTGATAGAACAAAGCATATTTCTCCAAAATTCTTTTACACTCATGAGCTCCAGCAGAGACATGAAATTGATGTTCAACAAATTCAGTCAAAGGACAATCTTGCAGATTTGTTTACTAAAGCTTTGTCGACATCAACATTCAAGAAGCTGGTGTATGAAATCGGGTTGCGACGAGTTTGCGACAAAAATTCTTGAAATCTTGTACTTATGAGGGGGAGTAATTTTTGATGACATTTTGCGAACTGTACTCTTTTTCCTTCGCCTAGGTTTTGTCCCATTGGGTTTTCCTGGCAAGGTTTTAATGAGGCAATATCAAACGCATACACTGTCACGCCCCAGGGCGGCCGTCCCCGGGACGCGGCAAGTGTATATATAATATCAGAATCTACACAGGGGTTCAATAATATACCATACACAAGCAACTAGAATGACACACATGCAACAAAGGGGCTGACATGATATATACACCAAATGCGGAAGCAAAAGACTGAATCTGTAAATAAACATTCTACAGACTCGTAACTCAATCATATGTCCTGTGAGAGCCAATATACACAAATGCAACTGAACATATACAAACACGTGCCAAGCACGGAAATCAAATACATACAGTCAAGAAGGGATGCTGATAACCTCTGGCACTCGCGGAACGTGGCGCTGCTCCGCTACTGAAGGAATCCCTCGGAAAGCTCCAACTGCTGCTCCGGCTCCAGCTCAGACTCAGTGGCAACTGGGGAAAAACATATGCGAGGGGTGAGCCACACGCTCAGTGAACAGCACAACCCATGCATCACAGACAATATTTACCACAATTCCATTATTTATCCAGCCTCTAAGACATAACAACATAATCCAGTGGTTCGTACCTCGCCGAACCACCACCCCCTCACCCTCACCCATCAATGGGTGACATAGGCTATTGGGACTGATAATCATCCATTCACAAATCCAGTAGGTCGCTCATCGCCAACCCACTACACCCTCACCCTCACCCTACCACGGGTGACATAGGATTTTGGGACTGACTAGGCTGTTGGTCACCCTTAGTCCACCGGTAGTCTCTCCTCCACTCCATAGGCCGCTTGGTCTCCACCCACAACTTCAGCACAGTCCGTCACAATCATCGGGAGGCGCCTACTGATGTGGGTTCTCCGAAGGACGGCCTTTCTAACGGTGGGGCAGTCTCTACCGGATCCAACGAAGAGAACAGAACAGCCTATCCATACGCATATGATCCACTCGGATCCGCCGACAACACATCTCTACAACTCAAATGTCATGAACTCTTCAGAGTTCCTCTAGGGCGCATAACCAAGATGCGGGGAAATAAGTACAATAAAAGCAAGGTTGTAATATCATTGGGGGAAAGAACTCGGGAGGGCGGCGTGAGTTCCCGTTATAGGATACCCCGACAACCAAACAAGGAACACGGAGTACCCTAACCCGGGTCTCACCGCTGTCCTCACAAGCCCTCCCCTATAATATTCACTAATATGCTAATAATCATACCAATCATACAACATTACATATAATATTATTGGGACTAGAAACCTTGGGAGGGCAGCATGAGGTCCCGATACAGGACATCCCGACAACCAAACAAGGAACACGGAGTACCCTAACACGGGTCTCAATGTTGACCTCGCAAGGCTCCTCCCTATAATATTATCTAAGGCATGCGATTTAACATACACTAGCATTTAATTTAATAAATAAACTAGTAGGACGCATGCATAGGCCGAGGTTTCCTAACATGAAAACAGGGGACATGGTGCATGGCTCATACACATATCCTATGGGTGCAAGTCCCTAACATACAAAGACTAGGGTAGCATGCATTCTACATTTAAATCATGCAAGCATGGATTACATATTACTGCCGGTTAATATACATCCATGGTGCCCCAGGAGAGGTCGGTATACGTCCAAATGCGTATGACCCCTCTCTACTGGGTTGGATTGTCCCACTCACCGGTATCTGGGTCGTCGCGCGACCGTCCGTCCAGATCTGCAAGACAGACATTCAATATGGTGAGAACAAAACATAAATACTCTAAAATACCCAAACATACAAAACCCACAACTAAACACCTAACACTCGGGCAAACGTGCATACGACTCGCACGCACGCTAGCCCGAGCACCCTCGGCAACCACCCGCACGGCCGGCAACCACCCGCACGGCCGCCCGACCGCCCGGGTGCACCGCCACGCCCCAGCCAACGCACCCCGCGCACCGCCGGACCTCCCGGGTGCACCGCGCGCCCTCTGCGCCCCAGCGCAGCCGCCCGTGCACACCCAGCACGCCTCGCGCTGGCCCGCGAGCACCCCGCACGCCCCTCGCGCAGTGCCTCGCCCCGCGCGCACCCCGCGCGCACCACCTCGCTCCGCGCGCACCCCGCGCGCACCACCTGCCTCTACTCGCGCGCACCACCCGCGCCTCAGCCCAGCGCCCGGTATCCGCAGCCCAGCACCCGATGCTCAACGCCCAGCACCCGGGACCCTCACCCAGCGCCCACGCGCAACACGCGCCCAGCGCGCCTGCCAGCATGCTCACGCTGCTGCCCGCATTGCCTGCCTGCACGCGTCGCCGAGTGGCCCGAGCACCGTTCCCCTGCACGCCCGGCACTGCTTGCCTGATGCCCGAGCACCTCCTGCCCTGCTCGCCTGCGCGCCCAGCCTGCCAGCCCGGCCTGCCCGCGTGCACAGCCCACAGCCTGCCTACCCGCATGCCTCTCCCTGCACCCCCCGAGCGCACGCCCGCGCGCGCACCCGCGCGCTCGCGCGCCCGGAAACCTAGTGCACTTGCTCCCAGCCTACCCGAGCTAGCCCTGCCAGCCTGCCCAGCGCGCACGCCCAGCCCTGCTGGCCCCCAGCGCCAGCCGAGCGCCCGCACGCCTAGCCCTGCTGGCCCCCAGCACCGCCCGAGCGCACGCACGCGCGCGCCGCTCCAACCACTGCGCCTGCACCACCCTGCGCTGCTGCCCTGCCCGAGACAGCAGCCCGCCAGCCCGAGCTGCACGCCTGCCAGCCCGAGCTCCTCTACCACCCACCTCCGGCCACCCCAAAGCCTCCGACCACCTCCCACAGCCCTCCGGCGGCCACCCACCGCCGCCGACCACCACCCAACCCCATTTCCACCCTCCTAGCATACATCTAAGCAAGAAAGAGGGGAAAAAGAGGCTTACCAAGGGGAGGAAAGGAAATCCGGTTGCTCTCCGCGCACCGAAACCTCTCCCAAAAGTTTTCCAACGCCCGGATCTACCTCCACCACCGAGATGGCTCAAATCAGGGACGAAGAGAGGGCGGACGGAGGGGCAAATCTCGCCGGAAATGGGATTTGAAACCACCGGGGTGTAGATCGGGACCCGATCTACACTTCCTAGGTTTTGGGTTTTAAGCTTTGAGGGGTCTAAGGGCCTCAAAAGCAAGAAAAACGGAGGAGAGGAGAGAGAGGGCTCAAGGTAGGAGATGATGAATAGTGCCAGATATTTTTAGCTCACCTCTTATATAGTAAGCGACTTAAAATACCCGGATACGCCCCGGAACTACGAAATTTCAGAAACGTTACCGGAATTCAACGAAATTTTCGTGAGAGGTCTAAAACGGCACCAGGACACCAAATATGCAGTTAGATTTCCAATCGGAGTCCTCTAACTCGGGACGATAGCTAACAGTCCAAAAATTAGCGGTTCCGATCGAAAACCGAAAAAAAAATGAAAAACTGCTAGAACGCTCCAACGGTTACCAGCAGGTTAAAAGTGACACATATATAACATACACTATTATACGATTAAGTTACATTGTACTCTTTTTCCTTCGCTTTGGTTTTTTCCCATTGGGTTTTCCAAGCAAGGTTTTAATGAGGCAATTTTCTTAGCGTGGTGGTCATCCAAGGGGGAGTGTTGTGAATATAGTGGATAACCACCACTTCTCTAACCCATAACCTCCCCCACTCTTCAACTCCATAACCTCCCCCACTCTTCTATTCTATAACACTCCCATTATTGTCCCACTATCTCCCCCTCACCTCTATAGACTTGTAACTCTCCACCTTTGGGATTCCTCTATGCATCCTATAAATAGAGGGGTTCTCTTTTTGTATTCTATCAACAAAATAGTGAATAAGAATCTCTCTCTACTTCTCTTCTATATGCTTGTGTGCTTTGTTTATATACTCTTATGTATTTATATTCTATTTAGTTTACAACAAGGATAATATTATCTTTGCCGTTTTTACCTTTTTAAAAAGTCAAACAGAGAACCAATGAAATATTGATACCTATTGGGCTTCTCAATGAAGCCTAAACTTTAGGACACATGTAGTAGGACTGTATATAAAAATCATTTTTCATTTCTCTCCTGTATATTTTTGCAGTATCTTTGTTATGAAATTAAAATAAATACAGACAAGATTGAAACAATATTAAAATATTTTAAATATATCTCAATATTAATAGATAAGATTATTTTAAATTTTTATCATGCCTACTACGAAAAAATAAAAACAAAAAACTCAGTTAGAGTTGACGTAACAACGCTGATCGGTTCCATGACTATTTTTTGTTAATACTAACATTGTTAGGGTTATTTTTATAAATTACCCTTTTTTAACTTGATGGATTTTGTATCCAATGGGAAAACAATTTTTAAATCCAATTTTTTTCTAAATCGTGATTTTTCAACCCAGGCAATATAAAACATAATTTCATTTTAGGGTTTTTAGGGGCTGAAAACAAAACTTTAGCCTAAATGAGCTAAACTCATGAGTCTAAACGAACGTAACTTTGTATTGATTTAATATTCGGATTTTACAAAGGAGTTGAGCCAAGCTTAATTAAGTTTTTTTATAACACAAACGAGTTGAGTTTGAACACAAAATGAAGCTCGATCAAGGTCTTGAGTCTAATCGAGCTTTAAAAATTGTTCGAGCTTGTTCATTTATCTAATTGAACGAGCCTGAACGAGCTCAAACCGAGCCGAGCCCGAGCGGCTTGGTTTGTTTACCAGCGTACATGTGAGTTTGAGAGAAAGGGAGAGTGACATGTGTGTTGGAGTTAGGCTTGTCAACGGGTCGGGTCCGGGTCGGGTTGAGGTGCACCTGGACCCAACCCATTTGATTGTCGGGTCCTTCGTATCGGGTCCATATTGGGTCTCGGGTCGAGTCGGGTCGGGTCGGGTCGACCCATTAATAAGCTCGGGCCAGACAAAGAGAGATCGAAGAACTTCTTAAGGGCCTACAATAGTTTCATTTTTTTCTTTTTAATAGAGACTAGTGTATTATAAATAGTTCCTCACTATTTTGATTTTTTAATGTTATATGAGGGAACATTTGGAATACGGTTTAGATTATTATGCTTTTATGTGAAATCAAAAGGTTGTAAAAATATTTCAAATGTTTAAAATTTTAAATGGTTATTCAATATTTAGTTATAAATATTTAGTTGAATCATGAGTGTTGGGTTGGATCATAAAAAAAAAAATCACATAGTATTTGGATTGGTCAATCGGGTCTATCGAGTCCATAGGATCGGGTCGGGGTCGACCCAGACCCGACACATTTTGATTGTCGGGTCCTTCAGATTGGATATTTACGCTTTTTATCAGGTCGGGTTCGGGTCAAGTCCGGGTCAAGACCTGATTGGGAAGGGCCCACAACCCGGATCACCCATTATAGGTAGGTTCGGCCCGTCAACCGTTCAAAGCCTAACGACCGAGCATCATTTCAAGTCAGTAAATCCAGAACTTAATTTTTGAATCAGGAATCATCAATTGTTGATTCCCTAAATCTACACAGATATATTAAATCTGGAGTCATCATAGATCTGATCCTTTAAAATCACAATAATATATCTTGGATATGGAATTAATTACCAATCGATCCACAAAATCCCAACAAATTGTGTATTTCTAAAGGAACATGACTATAGATCCAAAAAATCCCAACAATAACACATAATTTATCCCTAGAATTTTGGATCACATCACATTCGTCTGATGGGAGAAGGATCCCCGTAAAATTTTATGGTTTGACTGAGAACACTATAAATAGGGAATGAGTTCTTCCTATGGAGGGATGTGAAATTCTTTTTAAGAATAACTCTAGTTGTGCATTCTACTGACTTAAGCGTCGGAGAGTCTTCCGCAGATCACCCCCAACCCTAGACGTTCAAGAAAGAGGAGCGCTGACGACGTCTAGGAAGACATCAGGAGTAGCTGAGCTTATGAATCTTGACGACCCAAACCCGATTAGTCACTTTTTGTCCCTCCATGATTATTAATCATGCATTCAACATGAAACAACAAGAAAACACCTCTGCACGTGTGGTTATTTTGGCTGTTTATCTTCTCTTGTCCTTTACATTTCTGTCTTCTATCTTCCAAAATATTTAACCCCACTTTCAAAAAAAAAAAAAAAAAATAAAGCGAAAAATCCATATAATCCCCCTGAATTTTCTTAAAATCTATATAACCCCCTGAAAACACCTAATAAATCCAAATAACCCCCTGAATAAAATTTACGTTTTCAAATGTTGAATATTTTGTAAATATTATATTTGATTAACCCTGATAGAAAACACAATATACTAAAAAAAATCCTACAATATGTTAAAAATGTGAAAAATTTTCTATGAATGTTGATTTTACTCATCCATATAGGGTTTTTAGGGATTATTTAGATTTATTAAATGTTTTTAGGATATTATATGAATTTTAAGAAAATTTAAGGGGTTATATAAATTTCAAGGGTTCTATAGATTTTTCCCATAAAAAAAAAAAACAAGAAAACACCTCTGCACTTGGGTACGGGAGTGGAAGGAGGGTCATAGACACGGTCTTACTTAAAGAAAAAGGGAAAAATCCATATAACCCCCCTATAATCTGGCCTAAATCCATATAACCCCCTACAATTTTTATAAATCCATATAACCCTCTGTAATCACCTCTCTATATCCATAGAACCTCCTCCGTCTGCCTTCCGTCCGTCTGGTTAACGGGGTAGGGGGTTATATAGATTTATGATAGATTACAGGGGGTTACATGGATTTTTCTTATTTTTTTTAATTATTTTCTTTATACGTGGTTTAAAAATTGAGTTGTTTAATATTTATTTTTGAATTTTTTTTAAGATACTATGCACCTTTAATTTTAATAAAAGAAAAATGTTTATTCGAATCATAAACACATACAAGATCACCCATCAAAGAGATAGAAGTAAAAGAGAATGAATTTTGTAACAAAAAGTATATAACATCAACCAACAAAATTTCAAAAATGCGAATTATGTTTTTATTAAATCTTGGGGCACCTTTTGTATTAGTGTCATGAGTGAATTTTGTTGGGGATAAACTATACGTGGAGGAGTAATTTTGAGTTCTTTTTTGAAATATCAAAAGATAAAGTATATATCTCTTTTACTTCTATCTTTTTGGTGGATGATCTTGTATGTGTTTATGATCTTAATAACCCTTTTTCTTTTATTAAAATTAAAGGTGCGTGGTATCTTGAAAAAAAATTCAAAAGTAAATGTTAAACAGCTCAATTTTTAAACCACATGTAAAGAAAATAAATAAATAAATAAATGAGAAAAATCCATATAACCCCCTGTAATATGTCATAAATCCATATAACCCTCTGCCCCGTTAAACAAACGGACGGAAGACAGACGGATGGGGTTTTATGGATATAGAGGAGTGACGGTTTTATGGATTTATGAAAATTGCAGTGGGTTATATGAATTTAGGGGGGTTATATGGATTTTTCCCAAAGAAAAAATATAAAAAAAAAATCAATGTTGACGTAGTAATGCTGATGATCTAATCTTATCTCGTGCCAGCAATTAAAGATCAATATTAAAATATAAAAAATTAGGATATTTTTTTAGAAGGATAAGGATTCACGCTGTCCCTTATAGTCTCAATTACAATTCATCATTTAAAAAAAAAAATCATACATTTATTATTTAAAATAAATGTTGTTATATGAAATAAAATATATGCTGATATATATTAACATATTTTTTTCATGGTGAAAAAATGAAAAAGAATTTGGGTTATATAGCATAATAGAACTTCATATACTATAATAGTACAATATATATTACATTATCATAGTTTTTGGAGTTACAAAACTGACTGTAAAACGGACTGAGTGTATCAGTGTTCTTTTTAGAAAGAAAAATGATATGTCCAACATTAAAAGTACTGTAGTCCGCACAGTTCACATTATTTTATTTTAAAAAATATAGTCTCGTCCATTGAATTACATATTATTATAAAAGACAAAGTACGTAGTAAGATACATTAGTATAATATTTTTAAAATAATTTTTTAAAATTTTTATACACTGCGATAAGCCGATAACGTAATATATGCCGCGACGTTAGAGATCACTTTTGATTTGTAGATGAGCTTAGAAAAAGGATTAAGATTATAATAAGTGTCAATTCCAATCCCAAACATATTTTGATCGTGTTTTTATTTCTTAAAAATTCACATTATCTCATCTAATTAAATATAAAGTTTTACATTAGATGAAATATACATTTCAATGAATTGAACAAGATCATTTATACAAAATGTAAAATTATTCTAAAAAAATTACAAATAAAATAGAAGGGGGCTAATCGAGGTATATTACACAGAAAATTTTCATCTCATCATTTACTTATAGAAAATCCTATCAATACGTGCATATCAAAATGTATTAAAAGTATTTTTATCAATACTTTTTTTTATTAATAAAAAAATTTTGTGCTCTTTTATAAACATATGTCTTTCATTTATACAGATACGGGTACATAAAAATTCTGTCATTATTAAAAGAATCGAGTAGAAACATGTTTTGGGCAAGTCCTCTCGCAATCCCACGCCGGACGGGAGTCCATAAAACGACAAAAGCATCCGCGATAGACAAAGCTTGTCCTCATCCATTGCCCCCACTTTATTGCATGATAAAAAACAAAAACAACATATATTGATCCTCCCCATCTTTATCACATGATCATGATCAGAGAGAGAGAGAGAGAGAGAGAGAGAGAGAGTAAATAAGCAGTCATTCCAAAGCGTACTACCTTGAAAACAGAGACTCTCAGAGAGAGAGAGAGAGATGGAGAAGGCCTCGTCTCTGTTGTCCTCCATATTTGGAGGGGGGGCCCCTATTGAACCCTCGGCGACGGTCTCTTCCATCTTCGTCTACCCAATCAAATCTTGCCGTGGTTTATCGGTTCCTCAAGCCTGTGTTGTCTCCACCGGTAATTTTTTTTTCTTTTTAATATATATATGTATAATATATATCAAGGTTCGGCTGTGTTTTCTTTTTAAAATTTGTCTTCTTGAAGCGGATTTTGATATCATGGTTGGTATCTGAATCACATGGCTACCTTCAAAATGGTTGACAATGACTAGGTTACTCATTTCCATTTTTTTAATTTTCTTTCTTTTATGCTTTGTTGATTTTCTGGCGCAATTGGACATTGTGGTGGAATGCGTTTGTGCTTCCTGTTTTATTTGGCTCTATTTCTTCTTGTTTATAATGTGTGGCAGCATTTAGAAATGGAAAAACAACTTTTGACTTCAAGATACTATTGAAATTTGATTTTTGGGAAGCTTGCTTTTGCTGGATTCGCTCTTTTTTTTTTTTTAACATAAAGTTGTGATCATTTAAGGTAAGGCCATCAAAAAGCCCGGGCCCGAAAGCCCGCCCTGCCCGGCCCGTTCAGGAGACGGGCTGGGCTCAAGCCTCACTCTGAGGCCCGCAGGTGCAGGCATGTGGGTAGGACCTGGGCTTGGATTTTTTTTGCTCCGGGCCAGCCTGGCCCGTTCCTGCAGGCTTGAGCCTACGGCGGGGCTGGCCCGGCCTGACCCGTTTCTGATGCCTAATTTGAGGAGTTTGAAAACATCATGGGCAGACATAAGGGGGGCGGATTGGGGCCTGGGACCCCCCAAGCTATGGGTCGATTTGTCAACATATACAGATGGGTAATAATTTAAATGAGTGGGTTTGTAATATGAGAGTGTTATATCCAGTTTTGTTTGTTTCCCGATTGATTTTTTATAGAAAATGAAATACATGTTTATATGAAATAAATGCATATATTTCATTTATATTTTTTTATGATAGTGTACCGGGAGATATTGAAATATATACTGAGTTAGTCAATTTTATATACTGCGTTAGGTGTGGCGAATGCAAATGGGATTGCAAAATAGAATGAGTGTATTAGTGCCCATTGAAAATTTTGAGATTTGGAGTGGTGTGTCTTTTTAAAATAAAATTGTGAAAAACTTTGTTTTCAAGGGAACACTCGAATCTGGTTTTGAAGAGTTGAAAAGTCATTGATTTGGCTTCTTTTTTTTCAAGAATTTTGTGTTAAAATCTCTTCCCAAAATACATGCTTTAAGGATATCCTTGTATATTTTTATGATTAGTTATTTTCTTAAAATTCATTTTTTTGCAATTTTTGAAACTTCATCTTTTTAAGGGAAAAATGCATATACCCTCCTGAAATTTGGTTAATATCACCCCTTTTTTTTTCTAAAAATCCATATAACCCCTGAAATTTTCCATGGTTAAACAAAAAGGCCCCTGAGTTAAATTACCGTCAATTAGGTAGAATATTCGTGGAATATTCTATTACTTAACATCACTTTAAAATTATATATTCATATAACCCCCTGAAAGATTGCAAATATACATATCAATCCCTCATTTTTCAGAATATTCATATAATCCCCTAAAATTACTCATTTAATTCAAATTACCCCCTACCATTATCCAGTTAAAACTTGTGTGTGGTTAACCTTACAATAAATAATAATTTATTCTTAACACATTGAGGAAGACACACAGTGGGATATTTGGGCATTTGATCATTTAGATTATATTGAAGTTTTCTTAAATCTCATGAGATTATTTAGATAAACACATTTTCAATACCTTTAGATGGATAGAATATACCCAGAATATTTTTAAAAATTTGATAGAAAATAAACTTACCCAAACTATTTATTAAATTTAGGGAAAAACCCAAATAACCCCCTGTAAACTATCTGAAATCCACATAAGCCCTTGACCTTTCCTGCGATCCATATAACTCCCTGAAAATACCTATGTAAATCTAAATAACCCCCTGAGTTGAACTTCCATTAACAATCGAGTAAGATTATGCGAATATTCTATTTTGTTAAACCTGACTGAAAATACAGTATATTAGAAAACCTCTACAATTTCTTAAAAATGTGAAAAATCTTATGTACATGATGATTTTCACCCTTTGGGTAGATTATAAAACCTTATCTAGAAAGGTAAAATCCTCATTTACAGATATTTTTTCGCATTTTTAACACATTGTAATTTGTAAGTGGTTTTTTATATATTATGTTTTTAGCTACGGTTAACCAGATAGAATATTCAGAGAATAATCCTAATGTGTCAACAAAAATTTAACTCAGGGGGCTATTTGGATTTACATAGGTGTTTTCAAGGGATTAATGGACTTTAGGAAAAGTCAGGGGGTTATGTGAATTTCATTCAGTTTACAGGGGTTATTTGGGTTTTAATAGAAAACAAACTCAGGGGCCTAAATCATTATCCATGAGAAAATATAGGGGTTTATATGGATATTCAGAAAAATGAGGGGTCAACATGGATATTCACAATAGGGGGTTATATGCATTTTTTCAATAAATGTGGGTGAAAGTGATGAGGGTAAAAATGTAATTTAACCATGTGGGGTTAAGTTAATCACACCCTAGTTTACTTAACGGCAGGAGGGATATTAATATAATCCAAACAATCAAGGGGTTATACGGATTTTCAGAAAAAGGAGGGGTTGATATTGATATAAGCAAACTTTCAGGGGGCTATATATATTTTCCCCTTTTTGTAATTTTTTATTTTTTGGCTATGATGGATATAATGGGATTTCAATATTTGTTCTTAGATCTTCTATAATTTATTCCAGATCATTAAATAAGGGAAAAGAAGTAAAATATTTTTTGACCTGAGTCATTGTTACTTCAAGGACTCAGGCATTATCTAAGTATTTTAATTTTGTCTTATCCCTTGCTCCCCCTCCTCCCCCCCCCCCCCCCCCCCCCCCCCCTTTCCCCCCGTTCTCTAATTACTTGTTCCGCCCCTAGGAAACATGTTTTGGTTGATAATGCTTTTGTTGGAATAAAATCCAAACATTTTTCTAAATGCTATGTAATACCACTATTGGTACTTTTTTGTACACATAGGCACACACAAACCCAACTACCGTGTTTAGTTTTTTTTTTTTTTTTTTTAATTATGAATGATTTGACCCATCTAAAAGCAACATGGTATTTAGTTAGTTCATGATTTTGTTTTTGCTAGATTTTTTATGCAATTAAGCTAATGGTGGATTAGGTTCTTAGAGAACTAAGACTTTGTCTTTGTCAATGCTTTCCAATATAACCAAGCCTTGTTTCTGTGAATGTTTAGCGTAGAAGAACATTTGATCATCATTGGGATTTTTTAGTTTTTTATAACCAAAAGGCTTTAGTTCCCTTGTTTATTCTTAAGCTTTGGGCATTCTCTTTCTTTTAATAAATTGAAGGTTGAATACCTACCTTTTTTATAAAAAAAAAGTGGAGTGCCTTATTTTTTTAGTTTCTGTTTCACACACACAATACTAAACGTCTATTCCATGTTTTATCCATTTGGTTTTGATTGGTTAGACGGTTTTAGTTTATTGGGGTTCTTCATTATAATTTCATGCAACTTTCCAACATTGAAGTGGATTTGCACTTTCCAATTTATATGTTTTTGGTGAAATTTAGATGCAATAAAATAATTTGGAGTGATTAATTTTTTATTCTCACTTTAGTTTTTTCATAGGAACATTCAAAGAAACCAAGGTTGTATTTAATCAGTTTTTACTCTCAATGGTATGATCACCCCTCCAGAAGCATCGCGGTTCATTGTTCAAATGGTAGGTTTATTCCTTCCAATTTTTCTTGGTTTTGTTCTTGGTGAATGCCACTATGAGGAATAGGATTATGCTTTAAATTTATCATGGTTCTGTTCATGGTGAATTTTGATCCGGTGGCACAATATTGACTTAAACTTTGTTGTTTCTATTTCATCATCTCCACACACACAAACGTACCTAGTCTGAGATCCCAAGTTTTAATTAGTTTTGATTATAAACAAATATGGCCAGCAATAAAGTTTGGTGAAGTGCTTGACAACCTCTGACGCGTTTGGCCATTTTGGCTGAAGTGCTCAACAACACTTATGCCTTTTGCTAGGGTGCCAACAGTGCATTCTGCCATTCAGGCTTAAGTGCTCAACAATGCTTTTATCTTTCGGTGAGGGCGCTCAACAACGCATTTGACTGTTCAGGCCTAAGTGCTCAATAACACGTCTGCTTTTTTACTGGGACACCCAACAACACAATTCATGGTTCCAACATAAGTGCTAATCAACTCTTCTGTTATTCGGCTCAGAGTTTTAATGTGGTTCATCAGAAGAACCAGTTTCAAAAGAGCCAAGGGATGCAATTTATTCAGGAATTTTTAGTAAAATACATGCAGCGTAACACATTATTTTCCCAAATCCATGCTATCTTACGGTCCAAGGATTCATACCTTCTTATCTATCAGAGTTTTGACTTCTAGGAATTATTGCTATCATTATGATGGAAGCACTGATCCATAGTTGTTCATCTTGCTTAATCATTTTTTTTATTGTCAGACTTCGTCCAGCTCTCCCTAGTAATGAATTGTTGAAGCATTCCCTTTTACAGAGCATTTACTTGGCTTTTCACGCACTGACACTCATTTGTGTATTGACCAAAGTCATCGAAGAAGGCATAATGCTTGCTCTTTCCCTTGTGCTCACATGTGCTTTGATCGGTTGAGGGGGTGGAAAATCCAGTGATATTTTTTCTAATGATGATGATTAAGACTTTCCGTGTTGATTTGTGGTTCACAGAGGCTGTTTGTTCTTCAGAGAGAACATATCCATTTGCCCTGGCCAGAGGCTCCATGCTCTTCAGGCGAGCATACCCATTAGGCCTGGACAGGATGTCAGCCATATCTGATGGGGGTTTGTTGATGAGAAATTGGTAGAGCTTAGGGGTCGAGTTAGACCAAATCTAAATGTCATGGTCACCATTTTGCTATTACAAGCTTCTATTTGGGACATCACTAAATTGAATCCAATTAGATAATCTTTTAATCTTTCACCCTCCATATTTTCATGCTAAAGAGTGACATCTCCTTCTTTCACCTCATGTGGTAGTGGTAGATGTTTTGAGCAATGAGAGGTTTACATAATTTTGTGATGTTGGGAATGGATCCTTTTTTTTAAGCTTGAGTGGAACGCAATACATTGCAACATGTCTTTGCCTCCCTCCAATGCTTTATGGTATTCCACTAGATCTTTCTTGCCTTCGTATATCCGGAGTTTGGGTGTCACAAAGGAGTAGCCCTGATGTCTTTGATCAAAGTAGTTCGTGTGATCTCTTTCATCGCTTGCAGGACCAGATATATGGTGTCTGCCCCTTCAGCACTTTCTGATTCAACTCCTCCAGTAATTCTTCATTCAGCTGGCCATCTGCCACTTGACCTTTTTGTTGGATTTAATAGGGGACTCTTTCCTGTGCCTGCAGATTGAGCACTGATCAGTATTAGTTTGGCTCATGCGGGCCAAGTCATTAACCCCTTACATTGTAGGGCCTTATGAATCTGTCAAATCTGGCTTTCAGAGCCTTGTTTTCATGGGCTAGCTCAGTCATGACTTTCTTTTGTTCTTCAGCTGCTATGGTGGCCTCTTCCAGGCATTGGAGGAGCCGCACCATGTAGGGAGGAATATGGACATTTCTCGTGATGGGAGGCCTTGACACGAATTTCATCCTGCCCCCAAGTTTATTCTTGCATTTATGTCATTCACTAGCCATTGCCTCCAAATGGTGAGTGTGAGATGGCCTTTTGTTGCATATTCCATAGATGATGCCATACTGAGTGTGAGATTGCCTCCAAATGGTGAGTTTGAGGACCTATTTAAAAGTTATCTTTTGACTTTTCAATGTAGAAGCATTCCATTAATGGATTTTAATGGATTTTTTCTACCAGTACCACCACAATGAGCAACCTGGGATGACTTGTTTTTTAGTTTCGCTATCATCGTTCACACTGACACACATCTATTCCATGTTTAATGGGTTATCAGTTTCTATTTTGATATAAACACACATACATATGCTAAAGAATGCACATTTAATTGGTTGTGCATTGAATGATATGGTCACCTCCAAAAGCATCATGATTTTTTCCTATTTACATGGTGTACTATGTTCATGCTTTCTAATTTTTAGTGGTTTTTGTTCTTGGTTTATTTTTTGATACAATAGAAAAATTCTGCAATATCTTCTCCTGTGCATGATGCTCTGACACTGTTTAACTGGTTTTATATATGAGTGGGAAGCCACCTCCAAATTCAACATGGTTCAAATGGTCGATTAGATAAATACATATTGATTCTACTTTTAATATTTTTTATGCAACAACTAATCTTTTGTCCAATTGGTGGAAAGGTTTTATATTTCCAATTTTTCTTGACTTGGTTCTAAGTGAACTTTTAATGCAACAAATAATTCTGGATTGAATTTCAGTTTTTTTTTTTCGTTTATATACTAGAAAATGCATGTACAAATAGTTCATGTTATACCACCTCCAAAAGAACTTTCGATTTTTGGAATGGGATGCTCTGACACTGTTTAACTGGTTTTATATATGAGTGGGAAGCCACCTCCAAATTCAACATGGTTCAAATGGTCGATTAGATAAATACATATTGATTCTACTTTTAATATTTTTTATGCAACAACTAATCTTTTGTCCAATTGGTGGAAAGGTTTTATATTTCCAATTTTTCTTGACTTGGTTCTAAGTGAACTTTTAATGCAACAAATAATTCTGGATTGAATTTCAGTTTTTTTTTTTTTTTTTCGTTTATATACTAGAAAATGCATGTACAAATAGTTCATGTTATACCACCTCCAAAAGTGACATGGTTTTTTTCTTGTCCAAATGGTGGATTAGGTTTGTGAATTTTGCTTTCTTTTTAAATGATATTTGATGAAACATTAAATTATGGATTATTTTTATTTTATAATTCATAGATTGCCCTGACCTTTTCTTTTTAATGATGCAAACTGGACAACACGTTCCCCTGAGATATATTTAATAAATCTTGAATGAATCTCTCTATCCTAGCAATTTTTTCTGTTTGATTTTTTCACAGCAATTTGAGTTTGTTGAAGTTCATTAGTGCACTTTTTTATTTCACTTTCGTGCATGATTAAATTTCTTTTATTTATATCTTCATAGGCTTGAATGTAATGTACAGGAAGTGAGATTTCAAAAATTTGCTTTCTATGGTCAAGATATGATATATAATATTGTTGGAATTTGCATGATACAAGTCTTGATGAGAAAAGCCATAGGAGTAGTTTGGAGTGGAATAAGTATATAGAGTGTGAGCTTATACTTAGTTTGTAAAATGGATGATAGCAACAATTACAATTAACTGGACAAGAGAAGAGGATAAGGTCAGCCACAAGGAGTCCCTCCGATATCAAAAAAAAAGAAAAAAAAAAGAGAAGGAGATGAAACTGCTGTTCTTTGATTCACGATCAAGACATGACAGATTAACAGCACTGTATAACATGTGTGAATGATGGTTATGTTAACACTTGACTGGCTCATTCTATATACTTGAACTGTATGTGGCCCATTTTCAGAAGTTTGTAGTTTCTTTCAATTCTTATTGATATAAGGTCTTGTATCTCTGTTAATTTTGTAGATACATAGAGTCATATGCTGCCTATTCTTGTATAATTCTAACTATATATTAATGAGGAGGAACAATGTTTTCAAGTCAAGTATGACTAGGTTGGCTTAAGCTTAACAATATATATGGTTTTCTTATGTTAGTAGGGTTTCGTTGGGACAGGCAGTGGTTGGTTGTAAATTCTAAAGGGAGAGCATATACGCAAAGAGTGGAGCCAAACCTTGCACTGGTTGAGGTAGAGCTGCCACCGGAGGCTTTTACAGAGAACTGGGAGCCCACAGCTGAATCATTCTTGGGTGTGTATCTGACTGTCTCTATCTGTACACTGTTTATTTCTATCCTTCATTCCTGCATTGGAACACCTCCTGTCTTTTAACTCGTAACCCTATGTGCCTTATGCCATCCAGGTACTGATATGGACATAGGTAGATGCAGATTTAAAATGCTAACATTCTCATTATGCATAAACTCACATTGTATTATGCGCATTGTCCAAATTTAGTCTTGTATAATTATTCTATAGTTCAAAGAAGTACAGTATCTTCACATGTTACATAATGATGTATGCGCAATTGTATGATATATTTTGACATGTGAATATATTGTCTAATAAGTAATTGTGGTATTGCTTAAATTTCTATTCTTCAACTTAAAAAAGTCATTTTGTTAATTATTATCCCACTCACAAAGGCCATATTTTTTCTAACTATAACAGTACAACTTGTACTGAAAATTTGATGTGGTTAAAGCTTAAATCAATATTAGATATGAATAAATCATCACTCCATCTCTAAAGGTCATAAGTGCATTTGACAAAATATGGCTTGCATTTCAGGGTACAAGAAATTTAAAACTTGACTGATGATCTTTAATCTATGTTATAATACACAGACAATAAATATTATAACTTGATGCTGATGGACATGGGTACTTGATGCATAAATTATGAACATTAAATATATTAATCTTTTTTGTGTCCTTTGTAGAACTTCTAGATATTTCTTAAGCGGTTAGGATGAACTCGTTAATACCTTTTCCATTTTTAATAAATCATTATTATTGGAACACATTCTGCCAGGGACAGAATGGTTTTTCATTTGTGCACTAAAGGATGTATTATTAAAAGTTGATTTTAGTAATTGAAGTTTTTAGCCATGATTTAAATGCAGTTTTATGATATTAGTGTAACTTGATATCAATTTTCTCAAAACAAATATATTTCATGTTTATGTTGCAGTATTGAAGGCTCCCGGAATGGATGTGCTAAGCATTCCTTTGGCTAAAACAGGCGAGATAGTTGATGAAGTCTCTGTGTGGGAATGGTCTGGCAGCGCACTTGATGAAGGTGCCAAAGCATCGGAATGGTTTTCAAACTATCTGGGCAAGCCCAGTCGTTTAGTGAGGTTCAACACCGGTAAACCACTTACCATTTTTAAGTTCAAAATTTTTATGCGTCTTTCATGCTCTTCATAGTTGTGATACGAAGATGGCCTCGGATGGTAAATGATTTCTCATTTTTATTATCATACTAATGCTATAGGCACTGAATAGAGCATAATTTTCTTAACTGACATCGATGTAATGTATTGTAGAAACATTTTTAAAAGAGAGTTTTGCAGCCTAGCCTCATACACTATGATAAAGCAATATATACTGGGCTATCACAGCGCATGGGTCCTATCATAGTGTATGAAGAAATTTTCTTTTTATTTTTCCAAGAAAAAAATACACTATTGTATTTGAGCATATGTTTCATTTCGTATAAGAGTATTTACTTCAATGAGAGTGTACAATTTTAAAAAGAAAAAAAAAAAGATGGTGTGGACTATGGAGACAGTGGACGGGGCTGCACTGGGGGCTGGACATGTCATTTTCCTTTCTAAAATAATCTCTACTTTGTATAATGATAGAACTCTTATTGATAACTGATAAGCCGGTTCCATATACTTGGCGTCTCTTGGTGTTTGAGCTATTAGTTCCCTTTGAGATGCGGTAAGTAAACTTAGACTGTGGATCTTGGTATTTGAGCTATTAGTTTACTTACAGGTGCGTTAAGTAAATTTATACTGTGATTTTCTATTATGCTAGTAGTATGGTTGTTTTTTTCGTGACGAGAAACCCCAACATTAGTATAGAATACCCTCAAACCCCGTGCATCACTTAAGCTTGGAGGATTTGTACTCGAGACCTATTGGGATCCGAGACCTATGGGGATCAAATCATAGCTCTATCCAAAGATCCAAACCCATGTGGCTTAGTGGTATTGTTTTTTAAACAAGTGAAATTGTTTATTTTACCTGTTCACTCAGATATGCTAAACACTGACAGATTATCACTATTCTTTAAATTCAAATTGATAATTTTCTGGGTGGTACAATAAGTGTGGACGCCTTATAAATGTTTAGAGAGGGAGGGGAAGAGTGTAATATTGGTATGTAAGACACCCTTTCTTGATGTTTTGCTTACTATCTGTTAATTTTGAGGACTTGTTTGCATTGTCCTAATTCTGAGCCTCTTTTGATATTTGAAGTCCATGTACCATAATCATGGAAAAATAACTACCGGAAATTTTGATTAATAACCATCTTGCAGCCTCTGAAACCAGAGTTGTGGATCCTAATTTCGCGCGAGGATACAAAACCATGTTTTCGGACGAGTATCCATTCTTGTTGATTTCCCAGGTCATTGTTTGCCTTTTTCTGTGTTGAAATATTAATATGTACTAAAAAGAGTACAAAAAAATATTTGAGATTTAATTTTCATTCACAGGAATCACTGAATGCATTAAATAAGTTGCTCCAAGAGCCTATAACAATAAACCGCTTCCGGCCCAAGTAGGTGTCAAGATCTTCTGTTGACTGAACTAATTAATATCATATCATCAGCTAGTTTGTATACCATGTTGATTTGAAATATCATTATCTTCTGAAGAGGTATTAAATTTTTTTTTCCAGCATTCTTGTGGAAGGCTGTGAACCATTTTCAGAGGATTTGTGGACGGTATTGAAAATTAACAAGATGACATTCAATGGTGTTAAGTTGTGTGCACGTTGCAAGGTAAACTTTTCATTTTCAACACATAAACCTATTGGGTAAGATGTTGATTTCTTTCTACTTATTAGGTTATTATTTGTTACTGGCAGAAATGAGAGGAGAAACTCATTTGGGATGTATATCTGTGTTGAACATAATGTATGTATGCATTGATATTTTTCAGATATGAGACTGGGAGTAATACAAACTGAATTAACATGAATACAGATTTTGTGACTGAAATTATGGTATTTGACACACACAAGATATTTATAATTTGCAAGAAGCAATAAGTTAATATGATTTAGTGTTCATTGAGTGCTGTCCAGATGTGATATGATTAGTGTATTTTTTGTTCTTTATCTTTATATGTAATTTCTTTCTGGGAATCTAGGAATTCTTGATTGTACATCTGACTTTTCCTTTCTTTGCACTTGATAATCTGCCAAGATGAAAACATTTACTATTGGAAGAAGTTAACCCATTTTGCTAACAAAATTTTAAGCGCCATAGCTGTAATTAAATGACACATTTATAAGTATAGGGGTTCGCTAATCCATGTATTGTAAAGCATAATTTGAGATGGTTATTTACGAAAAACTGTGAACTTTAAGTCAAGAACCTGCTGAGTGTTAAGTCACCTGAAGTCCTTTAGTAAACTTGTGGGGTTGTGGGGTGCATTGGCCTATACATGTTGGTAAGTAAGGACCTTACTAGGAGCCTCTAATATCCTTGACTTGCAAACGTTCAAGATCCAGAAAATAGAATATCCATCCGAGTGTCTGTTTCTCATTGTATATATATGATGAAAGAGCGACCTTTTATAAGATATACAATCTAGGGAAGAGTAAATAGGTTGATATGTGATTGTACTGTAATTTATATGGATTATACTTTTCTGGTCTTGTACTACAATTGTAAGTATTGATGATGAATTTCCTTCATAGTTTCCATCAAGCATGAACCATTAGAAATATCAATGCTCTCCATCAAACTTTGTTGAAACTATTGTTTTAATATTTGGAGAATTGGATCAAGAACGCTACAAATTGAATTCTTTGTCACTCATTGATCAGGTGCCCACCATCGATCAAGAAAACGGAATCTCAAACCCTGAAATAACCGAAACACTGAAGAAATTTCGGTCAGACCAAGTTTTACGCCCCGCTGTAAAACAACAGGGGAAGGTCTGACATCTCTATATCAAATTTTATGTGTAAAATGACAAATATTCCCAGTTTTTGATATACTGATTTGAACATGCAGGTTTACTTTGGACAAAATCTAGTCTGCAAGGAATCCCTCTCTTCATATGGGGAAGGGAGGGTGGTTAAAGTTGGTGATCCTGTATTAGTTCTGCAGAAAATCTCATCTGCTGCTGTGGCAGCTGCATAGTTGTTTTATGCAGAAAATTTAGTGACTTCTTGAAATTTTATAATATACATGGTGGAACTGAGTAGCCAATAATGTTCCTAAATATTCAGAAGTAAATAAGGATTCTTAACACTATGGATGTTGAGAATAACTGTAAATCAATGACTATGATGTCAATAATGCATGTATCCTTTTCAGAAATTAGATGGTCGTTGATTAGGAGCCTCTTTTCTAGTCCAGTCTTAAACTATCATTTTTTATTTCTTAAAAAAAAAAGTGTATATATCATCTAACGGGATATATATTTATATAAAAAAAAAGTTGAAGTATATCTTCCAATAGATAGTATAAACTTATTTATAGAATGTGTAAATTTTTTTTAATAAGATGTATACCTTGTTTCAGTAAATGTAGGTGGCTAATAAAGAACAGTGTTGCTACCTGGCCTCAGAAATTAAGTTTCATTCCTATTGATTCCTTGATTGGCTTTTTTTCACAATAAAAAAGTCAATGACATAACTACCCTTTTAAGAAATTTAAAAATTAGATCAAATTAAATCCTTCCACAAATAATCATCGATACAGAATCCCAATCACGATGTCATTAATCCTTCCTCCCCGAAAATCACCTAGGGTTTTCAATTTGGGCGAATCATATGATTTTTGAACTGGACGAATTGGACGAACGAAAGAAAAAAAAAACGATGATGACGAGTTCATCTGATCATCTTCCACAAAAAAAATCGACAATGGCAAAAAAAAAAAAAAAGGTTAGATTTCTTGAAATCATCAAAACCTCATCGCGTCTTTTTTTTTTTTGCGACAAACATAAGCATTCTATGAATTTTTACACTTCTTGAAAAGATGAAACAAATATGAAAGCGTCTCAATCTTCAAAGTTCCCTTCCACACCTTTTTCATATGTTAATAATATGTGTATCTAAAAATTATCTAAGAAATATGTTATCTGAGTTTTTCAGATACGTGTGCATAGTTGAACACATTGGACATTGTTAATTTGAGAGTTTAAGATTCATGTATTTGAAAATCCATAGTGATTTGTAAAATATTATATAATCATAATCTCAAAATCAATAACTAAATTGCGTCTGATGTGTTATCTTCATTTATCGGTGTATCCAAATTTGAGAAAAATCAATATTTGACATTGTTCAATCGATTTAGGTTATATTGTGCACATTGATCATTTTCTAGGTCAAAATCATAGAACAAGTATATAATTTCAGATACTTGTATCTGAAAATCATTAATGTGCATAGGTTTATTAGAATAGTTGATTTTGTGTATCTAAAAATTATTTCTGCTAACTATTGTAAGATCTTGAAAAGTGTATCTGAATTGATTTTTCCTGTGTATCTACAATTTAAAAGCAGATGAAAGAGTTTGAAAAACACTTCAGTGGTAACAAAGGTGGCGAAATCGTATAAGTGACAGACGCACCGCAACAAGATCGAATGTCGTAAGTGTAATTCAATATGAAAGTTCAATATTTAGTTTGTTATCTGTATTTTAATAGAAACTGTTTTATTGCAGGATGGATTATGGTCCAGTCATCCTAAACATAATGAAACAATATACTGCCAACGAGGAAGTGACCACGCATAAAATGGATAAGAAGAAATGTAGACAAATAAGGGCATACATTATGCATAAGTTTCTGAATAACAAGCATCTTACATATACAGATGAAGATCACATGGTCATGAAAATGTAAATGTGGCCTTGATCAGCAAAGGAATGGAGTTTGTTTTAGGGGAAAAAATTTGGATCACATTAAATGACAACTTTTTGTTGATGTTTGGATACTAAATTCTGTATTCAATATATTGTGGATGTTTGATTAACAACTGATTGATTTTTTGGCCAGGAAAATGTATTCATTTGGCCAGGAAAGTTAACAACTAAATTCTGTATTCACATGGTCAGGAAAATGTAAATGTGGCCTTGATCAGCAAAGGAATGGAGTTTGTTTTAGGGAAAAAAATTTGGATCACATTAAATGACAACTTTTTGTTGATGTTTGGATACTAAATTATGTATTCAATGTATTGTGGATGTTTGATTAACAACTGATTGATTTTTTGGTTCTGTGTTTAACTTCATATATGATACAGTTCAGATGTATTTGAATTTGCATGTGTATCTGACAAATTGTATTAGACATCAATATAAATTGCAAATATAAAGTCTTTTGTATGTGAAATATATTTGGTTATTGTGAGGTGTTTATTAGGTGTATCTTAATTCTAAATATATCATATAAGATTGGTTATATCTGTCACATAGTGAATAATTGGTACTACCGAAAAACCTGGCAAAATAAATTTGTAGTGTATCTGAATTTGAAATGTGTATCTGAAAACATGTATAATTTGTAAAACAAAAGGTTATTCATATTTGAAATTGTGATGTGTTTTAACATTATAATTGATATATATAATGAACAATGCAAATCTCATAACAACAAACATTATGACAATGTAAAATGAAGTTCACAAACACAATGACAAACACACTATAACATCAAATGTGTTGTTCAAACATCCCTCTACAACCTTCTAAATATTCGATCATTGAGGTATTATTGCTTTCTTATTTTTCGGCTTGTAGACCTTAGGTGTCTTCCTTCTTGATGGTGATCGTCCTTTACTTTGAACCTTGAAAGATGAGTGGACAATTGAATCTGGCATCTGCTCATCACCAACACTACAGTCATTGTAATCAGGAGACTTGTTTCGTCAAGTCATCATACAAAGCATCAAGATGCTTTTTACACAACTCAAATATTTGATGTTTTCCAAATGAATTGCGTCTTCGCATGGCTCATCCATAAAATTGTCATCACTACCTGCTGGAAAAAAAAAGTTGCAACATGTTATATAATTAAAATATAGTACTGTATCTTAAATCCAAACAAACAATTTATGGTCTACATACTAATAAGCAGTGCATAGATTTCAATAAAAGTCTTTCAAGTCTTTATATATATACGACAATAAGCAATTAAATATTTATCGGATACATATAAATCAAATCCGTAGAAATAAAATATCAAACTTCAAATTGGACTGGAAAACAAATTCAAGATACACGTGTATCTAAAATTTTAATTAACAACTAGATATTTGATATTGCTGAATATTGAATCTAATTAATTGAATAATGATCATTTAAAGCTAAAAAATATGTTGAATGACTCAATATGCATAAATATACACATACACACCAGTAAAAACCGATTATACAGATCACACGAAAAAACAAAAAAAATGCATCTAAATCTAGCTACACATCATGCATTTGAATTTAATTTAAATTCGATACCAAAAAAAGTATATGATGATTCAAAGGAATAATAAAAAAATCAGATCAACATGAATTATTCAGATAGAAAAAGGCCTAACCTGAATGAATCTCCATTGTTTACACCACGATTAGGTCGCAAACAAAATAAATGAATCGTATAATTCTTATATTCTCCACCAATCAAACTGAAAAAAAAAATTTTGATATTTGTTTTTGTTTCCACTGATTAATCTGGATCTAAAAATTGTAAATCGTGATTTTGTTGGGGTCCGAAAAAGCCTAACCTGGAGATTGCACTACAATAAAATCACACAAATAAAAAAATGTTGAAATTTTCTCTTCTCCGCCGATCAAATCTGAATGAAAAATTGAAATTGATGTTTGTTTTCGTTACAACATATCAATCTATATAAAAAAAATCATGATTTTTAATTTTTTTTATCGTGCAATAGAATTAGGATCTTGAAAAATGGAAATAATCACCCCAAATCGTAACTGCCTCAGCATTTATTGGACCGGTCATGAAAAAATCGGTGAGATTAGTTGCAGGGTAATATGGGTAATTCAAACTTGCCACCTCATGGGGCTTAGAATGGGGTCTAGCAATTGGGACCCAAAAATCATTATTGAATGAAGAATGTAGGTGGTTAATGAAAAATATGGGGTTGTAAAATAGTTTGAGTGGACGAAGTGCAGTGATTATAAAAGATTCATCAAAACCTTTTCCTAAACATTTGATTTCTTTTAAATTTTTCTCAATTCCCTTTAAAAATTTGTTGACAACTCTCTTTTCCGATTGTCATTGTCACAAGAGTGTTAATATTATTTGAGCTATGTTACATTCAGTCATTTTTATAGTTTAAACGTAGTTATGTATATCTCGTTAACGCTATCTACTAACGTATCAAGGTACGTATCTTGTTAAAATTGTTTTGCATTTTTTATAAATGATATCATTTAATTCATTACAATATATATTTCATTTTTTATAAAAATATATACTTCGTTAGATAAGGTATATGATTTTTAAAAAATAAAAAAATATATATGGTATGTGTTTTGGACTGTAAAATCATTGTGTAACATTTTTCATATTATTTTTTAAGTTTTTATTAGGCTCCACCAGTTGAGAAAAAAATTTGAATAGGTCTCTCCATATTTATCAATTAATTCTTCAGTTTCAAGTTCTGATCCAATCAGGTTTGGTATCATTAGTATTATCAAAATCGAATTACATTGTCAATTAATTGAACTATATAATCTAATAATTGAACTGCACAGAGAGTGACATTGTATACTTAATAATTGATTATGTAGTTCAATTCATAGGTTGTGTAGTTTGATTAATTAGCAGTGTTATTCATCAGGCCAGACAGGATCCGAACTCCCCAGTTTCTATATCTCAAGTGAATAAATCTATAGGCCTAGTTTGGTATTGAGATAAAGGGTTGGGATAAAAAAATAATTTGATTAAATCAACTGTTATCCCATATGGCCCAACTTGTCCTTTTTGGATAAAAACCCGGCTTGTTCGGTGATGCCGAACATTCAACTTCATTTTTGTTTTTTCATTCAATTATGTGTGTATGTTTTGAATTTTTTTTTTATAATGTTTAAAAAGAGTAAAAACCATCTAATGAGCCCCAAATACAGTCCTCATATGTTTTAATTTAAATTACTTAATGAGATATGTACTTTGATAAAAAATGGATACCTCTCCATTTCGAATTGAATTGACTCATTTTCAATAAATGTAAAAGAAAGAGAAAAAAATTGATACATTTCCATGGAAAGTTGGCTAAATCGGTGCCCTCTAAAATTGAAAAATCGTCACAGGTCCCCAAAAACTATGTATAATTAACTTATTTAGGTGAGTTAAATTGCTCCAATATATATATTCAAATAAGTCCCTACAAAATATAAAAAATCTTATTTAGTTTTTTTGATGAAAAAAATGTGTCTCCCTTTTCTTAAAAATTCTTCTGATATCCTATCCTGTACTCACTAACTATGAAAAAAAATGATATAACTCCCTAAAAATTTATGAAAATTGGAAAAATCCTCCTCAAGTCAATTTTTTTTTTAGGGAGCGCCTTCACCGCCGCCATGTGGTCCTCAAGCCTGTAGAGCCATTGGTTCGCACCGCCCGATGGGGAGGTCATCGACCAGTCCCATATGTGGAGGAGGTTGTCGTTGCCACCGCTCACCAGTAGTTGGCCTGAGCCAGACCAGTTGAGGCCGCACACCTCCTGTTGGTGGCCTCTGTTTGTCTCGACGATGTGGGATCGGACCCTCACGTCGTTGTTGATGATCAGGCCATCCATTCCACCGGTTGTGATGATGTGATCGTTCCAGGCCAGCGATCCCACTCTCAATCAGTGGCCGCCTTGGAGAGTCCTCAACTGTTTTGGAACACAGACCAATTTTTCGAAACATTGAAAGAAATTCAGAGTACTCTGCGACTACACATCAAAGATCAAGAAGAATGTGGTGTTTCTACAGATGCTCACCAGACAGGCGGCGGTCAAATCCCACAGTTGCACGTCGGAGTTGTTCAATCCGATGGCAATGTGCCTTCCGTCGGGAGCCCAACTGACGCTGGTGACCGGTCCAGCCTCGTCGCCTACGCTCATGAGCTTCCAAGCGCAACGGACAACACGTTGTTGCTCCCCCAATCCAACAAGTTCAAGTAATAATCATCAACAAGTTCTGCAGCATCTAGAGTTCTCTCTGCAGACTGTACAACAACACCCAATCACAAACAATTCAAAATTCATCAAGAAACAACAACGTTGAATCATCAGATCAAGTACCCTCTTGATGAATGTATCGCCGGGGCTTTGCGGACTTGGGGAGGCAAGAAGCGCCATCGGAGAAGACCTCATTGAAGATGCCCCGATTGGGCTTAAATGAGAGGATGCGTGTTTGGTTGTTCAAGAGCGTCTCACGGGGCATTCTAGGTAGGCCTCTTTGGAGGGTGAGAAAAGGGCAGAGACGCTCTTGAGCAACCAAACACGCATCCTTCCCTCTGTTAGCAGATAGTGAGCCATGTCGAAGTCCATCGACGATCAATCGGTGATTGATCAGGGATGAATCGATCGCTCTGCATAGCATCAAACATAAGGCGGGCAGCAAAAAACATGAACATCAAAAGTGCAGGTACAGAAAAAGAAAAGATTGTGAAACCACAATTGAAAGAAAGCTCAAGTAACTAAAAAATTAAAAAGAAGTCCCAAAATCATAAATTTTAGTAACTCAAAAAGAAACTCATATATGAAAAATGGATCAGAGGTTCCCCACAAAAGGAAATCACAGAAAAAATTTGTGAACCCAGATGCCCAATGTGGATTCAATGGATTGGAGACCCACTTAACAGATGTAGGACTTAAGAGTACGCGATTGTTTGAGAGATTCGTCTATGAATTTTGGGAGTTTGAGCAAATGAAGAACCTGCAAAACAAAGGGTTAGATCCACAACAG
The DNA here is from genome assembly GCA_030737835.1 of Acorus gramineus. Classification (NCBI taxonomy): domain Eukaryota; kingdom Viridiplantae; phylum Streptophyta; class Magnoliopsida; order Acorales; family Acoraceae; genus Acorus; species Acorus gramineus. The sequence continues at coordinate 25,270,569 of CM060847.1, forward strand.
AAATAACTATTCAAATCAATTCAGCGATTGTTTGAGAGATTCGTCTATGATTTTTGGAGCAAAATCAAGAGAGAGAGAGAGAGAGAGAGAGATGTGTGCGTGAATGGGTTTCTAATTTTGGGATCTGTAACGGCTACAATTTTGGAACTAGCCGTATGGGTTGGGTTTGGCTGGGCTGGGGTTGATCCATATTCCTTTATGCAAATCTTTGGTCCGTTTGATTTTATGTAATTTGGTTTGTTAATGATTTCTTTTTACGTGAAAAGCTTTTCCTAAAAAATAAAACCAATTTCTCGCGTTTGTTATATTGAAATTATTTTATGAAAAAATGATTTTTATTGTTTGTTTTCCCATGAAATGTTAACATGGAGTGTTTTATAGTGTTTGGTTCTACAAATATGAAAAATCAAAATTTTCATATATATGCATTGATATCGTATTATGAACATAAAATTTTTAATAACAATAAACAGGTTGAAATTATTAATAAATAAAATTTTTTTCTATTTTTTAATACATGATTATTTTTAAAAAATAAAAATTTCATTAGATTATAAAAGGTTCACTAAATAATCTTGTCATCTAAAATCTCTTTCAATGTGTCCTTCGTTCCTTTTATATGTTGTTATTATTATTTTTAAAAATATAAAAGTTAGATAACATTTTAAAGAGTTTTAAAAATAATCATATCACCTAAAATGTTTCCCACACAATAGATAATCTATCCTTTTTATATAAAATCAAACATATGAATCTATTGACTGATTCAAAATTCACAATTAACCTTATCTTATCAAACTTTATCAATTTTTCCCATTAATTTCAACTAGGCCTTTTTGTAAACCTATTTTGAATTAGATTATATAGATTTTATTGTTTGGGATAAGTTCAAATTCTTATCAAATATCTTTCTTTTAAATAACTTTATCATTTGGAATAATGTCATACACATCAGATTAATCTCTCCCTTTTTTTTTCTAAAAGATACATATATGACAAATTCATATTTCAATGTCATCTTTTATCTTATCAAATCTTTCCAATTGATGTGAAAAAAAAAATTAAACATGGCATTTATTGCTAGAACTTATTTTGAGATTTCACATTTAAATTTTATTGTTAAGGATAGATACAATATATTTAGGTAATTATCATGTTCATTAAAATCCCTAAAACCCTCACCCCCTGTATAAAGTATGACATTGGGTTATTCGCTCCTGATAGCTATACTAGGATAAATAACAATTCAGACTGAATAAGCAATTTTTTGTTTAGTTGTATTTTCTGTTATTCTCATTGGAAAACGTAAAAATGATTTTTTTGTTGTTTGGTTTATATTGGATAAAGTAATGATAAATAGTTGATAAGGAATGAATAAGAGTATATAACTTTTTAAATGACAACTATAACCCTGGGAATAGTGTGAGAAATGAATGATTAATATGATAAATGTGACAGTTTTTAAAATCTGTGTGAGACAGTTAGGTGAGATAAATTTTTTAAAATGATAGAGAATAGTATTTTTATCCATTGGCATAGATAAGGCCTGATCAGCAATTCTAACATTTCCTTAGAATAGTTATCAGGCCTTATCCTAGTTTATCCAAACATAACTATCGGGGTTTATTCTGTCAAAACAAACAATTTTTTTTTACTATTCTCTTGTATTCTTTCTTATTCTCAACTTATTTCTCACACCATACGGGGATCAAATATTCTATTTTAGTAAATTTTAAATAATATATATATATATATTATAAGATATCATGTATAACTTAACGGCAAGCATTAATGAGACTCAAATCAGATGTTCTAAACATTTTGGATTAAAAAATGTGCATCTAACATTTTTTAAAATGAGATTTTTTTTAGAATTCTTTTTTAAAATTATAACATGAATTCACATTATATTTGAAAAAAATTGAAAAAATAAGAAGTGTTGTGAATGTGGTGGATAACCACCACTTCTCTCACGCATAACATCCCCCACTCTTCAACTCCATAACCCCCTCTTTTAACTCCATAACCCTCTATCTTAATCACCCCACTAACTATTCCTTCACCTCTTTAGCTTGTAACTCCCAACCTTTGGTACCCTATAAATAGAAGGGTATTGCCTTGTATTCTATAACCAACCAACAAATAGTGAATAAGAATCTCTCTCTACTTTTCTTCTCTATATACTTGTATGCTTTGTTTATAAGAATGTTCAATTATTCTATTTAGTTTACAACACGTTATCAGCACGAATAAGCTTTTGGTTTTCAAGCCCACACAAAATTGGAGAGAATGATTCGACTCAATGGTTTGTATTTTTTTGGTGATGTGTGCAGGGACTGGTTCAACATAAACGGTATTATATATGTGTCTCATATGGTATATGTTGATTTCTTTGTCAAACCATGAGTTTTTACAGGTGTCACTCATGCATGCTAACTATTTTTCATTTTGATCTTATCTCATCACTATTTCTCTCTTTGTTCTCTTATCTGATGAGTATGATGTAATCATTTCATTGTATTTGTATATATTTGATATTTACGTCATCATAGTCATTGTGAATATCTCATTATACAAGTCTATTGATTAATAAATAAATTGATGCAGCTCAAGAACATCAGTTACATGTTTTTTTATTGATGTCAATTTATTATCCTCCGAATATATATATTAGATTTAATTTAAAGACTTCATCTTGAAGATATTATTCAAATATGTTGTTACAAACTTTTAACCAAGTCGGTTAACAACACAAGTATAATGCAAGATGCACCGATTATTTAATTTATATATGTATTTATTTTATATTATTGTTTGTATATAGTTTATCTATTGTGGAATAATATTTTCCAAAATGATAAATCTGTTCTTTGTATATATATTATATATTATTATTAAAAGTATTGATCACACCAAAACAATATTTATATGATGACTTTTGTACACATTTCTTTCTTATTTCTTCTAGCCCTATTTGAAGCCCTATTTGTTGTTTACAAGGAGTTGAGGTAAATCTATGTATAAATGACACTAAATTTATATGATGTAACAAGTTTATTTTTACATCTTAAATTCAACGTTTATTTACTTATGAGTGATTTATTTTGATATTACAAAGTCTTGTGTCCCTGCAGGATCAGACAAAAAATGTTATTACATGGATCCCTGAAGAATCATGTAAAAGATATGATTAAAAATATCCTTGAAGGACTATGATTATATTGTATCCATGAAGGATCATACAAATTTTATTTTATTTTATCCCTGAAGGACTGTACAAAAATTATGATTATATGAATCTTTGAAAGATCATGTAAAATTTTATTTTGTTCTATCCCTAAAGGACTACAGATAAAAAAATAGAAGCTTTTAAGGATTAATCGATGCAAGGAAAACAACGTACGTACCCTTCCCCTTGTATCACAAAATTGGGCTTTTGTGGTGGTTAGGGATTTTCTTTTCCGTTGACTTCATTTTTAAATGCACCCAAACAAATTTTTGTAACTGATTTTCCTGAAAACTTGCTACATGTAAAGGTTTTACATGAAAACAAACAGACCTTAGAGTCAGTCATTTTTATCAGCCAAAACTCAGATCACACATATTTTATTTTTTAAAAAATAGTAATTAAACATCATCTAATAAGATATATGATTTGATAAAAAAAAATAATGTATATTGCCTCATTTCGAGTTGAATGAACCCATATTTAATAAGTTTATTAAAATATTTAATGAGGAATATACATATTCAGGATGTATATATTTCACCTAACGATGTATATAGAATTGCATTTGGCCCGGTTTTAAGTTTAACCGCTTAAGCCCACTTGAGAAAGGTGTCTCTATTTGCACCCAAGAGCTGATACA